>JAWNLS010000137.1:734751-1469502 GCA_035042185.1 Drosophila kambysellisi | reverse complement strand
ATAATGTGTGCTTATTAACTAAACAAAACTTGTAAAACTTCAATAGCGAATATTAATTGGTAAAACAATGAAAATAATGAGTGCAAATCATGTGTAATAAGAAGCAATCGTCACAAAGTAGAAGACACATGAGAAAAACAGCAATGAGGCCCTAAATAGTGTTCTTGTATTTCCAATTTATTCAGAATAAGCAGATAAGCAATTGGTTTATTGTTTAACAATATTTAAATTTCGAAAAGCAAAGTAAAACAACTTTTGTAAATCATTCCACACACATACACACAAACACACACACATATGTATGCAAAATATTCTAACGTATGTATTAAAACAACAACAACAAAAAGAAGAAGAAGATGGAATAAGGCATGTTAGAATAGAAGTAAAAACAACAACAAAGAAAAACAGCCGTGAATTAAGAACAAGAACAAAATATATTATGTATATACAAGCTATGTTTAAAAAATAACATAAGAACAAAGAGTGTACAGAAGAAAGCAGCAAATAGCCCAAAACCGTCACCCACATTTAAGAAACAAGCAAATACTAAAAATACTAAGCGATAAAAAGAATTTAGGGATTTCCTCATACACGAAATTTGTTTTCAATTGTTAAGCGAGTGAAAGTTAGAAATAGAGAAGCGGAGTACAGTTGAAACACACTTTTTTATACGATGATTACAATAACGATACAAAGCAAGTTAAGAGCGAGCCGAGCAAAGAAAATAATCAGATAATTACAACAGTTAAATTATCTCACACAAAAAACTCAGTTGCACTTTACGAAATCGAAGAAACGAAGTCTTAATATTAGTATACAATTTTAAAATTTTAAACGGAGAGCTAAATGGACCGATGGACAATAGTTATGAAAAAAATAAAATACAACAGTTATGAAAAAAATAAAAAAAAAGCAACAGTTATGAAAAAAAAGGACAACGGTTATGAAAGAAAAGTTAATGAAGGAAAAGACAACAGATATAACGATAGTTATGGAAAAAAAAAAAATATTCAAATAGTTGTGAAAACAGCTAGTGACAATGATAACTCAAATAGTTGTGAAAATAGCTAGTGACAATGATAACTCAAATAGTTGTGAAAACAGCTAGTGACAATGATAATTCAAATAGTTGTGAAAACAGCTAGTGACAATGATAATTCAAATAGTTGTGAAAACAGCTAGTGACAAAGATAATGCAAATAGTTGTGAAAACAGCTAGTGACAATGATAACTCAAACAGTTGTGAAAACAGCTAGTGACAAAGATATTTCGAATAGTTGTGCAAACAACTAGTGGCAAAGATAATTCGTTTGTAAAAACAATGAAAATACAACAGTTAAGAAAGAAACTGATCAGTCAGTTATGTCAACAGTTAAGAAAGAAAATAATCAAACAGTTATGCAAATATTAAAAATGAAATTAATACGGTATTTGTGGCAAACATCCATAACAAAGTAAATGAAACATAAATTTCCCGATATTACAATTGAGTCAACAAGCATGTACAATAGTCCAATTTTAAATGAAACAGAAATTTAAAATTTAAAATTAAGCGTGATCAGGGGATCCAATACGTCAGGATGGCCGAGTTGTAGCAGTCCACCACTAACACACATCGGTATTAGGCCATCGCTAGTACTGTACGCTATAATGTTAAGCTCATTTAACATCTGTTAAATGAGAAACCAGGGAGAGAAGTAAAGACTGACGAGCTCGAGCAAGGAGTCTTGTGATGATCGCTGATATGAGTAGACGTGCTTTTAAATAAAGAATTACAATACAAACCATTCAAAACCAACTCATAATTCTGGCATAGGACATAATTCGTCTATCGCACGTGCTACCACAGCTTGTGCGTTGTGCTCAAGCTCAACTCACTGATCGGCTGCGAATAATTTCAATCACTGAATGCGCTGCAACATTTTGATGTCGCTAAACGTCACCGACTGTGTCTTAATTGTTTGTCTGAGGGTCACCAAATGACCGATTTCCTTTCAACAAATCGCTATCGCTATTGTAAGAGATCGCACCACACTTTGTTACACAACGACAAGCAACATACCACAACACAACCAAGCGTTTCTCCAGCCACCCAAGCAGTAACACACAATCATTCGCAAATCGAAAATCCTAAACAATCTCAGGTTCTTTTAGCAACGGCTATGATCCTGGTCAGAGATTCAACTGGCACCTACAGATTAGGTCGTGCTCTACTGGACTTGTGTTCGCAGGTGAATTTCGTCACCGATTCGTTCGCTCAGAAGCTTCGACTCAAAAGAGAGAAACACGATGTGCAAGTTTGCAATATTGCCGATGCACGGTCAGACAAAACCTCTCTTACAACTACATCAATAAAATCTCGTTTGTCATCGTTTGAACTATCATTGGAACATCGACATTTCGATTTGGAAGATGCCGGAAAATACGGTTCTGGCAGATGAACAATTCTATCAGAGTCGACACATCGACATGCTTTTAGGTACAGAAGCATTCTTCGACATTCTGTCCGTGGGCCAAATTAAACTTGGCGCCACTTCAATAGATGATAATTTTAAACGCTTATGGGAAATTGAATCAACTGAAACATCAACTGTGCAGTTGAAACCAGAAATTCGAGAAAAATAAATCTTGATATAAATGATCGCAAATACCAGTACATACTTTGGCGAGCTTTATCAGCTCAACACGGTCACAAAACGCACCGTATTTAGCCATACGCAGCCAGCACTATTTGGCAGATCTGCATCGTCGTTCAACGTAGATGATCTTTTATCTGGAAGTGATGACATACAAACTCTCCGCACAATCAAGTATCAAGTAACGGAAATCTTGCGTCGTGGTCAATTCCCGTTATCAAAATGGCATTCAAATCATGCCCAATTCATCGAAAATTTCGCTAACAAGGATTTCAGTACGTGGGACAACGGATTGGCTAGCGCAATTGGCGTCAGCTGGAATCAACATACTGATATGCTGCTATTCAACTTTAGACCAAAAATCGTTGCGTCGAACGTCACCAAGAGGACCATTCTATCTATTGCATCAGCTTTGTTCGACCCTTTCGGACTTGTGTCACCACTCCTAATCGTCGCCAAGATCATCATGCAGGAACTCTGGCTCGCAGGGCTTACTTGGGATGAATCCGTATCACAGCATATTGAACTGGCCTGGAAGAAGTGCCTGGAATCATTCCAAACCATTACGTCTCTTGCTGTTCCTAGATACTGCAAGCAGGTCAACCAAAGTTCAATTCAATTGCACGGATTCTGCCACGCCTTGATTCGAGCATACGGCTGTTGCATTTATGTGCGGTCGCTTCCCTAACTGAAACAATGCGGAGCTCACTTGTTTGCACAAGTCTACAATAAAGCTAAGGGTATATTCGCCGAAAAGCCACATGCCGTATATTTGTGGTCGGATTCGTAAATTGTTTCGCATTGGCTAAAGCAACATTCAGTCACTTTATAAGCATTTGTCGGAAATCGAATTTCTGAAATTCAGTATTTGACTTCAATTGGAGATTGGAGATAAGTGCCATCAGCATCAAATCATGCTGACATCGTATCTCGAGGTGCCACCACCTCCGAACTAGAATCATCCATATAGTTCTCAGGACCAGCGTTTTTAAATCAACATCGTGAACTTTGGCCTGTATCAGGCAACATCAGCGACATTGACATGCAAGTAATCAGCGCTGAACAACGGAAAAGCACATTCGTCGCAACAATGGCTAAGAACCACATCTTGGAGAGACTGGCGAATATCAGCTCATACAATCGCTGCATTCGCACCATCGCTTACATGCTTCGCTTCGTTCAAATCACACGTACGGGACGAAAATTCTTTGTCACCCGATGAACTTCGCAATGCATTTCATTGCATAATTTGGAACATCCAACAATTAACATTCGTCGAAGATATTTGCCAATTGGAAAGGAATCAACTTCTCAAAATCCATCTGAAGTTTCTAAATCCGTTTCTAGATTGCTCCACTGGATATTCACTTATTAGAGTTGGCGGACGGCTGGAGAACGTTGATTTCGAAAACTTCGAAAAACACCCGATATTGCTGCCCAGTAAATCCCATTTCGTTCGGAGCTATGTTGGACCCAAAGCTTTAGTGGCACTCATTCGATTGGAGTATTGGATCGTAAGCGTCAGGGACTTGGCCCGTCGCATTTTGCGCACTTGCATGGCTTGTGTTCGATACAATCAAAAGTTGGAAAGGCAGCTTATGGGATCGCTACCAGGGGAGCGCCTTCGACCGGAACACCTATTCCAACGCTGTGGCATCGACTTCTGTGGGCCAATAAATACGTATATTCGCATACGATGAAAGGGTCCCACAAAGTCTTATTTGGCTGTATTCATTTGCTTGGCTTCTAAGGCGGTGCACATCGAAGTGGTCTCCCAATTATCCACAAATTGGCCATTTTACCAATGCAATCTTGATGTTTTGAAAGCAGGTCCTTTCTAGGAGGCCGGGACGTTTGGTCAAACTAATTAATCATCAGCTGTTGATCTCATCTCATGTTGATAGTTCTGTTAACCTTCACTAACATACGTAAAAAACATCGATAGTATCGACTATCGTTTAGTCTAAGAAAAACCTTTGAACAAGAAGAAGTGCACTTTTTCGTGTCGGCAAAATAGAGTTTAAAATAATTGTTAAAATCACCGCCCAGACTTGTTGTTTCATGCTTGCATAAAAAACGCTTTATGCACCCAACAATTAAATCGCTGAAACCAAGAACTGTACGTTCATATGTCACTGAATTGTCCGATCAAGACGATAGTCAAAGACTACCCGAGGACAATCCAGAACAGAACGAAGTTTCGCAAATTCAACGCCGCTCAATACAAACAATTCCAATTTGTTGGAATTGTGACAAAACAGGACATAAATTCGATGATTGTGTAGGGTGTAACGAACGCTTACGATGTTGTTTCGGCAGCCACACTCTGTCTACTTTTTGGACGGCCGTGCTCAGGGAAAGGTGGCGTTGGTCTGGTGCTGCATCAACAAACGGTGTTACAATAATAATATCGTAGACAGAGACGGAAGAACGGGAGACGGAAAATTACCCATACAATATGGAAACGGAAAAAAAGCCTGCGGTGCTGCAACCTGAGGTGCCTTTAAATAAGAACAATTAGTTCATATTGACTTCGTTATAAAATTTCGATAGTTTTAGGTGGATGTACACATATAGGGTATTTCATGTCTTATTTTATATTTTTTATTAGAATCTATATGTATATATGGGGATTGATTTGCATCTCATGATGCGGATGTATCCGGCTATGCCGTACTCACTACTAAATTATCCTTAGGAGTCCATCGATCTCAGGCCTGTTGATAAACTTATAAGTAATGTGCTTAATGTAACTTAAAACTAAAATTCATTTCATACTAATACTGTGTACTACAGTTTTTACTATCAACCGCCTTGTGGTTACTTAGCACAGGGGTTGTTTTGTTGTTTTTCCTGGTTCTTATTGTTGTTGTTGTTGTTCCTGTTGTTGTTGCTCTTCTGTGTTGTAGTTGTTCCTGTTGTTGTTGTTCTTCTGTGTTATTGTTGTAGCTCTTGTTGTTGTTGTGGAGATTTGTTGTTGTTGTTGTGGAGATTTGTTCTTGTTGTTGTAGCGTTTGCGATGTTGTTGTTGTTGTAGCTCTTGTTGTTGTTGTGGAGATTTGTTGTTGATTTAGCGGTTGTGATGTTGATGTTGTTGTAGCTCTTGTTATTGTTGTGGAGATTTGTTGCTCCATCGGATCGTTCATAATTTTGCAGGTACGCACGGAGTGGTATGTTACATTTTGGCGTGCGGCGACACGAAGCGCCATGCGTCCACAGATCGAGGCCATTGATCGTTTGCAAAAAAGTTTGTTGGGAGTGATGAACAGCCTTTCTTTCGTAATTTTTCAGTAAATCCACCTGGAGTCGGGTGGGGCCGGACTTCAGTGTGATTTTCCAAATGATAACGCATTTAAAACTGTCCAACGCCGGATGTTTTCGGATTTACAAATTTTGTCAGCGTGCAAATATTTTCACGGGGGTGAAAATAATTGTTGGCACAGATTCCTCTTAGTGCTTCTGGCACGAACCGAAGCATGCAGAAGAATAAACTGCATTCGCAAACGCAGCCGATTTGAAAGTTCAAGAACGCATGCTTGCATTTAAAAGCTCAAGGGCGCAGGTTTGCATTCAAAAGCTGAGGGGTCCAAATCCGCGATCAAAAGCTTTATAAAGCACCATAAGCTTCATCAGCTGATCTAAGCTTATTAAAACAAATGCGATATTGCTGACTATTCGCGTGCCCCACAAAGGCCACGTAAAATCTTTTGCTACGGATGCGGTGCAAAGGATACCTACAAGCCCCAAAGTATTAAATGTAACCCTTCGAAAAACCGACAGGGGGATGTGTCATCCATCGGAATTTGTTACACACAACAAATCTAAGCAGTGAACAGGATCAATTCGAACAGCGAACGGAACCGTTAGTAAAGTAGTGGCAGAGCTTAAAACAAATATAAGCTATCGAGATTGCGCTGCTGACCTTGAATTATTTATTATACCTGAACTTAAACAAGATGTTTACCTTGGTATAGACTTCTGGGAGAAATTCGGACTTTAGGATAAGATCACTCTCTCCGCAAAAGTATAAGAATAAGATGTTGGTGCGTCAAATAATAATAGAGGAAAGAAAACGTATAGACAAGGTAATAAATATGTTTCCATCATTCCGTACTGAGGGACGAACTAGCTTAGCAACTCATTCACTAGATGTTGGATCTGCTAAAGCAGTTAAACAACGACATTGGCCAGTATCACCAGCCATTGAGAAAATAATGTTTACTGAAGTAGACAATATGCTCGCACTTGACGTCATTGAGGAGTCGACAAGTCCCTGGAGTAGTAATTGTATATTAGTCAAAAAAGGAGAAAAATACCTATTGTGTCTTGATTCTAGAGAAATTAATAAAGTGACAAGACGTGATGCATATCCCTTGCCGCACATTGATGGCATTCTGAGCCGTTTACCACCCGCTTGATTTATCACTGGCTTGGATATGAAACACGCATATTGGCAAATTCCTCTAGATGAACAATCACGTCAGTACAATTCCAAACAGACCATTATACCAATATAAAACAAGTAAGATGCTGTAGTCGAGTTAACTCGACTACGATATACCCTTAACCCAGTTGTTAAATATATTCTAGATTTTATGGCAAATTTCCTTTTAAAATGATTTGCACTCAAATGTTCAGTTCTGCAAGTGCATTTCTTACAGAGTATTTTTGCTCACAAGCATATACACACATACGAGGGTGGTTTGATGAGTACCTGACCTTGACGCCAGATGGCGCCACTATTGCAATATGACGTGACTATCGTATAGTACATAAACCTAAACAGCCACAGTGAAAATTTCAGTCAAATCGGACTTTTAGTTTTGTTTTCACCACGTGTCAAAGCAGTCGTGTCCACGCATTTTAGAAAAATGGAAAAAGAGCAATATCGGTCGGTGATTCGATTCTTCTTTTTGCCCAGCGATTGACTTTTTCAAATTTGGGAACAAGAAAAAGTCGCAAGGGGCCAAATCCGGAGAATAAGGTGGATGGGGCAGCAGTTCGTAGCGTAATTCGACCAATTTGGCCTGGGCGACGCCGGAGGTGTGAGCGGGAGCGTTATCATGGTGGAAGAGCACTTTCTTCTTCACCAAATGGGGCCGTTTCTTCTTCAACTCGGCGTCAAATCTTCCCAATAGTTCGGCATAGTAGAGCCCTGTAATCGTTCTTCCCTTCTCTAGGTAATCTATGAGGATAATACCTTTCGAATCCCAGAAAACCGTGGCCATCACCTTTCCGGCCGATGGAACAGTTTTCGCCTTCTTCGGGGCAGATTCGCCAGGTGAAGTCCACTGTTTCGACTGTTCTTTGGTCTCTGGTGTGTACCAGTGAATCCATGTTTCGTCAACAGTCACGAATCGACGCAAAAATTCCTTCGGATTACGCTTTAACAGCGCCAAACCATGCTCCGAAGTGGTCACGCGGTTGCGCTTATTGTCTGGTGTGAGCAAACGCGGCACCCATCGCGCCAATAGCTTTCTCATACCCAATATTTCATGTAGGACATGAAACACTCGTTCTGTTGAGATGCCTACTGTCTCAGCTAACTCGCGCACCTTCAACCGGCGGTCTGACAATACCAGATCATGTATTTTCTTCACTTTATCCTCCGTGGTTGCTGTTTTCGGGCCACCTGGTCGTGGCTCATCAAAAACGGACGTGCGACCACGTTGAAACTCACTAAACCAATTTTTGACGGTGGTCATCGAAGGAGCAGAGTCACCGTACACAGTATCCAAGCGTTCTTTGATTTCACTGCGTGATTTCCCCTCCAAAAAGAAGAATCGAATCACCGACCGATATTGCTCTTTTTCCATTTTTCTAAAATGCGTGGACACGACTGCTTTGACACGTGGTGAAAACAAAACTAAAAGTCCGATTTGACTGAAATTTTCACTGTGGCTGTTTAGGTTTATGTACTATACGATAGTCACGTCATATTGCAATAGTGGCGCCATCTGGCGTCAAGGTCAGGTACTCATCAAACCACCCTCGTACATGATCTGGTATTGTCAGACCGCCGGTTGAAGGTGCGCGAGTTAGCTGAGACAGTAGGCATCTCAACAGAACGAGTGTTTCATGTCCTACATGAAATATTGGGTATGAGAAAGCTATTGGCGCGATGGGTGCCGCGTTTGCTCACACCAGACAATAAGCGCAACCGCGTGACCACTTCGGAGCATGGTTTGGCGCTGTTAAAGCGTAATCCGAAGGAATTTTTGCGTCGATTCGTGACTGTTGACGAAACATGGATTCACTGGTACACACCAGAGACCAAAGAACAGTCGAAACAGTGGACTTCACCTGGCGAATCTGCCCCGAAGAAGGCGAAAACTGTTCCATCGGCCGGAAAGGTGATGGCCACGGTTTTCTGGGATTCGAAAGGTATTATCCTCATAGATTACCTAGAGAAGGGAAGAACGATTACAGGGCTCTACTATGCCGAACTATTGGGAAGATTTGACGCCGAGTTGAAGAAGAAACGGCCCCATTTGGTGAAGAAGAAAGTGCTCTTCCACCATGATAACGCTCCCGCTCACACCTCCGGCGTCGCCCAGGCCAAATTGGTCGAATTACGCTACGAACTGCTGCCCCATCCACCTTATTCTCCGGATTTGGCCCCTTGCGACTTTTTCTTGTTCCCAAATTTGAAAAAGTCAATCGCTGGGCAGAAATTTCGGTCGAACGAGGAGGTTATTGCCACTACGGAGACGTATTTTGCGGATCTACAGGAATCATATTTTTTAGAGGGGATAAAAAAGTTGGAGCATCGCTGGAATAAATGTGTAGAGCTGAAAGGGGATTATATTGAAAAATAAAAAATAATTTTTCCAAAAATTTTCGTTTTTCTTATGTAGGTCAGGTACTCATCAAACCACCCTCGTAAATCATTTGGCAACTAAATACAAATAGGTACATAAGGCTACCTCTTCAATAGCTTATACAACTTATGTGTGTAAAAGATAGCTTATGATCGAATACAATACACGAACCGTTCGTTTCTATTAGGATAAGTCTACTAATATAGACTTTTAGTCATATACAGTTATGGCCTCTTCAGGAAATTCATCGTTAATTGCGATTCGCAGCAATGTGACCCAAGGATTCGCCCACTCTTATTGTTTGTCCAGCGACAATATCGAACCGAAAGTTCTTTGGCGCCTCAAACAGCAGTACAATGGTGCTGCCCATGTTGAACTGGCCAACTAGTTCACCTTTTTCAAACTTTTGTCGGGATTGCTTCCCGTGCTGTTTGGCATTTAGCGGTAGCTCGTCGTATTCGTAGGTGCTCGGTGGATGGGCGCCGACCTTTAACCCTTTCCAACGATTTGTTTTTAGCTCGGAGTCCATGTAGATCTCCACAGAGCCCACATTGGTGGCACCCACCGCTGTGTAGCTAAAGAAGCCATGCATCCAATTGCCCATGTAGAGCACACGCTCATTAAGGCAGAACAGTCCCGGTAGCCAGCTGGCCACCTTCGGATTCACCGACAGTAGCTCACCGGAGAAATGTCGTCGCACTGTCGGCTCCCAGGTGGTGGGTGAATGAAAGCAATGATAATCACCTGGGGCCAAATAGATGACGCATTGATATAGTTCTGTGGAACCATCACGTTTTTGCTTGAGGGCCTGGGCATAGCTTATCGCCTCTCTTGATTGCTCCACCGTCTGCAGCGGTCCCAAGAAATCCTCGATGCTATAACTGACGCCCTTCACCTGTTCAATGAGTGAGTCGCTGGCGCTGCCGAAATGCAGCACTTTGCCATCGGCAGGTGAAACCAGTGGCGATTTACCATTAACCACTCGCGCGCCCTCCTTCAGGCGACGCGTAAAAAACTCAGCCATGCTGCTGTAGTGATGAAAATCCGAATACAAAGCCTCCTCGATGTTAACCTTAAACATGCTCGAGTACCAGCCGTAGACATACGGACGCAGCGGATTGGGCATGTAGCAAGCAGCCAGCCAGCCCCAGCAGCGACTCATGATGCGCAACGGGAGCGAACAGTAGACGCGCGACTGGAACTCGGATGCGGTGCGTGGTGCACCATCCCGAACGGAACGAAATTTATGCAACTGCCATTCGATGGCGCCAAAAACGCACAAGCCCATGGGTGCCCAGCGCAATAGGAAGCCGGTCCACCGTGCTATGGCATTGCGACGCACCTGTAGCTGTTTGCCGATGGGTTGTGGACTCTGCTTGCTTGCCAGCTTGTTTGTCTCATTTTTGGGCAATTGTCGAAAGTGTCGCACGAGGGGCAAATTGTCAGTTCTTTGCGTATGCTTTGGCTGTAGCTGTTGCTGCTGATCCTGAATGGCCTTGCGCAGATTGCCAGACTTAAGCAGAAAGCGAGCGCGCGGCACAAAATATGAAACCATTTTCAAATTTTCTCGATTTTTCTCACTGTTGTTGTTGCGACCACGCCGCCGCAGTCGCCACTGATTACGTATTACCTGTTTATACTCTTGAGCGTGCGTTGCTCACTACTCAGCAGATTGAGTACTTCTTTTTGGTGCTTTTGTGATGTGTATAAGTGAACTTAATGAACAGATACTTATATCAGTCTCAATACATGTGCATATGCATGCAGTTGGTCAAGAGTTTAAGTCAGAAAACTGCTGATTTTAGTTAATTCAATGCGAAGTGTTAGAGCGCAAAAGACTTCCGTATTGCAGCACTGCCTGTCGACAACTGAAACATTGAAATGAACGCACCAGCGTTGAAGAGATTGAGATGGTTATTTGTGAGTTGAAAGGCGCCAATACGACTACGTCGCAAGTGACTTTTTGTGCGTTGCGCTTTGCTCACTTACCGAAAACAAAGGCAATGCTCTGCGAGAGAGCGTCTGCTTATCACTTGTAGTTGCGGGTGATTTGTAATAACAACAACAGCAATCGTTGTTCAAGGTTGACTTGGCGCACGCCCAATTCTGTTAGTGGACCAAACAACAAACAAACAAAAACAGGTTTTAGTTTTCACTATTTTTTGTGTGTATTTTTCCAATCATTGCACGCATTTGTTTTGGTGTCTTTTGTAATACGTATTTAACTGCGCCACAGCTCTGTTGACGAAGGGTGGCAACTCTGCAATTAGCACTGAAAACAGCTGATTGATGATTGGGTTTTACATTTTGTTACGAATACCGCAAAATTGTATGCTGGAAAAACTTTGACAAGGTGGAATCATGAGTGAGGTGGACAAGCAGCCGGTATCGTTCGCCTGCCAGCGTTGCATGCAGCCCATTGTGCTGGACGAGCATCTGGAGAAGATTAGCGAGCATGCAATGGCTGAGCTTTCATGTGGGCACACAAAATAAATATTAAAAAAATATGTATTAACTTATGTTAATTAATGTGACTTTTGCTTACAGTGCCAATCTATGGCGGCAATGTAAACACAATTGATCCACAGGATGCCAACAGCTTTGACCACTTTGTGCCGCCTTTCAGGCTGACTGACTCAATCAACGGCACTGGCTTTACTATGGTCTCCGATGGATTTTATAACAAAAAACTCAGTGCTGGATTTAAGCTAAAAGCAGAACTGTTTGATTGCCTGTCTTCAAACTCAGAAATTGATCATCCGCTGTGCGAGGAGTGCGCCGATTCTATGCTGGAGATCATGGACCGAGAGCTGCGCATTGCGAAAGATGAGTGGCATGTCTACCAAACATATCTCAATGAGCTGGAACAGCAACAGGAGGGCCCCAATGTGGATGCCCTTGACAAAGAGCTAGAGGATCTGAAGCAAAGCGAACAAAATTTACTATCTGAACTGGCTGGTCTAAAGGCCGAGGAGAAAGTTTTGAATGCTGCCATCGAGCAGGAGGAGTTGGAAAAGGAAAAGCTGCATGAGCAGGAGGAAATCTACTGGCGCGAGTACACCAAGCATAGGCGCGAACTGATGCTGACGGAGGACGACAAACGGAGTCTCGAGTGCCAGATTGCTTACTCGAAACAACAGCTGGACAAGTTGCGTGATACGAACATCTTCAATATAACATTTCACATCTGGCATGCCGGACACTTTGGCACAATAAACAACTTTCGATTGGGCCGCCTGCCATCCGTCTCCGTTGACTGGTCGGAGATTAATGCCGCCTGGGGACAGACAGTCCTGTTATTGTCAGCGCTGGCACGTAAAATTGGTCTAACATTTGAACGGTATCGCGTGGTTCCGTTCGGCAATCATTCCTACGTCGAGGTGCTGGGTGACAATCGAGAGCTTCCGCTCTATGGCAGCGGTGGCTTCAAGTTCTTTTGGGACACCAAATTCGATGCGGCAATGGTGGCGTTCCTGGACTGCTTGACACAGTTCCAAAAGGAGGTGGAGAAGCGCGACACCGATTTTCTGTTGCCTTACAAAATGGAGAAGGGCAAAATAATTGATCCCTCCACGGGCAATACTTACCCCATCAAGTGAGTAACTGAAGCCAACTGAAATTGGTCATTAAATTATTAAATTACTTTTCTTGCAGAATACAATTCAATTCGGAGGAACATTGGACGAAAGCTTTAAAGTTCATGCTAACCAATCTGATATGGGGACTGGCGTGGGTCTCGTCCCAATTCGTAACTCAATGATTTATGCTGTCGCTTAGCTGTCATTTTATTTAACTAAAGTAATTAGTGCTACACAAACTATAAATAAATCCTTTAACATTTAATCGATTTTTGTTTTGTATCAGCTCCCTCGGCTTCGCTGTTATCGGTGTCGGAATCGCTGCCAGAAATCTCATCGTCCATCCAAAGTGCGCCTCTTTTCTTCTTTATGAGCTTCGTGTTTGTATCGTTGGCATTGGCTTTGCGCTTGGTGCCACTTGTTGTAATTGTGCTTGATGCGGCTTTGGTTGCATCGCTGGTTACTGGATCAGTCAGCTGCTTGAGGCCCTCCTCAAATGCATCGTTCACTTTTTCTGTCAATTTGGCGCGTGCCTCCTCGTACTCGTCATCCTTGAACTCGTGCTTTGGTACCGCCAGTAGCTTCTCAATTTTGCGCTTCTTACGCTCCTCCGCTTCGCGTTCACGCTCTCCCTGCTTCTCCAGCCAAGCTCGTACGCGCTTCTCCTCGTTTATGTCGCGTAGGCGGCGGCCACTCAAATCGCGGCATGCTTCACGGTTTGTGGTCTTCTCGATTTGGGCGCCAATCGCACGCAGCATAGAACCGAATCCACCCTTGCCGCCCACCTGGCGGAGCACGCAATGGATTGTCTGCATTTCATTTTGATTAGAAATATTTGCATCTAAACGTTTGCCATTGCTGAGAAGGTAATAATCGTCGGATTGCAAATGCTATGGAATATTTTGGCATTAGTTGTTAGATTACATCAGATATTTTAATTACTTACAGTTGCCTCTTCGATGCGTGTGCATATTTGTTGAATATCATACGTATTGTCAGTAATTAACTGCTTGTTGTTTATTAAAATATTAATCACCATTTTATGAATTTTCTTTTCTGCTTTTGTACTTCTTGGCTATTCTGCTTTGTGTATCTCCAACTGCCGTTTTAACGTGCGTTAGAAAGAGAAAGCGGTGATACAAGCGTTTATCAGGCAGTATAGCGTTGCCACACTATCCACTGTTTATTGAAATGTCCATAAATTAATTTAAACTATGTTGATTTAATGTGCAAAACAATTGTAATTACTACAAATTATAATGTAAGAAGCTATTAGCATCGAAACAACATTAAAATCATTGTTTTTCGGACATTTCCCGAGTTGCCGCCATTGAAACAATGCATTTGAGTCGGGTTGGCAGCACTCACTCTCACACACAAAGTGCTCATTTAATTAGTTCGCATTTTAGACGACGAAAGGTAAAAATTTGGCGACGCGTTTAAAGAACTATTTCACCAATTTAACATAACGGAAGAAATTGAAACTCAACAAAATCCGGTAGCGATTGTAATTTGCTAACGA
Organism: Drosophila kambysellisi; assembly: GCA_035042185.1. Lineage (NCBI taxonomy): Eukaryota > Metazoa > Arthropoda > Insecta > Diptera > Drosophilidae > Drosophila > Drosophila kambysellisi. The sequence goes on along the minus strand of JAWNLS010000137.1, from coordinate 1,454,945 downwards.
TTGATATATGTGAAAAAAGCGATTGGAAAGTGAAATGCGGTAAAATTACAGTCGCAGCCACGTCACAGAGCGCAATAAAATTAAGTGAATTTTGGGGAACGAAATCAGAAATTCTAAGCTGAAAGCGATGCCAGCCACGAACAATGGACAGTGTACGGACATTGGCAGCAGCAGCAGCGGTGGTAGTTGTGTTAATGATAATTCTAGCATTATGCATCACTTTTAAAAAGGAGGAGGGGTGAAACGGCGAATCGAACAACGCTTAGCATAAAAGATGGCAGCAGAAAAGTGAACAAGAAGAAGAACATATATATGTACACACACTTATACATATGTATATGTATATTGTACATACATACATACATATATATTTAAATATATATTTATTTATGCATGTGTAATATATATAAATAATAATAAAAAACAGCGCGAACACTAAACAAATTTTGTGAGCTAGAAAGAAAGATAACTATGTAAAATCTGCATATCATTTGCGTTAAAATTGGTTAAATTGGTTTTAATTTCAATGTTAAATTAACAAAAGTAAAAGAGCAAAATAAGTGGCAACTCATGTAAGCAGCATGAGCAGCAACCAAAGAAATGCAAACAAAAAGACAATCGCGACGCCTTCTGGCTTTTCCGCCCGTTTTGCCGCCGTTCATTTTATTTTGTTTTGCTCATACAATCAAGTTTATGCTGAATCAAATTGAAAATTAAATTTAAATTTAAAATATTTTTACAATACTAGTCGATTACTTATTACTACTGATATTATTCAACTAATGCAACCGTGCATGTTTTTTTTTCCGCCGGTTTCGGTTTTTGCAATTTTCCTCCATCTCTGTTCTCTTCCATTGTGTATTTTGTTATCGACGGTCATTCATCTCCTAGTTGATTTTCGTTCTTTCTTTCTCTCTTTCTATGCGCGCGCGTGTATGTGTTTGTGTAAGGGTTTTTTTTAACGCTCTATAATTACTTTTGCTACAAAAAATATTAAATTAAATCAAGAAAATTGCATGTATTTTATTTATTAAATACAACGCCAGTTGCTGACCGCCTGCTGCTTTCATGCGATGAGAGAGAAACAAATACGTATAACTGAGGCTGCCGTAGCCCTTGTTTCACATTCTGTTTTCGAGAGAGCGCTCAAGTGTGGGTGTGTGTGTATGCGTATACGTGTGTGTCGTATGTGTGTGTGTCTGCAATGCTTTTGCGTTACCCGCTGCCTTTGTTTCAATATTCGCACTCTCGAAACCACATTATCCCCATATCAAATGCTCGGACTAGTTCCTCAAAGCATTAATTCCGATCATGTGCTGCTGCCTGGCTGCTTGTAATGAATTATGTGGATTGAGGTTGTGGATTGTGGACTGATTGTGTTTGCAATTCTCACACAAAAATATATAATTAAAAATTTAGAAGTCACACAAATCGAAAATTATATTTCTCCCTCCCATTATTCTCATCATTAATTTTATTCATCTTCATTTTCTTGTTGCAGTGATTCCAGTCTTCAACTTCGAATCCAAAGCATAATCGAGCGAACTTTCACTTGAAACATACGTTTATATAATAATTCATAAGATTTTTGTACCAGAAATGATCAGAAAGTCAGTTGATTTATATACAACCTAGAGAGCTAACATTTTTCTACAAGAACACCAACAACAACTATTGGTATATAGTTAAAACAAAAGATTAAAATTAGTGAACAACTCTCATGGAGTATGTACAACCAGAGAACAGCAACAACTGGAGTCAAATAAGCTAGAGAAGAGCACATCAATATATTCCAAGACACTCCATTAGCGCATAGTTAGAATATATATTAAAGAAATTTATTGAGAACAAATTAAGCAGAACAGCATAAAAACCGTAACAAACAACACGAAAAACAACATATACAACAACAGCGAAAGCGAAAGCAATAAACGACGAACCTCAGCGTGAAGCAAAAATATTTACTATTAACTTATATATCTAGATCTATATACACGCATATATTAATATATAGATTAGTTGTAAAATTTAAAATTGGGAAGTTTTCAAAAAGTGTTTGCAATAGTGAAAAAGAAAAGGTTTTAAGTAGAGTTTTTCGTTGCTAGGTATTAACTGAAGTCTTTAGTTGTTCCAAGTTGAATAATATATATGAAATATATATATACACGTTTATATTTATATATATATATATATATATATATATTTAGGTTTTGTATATGATTGTGAGTGTGCGTGCATTTTTTATTATTAAAATAAAATAGTTAGGAATCGCAGGCATCTAGTTTTTTTTGCTAATATAACAGTGTTTTGTATTGATGTGGTCACTAGATATATAGAGAGTAGTTGATTTACTAACACATCCAGTCGATACTTGTAGCAGAATCGATAAGCAATAATCTGAGCCACACAACAGGCAGACCGTTAACATTTAAATAAACAACAAAAAAACAACAATGGAAGAGTCACAACCAAAAACGTTGTATGTGGGCAATCTGGATGGTTCGGTATCGGAGGAACTGCTCATTGCACTTTTTGGCAAAATGGGCCCAGTTAAAGGCTGTAAAATCATCAGAGAACCAGGCAATGATCCCTATGCATTCATCGAATATTCCAACTATCAGGCGGCCAGCACCGCCCTGACCGCCATGAACAAACGTGTCTTTCTCGACAAAGAGATCAAGGTGGGTGCAACCTCATTATGCTTTACATATATATATATATATATATATATATATATATATGCATTTAAATAATATATTCATGTGTGCTTTCTTGCTGCACAGGTCAACTGGGCCACTAGTCCGGGCAATACGCCCAAGACAGATATCAGTTCGCACCATCACATATTCGTTGGTGATCTCAGTCCAGAGATTGAGACGGAGACGCTGCGCGAGGCATTCGCACCATTTGGTGAGATATCAAACTGTCGCATTGTCCGCGATCCACAGACAATGAAGTCCAAGGGCTATGCCTTTGTTTCGTTTGTGAAGAAGGCCGAAGCCGAGAATGCAATCCAGGCAATGAATGGCCAATGGATTGGATCGCGTTCGATACGCACGAATTGGTCGACACGCAAGCTGCCACCACCGCGGGAATCGTCCAAGTCGGGTGGCCAAGGTGGCGGCATGGGTGGCATGGGCGGCGGCGGTGGCGGTGCCGGCAATGGCATCAAGAACAACCAACGACACACTTTCGAGGAGGTGTACAGTCAATCAAGTCCCACAAACACCACCGTTTACTGTGGCGGCTTTCCGCCCAATGTCATCAGCGATGAGCTGATGCACAAACATTTCATGCAATTTGGCCCCATTCAGGATGTGCGCGTCTTCAAGGACAAGGGATTCGCGTTCATCAAATTCGTTGCGAAAGAGGCGGCGGCACGCGCCATCGAGCATACGCACAATACCGAGGTGCACGGCAATCATGTCAAGTGCTTTTGGGGCAAGGAGAATGGCGGCGATAATTCCGCCAACAATGTTAATGCCGCTGTTGCGGCAGCTGCCTCGGCCAATGTGGCCGCGGTTGCGGCTGCCAATGCAGCTGCCGCTGCCGGTGCTGCTGGCATGCAAGGCCAAATGATGACACAGCAACAGCTTGCTGCTGCCACCGGCACTGCTCTGCCCGGCCAAATGATAACACCCCAACAACAGATCGCAGCTGCTGCGGCGGCGGCGCAGGCGCAGTATCCCTATGCGGCAGCATACCAACAAATGGGCTACTGGTATCCACCGGCGGTGAGTAACAAGCAATCGCATACAATCGATTTTTCACTAACCAACTATAACTCCTTCAGCAGAGTTATCCGGCCCAGATGCAAACGCAGTACATGCAGCAGGGCTACTATCCTTATGCCTACACCACCAGTGCTCAACAGGCGGGAGGCGTGCGTAAGTATCCATTAGCCGATCAGTTTACGATCGATATATATATATTTAAGCTGTGTATAAAAGTAATTATCTGTTTCTGAGCAACATTAGACTCTAATATAGTTCTTAGATTGTTGCATATTCATTTGGTCATCCACTTAAGACCACACAGCAAAAAGCCGTATATTGAGTGTCCGATATAAAGATGGGCGATGCTCAAGCAAAAATACTTTGCTTAATTTTGAATTAGTATACAAATTGCTTAAACACATAATTTTTTTTGTTCTTGCAGCTGCCGGGTACCGTGTGATGCCCCCAAATATGGCATGGGGTGTGCCCGGTACCACAGTGGTGCCCGGTGTGAGTGCCGCTGCTAGTGCGGCTGCAGCCGCGAACGGTTCGCTTGCCCCGCAGATGATGTACAGCGCTGCGATGCCACAATATCAAACCCAATGAGCTGAGATGTGACGCCTGCTTCGACGCCATCTGCTTAATCCAAACAGCCAACAACGCTGCAGCAGCAAACGAGCGCATCCGCATCAGCGACCGCCTCCACACCACTTACTACATCAGCCGAAGATCGTTTCCGAATCATTATCGGATATCACCGCAACCACAACAACCACCACCACCATCATCATCGATGCCAACAACAACGGCGGCAACAGCAACGATAACAAATCGGAGTTAAATTTTCTTTAAATGTTTCAGTTCCAATCGTTTCTTGCGTTGCGGCATTCAGTTTTACACATGCGTTTGCTATTGCGTTACGTTACAAGCGATAACATTCTGATTGATAATTTATCGCTGTGATCAATCACCGTTTGTCATGCAGATTTTGAGTGCGTTATGTTCGTTTTAGCAAAAAAAAAAAAAGGGTAAAGTAGAAAAGCAGAATTGGTCGAAGCAAAGCGTTGAACTACAAGTTGAATCGCGTGCAGCGGCAGCAGCAGCAGCAGCGCTTTAAAGCTCTGGGCAACGGACGACGGGCGGGTAGCTGTAACAATCTAATCCAATCTAAGTACATGTTAAAATAATTTAATGATTTGTAATTTAAGGCAGATATAGGCATATATACAAGAAACGGAAACAAAAAAAAAAAAAAAAAAAACTAAACTTTAAACATCAACAATTGAATAAAACAAAGCAAAAGAATAAAAGAAAACAATCGAAACGTGACAAAGCAAATTGTAATTGTTGTGGATTTGCAAGTTAGACCTTTGTTGATGAATATGTGTGTCAACAGAGAGAATGCAAAAGAAACAACAGGCCGAAAATAAAAGCATAAACAAATTTAGTTATTAAGCGATTGTAAATGAGAACACATATTCACATTTGCGATGTGTGAAATATGTATGTAAAATGTAAAATAAAGAAACAAAAAAATATATAAAAAAAACCACAATCAAAACTGGCTTTTAAACGTCGTTTAACTTTGAAAATAGTTTTGCATTCGATTTCTCCCCCTAGAACAAAGCGCACTAAAGAAGTTGGTATGTTGAAATCGTTTTTATTTTCTGCATTAGCTTATATATGTTTTAGTTAGTTAAACCATATAAATTGTTGGCGGCGCTTCATTAAGCTGTAAATTAGCATCGTAAGCAATATGTGTGTGTGTTTCTAGGTACAATATAATTTGGTAACGATTCTATTTAAATGATAATAGTAGGCAGCGCTATAATCGGAATTGACTGATAAAAGATGTAAACAACAGCAGCTATTGTACATTAATAAAGCAACCTAAAAATCTAGTTAATGTTTGAGAGCTGTTTGCATAAATCGGTACTCGTGAAATGTGTCTAATTTATTCAACGTGGCGCAGTTTTTATCTTAGGGCTATGCTTATATCTACGATTAGGTGTAATTATTAATTTATTTAGTTTATGGGCTAATGTGATGTTCACCCGAAAACTATTTGTTATATGACTATGGTTGTAATTGTTTATGGCATAAACTGTACAACTGAAACGCCTTCAATTTAATAATAGTAATATAATAATCTTTTGTATTCAATTGGAAGTAGTACAGCTATGGAAGTAGTATTTAGCAAACTATTTATGAACGCCACGAAATAATGCTTAAGCCATTTAATTTTAAACGATGTTTAGCTACGTACATGGAATGTTTACAAACAGTTGATTAACACGATGGAAATGAGAGACACACATTACTACATTTTCCAAAAAAAACGTTGAAAGAACAGTTCTTAAATAAAATATAGTTAAATACAGACATAATAAATAAGAATAATTGTAGTAATATGTTTAACACAGGTTTTTCTTAAATATTTCTAAATGTTTCGTATGAACTACAATAATGATATTCTGTGCACTCTTCAAATATAGCACTAAAAAATACCTAGAATGAAGATTTTCATACAATGTTAAACTTATAGATAGATCCTAACACACTGGGGAAAAATACAAATGATCTTAAATTCAATATTCATAACAAAACTTGTGAAACGATTAAAGCTACTAAGAAGATAAAAGCTAAATACTTAATGAACGCTCTATAAATTTATTAAAAATAAGAGTCAATGATGAAAAAACTAATGCTGTGGCAAGTTGCATGCGGCATGTGGCATGTCGCAACTGCAATGACAGCACGAACAACAAAAAGTAAATTCCATAACTCACATCACATACGGTTGCGTCGACTTGGACAAGTGGGCGTTGTTTGGCCTAGATTCGTGCCTAGATTGTGCTTAGCCTTGGAATTCGCCTTGGACTGGGCACAAAACCAATCAGCTGCATTTGTAGTGGCTTGGGTGGGTGGTGTTGACAACGAAAAATATGTATATATATATATATATATAAATATATATAGAAACTAAAGTTTGTGGGGAATTGCGGCGAAAAAAACGCTACCAAACTAAATGGTGATGTCGCCATAATCCTGTGACCATTTCTCGTACGAGTTGAGACTTTGCGGCGCCACCGAACGTCGAATGCGTTTCAGGGAATTGTGAAAATCCTTCTCGGTGATTGGACGCATGGCGCTGATGTCCAGACACTTCACCTGTTCCACATTCAGCTCACGTATCGGTTCCAGGGCGGCATCCTTGGCCAGCGCTGTCAAATCGGAACCCGAGTAGCCCTCGGTGATTTTGGCCAAGCGACCCAGGGCGTCCGTATCCAGCGGACTGCCCTGTTTTTGCAGCAGACGATTCAGCAGCAGTTCGCGTGTCTGTACGTCAGGCAGTGAAACATAGACGCGCTTGGTGAAACGACGCAACGCGGCCTCGTCCAGCTCTTGCGGCCTATTGGTGGCTGCCAGCACAACAATGCGATCCCCATCCGGATTGCCCGGTAGCCCATCGAATTCGACCAGGAATTCGGTTTTAAGGCGACGCGACGCCTCATGCTCGTTGCTGCTGCGCTCAGAGAGCAGCGAGTCGACCTCATCAATGAAGATGATCGATGGCTGCAAGTGGCGAGCCACGGCGAACAGGGCACGCACCAGTTTCTCACCATCGCCCACATACTTGCTGGTCAGCGAGGCGGCTGAGATGTTTAGGAACGTGGCACTGCACTCAGTGGCAACGGCGCGGGCCAACAGCGTTTTCCCATTGCCGGGTGGACCAAAAAGCAGCAGACCCTTGGCGGGTGCGCGCAGCCCTAAACATCATTAGAATAAATTTTTAACACACATAAATAATATATTAGATTAAATCGCAACGCACCTGTAAAGAGCTCGGGACGCACGGACGGCAAAATAACCATCTCCTGCAGCGCCTGCTTTGCCACATCCTGGCCAGCAATATCTGTCCACACGACCTTGGCGCCGCCCTCAACAATCTCATCGAGTATGAGCTGCACCAGCTTCTGTTCCACACCCTTCACACTGACCATGGGCGTGCTGGCGCCGCTGCCACTGCCCCCGGCGGCATTGTTGTTAATCGGCGTACGCGAACGCTGAGGTGGTGTATTGCGTCCAGATGACTGCAAACACAAATACATATTAAATATATAAATCAGAACGGTTCAAAGCGACTTACAAATTGACGTCGCACGGCCGGCGGAGTTGCTGCTGTTTTGCCTGGCTGGCGTTGCAAGGCGGCGCCCACGGATGTGGAGCTTGTCTTTGAGCCCAGATTGCGCGGCAGCGTTTGTGACTTGTTAACAACGGGCAGATTGCCGGGACGCTTGTTGCCAATGGTCAGCTTACGGCCAGAGGCTGCATACAAGAGAAATACCAATAAAAAAGTGCTGACTTTTGTGAGAGGCTATTCAATTTTGTTTAGGACTAAATCAAAATCTAAATCAAATAAAAAACTAAAAATGCATGCAGTGCGCCGTGTGGAAATGCGAGGCAGAGATTGAGATTGAGATAGAGATAGAAAGAGACTCAGTGAAAATGTGAGGAAATCGCTGATTGATGGCTTGCAGAGTCGTGGCTTCTTGTTGTTGTCGCTCATTGTTGGACGGGGTGCTTTAGCTTTGTTTTTTATATAATTTTTTTTTGGTTTTGTTGCTGTTGCAGTTGTAGTTGCTGACGTATTAAATGTTACAACACTTACCCGCTGGCACAGCTCTGGATATGTTTGTGCTGCTTGGCTTCGGTCCATAGCCGCTGCTGCGTAACGGTACTTTTGTGGAGCCACTGCTGCCACTACTATTCGTTTGACCCACCAACATGGGTTGCTTGAATTTTTGTTGCTGCTGCTGTGGTTGCTGCTGCGGCGACTTCTTTTTCTGCTGCTGCTGCTGCTCCTTGAGGGACAAGCGTTGTAGTTGCAAATCTTCCTCACGCAAAGCTGTCTCACCGTTTGTCGGGGGATTTATGGGGAAATGGACGCGAATGGGGGCGCAAATCAAGAATGTGGGCAAAACACAATGACAAATAAAAGGTGCAAAACAAAAGAACAAAATAAACATGCAGAAGTTTAAATACCCTGGCAGGCATCATATTTAAATTATAATGCAATGTTATCCTAGGCAATAATATATATACTCTGTACACTTTATCTATTATTTTTAATATGCACTGCAAGGGTACATAAAGCAATCTATGCATCAGGTACTTACCAAGAAAGTGCAGGCGATCCCTGGCCATGGAAAGATTGGTCTGCATTTTGTCATGCAGTCGCTGGGCACGATCCCAGACATCGCCGCGTCCACTCCAGCAATCAACGGCAATGCCATCCTCCAGCTCCTTGATGCCCTTGCGATACAGTTCAATGGCCAGCTCCTTGTGGCCTGCACAGAAAAAATAGACGAAAGAACAATTGAAATCTAGTTAAGAGAGCGCATGACTAGCAAATACCCTGAGCACATTTCAAAAATTAAGAGAATGTATTTTAATCATTTAAAAAAAAAAAGAATTTTAAGAATTACTTAATAATTATTACTAAAAAGGTAATAGTTAACTACTGTTGACCATAAACTTGCATGCAATAAAGTGCATTCTAAGGAGACTGATCAGGAATATAAATGCTAAACAGAAGATCGAGAATTACACTTCTGTTTTGTTTATCTGTTTGCACAACTTTATGAAACTAAGTTTGCCTATTTCTTCTTGCATTTGGGAGAGTGCAGCTATTGATTCTCACTGCTCAGAAAAACACGACATGAGATACAAAATATGACACCAACAAAGGCAGCTGGCTGCGTGAGAGTGTGTGTGCGTGTTGATGACTCATCGAGCACCACTCCAGCAGCCGTTGGAAAAGCAACCCCGAAAGAAACAGAACACAAGACACAAAACTTGTATTTACCTTCGTTCTCCTCATCAATTTTGAGCGCCTTGGAAATGTACTCGAAAGCACGACGATGATGATGCTTCTGTTTGGCCAGCAGCGGATCACCCGGACCAGGTGAATAATTACCACCCGCACGATTGCCAGCCATTTCAAGCGGTTGAATTGCGCGTTGTCGCTGTGGCAGTGCTTGTGCCAATGTCTGCTCAATGCCCGAAATGTTACCTCTGCGCTCCAATGGACAATGTATGATTGCCTGCTGATGCTGGTGCTGTTGTTGCTGTTGCTCCTTGGAGTTTTGGACGACAATTTCGATGTTACAGTCGCGACGATTGGGACTGCGATAGATCACCTTTGTGCTGGTGCCGTACAAGTAGCGAAAAATGCAGAACAGCTGATAAATCAGAGAGCGCAATACGTTGAACAGAAATATAATGGGAAATGAAACAACGTAAAGATTTTGCTTGTGCACCGACGAGTTGCCGCCTCTCGGCGCGTTTCCACTGGTCGGCGTCAAATCTGCATCGGTGGTGGTGGTGTCGTCGTCGTCGTTATCCGGTGAACTGCTCGGTGTTGTTGTTGTTGCTGTTGTGTTGCTGTTTGTCGTTGTGCGTTGACGATTATTGGACGTGGGCTTTGAATTGGATTTGCTGTTGCCGTCATCGATTAGTGCATCGCTGCAGCTACGACTGCGATTGGCGGTGCCTCCGCTGATCTTGACGGGCGATTTTGTGCTGCTGCTGGCGCTGGACGAGGATGATTGGTTTTTAGTGCGAACCATCGATATCGATTTGGGCGACGCAGCACGCGCTCACAATTTTCAAATGCGATTCTCTTTACTTCTCTCGCTCCTCATCCACATCCACCTTCACCTCTCCAGCTCCACACCTACACCCACACCCACAAAAAAAAAAACTGTGGAAACGAAGTTTTCCTCTCTTTCACTCCTTTTCTTAAATGATTCGGCTAGACACAAAGAACAAGTAATGTGAAACGCGTACGCGATTAAATGATGAACGAAACTAAACAAATAAACTGAAATGGAACACACAATCGACGCGCGCTATTTGTTAAATGTTGTTGCTCATTTTCTCAAATATAGCCGTGTGTGTATTTTCATGAGCGCCGTTTTTTTTTTGTGCCGTTTCAATTCACATACAAAACAAATTTTCTCTGTCCCTGCGCCGTTGATGTCGTTGCCAGACATTACAATTCTCATTTGAATGTCAAATTGCACTCTGGCAGGAAATGTTTTTTCGTTTTTTGTTTCGGTCACTTAGTTTGGGTAAACAAAATCATTGTTACTGTTCTTAAGATCAGCAAATGCATTGAAAAGTATATTCACTCTTTGTAGTTTTGAAATTGGCAATCAGTCCGGCAGCTCCATATGGACTGTTCTAGGGTTGTAGCCGCATTGCTATTTTGATGTTATAAAGTATCGATACGCGTGTCTTAATAAATCAGCTGCCGTTTCGGCTGTATCTGCGGTTTTTGCATAACAAAATCTATCAAAATTAACTGCAAATCCGCCAGAGAAATTCATTAGGTTGCTGGAAACGCAATTGTAAACCGATAACACACTGAACACAAAAAAATCAATAACAATGGGTCAATATACGGCATCGCAGCGAAAAAATGTGCGAATTTTGCTTGTCGGCGATGCTGGTGTTGGCAAAACATCATTGATTCTATCGCTGGTCAGCGAGGAATATCCGGAGGAGGTGCCACCACGCGCCGAAGAGATCACAATACCGGCAAATGTAACGCCCGAACAGGTACCCACCAACATTGTCGACTTCTCCAGCGTGGAGCAATCGGATGAAGCACTGGCCGCGGAGATAAACAAAGCGCATGTCGTCTGCATTGTGTATGCCGTGGACAATGATGATTCACTGGATCGGATAACGTCGCATTGGCTACCGCTCGTGCGAACTACATGCAACAGTGCCGATGGCGAACCGGATGAGGCACGCAAACCAATTGTATTGGTCGGAAATAAAATCGATTTGATCGAGTATTCAACAATTGACAGTGTTCTGGCCATTATGGAGGATTATCCAGAGATCGAGAGCTGTGTTGAATGCTCGGCCAAAACGTTGCACAACATTTCCGAAATGTTCTACTACGCACAAAAGGCAGTGCTGCATCCCACATCACCGCTCTACATTATGGAAGACCAAGATGTAAGATTGCAACAACCGGCAAAAACGGATTTTAATTAAAATTAATAGTCTTTGTTCTCCCGCTCTCTCTCTCCGATTACTAATGCATATCTTTATTTGCTTAGCTTACGCCCGCCTGCAAGAAGTCGTTGGTGCGCATATTCAAGATATGCGATATTGATAGCGACAATCTGTTAAATGATTACGAGCTAAACCTATTCCAGAGGCGCTGCTTCAACACCCCGCTGCAGCCTCAAATACTGGACGAGGTGAAGTCCGTGATACAGAAGAATGTGCCGGATGGCATATATAACGATGCTGTCACGCTAAAAGGGTTCCTCTTCCTGCACTGCCTGTTCATTCAGCGGGGTCGCAACGAGACGACGTGGGCGGTGCTACGTCGCTTTGGGTACAACGATCACTTGGAGATGTGCCAGGAGTATTTGCGTCCGCCCCTGAAAATACCGCCAGGCAGCAGTACGGAGCTCTCGCATCGTGGTCAACAATTTCTGATTGCGGTCTTTGAGCGTTATGATCGCGATGGCGATGGCGCCTTATCGCCCGAGGAGCACAAAATGCTATTCAGCACCTGTCCATCGGCACCGTGGTCATATTCGACGGATATACGCAAATCGTGTCCGACAAATGAGGCCGGCTGGGTGACGCTGCATGGCTGGCTGTGCCGCTGGACACTGATGACGCTGGTGGATGTGGTCAAGACCCTGGAGTATTTAGCCTATTTGGGTTTCAATGTCCACGAGAACGACAGCCAACTGGTGGCCATCCATGTGACTCGCGAGCGTCGCATTGATCTGGCCAAACGGCAGAGCAGCCGTTCCGTGTACAAGTGCCATGTGATCGGACCGAAGGGTTCGGGCAAGACGGGCCTGTGTCGTGGCTTCCTCATCGATGAGATGAGCAAGCTGCTGGGCAAGGAATTCAAGACCAATGTTGTTCACTGCATCAACTCAGTGCAGGTCTATGGCCAGGAGAAGCATTTAATATTGCGCGATATTGATGTGCGTCACGCCCTTGATCCACTGCAGCCACAAGAGGTTAACTGCGATGTCGCCTGCCTCGTCTATGATGCCTCCAATCCCCGCTCCTTTGAGTACATCGCCCGCATCTACATTAAATACTATGCGGAAAGCAAAATACCCGTCATGATTGTGGGCACCAAGTCTGATCTCGACGAACGACGCCAGGATTATCTGATGCAGCCATCGGAATTCTGTGAGAAATATAAATTGCTGCCACCGCATCTGTTTAGTCTGAAGACCAACAAAAAGGAGCTATACACAAAGCTTGCCACAATGGCAGCGTTTCCGTGAGTATTTCATAATAATGCTTTCTCATCTCGGAAGAAGCATTGCGATTTGGGTTTTGGTCATCATCATGGTCACTTTCATGGTCATCCGCTTGAGCTGCATCTTTCACAGAGTTTGGCACGTGTCGAGTGTTATTTTTTAACACGACGCGAATTCGAACTGCACGCTTGAAAGTAGAGAATTCTCCTTTTTAATTATTCTTCTTTTCATACTTTTTGCCTTCCTTTTATATGAATCGTATCGAAATCTATTTTTCGTGTCACGAATGAGAGCACGACACGCGCCCAACTCTAGTCTAGCATATATTGGATTAATGGCTATACAAATACATACATATGTATATATATATCTATATATATTACGATTATCTTCTCTTATTTCCCACTTACCCCCCCTATACGTCTTTGTGTTGGGTGTTCTTGTTTGTATTGTTATTGATGTATTGTGCTTCCTTTGAATGCTTTGGATCCTGGATTGCTGGATTTTGTGGATTTTAGGCGCTTTCAAGCCGCTTGGATACTTTTCTACAAGCACAGGTTGGTACAGCTCTGGGAATCGGCGTAAGTGTTACATATTCGATTTCAACTATTACTAATATTGTCTGGTATTTGTCTATATCTTTTACATGCGTTGCTCGAGTACAAAATGTCATTAACTACTCTCACATATACATACATATATAACATATATATCACACACACACATGTGATTAGCAATAGGTGTATGTGCATTTCCAGGAATATACAAATATTTCTAGGAACAGTGTGGGAAATGCTCTATATACAAATTGCTAATTACACCACCAAATATTGCAATTGATGATTATTTTATTAACCTTTGACTAATGCACAATTTGTCTCAAATATTTCATAGATATTTGCGGCAATTTGGACTCATGACCGAGGATCCGCATGTGTGGTTAAAAGCCGGCCTGGGCGTTGCCGCTGCCACAGTGCTGGGCTTCATAGTGCTGAAGGCGATAAGTGCAACTGGAACGCATGGACGTTAAGTGAGGAGATTGAATCTGCTATTTTATATTGGGCTATAAATGAGAGAGAACTCTGGACACAACATTCAAACAGCTGCGCAAAGAAAAACCCCAAAAACGTTGATAAATTAATGTTAATTTTGCTTGTTTGTTTTGAACGTTGCAATCAAAATTTGTTGTTAACAAAAAAATACTACCACCCAAAATAAGGATGTTAAAAAACGAGTTGTGTTCTTCATTCTTCAAAAAGCAGCGTCATGTACATAAATATTTACTTAATTACAGACAATGGAAATACAGGCAGGGACAGCAAATAGTATCTTCTTACATTTAGTCAAGCACACTTTGCATTTCTACAAACATATATCTATATATATACAGATATGATATATACTCTTTACTCTCTGATAAGTCTTATTTACGTTTACGATTATGTCATATTTCTGCCCATTTAGTACTCAGATATACATGGATATTGAGATATATAAAAACTTATAGAGATCACGCATAAAATGTTGTGATTAACTAGCAGCTCTATATTCTAAAATATATACTTTAGTTACACACATATATGCATATTCATTTAGCGCCAATACTTGTAAATACGCGCAAATCCCAATGAGCAATAAATCTATTAAAATATTTACTTTAATCTTATCGCATATGTAAAATATTACTTCAATTGGGTTTAGTTTTGAATTGCATTCGCTGCGGCCACAGTGGGTGACATGCAATTTCCATCGGGATATCGCTTCTGGAACTGTGTGATTAGCTCGGGATCGACCAGTCGGATACCATCCAGCTGATTGCCCAGCGTTATCCAGTTGGGCTGGATATTGTGCGGCCGGCCGAAGAGCTCGATTTTGCGTGTACCCGGACTGAGGCGCTCAATGATGCCGTAAATCTCGTCGGGCTTATGGCTGGTGGCGCGCACCTCCGCCACAATGACATCGCAGTCGAGGCCACGATTCAGGTTCGTCGGATTGCCCTTCATCCCGACGAGACAGTGCTCCTTGCCGTGGTTCAGCCAATGGCCGGTTCGACCCGTGCGTATGATGCGCTGTAGCTGATTTGTTTTCACCCAGATCAGCTCATCGACCCGCTCGTAGCCCCAAAGCTTGAGGCAATCGCGTCCCAACTCCATGGCCCGCCCCGTTACCCAGAGAAATATGAGGCCCTCCTCCTGTAATGCTGGAATGCCCAAGGCACGCATCTCATCGTCTGACATGGTGCCATACGGCAACTCCATGTGTATATCCCATGGCGGATCGGCCATGACAACAGCGAATTTACCCAGAACAGTCATGTCGAGGAAACGCAGATCGCACTGTATCCACTGGGGTGGATATAATGTGCAGCTTGAGTCAACGCTGCGCTTCAGGCTCAGTTTCGTCTTCACGTCCGTCGGCTTGTTGGTGTTGATGTGGGGCAGCGTGTCCACCTCGTAGTGGACGTATTTACAGGTGGCCATGTGGAAGCATGTGTTGAGGAAACTGCAATCGCCCAACGATTCGTCTGTGTGGGACTGAATGATTTTCTTAAAGTGCAGCTTGGTGCATTTATCCGAATCGCCAGAGGATTCGCTGTCATCTGCCGACTCCTGAGAATCACCATCACAGCTGTTGATGTTCTCCACAATGATTTCACCATCTTCGGTATCCTCGACACTCATTTTGATTATTTTACTGTTCTTAGCCTCGGCAGCTTTGCGCAACTCTTTCTCTTCGCGCCGCTCCTGCTTCTTTTTGGCCGCCATTTCGTTGGCCACCTGCTGTGCCTTGAGGCATTCGATTTTGGTGCCGTGCGAGCAGAACTCCATGACCTGAGCTCCGCCATGCGATTTGAATTTCTCGGCCACTGAACGCTCCTTGGCCGTTGGCTTCGTCAGCAGTTCCAGTATCTCCTCGCCGACCTGTTTGCTCTGCTTTTCGCGCGTCGAGGGCAGTGATAGTAGCATCATGATGTCTTCGGAGGCATCCAGACTGGTCGACTCTTTGCGTCCACTGCTCGAATCTGTTTTCAGCATTTTACGTTTCAATCGCTCAACATCACTAACATCATCTTTGCCCTCCTCCACTGTTTGGGAATATATACAAATATACTTTTTGGTATGCTTTCAGTTGTCCCACTTACATTTTCGATTGGCATCCGCGTCATCCTGTTGCTGGCAGCTATCGTTGACATCATCGAAGATCTCCAGCAGCTCCTTGGTCTGCACCGATATGACCTCATAGCCGGCTTCTGTGCCAATTGTCACATTCCTGATACCAATGGCGCCCTGATTGGCCAGCTTGCCGAGTATAAAGTTAACCATTTCCATGGTTGGCGCCTTCTCCATGACGCCAGCCACCTTGTCCACAAGCTGCGTGGAAACAATCGGCAATACCAGAGTATTAGCGCTGAGCACCTGCAGCACTGCCTTCTGCACCTCGACATCGGCCTCAACTAGAAAAGATGGTTTAAAATATCTTTATCTACTACTTTTTGCCGGTTAACCGGTTGTTCTTCCTCTTACCGAGTTCCTTTTTGGGATTTGTCTGATCCTCCTGCTTGTCTGACAGTATTTCGAAACGTTCCTTTTTACGCTTTTCCAGTTTTTCGCGCAAAGTGTTGCGCTTCGTCTTGAGCGACTTTATATCCCACGCGTCTGCCATTGTTTATTGTTTTCCTTTGTGTTGCCGGAAAATTGTGTTTTGCTTACATCAAAAAATCATGAAGAGATATATTGCCGCAGCCCTGGTGATAAGTTATCGATATTATTCAATGTTGGCAGTGCAGCCAGAGTTGGTTAATTTCTATCAACACTTTTATGGTGCATTTTTTTGTTTTTATTTTGAGACTGTTAACTATGTAGATTCAAATTCGTCCTCTATTTGTGGCTTTTCTGCCAGACTAGTCAGTGTCTAGAATAATTGATAATAGCTTACGCTTCAATCGCGCCAATTTACATTAATAAAATGTAATAGTTTGTTGATTTGCAGTATAAAGTCTAATCACAGAATGTTATTAACATTAACATGCAGCAAACTGTTAGTTTGGTGTTGTTGTGAGTGTGCCCGAATGCTGCTGTTAGTATGTGTTTATCTAAACGAACAGCGGGCGTTGTTAATGTCTCCGCGATTTTTTGCTCAATAAAACGTGATAAAATTTATAAATAATACATAAAAGGGTTTGTGGCTTTAAACATCGAAGCTGTGTTATCGAAAACAGACAGATATTGTGGATGTTGTTATTGCAGTTGCTTTGATTTTAATACAATTGTAGGTATATGCAGAGACATATACACATACACACACGCATTTCACACAATACACCTATGTGCATCCACTTTGTGGGCCTTTTGTTAATTTTTGTTTATGCGCGCGTAGGAGAGCATAAAATGCGCGAATAAACACACACACGGATAGAAAATTCGCAAATAGCACCAACGTTGTAATGCTTGAATGTGTGTGTATGCGTAAACGTGTGTTTGTGTGTGTATTGAGTGTGTGGGGGAGTGCGTCCGTACATTATTATTGCCGCTTGTGCGCTCTTGACGCGCCCCAGCACCGAATTTGCTTGCTGCTCACTAAATTTCTCTCTCCGCTCTCTCTGTGTCACTCTGGCTTCAGCATGCGAAATTGAGTGACTGCGAGAAATTTATAACGCGACATTTGCACGGCTACTTTGGAGCATGACGGTCGTTTCGGGATTTGCATCGCTCTGATCTGGTCTGATCCAATAGAATTAGACATAGCTCGTACGTGCTATGAAATAAGTGAAAATTCTGTAACAGATTCAAATTGGATGCTAGCGCAAAGTCGTGTTATTGATTCGATGAGTGTGTGTGTTTTTGTGTGAATTTTGCACTTGCTGCAACGGTAGACGCTCTGTTTCCGTTTTCATCTCCTCTCGTTTGCACGCCTAGCTCGGTTTCGGTTTTGGATGCGTCGTGATTCTGTGTATACCATAACGACCAACATTTCTGTGCGTTAAGGGCAGGCAGCACAGCAGCAGCCACTCAATCGGTGCAACGCTGAAAAAAACAGATTGGAGCAGATACTACATACATACAATATATGTTTGCATCTGTATAAGTGGGGGAAAAAAAAGTTTGCCACGCTCCAAACGCTACTTTCGAAACAAAAAAAAAATAAGAAATTCACACATCATTTATTCGATAAGTTAAATGGAATTCAGCTGCACTCCACATTTTGCTAGATTCACAATGTGCAACAGAAAATAACAAGCAACAACACACAAAAAAAACCAACTGAAGAACCATCAACAACAATAGCGATAACAACAACAACATATATTAACCATGAAGATGGTGGACAAATCATCCAAATTGATGGATAAATTTGTCTCAAGTGGCAGCGGTGGCAGCGGCTCAGCCTCTGCCTCAGCGGGCAACGCTGCATCAGCCACATCGGCGGGATTAGGCATCGGTGGCATCGGAGGCATTGGTGGCATGATCGGTGCAGCCAGCGGCAGCAATATGACGACAACAAACAATGGACAGAAGCCGGTCCCCATGAAACTGTTTGCCGCCTGGGAAGTCGATCGTACGCCGCCCAATTGCATACCAAGGTGAGTGCAACAAGAGCAACATTTGCTTAATTTCCAATTGATAAAGATACAGCAAGTGCAAGAGAGAGGGAGATAGAGATAGTAAATATCGATGTTTTCTCTGTATATTTTTTTGTTTGCCTATTTTTGCTGATTCTACGTTTAGTTGTTTACAGTTTATTTCTCCTATGCCCTTTCAAAGAGTGTTGTATAGTTATCACTAAAGTCAATGTTTATTAACTGTTTCGTTTCATCATACAATTTGTATATTAATAAAATCGGAAACTGGGTCTAATGAATTTGTGCAAAATTATGTAACAGGCAGAAAAGTATACTTTCTTGATAATAAGTTCTCAAGATTATTTCCTCTGACAACTGATTATCGCGATTATCGTATATTTGCTATAGAGTATTTTAAGCCCGCCATCATGCAAAATGCAAAATACGTATTTCTTGTTGAATTATTTTTGCATTTCTTTCTATTGTTAGGAACATCATCAACAACAACAACAATAATTACATAACAATTGTACTGTCACATCTGTTGTTATTGTTTACTTAAATTGTTGTTGGCATTGTGAGACAATTAATTGGCCTTTTGGCTTTTCCTCTGACTTGACATTCATGTTTGCGGGTTTTTATTTGATAACACTGCTTGGCTAACAACTTGTTTATTGGGTCCTGCGCTAGTGACCCCAAATACATATTAGTGTGCTTAATATGAAAATACGAATGAGTCACATGCAGATAGAAGATACAAGATATATTTCTTTGGCGCATATTTACACAAAGATAAAATTTGGATTTCGCATTAAAATTAAACAACCTTTAACCGCTTTCCCTTTAAAATATCAATGCGCAGTTCCTGTGAATCGCAATCCCAATAAATCGATAAATATAAATATAGAATTATTAGGTAAATATATAATTATTAGGTTTGATGGCCAATCTTTTAAAACTTGATGTCGTAACTTTACCGCATCTTGTCTCTGTCTTTTTACCCTTACTTAGCTTTGCTTGTTTTACCGGAAAAAGGTCATGCACCGCTGAGACTGAAACTGATGCTGAATCTTTATCTTTTGGGCCATGCTCGAGTTTTTTGACTGCCTGGCATTGTTTGTTTATAATTATGCGTTCGCTTGAACCCCCGACTATAATTAGAAACGGAGGCCATTTAGACAATGTTTTTTTTTCAATCTTTTTATCGGCTTCAAGTTGACATTTCGTAAAGCGTAAAAGAAAGAAAAATTTGCCGTTAAGGTTAATTTTTTGTATTCAAAAGCGAGCATTTTTCCTTTCTCTTTAAAAAAAAACTATATATATACATATATATATTTAAATAAATATATATGTTTTTTTCTGACAGCAACTGTGCCAGCTGGGTATATTCAATAAGCAAATTGAATTTTTATGCGAATGTGATTGTATCTGCGCATCGATGTGAATGCGGCACGTACCGCATTACGGTCTAGTATTGGGGCACGCGGCATTAACGCAACAAAACGTTGCTTTTGCTTTGGTTGACCAAATATACGTGTTAGGATCCAGGGCAAGAGGGGTCCGGTCGGTTGATGTTTAGTGCTTGACTAGCCCAAAACTCACTCAACCCGTCACTGCCATCAAATTCAAATCAAATGTTTTACCACCACTGATTTTTAGTGAGAGGGAGTTATATGAGCCATGAAATCAGCATATAGGGTATTTTAATGTTGTTTTCGAATTTGAAAAGCATTGGAGAAAATCCCATAAGGTATTCTTGAAAAAAACTGGCAAACATACAAAAATAATATAATTTTTTAAATGTATTATATATATCCATAATATATTTGCTTTCTTCTGTGTTGAGACGGTTATCAAATTATATATCTAACCATATGTTATCCGTTGGGAACTTTAAACTTCATTTTGTACTGGCCATCGAAATATGTATATCTTTGTAGATGCATAGTTCAGGCTTGGTTCGATTTGTAAACACCGATTTAGATATACATCAAACATTTTACCTTATCTTGGCAAATATCTATAGCCAATATATATTTACAATTTATGAGTGTGGCTATAAGCAAAATGTTTTCGAGCACATGACAGATCAGTGTACGTAAGATTATATATACACCTACAAATATATACACAAAAAAGCAAATGTTTATATTGCTCTTAGCCATCTTTTCATTTGGTTTATAATTAGAATGCTTGGCGACAACAATTTGATAAACTCGGAGCAGCAGCTTTTTCGCCCAATGTTAATTTGTAAACATCGGCAATGTTTTTACTAGAAATTAATTGAAAGCCAACAACAAGCAAGCAGAATTAGCAGTGACATACTTATACTATATGCAGATATATATTTTTCTTTTGTGTATCTGTATCTGTATCTATGTATATCAAGCAAAATTTAAAACGTGACAAGCGGCAGCTGTTAGTGTTAATCTAAGCACTCTTAATTTAAGTGGCTATTTGAACTAAATGAATTGTTGGTAACATATAAACATTTTCTTGATTATCTTAATGTCATCTGAATGTCTATATCTATAATCTTATCTTAGCTATTTAATTGACAAGTTATTTGTATAATAACTTTTATAGTAATATTTAACAGCTCTTGACCTGTAAAAAGAAGCTTTACACTCAAAAAATAGTCCTAAGAGGGCCAGTTTTATTAACATTTGTATTTTGGTTTTTTTTAGAAATATTTTCTATTATTAAGAAATAGTTTAATGAAAAATAGAAAAAACTTTTCCAATTTTAAGATTTTTCCCACCTATATTGTTAAGTTATTTCTTAAAATTTACAGTTTTTTTTCACCTATCCAAACACATCCGCTAGGTTCATTTAAGTTAAGCTATAGGTGAACTATATATTTTGAGGTTTCATCAATTGAACTTAGGATTATGGTTTAATGACATCACGTATCTAAGTGCATCCCATTTTTGGTATGACAATTCTGCAAATATTGTCAAAATTGTTGTTGTTGGGCAACCAATTTGTAGCCTTGAACTTTTTATTTGTGTTTACCAACAACAGAAATGCCACAACAATGCAAAGCACAGCATACCAAGTGAGACACCCAGTATGTGTGTATGGATACCCACATATATATATATATATTTATGTGTATATAGGATAACTATACATCAAATTTATGTATCTGTGCAACATTTGACAAATTGAATCGAGTAGAAATTTTCAGTGCAGCCGTTTCGCTTTGGTGTCTGCTGCATTTTGATGCTACTGTTTTTATTGCTCTTTGTTATTGAAACAAAAAGCTTTTTAAATGCATTCCAATTGCGCTGTTGTTTTTATTTGTTGTTGCTGCTTAAAGTTCATCCAATAGACAAGTTACTGAAATTTGTGTACAATTTATTTTATTCGCTTTTTAATGCAATTTGAATGCTGATGATTCAGTTGCCTGCAAAGGGGCTTGGCACTCAATTTACTGCAGCTTATAACAAGTAAGAACGTGAGCATTATCTGATTGCGTGATAATCTAACCCCGAATGTAATTATAATTAATGCAGTGTTAAAGTGGGCGTGGCAATCATATGTATACTCCCTTGTAGCGGGTATTTTAATTTAGCAAATAACTTTGAAACGCACAGGAGGAGTCGGTTTAATCCATATATACTATAATTTAGATCTATTTCACTAAAAGAGTCGGGGAAGTAGTCTCCCAATTTATAAGATATCTTGGTGAAAATATGGATATATGTCAGTATTTTAGCTTAACCTCGATCGGATCGGAAATCTATATCGTTAACAATCGATTGACAGTTATGTTGTAGCTAGTTTTCGAACTGTCTGAGATAAATAAATTCCGATTTGAGTATAAATATTTATTCTATGTGCAAGAACGTGACTTTCGGACGCCTTTAAAGTCCAAAAAGCAAAGAAAACTGTAAAAAATTATAATACAATTTTTGTTTTCAAGTGCATTTTGACAATAACATGAATTTTAGCTGCGTAATTTTAGAATTGCAATGGCAGCAAAATATAAAATTGCACTAACTGATATTTTTTGGGTTTCTTTTCATATGTTTTTATATATTTTTGTTGTTTATAAAAATTAGTGCAACCATAAAATAAATAGATAAGTCTAAAATATTAAAAAGATATCATTAAAAGTAGTTATGAGTAAGAATAAAACGCATTGTCGGGTAATTTTAAACATCGTCTCGGTTCATTTTTTGTTGAGTTTTTAGACCATTTTTAAAGTACTTTGGGAAAGTAGGGAAAATTTAACTTGTTCGAAAAAAAACATGCATAGAAGTTGCCAAAATGCTCGTAGTTATTTCCAAATGAAACAATTTTAAAGCGCATTGATTTACCGATTGCAACGTTGACCTAAATATCACAAATGCTGCAAGCTCAACTAATTTGAGCCCAGCTTGGCTCACATTTCTCCCAAGCAGCAAGCGGGTTTGGAAACGGGAAGCGGGAGGAGGTCAACGCGATTGGGAATGGGAATGGGAACGGTCTCTAAGCGCATTAGCCGCGTTCTCTGCGGCTGGCTATAAGATGGCGTTGGTTTAGCGCTAATGCATTTCACCGGCCAGCTGGAAAATCTCTGTGGTCATTAGGGCCGACAGCTTGAAAAGGGGCAAGAGTTGCAGAGAGGGTAAGAGAGTGGAGTCAATTATAGCAAATGCATAGCAGCTGGGCAATGTCTACATAAAAAGAGACAGAGACAAAGAGAAGAAAGGGTGGGAGTGAGAGAAGGAGAGGTAGACTAAACAACAATGAACAAAGCACAAAAAAAGCTTGCCAGTGCAGCGGATGAACGTTGAGTGACAGTGGCAGCAACAGGAGCTTTAAAAAAAAAAAAAAACAAAAAACGGAATACAATCCGTTGTTAGTGAGTCAGCCAACAAGGAGCTGTGGCATGGCTTTTGTGTTTGCACAGCCCTCGACAAAAGATATATAGATAGAGTGGAGATACAAAGGGAGCAGACGAGACGGCCAATGGGCAACGGCAAGTGGCACGGCAGGCTGGCTTGCTTGGCGGTAGAGTCAGCAAAATACAATGTCAACGTTAAGTTTGTTGACTTGTTGTACACCAACCTGTGCCAAAGTGGAGCTGCCAGCAGTAACAGCAACCCCATCAGCAAAAAACAACAATAACAATAACATTAACGACAGCACGGAACGGGTCTGAGACTGGGACCTAAGACTAGTTGCAGGAAGCTTCCGCTTCGACGACCAGCCAATCGTGCAACGGATGTCAGCTGCATAAATCGTTGCTTGTCTGTCGCTCACAACTGCATACACAAACACAAACACACCCAAACACACACACACACACACACACACACACACAAACACACCCAAACACATACACACACATGTACAAATTCAGACCATAAAACTGCAATTTATTAGCATGTAAAGTGCGCTCCGCAACTCTTGGCCAGGCCGAGACAGTTGAATGCCGCGCAGGTTTTACTTTGGGGCCCATGACTTTTATGGAGTGGCCCAAAAAATAAAAATGAAAAAAGAAATGAAAACGAAAACAAGCAAAAGGAAAAGGAAAAGTAAACATACAAAAAATTTAAGCTTGTGCATTTGTAGTTGTTGTTGCTTCGTATTTTCCAGAGGCCAACGGCAACTGCATTTCCTATTTGGCCTCCTGCATTGGCCATAAAAATGCAATCAAAACTGGGATGCAACGAGTCTCATGTGCACTGAATTTGGCATTTCATTTTGTTTTTGCCCAAAACGACTTTGTTCAGTTCATTTTATACCATTTATGTGTGTTTTTCAAAATGGAATGCATGTTTCTTTTTGCCATGGAACATTTATTTTCATCACCGAAGAGTGCATTACACAAAAATAATTGCATTAAAATTACATAGATTAAAAATTTCCACCAATCAAAATGTTTGCACATGAATTAAAATAAAATAATAATTAAATCTTTTCGTACATAATGCCTTGCATTCATCTGAAATTAAATATTTAAAATAAAATCAATTAACACAATTTAATATGTAATGTAACTCTTGGCCACATGAACGGAAGGTTGTTACTTTCTAAAATAAAACAGGTGTTTTGTTTTCTTATTAAAGAATATTTTTGTTTTCAAAATTGAGAAAAAATGTGGTTAATTTTTTTTTTATTTATTTGTACAGAAACATTCGCTTCGGTGTTGATTATATTATTTACAAAACATTAGTATTTTAAGATACAGATAAACGAAAAATGAACACAAGTAATAAAATAAATTTGAAATTTGCGAGTTCAGTGACTTCCTACATATTATTCGAAAGATCAAGTTTTCTTTCTAAAAATAAATGCTTACGATTATACTTGTTAGAAATATTTTGTTATTAAGAAATATATTTGTAAAAAATAAAGAAAAAGTGTTTCTAACATAAGCCATTTTTGTTTTTAACGATTTGTATATATTATTTCTTTAATTTCTGCGCTATTTTTTTTCTGAACGTAATAAGGTTAATTTTTTAAGATACGTTTAAGTTGCTTAACCTTAGAAAAAAGGATAGAGATTTGGACAGAAAGGTTAATAGAAGAAAGAAAAGGAGGCAGAATGGATTACTACCGGACTAGACAAACAAACAAACAACCAAGTCTGCAGCGGGATTCGAACCCGCGACTGATTGATGTAAACGATGCAAAGACTCAACGCTTACGACCTTCAACACGGCTCTGCATTTACTAAGTTTTAATTGAATGTTGCACATGTAGCATGATTAATGCACTCTCTATAGTATCAAGTACAATGTCTCTCATCTTATGATGACGTCGTTCGCTGATGATGACAAATGCTCGTGCCTCGAGCATGAGTGTGCAACGGGTTGAACTGGGCGAACTGGGCATGGAGACTGGAATTGACGATTGCCGCAGTCATTTGATAAACAAACAAACACATACTAAACAAAATGATTAAGCAAATAAAGTAAAAGTACAAATGTCTTTGAAGACTTAATGCTCTTGCATTTATATACACATTATTACCGGAATGTTTTAAAGAAAACATATCTATACTTTGTACCGGGTTACTTTGCAATAAAGCTGGTAAAATATGTACCGGAAAAAATATAGTCTAGGTTTTTTGAATTAAGTAATATAATGCAAATAAAAATACATATGTAAATTAATATAGATAGATTAATAGGGACATAAATAAATAGATAACTGGATAGGGTAAATATGATCAAATATTCAATCCGCTCATCGTGATAGTTAAATACACTCAAAAACAAAATCGCTTAAAAACTATAAGAAAATTTGATTTTGTGAAATAATTTCCAAATGTAAGGAATAAATTTCTTAAAATTGGAAATGCTTTTTTATTTTTCAGAAATACATTTCTTAATAATGGAAAATATTTCTTACAATTAGGAATGCAAACATGTATCTTTAGATAAAATCCTTTCCTAAATTTTAAAAATAGTAATTAAATTTTCTCTGCTTTATTACTTTATATATATTTATTATGATATTTTAAATTACTAATGTTAAAATATAATATTATTCATAAAAAGGTAATCTAAAATGAAAGACAAAAAATATACTTTCTGAATAATAAGTGGAATGATAAAATTCAATTAGCCGCCGTAGGTAGTGTATCAAAGCCGTGAATTGATCAAGTAGCGATTCGCAAACGAAACTCTCGAAGCTGCTGAATCATTTCGCATCGTTTGAACTGTTTTTTTTATCGTTTTTTTTTTGTTGTTGTTTAGCTTAGCTTTTTTCTTTTTGTTGCTTTGCTGGTCTCGTGCCGCAGTCAAGTGGCAAAAGTTGAATTGAAGCGAATGCCGCCATATGTGAGTGGAACGCTGAGTGGCCGCCAAGTGGCAGCTCGGCAATAATAATAATAATAATAATAAATAGAAAGTGAAAGGCGCCCGAAATTCGCAACAACTTTTGCATGTGCTCCACAAAGAAAATACACAATCCAACTTGGCTCAATATAAGCCAGTGCAGAATAGACTAGCGATCATACTGCCCATAATGGCCTTAAAATGTTAATGATTTGTAGCGTCGGTAATTATGAAATACCGACCAAGTTGTTGGCCCAGAAAGCGCTCTTTGGCCAAAGCTGAAAGACGCTGCTTGACATCAATTCTCACTTCTGCAAAGATTATTCACAAACACACACATGAATTTTTAATATTCATTTGAATAACTATACTAAAAAAAAAAAGAAAAGTAATTTACATTTTTGCATACATAACGCAATTTTGAAATAGTATACGAGAGGGAGCAGGGAAAGGTTTAAACTTTGCCACTGCCGCTGTGCCACTTGGCACAGTTATCCATTCTAGCCAAGAATCGCTTTGAACAGGCTGTAAGGCTGGCAACGAAATTTAACAATGGTTTTAATGGCAAAGTTGAGCTACTTCCAATGTCCACACAGAAAACTTTCTGATTCGCAAGAGAGAGGGGGAGAAAGAGGCAGAGAGAGAGAGAGAGAGATAGAGAGAGTTTTAGCTTGTTTCCTGTTGACACAAAGTTTGCAGGCACTTAGTGTGTTCTAATTGTATTTTTTTTATTACTATTATTTTGGCACTAAAGTTAAGTTGAGAAATGTTAAGATTTTTGTGTTTTTTTTTTCTTAAATAACATTAATAACATAAACTGATAAAAGCGAAGGGAAACGAATGCAAATTTGTATTACTCATCATATTGTGTATTTATACAAAGTATTTCAATTTTTCCGCTTCTGTCTTTGCAAATGCTTTGCATAGTTCACCGAAAAATCGATAAAATTCTTTCGACTACAGCAATTTGGTTTTCTTAAATGTAAAAAAAAGTAGATGAAAACATTTTCAATGAAAAAAGTAAACAAAGTCGCTTATTGTGTATGTGGCATGCCACAATATATATACATATAAATATGATTATGTATACAAAAGCAAAGCATTCATGCTTTTGTATCTTTCGCTAAGAGATCAAAATGTGGGGTGTGGTATAAATTTAGAAGATGCGTAGAAGTGTTATCGAAAAGCATCTTATGACACAGCACATAAATCAAAGCCAATATAAACATGTGATTTAATTTAAGTAAAATTATACAATGGAGAGTTGGGAATTCTATATATATATATATATACATGTATGTATGATATAATAAGGGAATAATAGGATTGGAATTAAATTTTAGCATGGGTGATATTCAGTTGAGGTGTTGTCGGAAATTCAAATCTTGTTCTGGCTTATATTTTAGCGCTTAGGCAAATTGCAGTCAGAATGTTAATCAAGTAAATACAAAAAGAAACAAAATTATTTTGAGAATTTTATTTGGCAATAATTATATTTGCATAGCGACAATTGCCAATAACCACATTTGTTGAATTCTGGGAATTGTTCAAATGATATTAATTAAAATGATTGCTTCACCAGCAACTTTTAAGGCGTTGGCATCCCTGCTGAGCTGGCCATCCTGCTGAGCTGGCCAACCGCTGTGTTCAGTGGCATTGTCAGTCACACCTATACAAACACACAAACACTCACACACACATACACATACACATGCATAGATCTGAATATATATTGTAAGGCGATTAACTCAAGTTGTTTCACAAACCGAGCACTTTTAAGCTAAAGTGTCCGCTGCAAGTTAATTTGAGGAGACTCCTCAATACCCTCTCCTGCAGCGCCGGTTTGTGGCTCACATTTGGGGCGTGTTTCCCCAATTAACGCGATGTGGCGCCAACGTCGTTTGTCGTTTAAACCGCTTTGTCTTGTCCACTTTTGTCCACTCCTCGTGGACCAGTTTGTTTGCGCCTTGAGTTTCAAAATTTTGTTTTCCTGTTTGTAATTTTAACAGATTTATGTCAGTTTTTAAGCTATTGTTGAATTTTGATGTTGTTGTGGACGGCATTTATAACACATAAGTTGTGCAATTTTATGTGTTTACACAGACTCTTCTATATATTATTTATTTATGTTGCAAATACGCTTGTTGTGGTCTATTCCACATTTTATTTATATACATTTCATGCGCACTCAGCGCATCAGCAAAATTCAACAGAAATGCGTCACAATATTGAGTAGAAACAAATAAAGAAAACATATATATTACATAAATAAACTATACATATTTGTGAATGTATCTGATATTCTAATATAAGTACTCGTATACGGTTCAGACCCTGACATAAATAATCGCCAAATGCTTTGTTCTGTTATATACCATTTACGTCCATATTTCTATGTGCATATTTTGTGGCATCATTATTTGTATAGTTTTGTCTGTTCTTATCTATTTACGCTTGAAACAAAATAACTGTATAATATGTATATATGTTTATGGGGCATAAAGTTAGTGACATTTCATGGGCTAATTAGCTGTACGCTTAATGTGCAACATAAAAATGTAGTAAGGCTAATCAGCAACAGCTCTCAAATATAAATTATATATAATATATTTTATTAGTAGAATGTAGAGTTATGTGGCTTTAAGTCTGTTCTCGGAAATATTAGTTTCAGCGAGAGAATATTTTATTGTTGGTAATTATAGTGGTGACTGAATGAGTTGAAAATTTATCTTAAACTCCCACTGATATCCATATTCAAATTATAACGTTCAATAACCAAACTTTGAAATCTTGCTTGAAATCACAACGTATATTATTTAAAACCAATATCTATCATAGCTATCGATTCGTCCAGTGATGCTGACTAAGATATAATTACTATATGGTATCAGAGAAGTCTCCTTCACACTCGACAAAATAATAATACCTTCACGAGCGTAAAACTGACATCTGAAACAGTTGAAAATTACTTCACCACAGACTTGTTTACATATTCGGAGACTGTTTTATTGTTTTCACAGACTAATATTTTTAGCAGCTGCATTGTTAGCAAATTTGTTGTTAGACATATATTTTTTTTGCTTTAAAACCAGTCATCTGTGGTGTTGGTGGTTCGTTTCATTTAAGTGACCCCCACCATCCCCCTCTCATTTATCAGTCAATCCGCCCTCGGTTCTACGCCCCCGTCAACATGACGTATGAGTAATCGGTTGACAGATTCATGCGGCTTTCGTTATTAGTTATTGCTTATGTGTGCATGTAAAACACACACACACACAAGCCGTTGAACAATTTGTTAATGACCCATATATCATATGACCCAACGTAGGGCCACGCCTCCTACCTACCCGCTTAACCGTCTATCTACCAGAGCTAAGCGACCATCGCTCTTTATTAAGCATTGTTGCGGCTTCTGGTTAGTTCGAGCGTTCTTCGGTTCACTTTTCGCCGATTGTTACAAAAGCAATTTGCCAGTGTCATTTTATTGATTGCATTTCGCATTCATTCTGCACACACACACACACACACACACACACACACACTGATGCCAGCTGGTAACTGATAAGTTGTCATCATCGCTCAGTGCTTCACTTAATCCATCAAAGTATTTGCAGGCTGCGGAGTCTGCCATCTTTTGTGCCATCCCTTGTGGCCATGGACAAGCCAATTGGACGAAACTCAAGTTCTTCTGCACAATCCGGCAACTCTTATCGATATCTGCTAATGCTGCCATTCTCTCAAAGTTTTTTTTTTCATATTTAATTGGCATTTCAAATGAATTCCTTGAATTGACCTCCTGTGCATATTTATATTTACAACACAGCCGTTATTATTGTAACTCTTATTGTTGTTGCAATTGCAGAATTTTAAATTATATTTATCAATAATTGATAAGCGCGGTTTTGTGATTGGCGGTCGATGAGACATGAACCTGCTGCACTGCCGGTCAATGAACCGTAGTAACCTCTGACAACGTCTGATTACCCTCCTGTGTGAGTGTATGTGTTTGTGTGTGTGTGTGTGTGTGTGTGTGTGTGTGTGTGTGTGTGTAACGCATGTTTATTGTGTTTTACTTTGTTGTCGTGTTGGCAACTTGGACTGCAATTTAACTGCTAATTATGGCAATTTGTAGTGGTAAATGATTGATACTCGATTTCCTTATACCCTATTTAGGGTTGTGCTCTAAAGCTACTTAGAAACTATCATGACTTTAGCTAATTTCTGTTATTCTGTTTGCGCTTCCCCAAGCGATTCTATTAATATTTAATTGTTTTGCTCTCCAATTTAGTATAGCAATCTAATGACTGCTATTTGGAACATTTGAGTGAACGCTTAAGTTTTTAAAGGGGTGAGATTCTGATTCTCAATGTTCATGCACATTTGCCACATTCGCTAGTGTCCGAGTCCGAGTCCGAGTCTGAGCTGGAGCTGGAGCCCATTCCCATGCCCCATTGTTTAAAGTGTGACTGCCATTTCCGGGCTTGCGTAATTGTCGAATAAATTGAATGGTTGCCCTGGGTGACGAGTGACGTGCTCTGAGTTTGGGGCATGCATAAGTAAAACACGTCCATTTATCGCATACGTAATGCATTTGATCAATAATACAATGACCCGATCAGTCAGCGGAGCCTGAGTGAGGAGGGGCGTGGCAAATTAAAGGCTGCCCAGACTGGCGACGTCGCCTAACTTATGATTAGGCGGTTGTTTTTTTTTGTATTATTTTTTGTTACCGTTTGTGCTACCTGTCCCGTGTTGCGCCCACCTGCGAATATATGTAAAACTGATTTCGTGCCGCAAATGCATTAAGAATTTAAGGCCAAGCCTGACCGCACATAGCCCGGCCGCAAGCCAGTCTTAAACGATTTTTAAAAATGCATGAGTCATGCTTTAGTCTGGCGAATCGGTATCCTTTACGCTGTCAACATTTGCGCCGCACTGGTTAAGGCAACTTTTGGTGCTTATGATTTTTGGGTAAGTTGATATGAGGCTAATACACTGTCAGCGTTACACGCACGCCATTCCCTGCCCCTGTACTTAAATGAAGCCCTAAAAATGGCCCATAAGTCGCGACATCGCATAAACTAAGGGTAATTTGGGTTGCTTATTCTCCGGCATAATGACGTCTGGCTAACATGACCTATGACGTTGATTGGCGTTGTTGTTGTAATGCGGCGATTTGCTGAACAACGACACTTGAATTCTATCTGTCTGTCTGCCCGTCTGTTTGTCAGCCAGCCTGTTTTTAAGACCCGTTCTGGTTGTTGTTGTCCTTGAGGCCGCGACACTAAACTGCTCTTTGTCATATCATCTGCGAGTGTACAACAAAGTTATATTTATTTAAGTGGGTGGCATGTGAAGTTATAACAAAGTTTGAGTTGCCAGTGGTCAGAACTTATTTCAGATTATATTAAGCATTTTTAGCTGAGCGGATTTTGCCAGTTTGCCAGACAGTTAAATTTCCTACATTTCCAGTCAGTTGGAATAGATTAAATTTTATTTAAAATAAAAATAAGAATTAAATTTGAATTAAACAAAAAATAAAAATATATATAAAAGAATGTCGACTTGTACTGCTGCTCGAACAACCCTCGCTCAGTCGGTGTCTGAACGTAGGCAGTTCTTTGGCGTCGTCGCTTGGCACTTGTCATTGCAGGAAATGCAAAATGCTATTTAAGTAAAGTCCCAGTGGCATTTGTTCGTGACTCATACATTCATAAGTCGACAGACAGTTCAGATGACACGCAAATGAAACGTTAACTGCTAAAGAATTTGCCAAGTGAGCGACAACAAACTGCAAATTAACATGTTAACAAAATTGCCAGTTATCTCACACTCTGTCTGAGTGTCTGTCTGACCAGCAGTAACTTGAACAATTGTAGATCAAAAGTATACACATGTATGTATTCATATGTATTTTTCGAGATGCATTAGCTCTCCACATATAACACGCAAAACAAACAATTTTTTTTTTTTTTAAATTACTTCGAGTGCTTTGCATCGCGTGTTGTATTAATTATGCCAAAAGGTGCTGATAAAACGATTGTCACAGCAAGAATCAATCATTACTGGGCGAATCTTGCATATGCTAAATGCAGGATAACTTATAAATATTGTAAATATTGTGATGTAAATGTTACATTGTAAAGCGTTCCCATGGAATGTCCTCTTATAATTCTTTCTGTTAGGTTAACAGTAATGATTCATGTTAAGCATAATAGCTTACACATTTTACATATAGTTTACAGACCAAAACTTAGCTTAGCATAATTAGTTAAGTTCATGTTAGCTTTACAGTGCACGTCTTGCATAGATCCTTTACATATAGCTTACAGAGTAAATGAATTGCTGAGAGAGATAGCGATAGCGAGCAAAGATTAATGTCAAGCTTAACAATGCATAACATAAAACGGAAATGTAAAGTAACATTTGCATAATGCTTTTATATTGCTACATAGTTTTCTATCCGTTCAGTAAACAAGTAACAACTAGTAGATTAGCATTTATTTAAAATTGAGTATTTTTTATGAGCATCAACTTTAGTGGGTATGCTGGCAAACCCTCACCTAAAATGATGATGCTGTAAGCGTTTTCCATTTGCAGCACGACGGATGCTTATCATGGCGGGGAATGATGGGTCGCGTCCGGGTCTGAGTCTGGGTGCGGGCAACGCGCCAGTGACACAGATTTTTTTTTAGCTTAGTCGCAGTTGAGGGTGGGGCGGGGGACAATGGCGATGCGTCTGTGTCTATGTCTTTCATTTGATTGACGCGCTCGCGGTTCCAATTTATTTATGCGCAGCATTTTCATTTTTTCATTTCTCAGTTTGAAGCTGCACAAAAAAAAAGACACATCCAGTAATCAGTTTCAATTTGTTGCGCACAGTTTTTCGATGTGGCCTTTGATGAATTTTCGCATATCAGATAGGGTGCTGATAATGAAACCTATTTATAGCATTTATAGTCGCAGATTGAGCAATTAATAGCCGACAAAGCGTTAAGCGAGCGTTTTGTTAACGATTGAACAAGTTGCGAGTAGTTGGTTGGTGGTAATTGGTAATACGATAACTTACAGCGAACTACTCATGGAACGAGATGCTGAAAGCCAATTTAGATTATTAGATTAACTCTTATTGCTTTGTGGCTTTATCACATTGTTCGACCAGTCCCAATCAATACGCCAATCATTTCTGCCCGATATCACAAACAGATTTGCCGTTAATCAGTGTGTGGCACAATACAAAATATTGTGATTGAGACTTGGTTGAATCTGCCTGTGGCAAAGTCTCTTATTCCGGGTACAATAAACTTTTTAACCGAACCGAATCTGTTATCGAATGAAAGGAATACGTAAGGAAGATTCCTTCCGGCAACAATTCGACGTGTGTCATTCATCCACAAAAAAAAAAAACAAGATAGAACGTTGCAGTCGGACGCAACCGACAGCGAAATACTATTATACCATTACATAAATTAATTTAATATTTATAAATATAATATATTAATATATATATATATATATATATATATATATATTAGAAATATAAAATATATTTAAATAATTATAAATTTATATTTATATTAATCGGACTAAACTCTCGTGTTTCTATTGTGATGCTAACTTGACTCGTGTAGAGCTGTTGTGAGCATGCGATTAAACTATCGCGTTAAAAAAATATCGCCGTTAGTTTTGAATTTTAACAATCGAACTACTAGAAACTAGAATTAATATTTTATACAAAATTGAGAAATTTTATAAAAAAAGAGGTGGCACAATTTGACGCGCTCGATTAAGAGTGACCAAATTGCAAGATAAGCAGCATTGCGCCAAAATTAACAGCATATGTTAAGTATTCTGTTAAGTAAATTACGGGAGATACAGGCATTTATCGTTTTTTGTGGGCGGGAGTGGGCGTGGTCCAAAATTTTTTTTCTACATTTATGAAGGTTGTTACTAGCAATATACCTTTCAAAATTTGGTGACTTAAGTTTTCAAATTGCGTGAGATATATAGGTTTATCGATTTGCACCAACAGGTGTATCGGTTTAGGGAGGTGGAGTGGGCGTGGCCATCCAATTTTTTTTATCGATCCTAGGGGGTGTTACCAGTAACATACCTGCAAAATTTTGCGACTCTAGCTTGCAAATTACGGCAGATATGCGCATTTTAAATTTTTAGGGACGAAGTTCCTGGGGGCGGCGGATGTGGGCGTGGTCCAAAAATTGGTATGCCAATCTTTGGAGGAGGTTACCAGCAAATTACCTTCCAAGTTTGGTTACTCTATCTTTAAAAAGTTCGGAGATATACGGAATTATCGATTAATAATCGGAATTGTCGATTATAGGCGCAGGTGTGGGCGTGGCACCACAAATTTGTTATCGGTTCTTAAAGGCGACTACCAGTAATGTACCTACCAAATTTGACGTTCCCTACTCAAAAACTGCGGAAAATATAGCCATTTGAAAATTTTAGGGGCGGGGGTGATGGGGGCGTCGGAGGTGGGCGTGGCACATGCCAATCTTTCAAGGACCTCGCCAACAACCTACCAACCAAAATTGGTGACTGTAGCCATTAAATTGTAAGAGATATGTGGATTTATCGATTTGATAAAATCGATTATCGCGGTTTTCTAGCTCCCTGGTGGACGTAGGTCCAAACCCAAGACACTTTAACTTTTGAGGGTACTTTCCAATATACGTTCCAAGTTTCAAGTCTCTATCTCTAAGGGTGTCGGAGGAACGCGCGTTCATACAGACGGACAGACGGACAGACGGACAGACAGACAGACGGACAGACAGACAGACGGACAGACGGACAGACAGCATGACGGACATTGCACAAAACCAATATACTATTATTACCATTCTGGTATAATAGTATAAATATGCAACAAATCCACATTGACAATGCTTAACAAAAAAAAAAAAAAAAAGAAACAAAAACGCAAAGCTGGTAAAGAAAAGCGCAAAGCGGCGAATCAATAACAACAACAAAGTCACAACAAAAGTCACTTTACAATGACAAAATCATTCACATTTGCCACAAAAAAAAAGAAGAAGAAAAGAAAAAAACACGTACAAAGCAAAGGGGGCGTGTTGCTTTTATATTTTCCAAAATAAAAATCAGCCAGCACAACAAATGACAAGTTGTTTTTTTTTTGTATAAAGCCAACATGCAACCGAAACGGTCGCATGCCACAACTGCCGCAAATGCAAGCCAGTCAAATGGTCTAAAACACTTCAAGCTAGCCACTCAATGGGTTGAACAAATTGAATAATTATGCATCGAAATATCAATTTTCATATTTCTGTCAAATTCCGTCAACTATCTCTATTTGTATCTATCTATCTATTTGTGCATTTGTAAAGCGTTTGACATTCAGCTACCTAAATTTAAAGATAATACCAACACGCTGTGGGAATATTGATCAATCTTTTTTTCTCTATATAATTTATATGTACATATAATATTCGAAAAATTTATACAATTCCGAGAAGACTTGGACCGATGGCTGATGATATTACATATTGAATATTATTATATGATAAATGTTGTCGTTATTTGGCTATTAGCTCTTTTTATGGTAGTGTGAAAATATGGTAAATTGAAAATACCTCTGAAATGCTCACCTTATGGGGAGAGGGAGGGGAGCTATGCACATAAAACTGTGTATATGGAGCGGCAACTGACGCCTTCGTCTGGATATCAGTCCAGTCATGCCATTTGCAATGTAGTGAGCAGGGTGACGGTTTGAATTAATAATTAAGTACACTCAAGAAAAATTAGAATGAATTTAAAAAAATCGTCAGAATACATTTTTCAAAGGAATTTTATTCTTTGAGCTATTTGCTAAATTGCAAATAGTTTTTTTTGCTGAGTGCAGTTAATTGTGTGACAGCTCCGAACTTGGACCCAAACGGCATTCCAGGCCACGCGCTTTCATTAAGGCACTTGCAAAGAATTCAATTACCATAGAATTCAAGAGCGTCGTTTCTAGCGTTGTTTGTGTGGCCAACAATAATTCATCATTTTTTTCTTCTCTCAAGTCCGACGCTCGATGTCCATTTGCATTTCCAGCCGGATATGAGTGTATTATAGCTGTCTGAAATCGCATGACCCACATGAGTGTTGCCCTCATGTGAACTCTTGTTTATTAATTTTCTTCTTTTTTTGTTGAGCGGACAACAAAAGCACAAAAGCTTATTATGAAGTGCGTAATCTTTAAACTTGTTGTATATCTCTTTCTTTGTGCCGCATTACGGGGCATAATTAATCAGGAAATAATATGTATTGTATACACATATTTATATGCAATGCATAATCAACTGCTGACCATCATCATCATCATCATAATCATGGTCTAAACATCTTGCTGCTCTCTTGGCATTTGGCTGAGCTGTCAAGCGATTGAGTTTTGCTTTCATTTTTTTTTTCGGCCAATTTCCGCTTGTATTATTTATATGATAAACTAGTGTGCTGAGTTTTTTTTTTTTATGTATTTGTGCTATATACATCTACATTTTTTATCGCTCGCTCTTTCCGGAAAGAGTTTGCTGCCTTAAGGTCTGTAAGCTAAAGCGAATATTTTGTTTGTGTTTGTTTTTCATTTTGCTCTTGGCTTTTCATTTTGCCATGCCTCGGCCATTTTCATTTTCATTTCCATTTCCATTATATGCATGTTACTTTATACCCTGTAGTTATAAAAACATGCCAAGGGTATGCCTTAAAGAAACCATTTTACTCAGCAGCCGAATCAGTTAGGCTAACTAAATATGTGAGGTCGAGTCGAGTTGCTTTTATATATGTTTACACAGCTAATATTGCCAAGTTTTCTTTATTGTTATTTATTTTCATTTTTGCAGTCTGCTGCTTCTAGATTTCCAATAAGTTTAAGGTGTTTATTAATAGGTGATGATCAAATTTCACATTCTATTAAAATGAAAATGAAAGCCACTCAATCGCTACAAAGAGTCTGACCATAAGTATTTGGGTCATGTGAAAATGGAAACAATGAGTTTAGTTGTCTTTCGGGCAGTGGATGGCTACTTTGAACTTCTGAGCTTATGAGTCGATGCTCTTTAAGATATTTGGAATTTTCGAACGTGCCCTGTCAAATTTTCATTTGTTTGCCGCATTTTAGGAAACCAATTTTAATATTGCACACAGCTAAAAATAAATAATTTACAATCATTATCTCTGTTTAAGTTACTGGGACTCTGTCGAATAATAACTTTCTACTTATTACAAATGTTTTGCTAGAAATGGTGTATTTAAAAACACGTATTTATCCTTAAGTAAAATTCAATTATTGAAAATGATAATACAGCTGAAGTTCAAAATTTAAGCTTACTCAATTTATGTAATGCTATTTATAATAAGTTAATAAAGTTCTGGTTGAACTGCGAAATAGGAGGCTCCTAATAATCTGCTTTCCAAGTTTGATAACATTGTATCTTAAACTGCAGGGAAACTATGTTTTTGGCGAGTTTTGTGGGCAGCTGTGCGCGAAGGAAGCTCCGAGTAATCTACTTTCCAAGTTTAATAGCTTTTACTTTTATATTTTAAATCGTTGAAGGACATTGTCAAACATAGACTAACCAAATTTGGCAACTTGAAATTGTGGAGCTTCTGTAGCTATCGATTTGTTAGCTTAGCTTCTTAATATATAATAATACAAATAAAATAATAATATTGTGTATCCTTACAGACTCTGCTCGTTGACAATAACACGTCTGTCCATCCTGACACCGTTGCCGGGAGACACCACATCGCTGTCGCTGGCTGTCAAGATGCAGAGCTCGAAGAGAACGCTGCGCAGTCACGAGATACCCATCAATGGTAGTGCGCTGACCTCTGTGGCGTCCAGCCGCGAGAGCTCGTCGCTGCAGGGCAACTCGCCGATGGCCAATGTGATCGGTGGATCGGGCATGATTGGCACGCCGGGCAATGTGGGTAATGCGGGTATTGGAACCGGCGTTGTGCCGCTGACCGAAACGGAACTAGATTTGCACTTTAGTCTGCAGTATCCGCACTTCATCAAGAGAGATGGCAATAGGTGTGTTGAGGCCACAACTGAGCTTTACATCTTTTGTACCTTTGTTAATTTTATTTTTTTTTTTTTTGATAGACTGGTGATTTTGTTGCAACGCCGCAAGAAATATAAATCGCGTACGATTCTAGGCTACAAAACACTCGCCGAGGGCATTATACGAATGGATGCTGTGCTTCAGAAATCAATGGATATGATCATTGAGCTGACCGCATCTGGCAAGAACGGTCGACCCGGCACTGTGGTTGCCTGTCTGCGCGCCGAACGCGTCTCCTCCATTCCAGTTGACCACGACAATAAGAATAACAACAGCGTGCTGCTGGCAGGTGAGTCACCCAACTAAAGCCATACAAAAACACCAATAAACCGTTTCACGCAGCTAAGCAACTTATTGCCAAATCCATAAAGCAGCACACAAATGATCATCCATCCTAGAGTTGAGAACAGAGGCGTTAATGACGCAAAGCGGCCACTTAATTGCCTTCGAGGTGGGGAGTGGGAAGGGAAAAGCGTATCCAAATAATACTTATCCAGTCAGTCAGCCAGCCAGGCCTTGCGCTGGATGCCATGATGCATGTGATGCTGCCACTGCTGCTAATGTTATTGTTATTGTTGTTGTATTATATCAATGACGATCCCAATTTAAGTTTATGTTTATGGTAATTGCTTGTAAAACATTTCCCAAGCGACGAGCGATTCATGACGCTAGCATTGTGGCCGCATATTTCAAATATATATGTATCTATATATCTCTTGTTCTACTTACCATTGCTTCCTCTTGCAATCAGCATTCCACGAGTTCCCCATAGGAATTTTCATCTTGGTTGCAGCAGTAGCAACAGCAGCCGGCACATGGCAACAGCAAAACTGACGCAGAATTTCTTTGGCTATATCTTAAATGTAAATTCTATGGTATATATACACTTGCCAAAAGTACTTAAATTTTACACTAAATATGTAACATATGTATTCTCTACTCATAACCATATTCATCTGTCAGTCTCTGACGAATCTTAATAGAATGAAAATTAATTCGTCTCATGTACAGACTTCAAAACTTAAAAGAAAAATTCACTTCTAATCACTTTTATTCAGTTCTGTATTGTTTTAGAATTATATTGCCAAAATAATGTTTTAATAATGCAAACTAGCTTCTAAATATATTTTATATTAATATATTTGTTGTCAGCAAATCGACATAAAACAGATACCAAAGAACTATTGCGTTAAGTGGAGCAGGCTTGAAATACTTGAATAAACACACCAGGTGTTGCTATTATCCTTATTTCGTTTGCCACTGCAAATGTTTGTCCTCGTGTCAATTATTTTCGTAAATGTCTGCAAGGGTATTTCAACTTCGGCATATTTTATATTTGTGTTTAGACGGCATCCCGATGCCAAACGCAACTCACAAGCAGCGAAGAATTGTGAGAAAATACAATTATGAAAATAGCGCGGAAAATGTGAATTTAGCATGCGGCTTTTTACAGCTGCAACTTGCAGCAAATAATGCAGCAAAACTGTTGAGCTTCGGGTGCACACAACACAACTTGAGTAATTTGCGGGCCAAACTTGCCAATGCCAACTAATGCATATAATATATACACATATATTTTTGTAAATGGCCAAGGTAATGGGCAAGACGACCGTCTCTTGACTCGATGAATGTGTGGGGCACACATTGGGGACATGTTGCAGCAATGTCCTTGCAATTGCAATTGCCCATAGTGCTTGTCGCCGATTCTGTTGACGGTCAAAACTTGTCGCTTTTCACTGTTGGCATCCAGCCCAAAGCGTGTTGGCCCTTTGGGAAAATACATTCAGCAAAAGACACTTGAACCCATTTAGGTCGTCGGGTAGTTTTCAGCGACAGCGGTGACAGACCCTAAATTACTTTTGGGGCTCAGCTTTCTAATTTGCAAAATAAATTTGAAATGTGTGGGGGGCGGGTCGTCCCCCGCAAAACCTTTTTTGCTTCAACCTATTTAGACTATTGATTTTTTTCTGTCCACCTTTCTCATTTTTGTAAGGCCTACAATTGAACCAACAAAAAGCGTAGGCCATTGCACAGTCAGCTTGTTGAATGCCACACCCTGACCTGAGATTCGGTTGCGTATCCGGTGGCAGAGAAACATCCCCTTAAGGAACGCTATCCCTTTTGTTGGGCACTCCCTTAGCTGGCGTCCCCATTTGGCATATTGCATGAATTTTCCATAACGTTCAATGAGTTTCCTTCCATGCCTGCTACCCTTGAACACTGACTGAGAAAACCCATAGCCCGAGAAATGAAATGCTCCATTTGTTACACAGTTCCCAATTTATAAATGTATTGCCTGTATTTCAATTGATATTATAATTTATGCCTAAAGTTTGAAGGATTGATTGAAGGCCACCCACTTCAAACAGTATTTATATATATATTCTTGATCAGCATCCGTGGACGAGTCTTTATAGCCATTGTCGCAGACAAGCGAATTGAATCACTATAGCATATAGTTGTCATAAAAGCAATCGATCGAAATTTTAACTCTTCTATGAAAAAATTTTTTTGCTAACCAAAGGCAATTTTAAA
The DNA here is from genome assembly GCA_035042185.1 of Drosophila kambysellisi. Classification (NCBI taxonomy): domain Eukaryota; kingdom Metazoa; phylum Arthropoda; class Insecta; order Diptera; family Drosophilidae; genus Drosophila; species Drosophila kambysellisi. The sequence goes on along the minus strand of JAWNLS010000137.1, from coordinate 1,413,953 downwards.
TTGGTACCGATCCGGTGGTAACTTCGGTAGCAGCGTCTCCTAGCTAAGAGCCAACACCAAGGGAGTTTTACAAATTTATTAATATACAATTGATGAATAAAAATTGTAAATGTTCATCTACGTCTTACATAGGAATGTCTGCGGTTTAATAAAACAAAATGGGTTGATCTAATTTTAGGAGCAATGACTAAAATATGAGTGTGTCAGCAAAGAAGCTATTAAATAAAATGAACAAAGTATAAAACGAATTTCTAAAAATATTTAATAAGAGACAAACTTGTTGAATATACAACAATAGTACAAGAAATATGTAGCGGGTCTAAGCACACTTGAGGGTGTTTAATAAAGTTTCACCAAAAAGAAAAACTGGTATACGATAATCGTTGCGAAGAGCCTTTGAAGAGGCATCCTTGAGATACTATTACGCAGTAACCGTTGCCTGCATTGTCATTTGTCGTCGGTGCTGTGTCTTGTGCTGCTGCTGGCAATGACAGGAATTAAGTCATTTGTCCTTGTGCGCCCGAGATAAGCACGAATGGTAAAAACGGAGAGGGCAAGGAGTATATAAATGGCGCAGGTAGCCGGATGAGTAGATCCCACTCCCACCTCCCTTCTGCTATATGCGATATATTTATCGTTGAGTGTTTAATGGCAAAATGCGTAAATTATGTCAAGCGTTGCTAGGGCGGCGCATCATTGTTCACTTTCAGAGCTGCTTTGTAATGGGCCACTCCTCCCACCCCACTCTCACCCCACATTCGACATCTCGACTGTCTTCTAATGGCAACGTCCGCTGCCACTGTTGCGAGTGCTGTTTCTGCCGCCGCTGCTCAACACATTTGTTGGCCAAGGTCAAAGTAATATAGTACTTTTTCGTGTGCTACTTTTCTTTTTTTATTTGTTTGTTTTTTTTTTTCTTTGGATCTTGTTTATCTCTTCGCTGGCAGCCACAGCCGCCACATCTATTGAAAGTCCCGAAACGACAACAACAAGAACATTGCTATTTATATATAAACATTAAATCAATGTTGCTCATCGCTTTTCAGTACATTTTTCATAACTTATACGCCACGATGAACCCGTGGGGTGGACGGACACGCGAAAGTGTTGCGAGTGTGTGCGATGTGTCTGATTTGCCCATGACACGTCCGCCCCTTGTGGCAGCCTACCACATGGCCACACTCATCCCCCTGGCAACCGTTTGTCTGCCAAATTCTGCGTGTTGCCATTTCATTAATTTATGAAGCACAGTTCGCAGAAATCTACATAAAGTGAATTCAACTGAAGCAGTTGGGAATCAGCGTAGAGTGCATCACACGAATTTGGGGCGAAACACTCATAGCATTTTTAATTACGGAAAGTAATAATTCATTGCTCATCGGGTATAAGTTAATCAGCCTGAACTTAAAATAAGAAAACATTTCGACTGCTATTTAGGCTACTGAAATGGGTATCTAATCCAAATCTATGACATTTGAGTATATCAATTCAAATATCGCCTCAGTAACATTCCATTAAAAAAAACCTCAGCCAACTTGCAGTGTAAACATTCAGAACATTCTCAAGCATTTCCCATTCTTTAAGTGCTAAGTGCAGCTATCTGCCCAGATCTGGTCATATTTAGCTAAAAGGGGTAAAATAAGTGAAGACGCATTATCTTGTCATTACAATACACTTACAATTGCCATGGCGATATATACATATGTATGTACATACAATATAATTGCAGTGCAGTTGCTGTTGTTGCTGCCATCAAAAGATTCAGTCCCCCAGTCACCAGTGCTGCTGCTGCTGCTGCTCCACTTCACATGGCAGCCACTTCACAGTGGAGTCGTCTACTTGTTGTTGTCTGATCGTTGACACGCCATTCGTTGAAGATAACAATATTAAACATTAAAAGCAAGGAGTAAGAGTCAGTTGTTGAGCGTCGTTCTGGGTCGACGCTTAGTTTTGTTCGAGATGCTTGTTTTCTAATCACCTGGTTTTCTAATCAGCTTACTGTTTATTTAATGCTGTCAAAAGTAACACTTATTTACGCACAAAACACAGCTCCACACAACACACATACACGCACACATAAACTCATTTGTACAAGACAAATTAAGGCACAGAAAATGTTTTTTTTTTCCTGCTTCGCACGCTTGTTGCTTGTTGGGCACGCGATGGGTCAATATACAAAGACATACATACATACATGTATGTATAAATATGTATGTGGTGTTTAGATACATTATGTGTGTAAGGAGTTGCTGGCCGGTAAAAGGTTTAAATGATAAAGGCAGCAAAACATGCAAGCAAAAATAAACATAAGGCAATAAAAAATAAAGCAAAGAAGAAAAAAAAAATCAAACCAGCAGATAGACAAACAAAAGCGCAGATCAACGAATTTCTAGCAGACAGTTAAGTAACAGCAGGCGGACGCCGATGACAACGTCAGAAATGTAATCAGGCTTTTGCTGCTGCCATTTTCTTTTATGCACTCAATCGGCTCAAGCTTTGAGGAACACAGACAGACAGAGAAAGAGAGAGAGGGAGAGAGGATGAGAGCCAAAATGAGTGCAGCGCGCTGACAAGTGTTCTTTGCGCACTCACAGCAGCAGTACTTTTATAACTACACACATAAATATAAAATTATGTATATACATACACACAAACATATAAGCTTTTCGATGACTTTTTGGTAAGTTAACTGAATCGATGCGTAAAAATAACTTTAATAAGCTCTTTCCATGCCCTCACACAAACCACTACTGAGCTGTCGTACACCTGCTTAGCACTTTCGAACAGTGAAACATTTCATATGACATGCACGTTCTCCCATCTGCGAGGGCAGTACGAGAAAACCGTTGCTTTGCATTCTAAATTTTCTTGCGATCGCTTTACAAAGAACATCTAATTGGAAGTCTCTTTCACTTTTCACAGACATATTTTGTTTTGCAAAAGATCATAAATTTCAATATGACTCACTCTGAGTTATAGTTGTATATAATGCATTGCAGTCCTGAATATTTCATACTCGTATGACTCATAATTCAAGCAAGAAATCTATAAATACACGAATAAGTTATAACTTAATGACTGACCCTCTTATATACCTATGCAATGCCTGACAATTTCTCGCAATGATTTCAACAACTTCCCCCATTGCGCGGTCAGCTCATCGCTCATCGCTCATTGCTCATTGCTCCCCTCGTTGCGCCCCCCGTTGCTCGACGCTTAGGTGAGAAAGTGGCGCTCTTTGCTGCCGTCAGCGCTGCCACTATCGTTGCCGACGCCGCCAACACAAAACGTGCGAAGCGTCAGCACATCACAGTCATTTGTCTGGCGAGCTTGCAGCGAAGCGCACGGCAAACGAAACGGACTCTGTGTTATCGACGTGAAAGAGATGAGCCGATAACTTAAGGCTGATATCTTGTGATTAATTTATTTACGTACTCAGAGCCAAAATACAAACAACAAATACGAGAACAACAAAAGGCGCGCGTGGTTTTTTTGTTGTTGAGTTTTTTTTTGCTTTTATACTGTTTGCTTGCTTTGTGGTGAAGAACGCAATACCGCGTTCAAGTACAATAATTATAAAGCAAACTACAGAAACTGCTAAACAAACGGGGCCCAAATAACAACGCAAAAAGAAGCTGCCGGCAGCGTCGTCACGTCTTACAACAACATAAAGTCAACCAACTCGCATACAAATCCATACATACATACATACATACGAAAGTACGTACAATAATACGTGCTAGCTGAAAGTGAAACATAATTGTATTGCTAAAATTATAATTATCATTGCTCATTTATGTTTGTTTGGGTATTCATCAGATCGCGTTGCTGAGTACTCGGACGAAGACGAGGAGGCTGAATTCAGTTCTGGTGAATTTAACGACGAGTCCAACGAACTGGCAATAACGGGTTACGATCAGAAGCGTGACTACAATTCCACTAAGCATGTTATGCGCAAGTATCGCAACAAGCTGCAAAGATCGGGCATTGAGGATATCGCAATAGTTGGCCATCATCAGCATCAGCATCATCATCCCGTCGACAGTGACAGCGAGTTCGAGATGAAGGATAAGAGCTCATCCCGTGCCAAGTTCAGTCGGGTGAGTCAGCTGCCATATAATTATAATACTACAACAACAATACATACAAACAAACAAACAAAACATATGTTTTACATATGTATGTACTTATGCGTAAAATAAGCATATGTAAATCGTGTGAGCTGTCGCAGCAGTTGTGGCCTAATTTACCCTACCGCTTGTTTAAAATAATTGCTCTGGCCGTTTAACATGGCCACAGTCAAGGGCGTTTCCTATGAGGCATGATTAAAACTTTCATATTTCCTATTATTTTATCGCACAAAGTGAACAAATTATCTTTTCAGTTATCTGACAGATAGATTAAAGACTTTTGTATATTTTTGAAAACCATAAAATATACTTGACAAATAAAATCAGTTTATAACATGATATAAATTGACTTTGAATTGACATTACTAACTGTATTTAGTATTTTTTTTTTTATTCTGTTATACAAAATTCATGCATTTTGCGGAAAATTAAAAAATTTGCTTCGGTTTTTGAACAACTCTTTCATAATTTATTTTATAACCTTTTGTTTTCAAGTCTGTTGTCTTATTGTTAAATAAATCAGATCGTGTACATAATGAGAAAACATTCCTTCATAAATGCATAATTGTTAACAACAGTTTTTAGCTGCATAACTTGTTGTTATGATCACTCATTTCGCACGACTGCAATTAATAAAGGCTTTGGGCTGTGACAAGCCGCGCCAGTCTACATTCGTATCAGATATATACAGATGTATATTTATATTGTTAAATTATTTAGTTATTTTTGTTTTGTTTTGTTTTTTGCTATATCTCTTTGCTGTTTTCGAAATTGTAGTTTGATGACGCAATAATCGGCCACACAGCCTGCAATTATTTCCGTAAACCAAAAACCGAAACATTTTCGGCATTCACTTGCACAGTACCAATACTTTGTACTTTGCCTAAGGCAATGCAGACCCGTTTAGTAAATGCTATATATACTATGAACTGGCTAAACTAGCGCATGGCTAAGAATTTGCTGTCAAGTTTGTTGACAATTGTTTCGGTTTCTGGCCTTGTGCATTGGCATACATCATGTGTACACATACATAATATATGCATGTCGAGTTCAAAAGGGGCTATGCAATGCAGAAGGCTGTCCCAAGGTTTGGGTGCCAGAATCGGAATTACAACTACAATACCAATACCTGGCATATACGGTTCAATTACCAGGCACCAGACACCGAGGACGTCGGCTATTACACTCTGCAATCCACCAAGACTTTCAACTTGGTCTACATCAATATAGATATACACATATCTATATATATATATATATATTATATTATCGTCGCGTACGCCTTGCTGTATGCAATGGATTTGCTTTCACTTCCACCACGAATTGAAAGCCATTAACCAGAAATAGCAGCTGTGCAAGTGCAGCCGTGCCGATTGAATAGATAAGTGATTGTCTAACTGACTGAATGGGAATTGCTTGGCATAAATGTCAGAGAGTGAGCATTTAACAAAAGGAAAGCTCCAACTGAAATAAGTTCAGGATATATTTAATCAAAGAAATTTTATAGAACAGAGATCCTTGAACTTAATTCGAATTGAGCACTGTGCAATATTATACTTTCATTTCTTCACAATATTTGCTAGCGGACTTAATGTAATTAATGTAATGCAGTTAATGTATTGTAGTTAAAATAAAATTCATAATTTAATCAAAATTGTAAAACATTAAAGTGTCTTAGAAAATAAAATTCTAACCAGTGATTTAAAATGATACGCTACTTTTTAGTATTACTTGCATCTTGAAGTAACTAACGCTTTTTTTTTTTAAATTTAATTGGTTTTGTTGCCCACTTTATTTACGCTTTTCAAATTCAAACTCAATCAGTTCCAGGCGCGAACATTCCTTTGGAGTATAAATACACAAGTTTGAAAAATGTGTCGCATTAAAACGAATCATTAAATATCTTATTCTACATGTGTACAATTTAATAACGTCCTATATTTACATAGCTTTTAATACCGTATAAATTAGGGAAGAGGGACAAATGTCAAAATCATCAGTTTTTTGACTTAGGGTATAATTAGAAAATCAATTTTCATATATCCGTGTGTTTGTTCTGGGGCAACGCAACCCCCTCTCCCCAGGGGGAAAGACAGCTAGACATATTCAAAGGTAGTTTTCCCAAGAATTCATATAAATATTCGAGCAACAAACAAAGAGCATAGCCAATTATAAGCTGCATGAAATCGAAAGAACAGACAGGCTGACATGTTTTCACAGAGTGCCATGTGTTCTTGAGTTTACCGCAGCTACCATTCCCTGCCCTTCCTCTTCCATTTGCCCCTGCAATCAGTTGTGGACACATGGTGCCGTGTTTGACTGTCACGCCCCCTTTTGTCCGCTTGTCATCCGCACAGGTGTAATATTAGCCTGCGGCTTTTATTTTCATTGCTCTCTGTATTATTATTGTTGTTGCTTCTCTTATTGTTATTGTTGCTGTTGTTGTTGCTTTTGATTGAAGTGGTGGTTTTTATCGCCAGGATCATTTAAATGTCTGCCGTAAATAAACTAGGCTTAATGACAGACAGAAAGCCAAGTGCGCAATTAAAAAGCTATTTTTTATTCAAACAACGCAGCTGCATAAATTTACTTCTGAGTTCCTTGAGATTTTTTTAACGGCCTGTAACAGCATCCATTTATTTATTTTTTTTGTTAATACCTTGACCCCTTTGAAACCTGGTAAAATGAAGCTGCGCAAAAAATGTAACAGGCAGAAGGTGTCAATCTTCTTCAACCCTATATAGTATATACGTGACTTCTGAATCACCATAAATATCCAAGTCTATCTACACTACTCCATATTTGCAAAATTAGTTCTTGTATACAATTCATTTCATTTTATCGATAACTTTTCCCGCGAATATCGATAGAAATCGAAATTTTAATAATATATATTTTTAATCTAAAATGTATACACCTTGTCAATATTGGTTAATAAACACGTTGTCAAAGTAACACAATAGCAATTACAATTATTTGTTATGTACATCTAAGGCGTGTTCGACTTATGTCTGGGGTTCAGGACGTTTCCTAGTCGAGCTCTCTCTACTATAGCATTCCTACTTGTTTTTTTTACTCATTATAAATAATAGAGTTTGCACTACAGTCAAATGTATATAATAATATTTGTATTGCGCATCTATAATTTTTATATGCGAATTATAATCAATCTAATGATTTCAAATCAATGGGTTTTTTTTAATGGGTCACAGTAGAAAACTGCCCAAAATAATTACAATAATATGCACATTAGTAAAACAAACAAAACAACCCTTTTCGAATAAAGCTTTTCCGTTTTTTAGCAAGCATGAGCAATTTGGCTCTTGCTATAAATTTGGGTCTTTAGACAAACCTAATACTTTTTGCTCTGTTAGATTTTTGCAGAGTGTATCTTACAATCTGTTTTTAGACTTTAATTGTGGGTTGAACTAAATTGTTTATTGTTTATGTGTTGTTCACTTAATTGCTGAGCTAATTGCAAACATATTTTCTTGTTTCTCTTCGTTTTCGCAGACAATTTCACTGCAGCAACGCAACTTTAAGCAGAAAATTGTCGCGCTACTGAAGCGATTCAAGGCCAGCGAGGAGCTGGAGAATGAGACACAGGCCGCGCGGCGAGGCGAGCGGGATTTGGATGCACTCTTTCAGGAGCTGGAGTCGCTCTCGTGCTGCGAGGGTGATGATTCTGGGCCGGATATGGACAGCATATCAATTGGATCGACGCCGAAGCCGTCGCTGCGTCCGTTCTTCACCAACTCACGGATCATGCTGCACGACAGTCTCGCCGGCAATGGCAGTGGCGCTCCAGGCAGCGGCAGCGGCATCGGTGGTGCAACGGGTAAGTTGTTGTTACTACTGCGGCTGTTGCTGTTGCTTTGTTGCATTTCTCAAGTTGTTTGTTTCACAAGCTACCAAATTGATGATATTCTTGTTGCTTTATGGCGTTTCACATTAAATACGTTACCGGCCAGTAATGGCCTCCATTTCCGACTCTGATTCCGTTTGTCTTTGGGCCCATAACCATAAACAATAAGAAAATGTTTCAGCCCAAAAGCGGGCTATACTCTTTGGCCAAGTACAAACATTTTTGTCTGTTTTTTTTTCGTTTCTTTTTGCCTGTTTTCGGTCAAGGCTGCTCCGTTACATGCGAATTAATGTCGCTTTTATTATACACATACACAACCACAGACACGCACACACACAAACACACACACACACACACAGCAACACGCAATTTCAAGGTCTCGTCTCGGCAGAGAGAGAGATAGAGAGAGAGAGAGAGGCAGGGTGAGTGACAGATATGCTTGCAATAAATTCAGTTGACCATTTGTCCAATTGTGCGACAGACACATACAAACATACATTTTATTGTATGTGTTTACTAGCAGTACAGAAGTTACTTGGAAATTAGAACTCATTCCTTAAATTTGTAAATAATTTTAAATCTTATATTTTCCCATTTAAAAGTGATAAATTTTAAAAAATCTAACTTCTAATTTCCAAGCGATTTATTTAATATTATCTTCTTTTAAGTTACTTTCAATTAGGTTTTCGTTTGGTTAGCTTTTGGAGTACATCAACTTCTTAGTTGTAAAGAATATTAAATTATAATTTTTTATATACTTTATACTATATACATACACAAGAAAACAATTACAAAACAAAAACAGAAACAACAAACATTTTGCATGGCTTGAACAAAATTTCTTTTGCAGGAAACTCTGAGCGCCGATCATCGGATAAGAGCGACCAATTGACCAATTCATCTTACAATATTGAAAATAACAAAAACCAAAAATGCATTCATTTAACAAACAATAACAATTCGGCTACAACACCAGGTCTGTGTAAATTACAGCAACCAAAACAAACCAAATTCACACTCAATACTTGCAAATAATTTAGAACACCAGCCCCATCCACAAACATGCTATAAGATTTTTGTTGTATCCCCAGATCCTACTTAAAAAAAAAAAAAATAGGTGAAGTACAAGGGGCACGTTTGGTATTTGTATGTTGACAATCCTTGCCAGCTAAATTTATGTGCAGTCGTCAGCATATCCAATGTGCACTGTACTTGCAGTATAACCGCTAAAGTTCAATTATACAATATATTCCGATTCGATTTGTTTATTTTTAAATTTCTAAGCCTTGGCCTGCCTCACCGACACGCACGCCGCATACTTCTATAAATACATACACATACACATAAACAAACTCAATTTAACTCAACTCACACATGCACACGGGCACACACCAGTTTACCATTGCACACGCGATTGCAGAGCTTCCTTTGCAGTGTGACCATGCCGCTGTTATTGCATGGATTAGCAGCGCTGTTAACTTCTTGTGACGTCATACGAATACGAGTTGGGCGGGCAAATTAAACTTTGAATTCAGCTAAATACGCTTTTGAATAGATATAAATTAATAGCACATAATTAAAATAAAAACAAACAAAGCATGTCACGCTCTCGCGCTTTTAAAGTTAATAAACCAACACCAAAACAAAAAAGAAAAAAAAACTCACTCCATCTGTTTATTTCGAGCTAAATATTTTATCAATTAATAAACCCTTAACCCAAAACCTCAAAACACACCCTTAATGACCGCCTCAATATACTTATACACTTCTACTTTTCTTGATACATTTTCCTTGCATGTCGTGCTGTACTTCCCCTTTCTATTTTTGATAAATGCGACATTCATTGCTAAGAATACTTAAGTGAAGCACGCTAAACACATTAAAATAGAGTGATTGACGACAATACTCCATATGTATAGTCACATACGTATATACATACATTTAAGATACTTCTTCCTATAATTAGGCTGTAAAAAGTTTTAACCCAATTCACGTACGTCGCATTTATTATTTAATTACAATCAAATGTCGTCACATACGCACTAAAAGCACCTTGGAATCAACTCTTTTTGGGGCAGGACACTTTTTTTTTTAGAGTGAGACAGCAAAGAAGGGGGCAAGTGGGGAGACGACATTCGAGTGTTTGTTGAGCTTGCGGTTCCCCAAACTAGCTTAGTTTCCGCATGCATGTCCTTTAAATAGTCTAATTCCTTTTGATCATGAACGATTTTTAGTGCACCCTTCACCAAAGCTCAGATATTCCTTTTAAATCCGTCCATAGATCCCAATTTGGGTACACACACCTCACTCATTCAACCCCTTGTTGTTCTATGTTCCATTCACAGATCGCGCTGGCAATGATAGTTCTGGCAACGAGGATGGCTCCGATTTGCAAAATAGTCCGCCACGAGACAAGGACTATCTGCGCCAGCAACAATATCAACATTTGACACCAGTTAGCTCCGTCACGGGCAACATGAGCAGCACCGGGAATACTCCGACGCAGGCACCTACCGAAAAGCGGTCACGCCTCTTTCGCACCTCGAGCAATACGGCGGCCGTGGGCAGCGCTGGCGCCGGCAGCGGAGTCGGCGGCAACTTGGCGAGCAACAGCAATGCGGCCGGCAAGAGAAAGCACACGCTCAGCCTGAGCAATGAGCCGCGTTCGGCCCTGGAGGCGTGCCTATCGCCCACAAATGTGGAACCTCGCAAGTTGCTGCTCGATCAGCTTAGCCGCGTGTTCGCTGGCGACGACAATGTCATACCCGAGGTGCTGACCATCATTAGTCCGCCAGAGGCGTTAGGCGGCAGCACACTGCTGGCCAAGCTTGTCAACCTGTTTGCCAACTCCTTCAAGCCGGCCTTTGTGCCACAGAACACGGCCGAGGTAAAGGCTGTGCTGCAGGCGCTCATGGCCAAGATACAGAAATAGTGAGTATAGAAATGACAAATTATCAAAATCCTCGTCTTCAACCTAATCTTCCTTCATTTGCATCCTCTAGTTGCAATTCGAATGCCAAGCCACCGCACACGGTCAAGGTGCTCCTCATTGGCGGCGACTGGCTGCAGGGCGCAACGTTGCGACATTATGTGGAGCTATTAGGAGTTCGTCCGCCCGACTGGTTAAATCATTTGCGCTTCTATTTGGTGCCCATTGGCGGTGGCAGCAGCAACGGCAGCGTGGCACGTCATCTGAGCCAAATGGATCAGGCTTATGCCGCCATGTTCGGGTCGGATAACTGGTCGCAGCTATGCGAACGCTCGGCAGCCACAGCGGCAGCAGTTAGCGCCGTGACCACCGTAAATGCCACAGCTCTAACGGCCAATCTAGCCGATGCGGCGTCTGTGTCCAAGTCGGATATTGCGGAGTTGGTGCAGCGCATTCAGCGCTATCTGCATGCAGCCGGTCCCTGCACACAGATACCCATTGCCGAGGCGATGGTCAACTATAAGGATGAGGACTCATGCCAGATTTTTGTGCCGTTTGTCAGCGTGAGTGAAGCCCCCATTAGTAGTGCAAAAAACAAAAAAAAAAAAATATAATAATTTTCCCTTTCCTTGGTAGGACGTGCGCATTGGCTATTTGGATGGTGCACAGGCCTCGCTGGATCTGGAGGAGAACAACGCCTCAAATGTGACTGGTAGCTCTGGCAGCGGCGGTTCAGCAAATGCATCCAGCCTGCCCATACCCATTGGCAGCCAGAGCACACCCAATGTATATGGCGTCGTCTCGGGTTCGCCGCCACAGCAGCACCAGCAAATGGGCCAGGGACAGGGCCAGAACATGGGACGCATATCACCGCCACTGCAGACGCCACCTTCGTCGGGCTCATCGCATCGCGAGCGTGGGGCCAGTGATGCCCTCAATACGCCCTCGACTCTGCAGGCGCAGACGTTTAGTGGAGCATTGTCTGCTGCTGAGGCTGTCGAACTGCAGGTGGACTACTGGCCGCTGGTGCGACCCGGTGAATCACATCTCAAGGAGTCAAAGGGCGGTATGTCGCGCGGCAGCGACTCTGGCGGCGGCAAGAATAGCATTAAGAGTACGTTTAGGAATCTGCAGGTGTGGCGGCTGCCACAGCATGCACAGCAAATGGGTGATATGTCCAATGGACTGACTGTTAGCTTCGCCACCAAGGAGAAGAAGCAAAAGCAAAGTAAGTGGCATATTAAATACACAATATTAACATCAGTGCTATAGCAAATATTCCACTTGCAGTTATGCGCTTGGGCAAAAAGAAGGACAAGGAGCGTGATCTCGAGAAGGAGCAGTGTGTCGAGGGTGTGGCACGTCTCATTTGCTCACCCAAACAGTCGCATCCAGTGCCGCTGCGTGGTTAGTTAGCACATCAAATCGATTTATCTAATCCCTAATGCAATTTTTGTATTATGTTCCCCCCAACAGTTTATATCGATGGCACCGAATGGACTGGCGTCAAATTCTTCCAGCTATCGTCGCAGTGGCAAACGCATGTGAAGAACTTTCCCATTGCGCTCATTGGCTGCACGCCCATGTCGTGTGCTGAATTAACCTAGTCATTCAATATATATGTTCGTTCAATGCCCATTCTCATTTCAACTCGCACACGCAGGCCCATTGGGGCACCGAGGAAGACGTGTCAACTCATTATTATGAGCTAAGAAGAATGATAATTTATTTTATAATTAATAATTGTAAATTTTTAGTTAATAAAACGTTTAGCTTGTAATTTTCATTTAAGTCTTCAAAACGCGAATTGTGAATTAATCAAAGATTTTCGAGCCACAAGCATCACACACGCTCACAATAAGTAGGAGCTATATAATTGACATAAATATTGAAATTAAAGAATCAAAACAAATACCGAAAGTGTAACACTTGTTCAAAATAACGCGTATCAAATATCCTGTACAAGAAAACTATGTAGTTATAGTTTCAAAAGTTTATTGTCAACAATTTTCATAAATTCAGTTTGTTAACCGTTGCCACTAACTGTTGCCAAATGGTTTCCAAGCGGCTACAAACTGTTAAATTTGCAAGTTTACACTTTATTTATTCGTTTGTCACGCCTGGCTGTTGGGATCACTGCCAGAAGGTTTCGGATGACCCAGATGATCTCAACCACTGCTCCCACAATGGCGACAATGGCGTAATGTACTCTGGCATTATATACTAAACTATCGTATCTATACTATATACTCTAACTAAAACTGCTTAGCGAATGTGAATGCATATTTAACCAACCCGTCGTCTATATACTACCTAAATTCAGACATTATCTATGTGCAACTAAATATACATACATATATCTAAACAATATACTTATACATATATAAATACATACCTATGTCTAATCTACATTTAATTGACATAAGTATGTACTACTCTAATTGTTGTGATTTTTGAAATTTCATAGTGTGAACAGCCGATGCAAAGATTGTATGAGTAAATTACACACATTTACATAAAGCGGAATATGAAAAGAAAGAGAATTTGTAGTTTGAATTTAAAGAATGTAACGAAGCAGTTTCAAGCAATATACAAGTTGGGTGCAAAGCTTTTCCCCATTTAGAAATGAAAGAGCGTTGATAACGAGTGTGAACTAAAATATTATAAGGTGTGTAGTGTATAATTGTATTATTAAATATATAACATTTAAAGACAACATAATCGTGTTATATATTTGAATGTTACACAAATTTCAGCATTATCGTACATTAATAATATGATATGGCAGTCCAGTGACTATAATAGAGCGTTCCCTGAGACCAAGAGCACCGTTTATTCCACCGGGTGGCAACAGAAAGGTGCTGCTTGGATAGCCCTTGGGCTGTGCAAACTCCATCAGATTTGCATTGCTCTCGCTGAGGGCCAGAAGCGACCATACAGCCAGGTTACGTGTCTTGCCATGTCTCGCCAGGACGTAAAACTGTCAATTGTGGCAATTAGACTACAGACCTTTGAAATATAAGTATGCTCTGAACTCACCTCTTCCTGGTCATCGACCAGATAGCCCACAATAAGCGCCCAATGAGCACGATGGCCGGACTTCTGACAGGGTGCATGATTGACGTCGGCATCGTAACTGTTTGTTTGGAATAAGCGTCGAGTTTAAGGTCAACCAAATTTGTGCCAAGAACTACAATGGACTTATAAATTTGTCGCACTTTATTTAAAGAAATTCTTATGCAAAATATTTAATTTACATTTGATGAAGCACTTCTTCATCAGTGTATTTTAGCCCACTCTCATAGGTGGCGAAACCAGTATAACGCCATCTCCTCGCACAAAGAGCATGGGTATTGTGCGCTTTGTCGTCTTGTACACCTCCTCGTAAGTTTCTTCGTCAATTTCGACGGTTGTTTGTGTTTCCTCCGCATCGCCCAACACCATGTTCAAATGTTGATCGAAAGCGTGTAATCGCCCTCTCAATTCTCGTTCATTTCGCATCTTTACGTACACTTTTTCGTCTAAGCTCAGGCGAATTAGGTCTAGGGGTTCCTTTACCGGCAATATTACCTGACTAAGCTGCAATTACGAGGGTGAGCATATTGCTTGCATATTTTAGAGATATACATACCTGTTCTTCCTCAGTTGCCATAATATAACTACTCAGAAACTATTAGTTTGCAATAAATTATTGAACGGTAAATCTTATTTTGTTTGCTTTTCAGATTTTTTGCACTAAATAACACCAAAAATAAATTGCTGCTTGGTCGCACTACACGCGGCACCAGTGCTGCCCATCAGCGACACTTAAAAATATCGAGTTAAAATCTCTTAAAAGTGCTATGCTTATTTAAAATATATTGTTTTGAAAAGGATACGGAACAAATAAACAGGCACCAGCGGATAACAGCTCTTTGATCTTGGCACAATTTAGAATGCCATCGTGAAATTGGCAAGTACCCTTATCGTTTAAATGCTTTTGTGTCAACTCGTATAAATATTGAGCACTAAATATTTCACCATTTATGGAATATTTTTGTGCAGACGCATCTGCAAGTAATTCCGTCGCTGTCGGCTGTCCATTAAGCAACATGCTTAGCGCTGTCAGGCCACAGGTGGGCCCCACCTATAAAAAAAAAAAAATTAATTATTACGATAAGCACATATTTAATTAAGCTTACTTGTAAAATACTTGAGATGTCATAATATTGACAGATCTTGGGCTCTGCACGTTGGCATACGCGATTGAGGAAGCAGCCCTTCTGAACATCCGGATGTTTCGATGCCCAGCTGCATTCATCGTTTGGTATTTGCATTACGGGAACACCAATGTCATCTTTTATTAAAGTAATTCGACAGCTTTTTAAGCTAGTTGGAGGTGGCGGTGGAATTGGCCCGGCTTGCGACATTGGAGTACGTACTGCGACTGGATATTAGAAAACAAAAAAGAAAACAATAGTAGAACAGCTGATTTTTGTGATTGTCTGCACTTTTTTTTCCAAATCCTGCCAACTTGCTTAAATAGCGCGAACTGTTGTATGAAAAGATTTATGATAAGTTTACCAATGTTTGTTATATATCTGTATGATCTTTATTTATATATACATGTATATACAGAATGTGAATTCTTTAATTCGAGTATTTTTTCATTTGTCAGGTGAGAAATATGGTCACTTTGTCACCATATCTTTGCAAGCTCATGTTAGATATAGCGAGTACACGAACCAGTAATACAAATTGGGTTGATACTTGGTTAAATGTTTGCGGCACACCTTTTTAACTAGTTAAGAATCTGTAATTTTGGCATTCCATACATTATTTAAAACTTAAGTTGTCTCTACACAACCTTAAATTTAAACATATATGCATCTGTTTGATCTAGTGCTTAAGCTATAATTTTAGGAAGATATTTAAAGTAAACAAGAGTAAACAAGACAAATTAATGGTTTAAAATGTTACAGAATCGTAAAGAAAAACCAAAAGTTTTCTTATATATTTATTTATATTTTCATTTCATTCATTTGTATTAAAAATGTAGGTCAGGCAGGTCATGTGCAAGTGCACTTTCTTTTAGTCTTCCTGTCATTACCCAGGATTATGGTATTGGTAAAATCATCATCCAGTGTGTGTTGATCTATCTGCTGCAGAGCTCTTACTGCTATTGCCCGAAAAGCTTCTTCCACATTAGTGCCATCCTTGGCTGAAGTCTCAAAGTAGGGTATGTTATAGTTCAACTGACACCACTGATCTGCATGATTTTTTGGCACCTGTATACAAATCGGTCAATTATATAAATGGGATAGTTTTGCAAACGCATGATTACATACTTTACGATCAACTAAGTCCGCTTTATTACCCAGCACGACAAATGGAAAAGATTCGACATTCCGTGGACTGACCTGAATTAAGAATTCATTCCGCCAGCAATCCAAATTTCTAAATGTTGTTGGTACTGTTACGTCGTAGACAAGAACACAGCAATCTGTGCCACGATAATACGAACTGCCGAGTGATTGAAAACGCTCCTGACCGGCCGTGTCCCAAATCTAGATCAAATCAATTAAAATCAAGTATAATTAGGGATCATCATAAGCAAAGTTGAGTTTTCGCTCACCTGCAATAACACCACGCGATGGTCGACAACAATCTCTTTAGTGCAAAAGTCAGTTCCGATCGTTGATTTATAAAAATTGGTGAAACGTTTGTTCACATATCGGGTCATCAATGATGTTTTACCAACGCTGCTGTCTCCCAAAATGAGGACTTTTAGAATGGGCTTGGTGGCCATGCTAATTACATATTAGGTGAATAAATAATAAGCAGTCAGACCAACTTTGAAATGTTTTGTATATAAATATAGATCCTGACGAACATTAAATACGTAGTCACTACAACCGCAATGATGGTGCACATATGGTCTATATTTATACGCACAAAAGTAAGTATTGGATTAGAGAATGTACATCGTGTACCTATGCACAAAATGATGCACACTGTTTTTCCACTCGTAATGATACGAAATCTCTGTAGAGTTTTACTAGGCGATTGTATTGCAATATACATCAAGATTTACGCCCATACTTTTTGAAAAAATAAATCTGTTAATGTTGAAACGCACCTGGGGTTGTTATTAATAAGTTAGTTACGTTTGAATATTTAGCAGAAACTAATACCAGCTTCAAATATTCATCAGAGAATGTTAAGAGCTTGCGTTCGAAAGCTCAACTTTTTCTTATACAAATGTACATATATATTAGTAAATAAAAGCTTTGTGGTCTGTGGCTGTGAATATACAAATGTGTTGTTTTTATTTATACACACATTTATATATTTAATTTTCTTAGTACTCGTCATTAAGAAACTTAAATAAATAAATCCAAAGTTGATCGCATTTATGTTGCTGGTTCAAAATATAAAACATTTTTTGTTTACCCTCTATGAGTTGATTATGTTTCGATGGTTGTAGATTTTGCATTGTTTATTATACAAATTAAACCAAAGCTTGTAAATAATAAAAATATGTGAAAATTACATTTTATAAATTATACACAAACATTGTGTGTATGTATTACCAAAAGGGATCAATTGTTAACAATTGTCTACGACTAACAAAACTAATTATTCAAATAAGGGCTCAAATTGATTAATAGATATATCTGTTTAAGATGGAAACTGAGCCGATAAACTGTCAATCTCGTTGAATATGGATGAGTATATATAAAATTAATTACAATAAAAGTGTATATTTTTGTTTTATTAAATTTACAATCACAAGAATTTGTTGGTTTTCCTTTTTTGCGTAGATAATTTGTTGCTGTGGATTCTGATGTTGTTGCAACGGCTGTCTGTTGCGTGCAATAATTTTACTAATGGCAAAATATGTCTAGGAGGGCATGCACAATATGTGGAAAAATGTGTAAACAGACCATAAATAGTAATAACGGGAAACGTTTACGTTACAAATCTGCTGAAGTTTATCTGAATTTAGCATACTATCATTATACCTATGCTGTAGCTGAAATTGTTTTACTTAAACTTATAACCTTGTTGTCGTTCATCGTTTTTGCTTTTATACTCATATGCTGTAATGTATGTATTTTATTTATAATATAGATTGTGTAATTATGCACTTTGCGTTGTATTCTGTTTTGCTGCAGCTGTGGCCTGTAATATTTTAACTACATTAGCATTGACAATTGTCAGCGTTGCCTGGACGATTATTTTCAGAGTTCAAGCGTATTTGATCGGGAAAATCGTTGATAAGTTCAGCCTGTAAGCACATACAAAGAGAGGATATAAGCATTCAGTGTGTAAGTATGCGTGTAATAACTAGTACCTCCGTTTCTTGTTCCAGCGCATTCTTTGCGATGGTTTGAAACGCCATCTCGACGTTAATGCCTTCCTTTGCTGACGTCTCATAATAGGGTATATCATTTTTTGATTGACACCATTGCTGCGCTCGACGCGTTGATACCTGGAATAGTAAAATGTGAATGTTGCTTTTGAAACTGATTGTTTTACTACCCACTTGACGATTATCTAAATCCACTTTATTGCCTAGCACGACAAAGGGGAAATGCTCGGGATCCCGTGGACTGGCTTGAATTAAAAACTCATCTCGCCACGAATCAAGATTCTTAAATGAGTTGGGTGCCGTCACATCATACACAAGCACACAGCAATCAGCGCCACGATAGAAGGCAACACCGAGTGATTGGAAGCGCTCCTGACCAGCTGTGTCCCAAATCTAGACGACAATCAAAAAGTTAGGTAAGTCAATTTAAGGGTAGTTTTATTAGTGCGCACCTGCATTGTGACGACGCGATCGTTAACAACCACTTCTTTTGTGCAGAAGTCTGCTCCGATCGTTGCTTTGTACTGATTAGAGAAGCGTTTGTTTACGTATTGATTCATAAGTGATGTTTTGCCGACGCTGCTGTCACCGAGAATGATGACTTTGAGCAAAGATTTCTTTCTAGTTGCCATATCGATATATTTATTTATATGTATATATAGGTATATACTCTTCTCCTATTGGCTGTTTTAGGTGTTTTAGCTGCCTTAAGCTTGTTGTTGCCGTTTCTGTGTGGAATAGACAAAAACATATCGACTTTTAGCTATAAATACATTTGCACTACTTACACTTATTAGGTATAACTTAATTAAACTCTTATCTTATACGCCTCGAATTAACAGTATTGCACAGCAACACAGACGCTGGCAATGGTTTTTATTATTATTAACATGGTTGAATGAATGATAAATTCAGATTTTACAATATGAGGCACATGACTCATTACTCAAATGAACAATGACAATGACTGACCGTTGAACGGAGGAAGCGGGGGGAAAACGGGAGCCCGCATCGAAGCGATAATAAAATTAATGATAGTCAGCAGCAGCGTTTGTAGCGGAGAAAGCGGCGATAACAAACAACAGGAGATTTGTTGATGTGCATTTATGACAAACAAGGCAAGACGCACAGGAAGTTATGAAGATTTGAAGAAAATCAGTTTGACTTTATTCATGCGATAGGAAAACGCCCATATTTATTCAGTAAGACTAATCCAATTTAAATTAAAAATAATGTCAACAAAACAGCAAACAAAATTAAGCGAGAACCGCAAATTTTGTAACCTTCGGGGGCCCACAAATGACTTGTTTTTGCGCACCACTACAATAACACGCATCTGTAGTATGCACACATACATAAATACATATGTATTTCAGTGTCTTGAGCTCCACTGTCTTTTTCCACACTGTTTTTACTGCTGCGTAACACAATTTTTCACCAAGTCTTTGTTTCGAATAGCATAATTTTATTTCTTCGCATTAGACGACAAACATTTTTCCCACAACTTACATTTTTGACAAATGGGATTTGTTGTTCAAACGCACTTTATTTCTACTTAACTACGCAGTTAATTCTTTTTGTTTTCTACAAATTTTGGGCAATATCAACTAATTAATCGATATCAAATAAAATTGATAATCGCTATTCGATAGGTCACTTCTCCTAGACAACATATTACTCCACACTTAACGATGTGCTCCACATTTAACAAAATTCTGCTCCTAACAGAATTATTTCACATTTAACGAGTCGATTCTCTGCATTCGAAAAATAGGCATACATTTTCATAAATAGAACATTTGCTTGAAATGAGAAAGGTTGTTGTAAGAAGTATACATTTAATCCCTTTTTATTTATTTATTTAAATATTAAACTCATTGAACATGGAATGTTTATACTGGCATAAATTAAGTTGTGCGAGTTTAATTGTATTAAACCTGTTGCATTTGAGTATGTATCGATAGGCGATAGGCATGGCTTATTTTTATCGCAAGGTGGCGCTGGTGACGTTAGGCATGCGGAAAAGAAAAACGAAATTATTTAGGGTCGAAATTTTTGGCGGGCAATCGTTTGTCATTACCATAGTGTAAAGTTATGCTCTTAAGCAGACAATACATAGAGGTCAAATCGACAAATGTTTTTTTCTGAGCCGCTGGGCATATAGAAAGTTAAACTCACAGAAAGGGAATCTATTCCAACCTGTATTTCAAATCTACTACAATTCTTTTTCTAAGGGCATTGCCTAGTGAAAATCTTAAAAGGGGTATCATTGTCTCGACATGCGAAATATTTTATTTATTTCCATCAAGAAACAATGAATTTTGTATGTCAAAACAATGATACACTGTTTTAGATTTGCACAATATATTGTGCGGTCCAAAGCAATAGCGATGTCACAGCGAAGTCAATTGAAATAATGACCTGCTGCTCGACACGAGACCCCTGAAAAATTTTCAAAGCGTTTCAGCATTGAACCGCCTAGGCCCAGAGGCTCAGAAAAAAAAATGGTTGCCTTTTTTTCGGTTTGACACCTCTATGTATTGTCTGCTTAGTGGTGAAATCTAATTAAATATTGATTAATATATCAAAATTCGTTAAGTTCTGCAAATACTTTTGCATATAATTAATAGCATCTATAAATTGCAATTGAATAATACCTTAATGTTTTAATGAATCGCCCAAAGCTAAGTTTTTTTTAATTGTAAATGAAAACTTTTATATAAAAAAAACTATTAAAAATATGAATATTATATCAACACATTTAAAAATCAAATTGAATTTATTTTGGGGAGTTGCCTGATTAAAGTTATTCCATATAAAATTGTATTATTTGATAATTTAGTTTGATCTTCGGATAAGTAATTGATGTGTTACGAGTTTTAAATTTCTTTCCCCTTTAAAGAGAAAACCAACCAATATTTTTAGAAATTCATAATTTATTAGTAAACCCAAATTACGTTGATAATTATTTTATATGAATTGACAATTTTTTCCAAAATAACATTTACTATAAAAGAAATTGCTTCCTTTTTTATTTATGTTATATAAGAAAAGGGTATTTTTTTTCGAGCGAAGTGATTTTTACGTGTTTTACTGTTAATTTGCATAAATTCCAAATACTTAAATATTTAGAGTCGAATTGAGTTAGTCTTTTAGTCAACCTCCTCAACAGTGGGTCCGGATCCGCGGCCCGTCTGTTTGCCGGATTTTGATGACTGGCCATGAAGCTTGGACATGATGGGTGCGCAGACGCGCTGGCAATCCTTCAGATGATGCTCGTATTCTTCCTTCTCGGCCAGCGAATTACCGTCCAGCCATTTGGTTTCCTCGACACACTTCTCACGCACCGCGGACTTGTCAGAGTCGCTTAGGACGCCAGCGGGCGATTCCTCCACGGCCTGCTTGCAGCCATATATGTAGGCTTCCAGTGTGTTCCGGGCTTGCACACGATCGCGCTGACGGTCATCCTCGTCCTTGTACTTCTCCGCCTCGGACAGCATGCGATCGATCTCGGTCTTGGAGAGTCGACCCTTGTCATTTGTTATGGTGATCTTTTCTGATTTGCCAGTGCTGTTATCCTTGGCGCCTACATTCAAAATGCCATCAGCGTTTAAATCGAAGCTCACATCGATTTTGGGCACACCACGTGGCGCTGGCGGTATCCCAGTCAGATTGAAAGTGCCCAGCAGATTGTTATCCTTGGTCATGGCCCGCTCACCTTCGTACACCTGAATGGTGACCGCATTCTGATTGTCGCTGTACGTGGTGAACGTCTGCTGCTGTTTGCACGGAATGCGAGCATTACGCTCCACCAGCTTAGTCATCACCCCGCCAGCAGTCTCAATGCCCAGAGAAAGTGGTGTGACATCTACTAGCAAGAGATCCTGAATCTGCGAGCTGCCGACGCCGGTGAGAATGGCTGCTTGAACGGCAGCTCCATAGGCCACCGCCTCGTCCGGATTGATGGATAAGTTTAATTGCTTGCCGCCGAAGAAGTCCTGCAGCAGGCGCTGTATCTTCGGTATGCGAGTGGACCCACCGACCAGGACCACATCGTGTATGGCCTTCGTGTCCATTTTGGCATCGTTCAAGGCACGCTCCACCGGCTCCAGCGTCGAACGGAACAGATCTATGTTCAGTTCCTCGAAGCGTGCACGCGATATCTTTGAATAGAAATCAATGCCCTCGTGAAGTGCATCAATCTCCAATGACGCCTCAGTGCTGGAGGACAACGTCCGCTTGGCACGCTCACAAGCCGTACGCAGGCGTCGCAGAGCTCGAACATTGCTGGCTATATTACTCTTGTGCTTGCGCTTAAACTCCTCCACAAAGTGATTGACTAGACGATTGTCAAAGTCCTCGCCACCCAGATGGGTATCGCCCGCCGTCGCCTTGACCTCGAACAATGAACCCTCATCGATGGTTAATATAGAGACATCAAAGGTGCCACCTCCCAAATCAAAAATCAACACATTACGCTCGCCCTTGAGATTCTTGTCCAGACCATAGGCCAAGGCGGCAGCTGTCGGCTCATTAATGATACGCAGCACATTTAGGCCGGCTATGGAGCCTGCATCTTTGGTCGCCTGACGCTGTGAGTCGTTGAAATAGGCGGGCACCGTTATCACCGCATCCTTGACCTTTGCACCCAGATAAGTCTCGGCGATCTCTCGCATCTTGGTCAACACCATCGAGCTGACCTCCTCAGGTGCAAAGCGCTTGAGTTCGCCCTTGAACTCAACCTCAATTTTCGGCTTGCCAGCATCGCTGATGACCTTGAAGGGCCAGTGCTTTAGGTCTTCCTGTATCTTCCGGTCATCGTACTTGCGTCCAATTAAACGTTTCGCATCGAATACCGTATTCTTGGCATTCATCGCAACCTGATCATAAATATATACACAGAAAATTAGTCAGCAACAAAATAAATGCTATTTTTAAGTGGCCAACAGCTGGGGTTGTTTCAATAAATTCCAATTGATTTTAAAGTGGAACATATATTTGCAAAAATGCTTAAAGATATTTAGCTAAATATAAGTGAATAAGTGTTCCCATATAGAAAATGAGTAAATATTTGTATGCAACCTGTAAAAATCAACATGTCATCTTACGCTTCAGTAGAGTTTCCATAATTGGAATTTGAAAAAATTGGGAATATCAAAACTCTATATTTTTTTTATTTTAATCTTGACATTTTTTAAAAACAAACACATTTTTGAATCATAAAATTAAACTGTTTTTTCTGCAGTGCAACGGATTGAAAAACACATCTTCCACGAAATTCGATTCAAGGCACTGCTCCTGTTGTGATAACTGAATGCACCCCACATCATGATTGAGCCACCATCACAGTTTTGAGTAGGGAAAAATTCTCTTAGACTTTTTTAAAGGAATAATTTAAACCGTCTGGACCACCGAAATTAAATTCTTTTCCAGGCCATATTTTTTTTTTGCAAAATTTAATCTGGCTACTTGATATAATTTATTGAACACGACGTTTTGATACTTGTTGCCCTAAATCAACCAGCAGCACAGCTATTTCCTCAGCTGAGATTGTTTTTCCCATTCCAAATTTTTGTAGGCAATCGATTTATTTATGTAAAATATTAAATAAATATGTATACTTAATTATCCCATTCAAAGTGATTGACTTAATCGAAGAACTAGCTAAAAAACTAGCTAAAAGAAAAACTTACGGTACTTTCCCTTTCAATGCACCATAAAAGTGTAAGAACAAACGCCCTTATAAAATGCGTAAAGAAGGTCCCATTACGCTTGGTATATGAGTACCTTTAATCGAATTTCGCGGAGTGTATATTCTTGATCAGAATGAAAGGCCAAGTAGCTAAGGCTATCTTCGTCTGTCCGTATGTCTGTTGCAATGCAATTATTGAATATTTTTAGTTAGGACATATGTATGTATATTTAAAATGTGGACTCCACCATGCTGCAGGGCTATAAAATCTTCGGTGTGCCGAAGTTAGCTTTCTTCTCTTAATTTTAGATACAGATGAAAACATATTTATAAATAATTCGGTAAATAAACAAACATATTAATATGTTTATTTATATGTCTTTTGGAATATGGATCACTTTAGTGATTCATAGATGCCGTCATATGTACATACATATCATGTATATATGTAAGTTCATCTATGTATGTATATATGTATGTGCATACATATGTACATATGTATGCGAAACATTTAATACTTGGTGTATGCTCATATTTGGCCAATTTGAGTGGCTAAATGTCAAGTGAAACCGCTGACTGACTTACCTGATTCTTGGCGGCATCGCCAATTAGTCGCTCGGTATCATTGAAGGCCACATAGGAGGGCGTTGTGCGATTTCCCTGATCGTTGGCTATGATTTCCACTTTATTGTTCTGCCATACACCCACACAGGAGAACGTGGTGCCCAGATCGATGCCAATTGCCGGTGTCTTCGCCATGTTTATACTATTCCACAACTATTCCAATTCCGATTGCTGCCTTAATTGTGAGCGATTCGCTTGCCGCTGCTGTTGGTGACTAACTAAATCGTGCGACCGTCCGACGCTCTGATTTTTATGTTGCAATTTTTTTGCCGATTTTTGGCAATTCTCTACAAAACGAGTGTATTTGTGTTTTTTGCTACTTTATTTTGTGATTTTCACACGCCGACAATTTTGATTTTGTGTTTTGCTTGTGGAGATTTTGACGTTTGTTCTAGAAACTGCTTGCTTTGAGAAGTTGTATTTGGTCTGAAAATTATTATTTTTTATTTATTATTGAATTATAATAATGACATCAATCAAATTAAGATACTCTTAGAAATATTGCACTTGGGAGATATTTGCGAATAAAGTACTTGTTTTGCTTAACGCTTTCCCTTCTTCTTCTTCTTTTGCCCATCTGGCCAAGGAAATCCACGAGATTTGAGTACGTCCTGCAAGTTTATAAATAGTATTAAGTGCACTTTAGTTGATTCTCCTTAGAGACCGACCTGCACATTGTGGCACACATAGTAGGCATTATCCATGGCTGCATCATTGAATATATCACATCCAATAGACTTGCCGACGCCCGCCTTTTTCTTGCTGCCACCGGCGCCTTCCTTCTTTTTCTTATCATCGCCTTCGCCACTGCCAGCGTTGCTGGATGTGGAATCTTTGCTATTTCGCTTCTTTTTACTCTTGCCGCCCATTCAGAAATTTAAAAAACGATTAACAAGGCTACCCATCGATTTAATAGCTGCGCTGCCTGGCAACCCCTGCTGCCTAATTCCAATTGGAGTTACAGTTGACCGTGAGTCGTGCTAATATATTTAAAAACTATCGATTTATTGCTGAGCTTTTGATGCGCAGCTGACTTTTAATATTATTTATTAATGTTGCGGAGTACAAATGCGTGAAGAACAACACAAAAACATAGACAAATGCAGAAATGCTAATTTTGTCAACAGCCATCAGTCTGCAATGGATGATTTTACTGCTACAAATGCATGCGTTGAATGGTGAATATTTATAATATTTAAATACTTAACATCTTTTAATATTCTCAGTTTTACCAGCGCTTGATGCCTTTGAGATAGTTAATTACCAAACCACAAAGTATACGTTTGCCAAGCCATGGCCACCGAAGGCATCTGCCGACGAAGTTGATGGAAAGGGAGGAGCAGTGGAGCTTAACGAACTGGAAGAGAGCTCTGTTAAATTTGACAACGACGACGAGCTGCGAACTGGAGCGCCATCTCAGCCGTTGCTGGTGGAGGGTGCGTTTTGTCGGCGCAGCTTCGATGGACGCAGCGGCTACTGCATCCTGGCGTATCAGTGTTTGCATGTCATACGCGAATATCGGGTGCATGGCACCCGCATTGACATTTGCACGTATCGCAACAATGTGCCGGTCATCTGTTGCCCACTGGCAGATAAGCATGCCCATGCGCAGCGTATAAGCGCCACCAGTAAGTGGACTCCTCTCTCGATAAGCTTTCTTTGTTTTGTAATGGCTTTTCTGTCTTCAGAATGCCAGGAGTATAATAGCGCAGCGCGGGGGCTGCGCCTGGGCGACACCGCTCGCAGCTTTTCGGGCAAACAGTGTGTGCCCAGTGTGCCACTGATT
This sequence comes from Drosophila kambysellisi, assembly GCA_035042185.1. Classification (NCBI taxonomy): domain Eukaryota; kingdom Metazoa; phylum Arthropoda; class Insecta; order Diptera; family Drosophilidae; genus Drosophila; species Drosophila kambysellisi. Next base: position 1,387,573 of record JAWNLS010000137.1, on the reverse strand, counting down.
GTGGGTGGCACGCCCACGCGCCACTCTCTATTTCCGCACATGACTGCGCTGGGTTGGACGCAGAGCGACGGCGATATCAAATGGGGTTGCGGCGGCACGCTGATCAGTGAGCTTTACGTGCTTACAGCAGCCCATTGCGCCACATCGGGTAGGTGAGTGACAAGGCCCAGTAAAACTCTATTTTATAACGCTTAAATCGTTTGCAGTAAGCCACCGGACATGGTGCGATTGGGTGCCCAGGAGCTCAACGTCAGCAGTCCCTGGCAGCAGGACATTAAAATTCTCATAATTATACTGCATCCCAAGTATCGGTCGTCTTCCTACTACCACGATATAGCGCTACTCAAGCTGACCAAGCGTGCCCAGCTGTCGGATCGTGTGCGTCCAGCATGCTTGTGGCAAATGTCCGATTTGCAGATCAAGTCTGTGGTGGCCACGGGCTGGGGACGCACCGAATTCCTGGGAGCCAAGTCCAACACATTGCGCCAGGTCGATCTCGATTTGATAAAGCAGCAACGTTGCAAACAAATCTATCGCAAGGAACGTCGTTTGCCAAATGGCATTATTGATTCACAGTTCTGTGCGGGCTATCTGCCTGGCGGCAAGGATACGTGTCAGGGCGACTCCGGCGGACCGCTGCATGCGGTGTTGCCCGAAAACAATTGCGTCGCCTTCGTCGTGGGCATAACATCATTTGGCAAATTCTGTGCGGCGCCCAATGCCCCTGGCGTCTACACAAAGCTCTTTAATTACTTGGATTGGGTTGAGAAGATTGTGTTTAAGAAGCATTAGATGCAAGTTTTATATGTGTGTAACTACTAATCGATCGGTATTTGAATTTATTACTACATTTATGTATAAGTATGTTTTGATTTGTGAGATCCTATGGCACCACATTCCACGGCGTATAGGTGTCCGTCTCTGGCATTTTGATCTGAAATTCATAATCCAGCTTACTTGATTGACAAAGTTCAGGGGAGGATGTGTAACAAACCAGCTGTGTAAATTTATCCTGACAGGCCATGCGTATGCGTGCTGCGGTTGCCGGCGCTTCTAGATTAAAATCATCGCCTAATTTCTGATCCAAGCGAGCTGCTGCAATGGCTTCCTTGATTGCAAAAAATGCCGAGCAACCTATGAAAAGCGGAGGTTCGCCAACGGCCTGAAACGAGAATATGTACGTTAGACAATTTTTAATATGTACTTTACTAGATTTTAATATTACACTAAGACTTAAAATTAATTGCCTTCAAATATTTATAATCTTGATTGACATATATAAATATTCAATGGCAGCTTACATATTATATTTTACTGAAATTATATTGTTTTTTATTAGACGAATACTATTTTTAATGTTTTCGTTTACATTAAGCCATATAGAAATATTTTGGAGTTACAGACAAATTAAAAAGTATTGTTACAATTCACCCAATATCCTTTAAAAAAAAAAATGTCCCTTACCCACAAAAATGACCATATTCATAAATTATAAATATTTGCTAATTAGTGTGAACTTCACTTACCTTTGATGAATAAACAGCGCGTGGATTGGGGGCGCCGGTCAAGAGACTGACATTGAACTCGCCGGGTATATCAGCAAATCCAGGCAGCTTATACATGCCCGGTCCACGGGAATACAGTACTCCCTGTGGAGAGTACGTGAGCTCCTCTAGCGTAAACAGGCCGTAGCCCTGCATGAAGGCGCCTTCAATCTGGCCAATGTCAATGGCCGGATTGATGCTGGACCCAACGTCCATAACAATGTCCGTGCTGAGCACCTGATGATCCCCCGTAAGGCAATCTATCTCCACCACCGAAGCACCCACTCCGTTTGTATAATAGCTGTAGGTGAGGGCATTGGGATTCGTTTCGGGATGATAGCCAATGTTTGGAAGAGCATAGAAACCTGTTGCCGACAAACTGACACGAGTAAAATATGCCTTACTGATCCACTCCTGCCAAGTGCCCTCGGGCAACTCCGCCTTGATATGCGCCAGTCGCTTGTTGATTTTTTCGCAGGCATCCAGCACGGCCATCCCGTTCAGATCCGAGCTCGCACTGGCCGCTGTGGGCGATGTATTGGGTACCTTGTCCGTGGACGTCTCCGAGATGTGTATAAGTTCAATGGGAATGCCTAAAGCTCTTGCGGCACACTGAATCATCTTCGTGTTCAATCCTTGGCCAATTTCAACGCCACCATGCGACAAAAGCACCGATCCATCACCATAGATATTGATCAGAGCACCAGCCTGATTCAGATGCAAGACCCCAAAGGCAATGCCAAATTTGGTGGGCACAAGAGCAATGCCCCGCTTCCGCCAGCGATGCTCCCGATTGAAGCGAGCGATCTCTGCACGCTTCTCATGGTAGCGTGACTGCTTCAAGCAATCCGCGAAGCAGCGCTCGATGGGGAACCGCTCCAGCTGCTGATTGTAGTGTGTGAAGTCGCCGTTCTTGTAAAAGTTCAGTTTCATCACGTCGAGCACATCGCGACCAACAATGCGGGCCACATCCCGAATGATGTGTTCGCCAGCGAACATGCCTTGTGGAGCACCAAATCCCCGAAAGGCCGTATTCGATGCCAGATTGGTTTTGCACACCCAACCACTCACACGGACATTGGGAATGCGATAACAGTTCTCAAAGTGATACATGGCACGATCCAAGACCTGAAATAGAATATAATATTTAGTAATTTATCTAGTGGTGACAACGAAGCGCACAAGTTTTTAATATTATCCTAATGTCGTAAGCATGGGTAATCTGCTTCGATATTTTATTGGGTAAAGTCCTAGTTATATATTAAGAAACAACCTTCTATATAATATAATATATAATATATTTACCGAAAAGGATAAATCCATCGACCATCCGGCATTATTGTAGCACTCAATTTCGCAGGCCGTGATGAGGCCCTCTTTGGTGAAGCCCAGCTTGTAGTTGAATAGGAATGGATGCCTTGTGCCACTGGTGAGCATATCCTCATCACGATCCAGCATGCAGCGAACGGGACGTCCCAGGCGATAGGCAGCCAAGGCAACGGGTAGAGCCACCATAATGCTACGCGACTCCTTGCCACCGAAACCGCCACCCAGACGCTTGGCGCGACAGACGACACGGTGGGCGGGCAGATTGACGACATGCGATATCAGCTTTTGCACCTCGGACGGATGCTGGGTGGAGCAGAACATTTCCAGTTCATCGCTGTCGCGGGGCACACACACCGCAGCATTGGTCTCCAAATAGAAATGTTCCTGGCCACCCATGCGACAGCTTCCCTCATGGATGTGATCCGCCTCGACAAAGGCCTGCTCCACATCGCCCTTGATGACATGGCAAGGATAGTTGGGAAAATACGATTTGTGCTCTATGGCCTGCTCGATGGTGACAATCACCGGCTGCAATTCTTCGTACTCCACGCGGACCATTCGAGCGGCGCGTTGGGCCAGCGTTTGATTGTCTGCGGCTATGGCGCCAATGACTTGGCCATAGCAATGCACCTCGCCGTTGGCAAAGACGTACTCATCGTGGAACACTGGTCCCACCTCGTTCTCGTGTTCGGTGAGATCCTTGGCACTGAAGAAGGCATGCACGCCATCCATAGCCAGTGCTTCGCTAGCATCTAGCTTGGTAATCTTAGCGCGTGCTTTGGTGCTCAGCACAAGTCCCAAGTACAGCTCACCATCCATGCGAGGAATGTCATCCGTGTAGATAGCTTCACCTGTGGTTTGCTTAAAGGCAGCGACATGCACTTTGGGTTTCCCAATAGGATCGTGACTGGCCTGATCCGTGGACACACGCTCAAACAGCTGGGCGCTGCGCAGGATTGGCGTGTGGAAGGAATCGGCGCCACTGCGCTCCAGGGCGGGCACTGCATCCGGCGGCATAATGCCCGCATCGCACAGTTTCCGGCTGATGGCAAGGTAGGATTTGAAGAAAAGGCTGACAACCAGTGCACGTCGATAGGCAATCATGCCACCAGGCGCAGAGGCAGCCAAGGGCAGCTCATCACACAGTTGCTCTGCCACGTTTTCAACCAGCTCCTGATTCCATTTTTGTCCTAGCATAGCCTGCGAGGTGCGCGGCGCCAAAACCGTTGTGGGTGCCATGCCACCAAAGGCCATGTGGATGCTCTGCACCACATTGGTGCCGGGCACAAAGCTAACATTCACGGCAGCGTTCACAATAGCAATATCATCGTCCCGCCGACGCGCCTGCTTAAAGGCCACCACATGCTGATCGGGCGTCGTTTTTTGGAAGTGTATGCCGAGGAGGACTTCATGGGCCTGGATGACATTGCGCCGATAGCCGGTAAAGAAGCCACTGCCCATGTTAACAGAACGCCTGCCATCAGCCTGACTGGCCACCACCAAGCGAGCACCTGCCGCTGTCAGTACAGGATTCATATCGGAGATGGGGCTACCGGTCATGATATTCCCACCAAGGCATGCGACATTTCGGATCTGTTTGCCGGCAAAGTAGTGCAGCATGTCCACGGCGCACTGAAAGAAGCGCGTCTGCGTCTCGGGCAGCTCCTCGATTCGTTTACGCAGATATGCATCGATGTCCATCAAGCTGACGGCGGCACCGAAATAAATGCTCTCCTCGGATTCGTGCACTTCCAGCAGCTCGGGCACTTTAATAGGATTAATGAGCACGGGATAGAGGAAATGCTTGAATTTCACCTCCACGCCCACCTCAGTGTTGCCCACAATTAGCTTGGCGCTTGGATGTTCAGCTTTCAGCTGTAGCAGCTCCTGCAGACTCGTTGGTCGATGCCAGGCCACACGATCCGAGCGAAAGATCAGGCTCTCCTCATCATATGCAGCCGTCAGCTGCAGTTCTGGCGGAAAGATCGGCTCCTGGCTGGGATCGAAAGGTTGGAACTCACTGCGTTCGAAGAGCGTGTCATCCGTTTGGGAGTCAGAACCGTTTTCACAGCCTTTGCCATTTACGCGGCAACACTTGTCACCCATGCCGCAGGCAAACTCCTTGGTAAATGTCTTGTAGCCTTCGAGGATGGGTCGATAGCCAGTGCATCGGCACAGATTACCCTGGAATGCCACCTCCAGGTCCCGCATCGATGGCTTTGCTGCATTGCGCAACAGTGCATACATCGACATCACTATTCCCGGTGTACAGAAGCCACACTGCGATCCATGCGCCTTTGCCAAACGCTCCTGGGCCGGATGCAGTCGAGTTTTCGTACTCCCAATGCCTTCCACAGTGGTCACTGCACATCCGTGCATTGCACACACTGGCGTCAGGCAGGCATTCACGGCCAAGTGACCAATCCTGTTGTTCTGACGATCCAACCGCGAAATCATCACTGTACAGGCGCCGCATCCTCCCTCGCCGCAGCCAAGCTTTGTGCCACACAGACGCAGCTTCTCGCGCAGATAGGTGAGCAATGTACATTCGGGATCAGGATTCGAGTCGATCACCTGCAGATTATAAACAAGAAATTTATTATAACTAATTACTTTTTATATGCATTTTATAGGCATGTAGAGGGTATAACAAAGACGAACGAAATACATTTTTGTCTATAAGGGTCTAAGAGTAAGGCTCTATAAGGCTATGTAATCTTTGTAGTTCCTAAGAATATCTTTCCATCTTGTTAATTTTCAACTAATTTTTGATGGTAAATTTACAACTTTTTTCAGTTTACAGTTACAGCTTAAATTATTTGATTTTTAACAAGTAAAAATGTCGTAGTTGAGTGAGCTCGACTACGATATACCCTGAACCCTGCTAATTAATATATTCCAGTATTATCGCCAAATTTTCCGTGAAATATTGTGCACACTTAAATGCTGTAGGTCTTGAAGTGCTTTCATTTCTTGTCGCAGGCACTGAAAAGTAAAATAAGACTAAGGCAGCACATACATATGTATACATATAATACATATATACAGAAAATTCGATAAAGTGAAGCAAACTTTTTCTTCGTGGGGGTATACGAGAACTTATTTTTCAAATTTGAAGACTCTAGCTCTTATAGTCTCTGAGATAAGGGTGTTCATACAGACGAACGGACAGACGGTCATTGCACTATCGACTCGACGGTCGATTCTGATTAAGATTCTGATTAAGAATAAGTATACTGTTACATACACAAAAACCCATATACCCGTTTTACCAATTTTCAATGGCTGTAAAAATGAACAACAATTCAGCAAATCAATTATTCATATTTAATTTGAAAGGTAGACGCTCTTTATTGCTAAGTAAACAAATATGTGTATACATATATATATATATATATATATACATTTATATATATATAGTCTGATAAGAAAGAGATTTGCATATTTTATATTAATATTTACTTCATTTATTTGTTAAAAGATAAGGGTATACAAACAACAGGTCAATGAAGTGGACAGCTTACAAAATATTTGTTTTGAACTGGGGGAATACTAAAAACATGCAAAACCAGTTTCTTCTCAGAAATAATTTACGTGTGTATTTTTTCATTTACTCTTGTTCTTGGCAATTTGTTTAAATTTGAAATTGCATATTACGAGAAATTGGGTCACAGCTTATTTATGCTATGAACCTGTTTTCCATCCCTCGCCGTTTATAAAGTGCTATCTGCTATTATCAGGCGTTTTACTCGAAAAACAACTCAACCAAGTTGATTGTAATTCTGCTCGAGATTGCTTACAATGGCTGCAATACAAAATAAATGTATATACATATATATATGTATGTATGTTTGCATTAAATAAACAGAAAAAGGAAATTAGATGCAGTCCTATTCATACATTGTATATATTTGCTGACTTTTTTGTTGTCAACTTTTAAGAGTCATAATCTAACTCTGACTACTGCAATTAACTTGTAAAAGGCTTCAGGCTACTACGGGCTTAAATAGTGTAATTAAAATGTTATCTAACCAACTGAAGTTCTGTTATTACTCAATGCATATCTTTATTAAAGGTAAAAATATTGCAGATATATTTCAATGGAACTTAAAAACATTTTGATAAGCTGTGACGTTGCTCTACGTTTCACCATGATCCAATGTTGGGGGTCAATTGTTATCAGCACCGCAAATTGAATGAATTTTAAATTAATTTCAGTCAATTGAATGAGAAGCTTCGTTTATTCAAAGTCAATGAAAAATAAAGCAAACAAGAAGCAATAACAAGTTTCGATACAAAAAAAGTTGTTTTAATTATATTCAATTTTGTTTGTTTCTCTTGCATCTACATAATCGAAAAAGGCTATTTATAAATTCTAAAATCCATGCTCTTGACAACAACTTTACCTTTTTTCCATTAACAAAAAACACTAAAACCGAAGTTTTAGCCGCCATTGTAAACACAGTATTCTTTTACAAATTTAACTTGCTATTTTTAAAAATTTATATATATATATATAAATGTGCGTATCTGTGTTATCACTTAAACAAATCAAGTTGTGTTTTGTGTGTTGCCCGACAGCTCCGACTTTCAATGCACAACCGGCTCGACCAAGTAACGAAATCGTTCTGACGCTGAGGCGCAGAAATTTTGAGATTACAGTGTCGAATGACGCTGCTACTTTAGGATTATATAGCACATCATAAACATTGAGTACTATTGACATCTGTTGATTTGGCCAGCTTAGCAGAGGTACCTCATTAAAAAGTAATTAAGGTAATAAAGAATCTGTTACAATAGCGGCATGTGCTTTACAATATGGTTCTTGTTAAAAATGTGGTAGCTATATTTAATTAATTAATTAATTAACACTAAATTTAATTTATATTATATGCATTTAGATTATTGACCTTGTCATTTAAAGTTGCAACCGTTTTTGCTTATCGCTCATATCAGAAAAACACGTGTAAATTTAGAATGTATAATATTGATCTTAAGTATTAAAGTACGTAGATCTAAAACGTTAATCTTATACAATTATATATATTTTACATATATTTATTATATACTGTGCTGAATATTTGATTAGCTATAATGTATCCCATTATTCGCACTCTTCAATAAACTATGCAGTTATCTAGATATTTGAACAGTGCTACGCAGACTTTAAATCCAAGTCACGTTCGACTTTTGTGCCCTCATACAACGCCTGGCGACGCATTGCCTCTTGCAGTTGCAGTTGCTCAAAACGTCTCGTTGACCAATGATATCTGAGCATTATTAAAAAAGAAAACAATACTTTATTGCTCTGCATCTATAACAATATAACAAATATATATATACTAACCTGCAGGCCATCCAGTAGACAATTGTCCCACAGAAAAACGAGCCAAAGCCAATATGTGTGGAAAGATGTGGGCGGGAAGTGCGCAGGAATGCCAATACACCGACTCCTATCCCGCCGCTTATGCCATAAAGAAAACTGTTACGAAAGCATGGAATCTGAGCAACATCGCGGCCAAAGATGACAAAGCTCTGCAGGAAATTGTGCAAACAAATTAGAACAATTACAATTTGCAAAATGTGATATTATTATTACCTTAGCCGGCTCTTCCGCATCATCCGCCATGTCTTTCAATTTTTTCTTAATTTAAACCTTTTTAACAGCAAAATTTCAGCTAGCGCGATGCGACCAACAGCTGATAATTTCCAGTGTTGTCATATTGGTCAAAGTAAAATATCTAATAATGTATGTCAAGCCACAACATCATGCAAGTATTGTCAGTCTGAGTTCGTCATAATTACATAGATATGCAGTTTAAATATATTGTGCTGTTAATCAATAAAGCTTAAGTAACCTATATAAATAAAATTAATACTTAAGTAAAAGTTCCATATCACATAGCAAATTCTTCATTCACAATAAAACAGTGTGTACAATATTTTTTGCAAGAATTGGCAGCACTGCTTGACGCTAGCAAGAAGCAGATCACGCTCTAGCTTCGTTTGCCACAATCATAATTTCATTCTTTAGTTTTTTGGGTTTTTCGTTTAACAAATTAGCAAATGTAAATGCTGAATACCCACAGATGCTCAAATTAAATGTCAATTATATATGTGCAAGTGCAGCAACGTCAATTTAAGATATTCAGGTAAGTTCGTCCACTCAAACATACACACATAATATGCATATGTAAATATATATTTGTGTGTGTGTGTACACATTAACTACTTGTATAAGGGGCTGACGAAAGCAAAACAATCAAAATAATAGAAGCGGGCAGTAGCTGCTATATCAAAATAATGTTTGATATTTCGTCATGTCAACCGAGAATTTCCAATGCTCGACTAGGCTGTGGCATTGAAATCAACAGCATGTCGTACACGTACGCAAAATCTCTTAAATTTTAAGTTCATGATAGGAGGTGGACTGGAATTATCTGTTGGTGACTCTCATCTAATCTGTCTATTCCCTCTCTTTCTCTGTCGCTCATTAATTATATTTTCTTACTTATCTTACAGCTATTCACCGAATACGGCACTCACAACAAACCGATGTTAGACCAACCAAGTAAACGCAAATAATATATATATATATATATATATATACAATAAAAGAAAAACACCAGCTCACAAACAGACACACATGCATACATACGTGGCTGAAGGCAAAGAAACAAACTGAAACCGAATTTCAACCAGTAACCAACTCTTCCAAGCCAGCAGCTGTGCACACAAATAAGCGCACTTCACGGCTCACCGTCACCCACACTAGTACACTTACAAGCAAAACTACTGACACACACACATCCACCGATTGTGCACAAAAAATGGATTTAGCAGCATCAACCTCAAGCGACTCGCCAATGGCCACACCGGATCCCAAGAGCAAATCCTACGCAAGCGACAGCACATTCTACGCCAGTGCCCTTGACCATCAGCTGTCCACGTCGAACTACAGATCTTGCAATGGTAAGTTATGCTTTTGATCCTCCCAGATTGTAATTCGATAATTATAAATAAGAAGTTAAGTAGAAAAAAAAGCTGGGTATGTTGCAGTCCTTACCAAAAAATTGCATAAAGTTCGTATTGGAAAACCAATAGGAGATAATTTTGATCTGACTATGGGATATACACCTCTTTTATAATACTAATTTAGAAGGCTCCTCCTGCCTCTCAATTTCGTGAAAAACATATACAGTGTCAAAATCTCTTAAATACCTTTTACTTTATGATCATAAGTTGAAGATCCCTATTTCTAAATTACATTTTATTCCCATTTTGAATGGGCTCAGGAATAGTGCACTCAGAAATAAAGATACAAGGTATCCCAAATTATTACCATTTAAATTTTCGTCATTTCTCAATTCCCGCTTGAGTTGGCTTTGATGCTGTATTTGTCAGATTGAGTTTAGATTCACATATTTAAACATGATTTCCCGCAATGAAAATAATGTTCGGGCCGCAACAGACAATTTGCCTGCTGATGGCCGAAATCAGGAACCAATTAATAATGAGTCAATGGCTAAGCTGGAAAATAGCGAACTCAAACACAAGCAGGCAAATTTGAAGCGAGAGCTAAACAGCCTGAAACTACAACTGGCTGCACTTCAAATTGAAATCGATTACGCGGAGGGAAATGAAGAAAAAAAAAACCCCCAGCAGAAAACTTGCGTCAACCAGAACATTAAGGCTCAATTTTTGAATGCTGCTCAAAAGGCGCTTAACTCTCAAACAAGTACAACATTTCCGGATCAGTTTCTATCCCAAATATTTAAGCCCTTTGCAGAAGATGCCAATTTTATGGACCATTGTGTACATTCTGATGTTGAACTGGCCAATATAATGGACGAGCTGCGCATGCAGGCTTGTGAGGCACTCGAACCCCGGCTTAGGGAGATGATTAACAAAAAACTGCCCCAATACCGATCAAAACTTGTGGCTAAATATGAAGCAAGACAGGACAAAATTAAACAAAAGCAACAGTCAACAAAGTTATTACTAAAACGCAAATGTTTTGAGTTGTTTCAGCAGCTACTGAATGATAGCTGCAGCAGTCAGGAATTACCATACATAAACCAGCTTGAATCTTTATATAAGCAAAAAACACATAACTTCTAATTTATTTCTTAATTTGATTATATATTTTTGTAATATTTCTCTACATGATTTCATTCATATTCACAGAAAGCTTGAATCAAAGCTCAGCACAAACAAATAACGCACACAAAATGTTAAACGCCGATGAATTTGCCTCTCTCAACGGCAACAACAACAGGAATGGAAATGGCATTGAGGCAACTGCTTTTAACATCTATCCTTCCAATAATACGGCGGCGATTAATGCCAGCATGCTGTTGATACAATCAGAAAGCACCGATACGAATACTTCGCAGGAGGAAGTCGATCCAAAGTCTCAGCTGGCCAACAAGACAATATTCAAGAGCGATAATCCCAACTTGTCAATTATAGAGATAAATGAAAATTCCATCAAGGAAGAGGATCTAGAGAAGGAGGTGGTCCTAATCGAACGCCTTTCAACCGAAGATCCCGACGAGACAGTCGAAAAGGTGAAGAACATACTCAAAAAGTCGCCCAACAAAATGGAGGATAATGCTACAGAAAAGCGTCGACGCAAAGCCGAATCGCTGCTGCAGTCCAGCAAGCAGAAGTTAGACATATCAATAGCTGAGGCATCGGCAGCAGCAGATGGGCCCAGCGAGAAGCGTATGCAGCTTGCCGAGCCAGCAGCCACAGGCAGCGATCAGCCTCAGACTAACCGCGAAATTGTTATATACGATTCTCTGGAGGAGTTCGATCAACATTTACCCTCTACTGTTACACTGTTGAATACACCGTTTGGCAGTAAGGTGTACCTTGTCGGTACGGCACACTTCAGCGAGGAGTCACAGGATGACGTCTCTTATGTAAGTCAAGCAGACAAATTAATAACTAAATACCCACTAATTCTCTGATCTCAGGTCATTCGCAATGTCCGTCCAGATGTGGTCATGGTTGAGCTATGTCCATCGCGTGTACACATACTGAAGCTCGATGAGCAGACTCTGTTGGAGGAGGCCAAAAATATCAATATACCCAAGGTGACGTAAGACGAATATTAAATCGAAATATATATTTTAATTACTTTTATGTTTTTTAGATACGTGGCATACTCCAGACGCACGGTTATATCAATGGCATCTTCTTTATTCTGTTGCTGCAGATGAGCGCACAAATTGCCAAGGATCTGGGCATGGCGCCAGGCGGCGAATTTCGGCGTGCTTTTGAGGAGATACACAAGCTGCCTGGTTGCATTCTGCATCTAGGCGATCGTCCCATACGCATCACACTTTATCGTGCTCTGCGCGCATTATCCGTGTGGCAGACGATGAAGCTGGTGTGGCGCCTAACATTCACGGACAGCATCAGCAGCGAGGAGGTGGAGAAGTGCAAACAGCGTGATCTGCTCGAGAAACTCATGCAGGAAATGGCTGGCGAATTTCCGGCCTTCTCCGACGTTTTTGTGCGCGAACGCGATCTATTCTTGTGTCACTCACTGCAGCTGGCCGCCCTGCCCCAAGCGGCGCCCGGTGCCCATCATGTGCGTCCCGTGCGTGTCGTTGGCGTTGTGGGCATTGGTCATGCCAATGGCATAGCCAAGATGTGGGGACATGTTGATCCGGAGAAGATACCGGCCATACTGGAGATACCACCCGCCAGTCTCGGCCAGCGGGTCTGCAAGAAAACCTTCAAGTACGGTCTTATCGGTCTTGGCTGCTATGGCGCCTTTCGCCTTATGAGGCCGCGCCTGACGCGTTTCTTTTAAGTTAATTGTGGACCATGTTTTTTTTTATATTACTTTTGTTGACATTCGTTTCGTTAATAAGTGACACGCCCATAAAATTGAATGGGCGCTGACATATGATAAGTATTGCGAGTACTTGACGCTTTTGATAGAACGTGTTTATACGCTACACATAAATATATCTATGTGTGCAAAAAAAAAAGAAGACATTCAAACATATTCCTGGTTTTAAAAACCCAAAAAGAAAGAAATAAAATCAATGATACTATAATAAAGTATAGTCGCGCACTTTGTACATTTTATGTACTTGGCTTGGGATGCTGTGAATGTGATTACAGTTATATCAATTATCATATTCAATTGTTTTGCAGACGGAATTCATTAAGATTGTTGCTGTCACTCGGAATTAGTTGTGTTTTTGACCAGCTAGTTAGTTAGGCACCATATATTATTACATGTACATGGTTTCGTGGCAGATTTGATGCCAAACTCAAACTCAAACACAACTAAAACAAATATTTACTTGTTTAATAAATATCAATAGCAATGCTCTTAATGTGAATGTCCCGTTGAATCCATGCCCGCCTGCCTAAAGCAGTCACAATACTTTATCTTCGACTTACTCCATGTAATGTATATGTAAATGTAAATGTAAATGTTGTTCATTCCGCAGTCAAACTCTGATTCTGAATTTAGCTAGTACAGATTAAAATTAAGTGGAAACGTGATGGACCTTCGATATTGGAAGAGTGGACGTGTGTTAAATGTTACATATTATATTGAGAAATTTTACAAAACAAAAATAAGAAATCGACCTCTACAAGTACTTTATTAAACATAACTACACATTTTAACTGTATCGTAAACAAATTGTATTACAAATACAAACAAACTTGTTTTGACGCTGCGTAGTTTGTGCTAATTTAGAACTGGTGTTATGTAGCATTTAAAATAGTATACCACCCGACAAAAATAATACCACTGTGTATAATTGACTCAAATAAAAGTTTACATACCCAAAATAATTGTGTTTATCTAAAGCGAATTTGTTAATCTGTCAAGTTTTAATTTGTTATTATATTAAAAAAGACTAATCATCACTTGTGCATCTGCGACAAACATCCACATATCCCACTATATATAAGCAAACATATAGATACACATAACGCATAAATATACACTGCATTTGTTTTTTTTATTATGTACTTTAAACGTATCTTAAGCACTAAACGTCTCTCTCGTGTGTTGCTTTTGTATGCCGTAAATCTTGCTTTTTTCTTTTCTTTTTTTTTTGTTTAGTTAAAATTTTCCAACATTTTGTGTTTTTGTTTTGTTTTTTACTCTTATATGTAGGTAACATATTTTCTCTTACAATTTGCTGCAATACAAATAAAAGTCTTAAATTGTAACTGTAAAATTCTAAATAGTTACAAAGTATATTCTAAATACATACGTAGTTAATTTTGAGGCGTGTTGTGTGTGTTTGTTTTGGGGTTCTCTTTAGGTATATTTTTTGTTGTGTGTATGTGTGTGTGTGTGTGTGTGTGTGTGTTTTGTTTGGGGTTGGTAATGCAAATATGTATCGTATTTTAAATTATAACTTAGAAACTTGGAAAAATTCAAATCAAAGGCTGGGCGCAGTTGCGCATGGATCTGGCATACAGGAGCTGGACAGATATTATTGTATAGGACACATAACAGATACAGAGAAACAGATTGATGATGTGTGATTGTTGTGATTGTAACATTGGCATTACAACAACAAATGTAAGATCACGGTTTTTGTCCGACGACTGCTGTGCCAAAATGCACAGCAGCATTAACAATTGTTATCCATTATAGTAGTAGTAGTAGTAGTTTGATCTGACTTTCTGAACTCTGCTGCCACTCCCATCCTAATCCTGCTTTGCTTGCCATCTGCATGAAGTTCCATAATTTCACTGCCCGTTGTCACACCAGTTTTGTTTGCCTCCAGCAACGATGCAGCAGCCTACGGCGTCTCCGTTGACTCGACCTTCACTTCAGATTTAATGCTCGATGTCAGATGGTTATTAGGGTCGGGCGCACTCAGGTGCTAAAAGCAAGATTGGTGAAAGCAATTAGAATTCATGTGCATAACACTTGGCTGCACACACATATGTATGTATGTATTTATGTTTATATATTTATGTATGTATGTGTATATATATATATATGTAGTATGTATATTTCTGTTAGTAAACCCTAGCCTAGGCAAACAACAACACTAAGTAATGAATGACCAATATATAATAACAACAATTGGCAAACAACATCAACATATCAACAACAAGAAACAACAATAACAAGCTAGACCACACACATACACACACACAGTAGCTTTGATTACCACAGTACTGGCCACAAACTTGGACTTGGACACACATTGCGCACACACAAAGAACAGAAGAACACTGACTGGTGCATGTATGTAGTACCTACCGATTGGCTACTCACAATTCCGAGCGGCAATCCACCAATTTGCGGCGACAAATGTGGTACCGTTGGCACAGCAGCAGCGTTCGGCGGAACCGGTGACGGAAGGAGCGCAGCAGCCGCTGCGGCGGCCACAGCCGCAGCAGCTGCTGCCATGGTGTTGGTGCCAGCGGTCGGTGGTTGTACCAGGGCAGAGCTGGTGCTGCTGCCCAGATTTGTTGTACTGTGGGGACCATCATGCGGTGTGGTGCTGTGTGCCCGATGATGCAGTGCGCCTGTATAATAGCCGCCATTTAATCCTGTATTTTGTATTTCGATTTTTGTATTGGTATTTTGTTTATTGGTAAAGTTAATAATATGTTGCTGTTTTTTTTTTGTTTTCTTGATTTGTCTGTTGTTTTTTTTTGGTTTTTTTTTTATTTTTAAAGGAAGGTGGTTTTGATTTAGTTTAATGTAGCGGTAGTTTCAGATTTATAAAAAAAGTTGTTCTCGAATTGGTGGTGGCTGCGTGTGGTCTAAGAAGTGGCTAGTGGCGAATAGGAAAGAGAGTTTTGCCGCTTTTGAAGCGGTCATTAAAAAGAACTTATGATGCGATGAGTTCAGAACAGGCGCCTAAAACTAACCTTCCTACCAAGTCATGAAGGTGTATTATCACGATTGGTTAATGATGTTTGCTTTCCTTAAGGCTAAAATACAAATAGTCTATAAGCTATATGTTAGCTATGCAATCAATTCCGCTGGCCGGCCGGTCATAAATTACTGACTTTTTCAATTGGGTTGGGCGAACTCTTACTCAATTTTTTAATCTAATTATAAATCGATTTCGTTTTCATTTAAAATTACGCTTGCTCTGCTCTGCACTCAATGATGCCATCATCCCAAAATAGAACCAAATTACAAAAAAAAAAACAAACATAATAATTAAAAAAAAAATTAACCAAAATAGATAATAATTAATTGTTAAACAATTTTGCAATAATGCGCCACACAAAAGCAACAATAATTGGTTCATTAAAGATTTTGTTTTATTTGTTATCTTTGTTTTGTTAATTTTTTTTTTTTTGCATTTCTTTTTTCTGTAAAGGTTTTGTTTGTTGCTGGTTTCGAAATTAACTTGCATTTTTAAATCAATTGTTTTTAATTTTATTTAGCTTTCACAGTTATTAAAAATATTTTTATACATTACAAAATAACAGTATTTTATTCTTTTTGTCTCTTTACTTTTACGCTTATGCTTATTAATTTCCTTCGTTTTGTTTGTTATGTATAACTTTATTTTGCTCATTTTTTGTTGCAGCTTGCTATATACTCGTAGGATCTTGTTTATAGATGTATATTGTTGGTTTAATGCTTCAGTAGATGTGTGTTGTGGGTATGTGTGTGAGTGTGTATATTCGTATTTGTGTGAGTTTTTCTATATGCAAATATGCTTTGTGCTTGAAATTTAACAAAAATTGTTGTCTTTCTTTTAAAACAAAACAAAATAATGTATAACAACTAAAAAACTCTTGATGCATTTTTAAACAAATTTGAATGTGGTTTGTTGTTTGATGTTTATTTTAAGGAATAAGCTTTTGTATTTTTTGTATTGCTGATATTGGTCTTGAGCGAAAATTAATAAAGATAATTGTGAAAAACTTGGCGGCAATTGCATTAATTGTTTAATTTTTAACTTAAATTGCGAAAATTTTACAAAACTATACTTTGCGCCGTTTCTCGATTTTTATTTTTTTGTTTTATGCAAATATTACATTTTATACGCTAACAATTCTTAAATGTACCGAGACTGCTCGGTTGATCATAATGTGCTGTTTATTTGTGTTTTTGCTTTTTGTTTTGTTTCTTATCTTTTCCTCAATAATGTAAATCTAAGTTTTTAATAGTAATTTCTTTTTTTGTTTGTTTGTTTTGTTTTATTATATAATTTCTGTTATATATTTTAAATGTACATAGACTATGCATTAAAATTACTTTTAATTTTCTCTCGTTTTTTTTTTGTTTGTATTATTATTATTATTATATTTATTTATAGATGTGGTTTACTTTCACGCGCCGTGTTGTTGTTTTAATTTGCTTGTTTGTAAAGTTGTGTGTTCAGTTTTAATTAATTACTTATTTTTTGTGGTCTCAGCATGTTAAAGATCTTTACGCAAGGCGAAAATAAACACGGATGATGAGATCATTATGCATTTTAGAGCAAATGTATTGAGCATTAAAAAAAAAAAAAAATTGCATAATTCTTACAAAAGATCTGTTTTTGTTTTCATATTTCTTTTTCATTGCAATTTTTAGTCTGTGTTGCATTTTTTTTAAGAAAGAGTCAGTAATTTATGGAGATTTTGCGATCGATTCTTAAAAATAAAACGTTTTGATTGCTTTGTGTAACTACAAATTGGGGTATATAAACTTTTTGCTGGTTTGTATTAAAATAGTACAAAAAGTATAATACAATATATAAAAATGTGCTTGAACAACAAATTCTCATACAATGGTTTCATAATAATTATTCGGTTGAGTTAAGTCGTTAGTTAGATTAAGTATTTATTGTGGGCAGGGTCTCAAAACATTTAACAACAACAATCCATCAAATTGTTTACTTTCACCTTTTTGCTGTAATAATTATGAATTATGTTTACATATGCAAACATATATACATACATACATATCTACATACGCAATATGCATACATATATATATATATATTTATTTCTGTACATTCTACAATGAAATTACAGTTTTAAGCTAGTTACAAACGCGGACAAAAACTTCGGGAGTAAGGACAAAAAGTTTTTATGTGTTGGACAAACCACTTTTATAATAAATACATTTGTGATTCTAGTCCCCATGGAATCTATTTCTGAGATACATTGATCTTTTAATAAACACATAATTAAAGAAGAAAATGGGGTATACAAGCAAAAAAAAAAAAGAAGAAAATATTAAGACCCTGTCCCTGTTGTTCTGATTAAGACCCAAATGTGGCTGTGGCTAAGCATACATTTCATATAAAACTACCATACATTTATGTTTTATTACTTTGCTCGGCGTTTGCAGTTTGTCTAGCTTGCTTATTGTGCATATATCGATTGGTACACACATTTGTTTTCGTAATCATCGGTCGCGCTCTAAACCTCCTCCTCGTGAACATCCATCTATTTATGTTCGTAATGCGGCCCTAAGCCGCTCCTAAATACATATCTATATACGTACATATATAAATATATATGTCTATATATGTGTATATATATATATATATAGCTTACACTGATTAACTTATATATCAACGTTTATAGCACGCGTTCTTGAAATCTTCATTCAACGCACTTTATCTTTCTCTTTATATATATATATATATATATATGTATTTATATGTATGTGTGCTTTTGAAATTAATCAGAAGAAATAGAATTATGTATGTAGGCGCTTGCTGCTTAAATGTGTATGTCTCTGCATGAGTGTGTGTGTGTAAGGTGTGTGTGTCTGCTTATAAGTGTTGTGTGTGTAAATGTGTTTATGATTGTATTAAAACGATTTCTGTTACTGTTTCTGGTTTTGTTTCTTGTATTTTTTTTGTTTTTTTTTTTCTTTTGTTATGTTGTTTGTAACGCTCTCTCCCTGGCATCTGTTTCAGCCTCGCACTACTTTTCTTGATTTGATATCATTTGTAGTTTACCTTCGGGATAAACAGCCGCCGCAACGCCACCGGCCGCAGTGGTTGGCGGCGTGCGCATGAAGTACTCCTTGTTGACGCAATTCCTCAGCACTTCTGGAATATTTCCGACAATCGCTCGTCGTATTTCGGTGGCTGCCATTTCGCGCAGCTCCGTTGCGGATGCATCGCTAAAGAAGGCGGCGTGTGGTGTACAAATCAGATTTGGAGCATCTTTCAGTGCGCCCTGCAACCCAAATAATACATATCGTTTAGTATGAAACATATCAAGCGCTGTCGCGGCGTCTGCTCAGATTGCGTAAAATGTTTCGTTTTACAACAATCTCTTACTTCAAATACATTGTATGGTTCGTTCTCGTGCACGTCCAATGCGGCTGCTCTTATCCGACCCTGTTTCAATGCCAGCGCCAAAGTCTCGTCATCGACCAGACCGCCGCGGGCGGTGTTCACCAGAAATGCACCAGGTCGCATCTAAAATTATGGAATTTTAACAGGTGCACAAAAATTAATTTATATATTTATATTTACCTGTTTAATTGTGAATTCATTGATTAAATGATGATTGTGCTCGTTGAGCGTACAATGCAGTGAGACGCAGTCGGACTGAAAAAGCAGATCCTGAAGCGTATAGACGCGTGTGAGGCCGAGAGATTTGTCAATGCCATCGGGTAGGTAGGGATCGTAGAATATAACATTAAAGCCAAATGCTTTTGCTCTCAACGCTACAGCGCTGCCAATGCGACCCAGTCCAACTAATCCTAAGGTATCGCCACGAATGCGTGCGCAACCCTGTAAATGATTAGAATAACATTTAGTATAATTATATATATCTATACATATATGGAAATTGATCAATCTTCACTTACATGAGCTGCCTCTCGCACTTGTTCGGGGCCTGTAAACTTTTTGCCCTCACGCACCATATTCGCCAGCCAATATGTGCGCCGGTATAGGTTCAATATCAAGCACATTGTTGTGTCTGCCACCTCCTCGACCCCGTAGCCGGGCACATTGCAGACTGCGATGCCCAATTCGCCAGCGGCTTTCACATCAATGTTATCTGTGCCGCTGCCAATGCGCACAATGATGCGTAAAGCTTTGAACTTCTCAAGATCCTCCTTGGTCAAGATGATAGTGTGCCACATCAAGGCGCCAACGGCTTCATTCAGCACCTGCCACCAAAGTAAATAAATAATGTTATCAATCAATCAATGTAAATTAGTGCTGGGATTTAACTGTGTTTACCTTCTCATGTATTTCGGATGTGCTCTGTGCATCGCAGAAGGCCACTGTAGCCACATCCTTTAGTATGGGCATCTCAATTGAACAATCGCGTCCATCCAGTAGCGCA
Source organism: Drosophila kambysellisi (assembly GCA_035042185.1). NCBI lineage: Eukaryota > Metazoa > Arthropoda > Insecta > Diptera > Drosophilidae > Drosophila > Drosophila kambysellisi. Next base: position 1,367,420 of record JAWNLS010000137.1, on the reverse strand, counting down.
ACCAGCGGTCGCGCCTGCAGCGGACCATTGGCAAAGCTGCCTTTAACATCAATGCGCGAACGCTTCGGCATCATAAGATTTTTATCCATTTTTTACCTTTTGTTCGATATTTTGTGAATTTAACAGCGCGCTTTATTTTTGTTGCTTGTTTGTTTGTTTATGAAATTAATATTGTATTTAATTTCTACTTGTAAATGTTGGTTGGTATTTATTGTGATTTGTTTTGTTTCTTTTCTGCGTGTTGCAGTTGCTTTAATTTTAATCAACGGAAACAAAACCTTTTCAAGACGACGATGCACACATTGCAATCATTTTTGGCGCTTCATATTGAAATCGAGAATCCTGCAATGACAAGAGAAAAAAAGAGATTACGTATATATACAACATATATCAGTGAATAAAACAGACGACTTGCAAATTAAATGGAAATACATGAAATCTGATGTCAAAGTACAAACAAATAACAACTGAAAACAGCAACGCCGACAAATCGCTAACAAATCGCGCCAGTGTCAGCACAATATTCACCGATGACAAGTTTTTCGTTTGGATTTCGCAATCGTCAGCGATAAAGATACCATTTGATTGCAATGCGTTCTCGGCTCGCTCGCTCGCTCGTCTCTTCCCTTCCCTCAACTGTTCGTCTGTCCACAACAATCACAGTCACTGAGTGCGCTGCTGGCTCGAGGAGTGTGTGGGGGAGGTGGAGGTGCTTGCGGTGCAAGAACATAGAAATTCAACGCCTCTTTAACATCCCCTGGGTCGGTCAATGTGTGTCTCATATATGTTATGTGTATGTGCCGCTATCAGAGAAACGATTGTTGTTGTCGTGATTGCTTTTGAGCAGCTGCTATCGTCATATTAACAACACAACACAACACATCGTGATATAGCGTGGCATTGCCCCCTCATTCCAGCAATGTGCTTATCAACATCGTTTGATTTTGATTAGACGGACAACAAACAAGGCAGCAAGCACCACAGCAACACGCTAAAGCAACACGAATAGCAGCACTATAAATATCCACTCCAGGTACTGCAGCTCTATTGTGCTTGGTTTTTTGGATTAGTTGACGTGTTCCTTTTTTTGTTTTGCCTATCTTATCAGAGCAAACAGCGTCGTTGCATCTGGTGACTGAGCACAGTGTACGTCTTTGATAAGAACATGTTGTCCGACAATTACAGTTAAAGATATCGGAAGAATTTCAAGGTCGCATAGAATAATTCATATACACAAAATCTACAAAATATAGATATACCACCACAGTAATGAAGATAATTCTTTTCTGCTAATTAACTAAAAATTTCCATTTTCGTCAGTCAGATCTCTGTCCCGAACAACAATGAAATAAAATTCGTGCAATTAAGAGTTCGCTTGAGTCCATTATCAAAGAGCAACAAGAACAAAATTGATAAGCCCGCCCATCAAGTATAGCTACTTTCGTCTGTCGCAACAACATGAAATACACAAATACACACTCACACAAGAGACCTCCTCCCCTCAAAAATAGCCAGCGACACATCAGTCGTGTGTCACGTTCAAAGCGATTCAACGCGACTCAACTAAACAGAACAGAACAGAACCGAACAGAAACAGCAAATAAATAACAGCTAGTAGCTACAACTACAACAATAACGATAATCATATTAATAGCAATGTCAAGCACAGCAAAGAGAAAATAGAAATGCACAGATGCTCGAGATAATGGCTAACAAACGAAAAATAAATAAAATAAAAATACAGCATCGCAATTATGACATGTAAATATATAGTATAGTATACATACAAATATTTATATTTATGCCAAAGAAGAAAAAAGCGAACGTTCACCCAGCGCATTGCTTTGTTTATTTTTAAAACAATTTTTGTTAAGCCCACACAACACATGAAAGACATTTGCGATTATGCTGCTTGGGTTTTGGGGCGGAATAAGTAGTCAAATTTGATTGTATTGAGCCCAAAGGCGATTTTAAATCGTATGTGGCAAGCGATTATAGTGAAAGGAAGCCACAGACAGTCGAATACTTGAAAGCGCGCCAAAAAACGAGTTTTGCAACTGAGCTGAAAAAAATAAATTAATAAGAAACAAGAGAGAACGTTGCAGACGGACGTAACCGACAGCGAAATACTGTGATACTAGAAGCTGTATGCAGCCAAGATAGTAATCCTTCATCAAAGTTGGGCTACTTTTGCGTGGTTGAAAAATAATAATAATCTAATAATCGATCTCTTAGGGGAGTTACCAGTAACATACTTTAAAAATTTGATGACTCTAGCTTACAAATTATGGAAGATAAGAAAATAACCTTCCAAGTTTGATCGCTCTATCTTTAAAATTGTGGGAGATGTACGGATTTATCGATTTACACTTTCCGAAATATCGGCATTGTCGATTATGGGCTCAGGTGTGGGCGTGGCAACACAAATTTATTATCGTTTCTTAAAGGCGACTGCCAGTAATATACCTACCAAAGTTGACATTCCCAGCTCAAAAACACGGAAGATATAGATAACGCCAACAACCTACCAACCAAAATTGGTGACTGTAGCCATAAAATTGTGGGAGATATGTGGCTTCTAGCTCCCTAGTGGACGTAGTCTCTATCTCTAATGGTGTCGAAAAAAGTAGCGTTCATACAGACCGACAAACAGCATGCCGGACATTGCACAAGCCCAATATACTATTATACCTTCGATATCATAGTATAAAAAGTAGAAAAACAGGCAGCAACTTCAGTTTGCCCCAGGATGCGATGCAGCAACGTGTTCACGCGCCCACGCAGCTGCTGCTGCTTCGCACGCTTTTATTGAGAAAGTTTAATACAAAAAATAAGTGAACAAGAGAAAAAACCTGTTGATGTGTATACATTTATAAATACACACATACACCACACACACATGCACACAAAGTTAGTCACAAGCAATTGTACATACATAAATCACAAGCTAGCGCCGCAGATGAGTGTACACTAAATGTATCTAACAGATACATTTCACTGGTTAACTCTTGCTGTTGTTGTTGCCGCGACGGCTGCTACCTGAGCTGAGTTGAGCCACCGGCTGTCTAACAGCAAGCAGCAGCAAAAGTTGAACTAAGTAAGAATATATATATACACACACTCACACACGGCGACTGCTGCTATGGCGAATGCCATATTGTATCTTTTTTTGTTTTGCTTTGTCTGTGTGTGTGTGTGTGTTTTATTTTAATAGCCCACAGAGCCAGCCAAAACCAAGCCAAGCCGAGCAGCAAACCGGTTTATCAAGCGAAAGACGACGACGCACGATAACAGCAAAGCCAACAAAAGTACAATTTCAATGTGTGTATGTATATGTATGTTTTTTTTTCTTCTTTCTTTTTGCCACAATTTTTCAGGCAGGAAAAACTCATGTTGGCTTAAATTGTTTGTTGGCTTAATGCCACAATAACGAAAACGAGGCATTGGCTCGAGCCGTCAACGTTACCAACGTGTGTGTAAGTGTGGGATACACGTTTAAATATACTTACATATATATAAATATGTATTTACAAGTCATGCGCATTTGTACACTGAACACAACACACACACTCAAATACAATTGCACAGACACATATTTGTTTGTGTGTGTGTCTTGGGGCAGGCAAAAAAGTTTTAAAGCGCTGATGCTGATGACGCCATTGCAACAGTCAACAGTCACAGCCAGAGAAAGAGAAACATAGAGAGAGAGAGAGAGAGAGAGAGATAGAGACCGGCAGTGATATAGAGAGAGTGTGTGAGAAAGACAGAGAGCGAAAAGTCAAACTTATGAGTGCTTTCCGCTTGAGTTGGGGGTCATGTGGGATATGACCGGGGAGAGGCACCGGTTGGTGCGACACAAACGCACAAATTGTTATTACTACTACGGGGCGCACTCGTGTCTCGTGTTTACGTTAAGTTTATACGTTAATTTTTGCTCTCGATTACTTTGCAACTTAAATAACGATGGTTGCTCCCTCATTCATAATTGTTTTTTTTTTATTTACCAATTGACTACATAAACTGCACCATATTTAATGTACCTGACAATATGCTTGCCAATGACGGGGGGTTTATTTATGTGATTGTTTTTCAAATTTGTATTTTAACTACTTGTTTGCGCTTGCTTCTCGTCTCTCATCTTTTTTAGTGGCTTTTTTGAATTACCGGAGTCTTTAATCAGAGACGTCGCATTTGGCGCGCTTTTTCTTCTTCCGTTTTTTCTCTCGCGCAATTCGCATTAAATGCGGCAATATAGCTTTGAACAAAGTTATTTAATAATAATTTGCATAAGGTCGGCATATCTTATTGTGTCTCTGTTCTCTGTGTGTGTGTGAGTGAGTGAATGACGCAAATCTAAAGCAACAAAATAAAAAACTGCAAGCATTGCAAGTCACTTTCATCACAGGGCAACAACAATTTATTATTTGGCTCACACGCCGTTTACCGCTCCGAGCGAACCATTTGGCTCGACAATCAAAATGTGTTTTCCGTTGATTTATACGTTTTTGTTTAGACTAAAAGCGCGTCAGTGAATTGGCCACAGATCGATATATGGATGATGCAAAGCAGCCAGCGCGGCAACACCAGAAGCAATACACAGCCAACATTTGCGCCCGATATTATTTTTATTTATTTCTTTTTATATATTTACAGTAGTCGCTAGCAAGTTGAAACACTACGCTATCAGGCAATCACAAAATTGGTAATAGTTTTAATTTCTATACTCATATACTTCTAATTGATAACACAATTTTAATACAAAGAATAAAAATATCGAGAAAAAATAATCATTTTAGATTGAAAAGAGCAATTTATGGACGAGCACTGTGTATATATTTATGTGTTTCATGGGAAATTAAAATTTAAATGACTGCGGTTGTCTATTTGTGTGCTTTTGTTTTCAATTCTTTAAAAGTGTGAAATTCCTGCCGCAGGTGTGCACTTGTTTTCCTTCTTTATTTTTAAATAGTTGGCAACAAACAAGAGATAAAGACAACAAACAAAAAGAGATAAGCAATAGATAGCTGCGATGCATTTGGACAACAAGGCGAAGAGTGCATGCACATTGATAGCAGATATCTACAAAAACCAGCTCACAATAAAAACCTCATTTAGTGTTCTTGTTGAACAATTTTCCAAGTGGGGTGTTTCATGTACAAAAATGAATACGCAATATAAAAACAAAGCTAATTCGAGTTTGTCTTGTCTGCCACTTACCCAACCCACTTTAAAAAGCAACACACAAAAAGACTACAAGATCGTTCAAACAGAAGAGAAAGAGCGAGCAAAAAAAAATCCATAACAATGCAAATATGCGAAATAGACAGAAATTGGATGATGATGATGGGGAGGGGGTGATGGCAAAAAAAAAATATGATTACACAGAGCAGGCGGTAGCAGACAGGCAAACACACAAATGTATATGTATGTATGTGTGTCTCCAGTGATGGGTACAGCAGGGGCGCCAGAATGTAGAAACGACGGAAACATGACAAGCGAAAAAATTGTGTTGTAATAAAACTAGAAACAAGCGCCAATTTTATTGGCTTGCAAGGGTAAGGTTAGAGAGGGGGCCAATGGATTTTTTTCCGTGTGTGTGTGTGAGAGAGTAAAATCGACAGCGTCAACATTTCAGTCTTTTTCTTTTTTGGTTTTTCTGTGTGTTTTGTATTTATTTATTTATTTATGTATGTATGCATAAATTGCAAAAGAAAAACAATGTACAATGTACAATGCACATAACAAACGAAAACAAGGCTTGCTCCGATATCCAGGCCCAGGCAGGCAGACTCCCATTCCTGCCATCATCGCTGAGCAGCGAACTAAGCTCGGACTCTGTGCAGTTTTTCTTTTTTCAATCAATATGCAGGCGTTGGGCAACAGTGCACAACAAAGCGGGCGAGCGAGCGAGCGAATAGGCGGCGGCTATTTATAGGACTAAAACACGGGCAAAAATACAAAAAATAAAAACAAAAAAAAAATAGAATAAAAGGGGAACAGCAACAGAGAACCAACTTTAATGCGCACTTTTTTTGCTCTGAGAGATAGTCAGAGAGAGAGAGAAAGAGAGAATAGCAAGCTTTAACTGTTTAAAGAGTTTTTAAGAGCTTTCATCTCGTTCACATACACACACTTGCACGAACTTTCATGTACGAAAATGTACTTTCACCCTTTAAAGGACTCGGCAACTCTTTGCTTAGCAAACAAACGCTGTCACAGCGAACAGTAACAGAAATACTTTTGAAATATGTCATTCGCTCACTTGACGAAGGGACGGGAGGGGGGAGGCCCCTCGTCTTGACTCTCTCTCACTCACTCGAACGAAATTGTTGCGGCGGCAAAATAACAACGATGAGAAGCAGACACAGCAGAAGTTGCAGTAAAGTGTGGGAGGGGGAGTGCAGGGGCGTTGCGCATTGAACCTTGCGTGTATATTGTCACTCGACACATGCACACAAACACACACAACCCATGGGTACATATGTGTGAAGGGTGAGGGGAAGGGGTTACTATTGTGTCTGTGTATTGGTACGCGCGCTTTGTACGCCGAATAAAATTATTGCACAATTGAATTTATGTTTTACGTATTGGCAGCAACAACAACAAAAATAATAATTATTGCTATCATCCACTTCCTCTTCCACACATTGTTGGGTTACTCAGTAGCACTCCTAAAAATACACGTTCACACAGACACACATACACAATCAGATCGGCTTTAAAAATTCATACGAAATTCTGCACGTTTAAATTTTTTCATTGTACACGTTTATCACGCACGCACACGCTTACAGACACACGCACACTCATACATTCACACAACAAGAATCAAATACATTTTGTTAATTTTACAAGATTTAGGAGATAATCTAAAACGCGTACAAAAGCGTATAAACAAAAATTTGTTATTAAATTGTGCTACAAGCAACATCGCACTAGTTTTTTTGTTTTCTATGTATTTTTCGTTTAATTTTTCTTCTTTCTTTTATGGTGGCGGCAGCGGCGGCAACGGTGGCGGCCGCGGCAGCATTCGCGTTTTTTTCATTTTTCGCGATTTTGTAATTGCACAAATTTCACGTGCTAAACACATTTTAACACGCACAATTTATGAACAAACACTTGGCGACTAGCTTTCTGCACATTTTCCATGCATTTTTCATCAATTTTGTATACTTCTTATATATTTTTCAACAATTTTTTTACCAGCAACGCGTCCAAATTCCACTTTCGACTCGCAGCTTTCAAAATGGCGGAATACGAATACGGCAATTTTTAGTTTTAGTACAGCAATGACGCGATGCTACTCACTGCCGCGATGCTACTCGTTTGCCGCGTATCACAATTGAAATATGTATTTGTATATATAAACTCTGCAATTTCATTTATTTAAACACACCTGGCTATATTTGATGTACACAACGTTGAACGATTTATTTAGTTTTGCACTATTAACTACGAAATTTTTCTTTTCCATCCACTTGCACACAAAATATTCTCTTTTATGCTTCCTCTTTTCTTCCAGCCATTCCCGTGTTTACGCACCCACGCACACTCACACAAGAGTGCAATTCCAATGACTACAAAAAATATATAATATTGGTGCGCACAATAAAGCGGCAATATATTGCAATTGCTCTCACAGAACTCAAAAACAAATAATTATATAGAGCGATATTTAAATTGATTAACCAATTAATTAAAGTTGAACGAAAACAAACGATCAGCGCTCGATGCGGTAGGAGCTGAGACTGGCCGATACTACTAGGGTATCGATAACGATAAGTACTCAAGTACCTGGTACCGATACCAAAGAATGCACATTGCATTCGTATTTGTGCTAGTCATTTTTGCATAAAAAAGAAGAGGCACGAAGACAAGTGCGGGCTTGGAAAACTAAATTAATTTTTCTTATCTCAACATATTTTTTAAAGTCAAATTTAACGCATATAGCAACAAAATCAACATGTCATCCAGAAGAGCAACGCACGCAGGAAGCTGGTACACAGATTCCGGTAATGACATACATATACCATGTACATACTAGTATATATTCTATGTCTTTAAAACCCTACCCGCACTGTATGTGAATAGAGGATATGATACAACAAAATTTTTTGGCGAATCGCATAGATAACAAATACCAGTTTTCGATAAGGTTTTCAACAAAATATGATTATTAAGTGTCATTTGTTTGTTCATTTTGTATGCATTTTCTTATATAAAGAAAAAACTTTATCTGTAGGATGAAATATTTTCTTAAAACATAAGCGAACAAGTGCTTAAAAATTAGTTTCCGGCTTGTTGCCAACGGAATTGCGAATTTCCTCCATTCGATTATAGGCAATCTCAGTTGCCCAGCACAGACGTTTCTCCAGGTCGGTGCTGTGGTTTCGCTGTTGCTTTAGCGTATCCAAGCCATGCTCAAGTTGTGCGCACGTCTGAAAGAAGGTGCTCAACTCGGGAATGTCTCCGAATTCACCAGGATGCCGACGAAAATCCTCGCTCACGCTTGTAGCTAACGTGTCCAGGCGATTCTGCACAAAACTAGTGTCGAACTTTTTCCGCATCTCAATGGTGGAGGCTTTGCTCAACTCATTGTTCAAATGTAAGTCGCGTATGCGTGTCTTAAGAACGCCAAAATTAATGGCCTCAAACTTCTCACCAATGCCCTGAAATAGCTCATAGCTCTTCGCCAATTCCAGCTGCATTTTCTTCATTTCCTCATCCATTGAATGGGCACTTTGAGAGTCCAGAAAATCGGCCGACTGGATCTGGTTCAAATCAGACGTCAAGTTTCTCAACGATGTGGCTGATGTTCTACAGGATGTTGCCATCTTCGATGATGATGATGAGGACTCCTTTTCTCTGGACGATGGCTTCATTGTAATCGGTTTGCCACCTGCTGACTGACGATGTGATTGCGGATTGTGGTATTTCGACGATTTATTCTTTTGGCTTTTACTGGGCGCTGAACTGGGAAGTGGATCGGGCTTCATAATATCCTCATACGAAATCTTGCGCTTTGGATCGTTGCTATTACTAGAGAAAGCATTCTTTTAATTACTTACAATTATTTTAAATTGTTTTGGCTGCACTCACTTTTGCTCCAGAATGACAATCAGCTCATTGCGTATTCGATTAAATAGATCATCGCGTTCTTTATTTTTATCCATATTTGCAAAATACTAAAATTTAAAGACAAAAAAAAAATCACTCAGTATAATTATCTTATATTGATTTCGTGTGTTGTTTGCGCACTTTTGTTGAATCTATAATTTGAAATATGTTTATAATGGAATTTGTTTATTTGTTGCTAGGCAACAACGCAATGCCCACTATGTTTCTACTCAATGGTTTGCTTATATTATCTGGTTAACCAAATATTGTATGTTGATGTCATTACTCTCTTTTGCAGGCTCCGATCTATCTCGGCAATTGGATCGTTGGCTGGGTGCTGCGGATCTGTCCCATGGGCCTGCACGTGCCATAATTGCCCCGTAAGTTTGTGATTCGCTATATATTATTGAAATCCAAGTTATATGTATATATGAAATTCGTAGGCATGCCGGCTATGCTTATTGTGGTGCCTGTGGGGCGTTTGCCTATCGTCAAGTGAGCCCCGTTGTTGTGTAAGTGGAATCTCAGCCAGACATGATGTCGCAAACTGAGCTGATGTGCCCTTTCTTGATTTCTGCAGTAAACGCATTTTCATATTGGGTCCATCGCATCATGTCCGACTGCGCGGCTGTGCCCTTTCGGTGACGAAAAAATATAAGACACCATTATATGATCTCAAAATTGATACGGAAGGTGCGTAGACAGCAAACAGCTCAGCATTTGCTACTGCTACTTAGACATCCTTCAATCTTACAGTCAATGCTGAGCTGGAGAAGACCGGTCAATTTACATGGATGGACATTAAAACGGATGAGGATGAGCATTCAATCGAAATGCATTTGCCCTATATTGCGAAAGTTATGGAAGAGTAAGTCGCGTTTTTCTATTTACCACAATCTATATTAAAAATGATTCATTTCATTTGAAACTCTGCAGCTTTAAGGATCAGTTCACCATTGTGCCAATACTTGTGGGCTCTCTGAATCCTGAGCAGGAGGCTCAATACGGCAGCCTGTTGGCCACGTATTTTATGGATCCGACCAATCTATTTGTGATATCTTCCGATTTCTGCCACTGGGGCCAACGCTTCAGCTATACATACTATGATCGCTCCTCTGGTCCCATACACAAGTGCATCGAGCAACTGGACAAGCAGGGTATGGACATTATTGAGACGCTCAGCCCGACAGCGTTTACAGAGTATTTGCGCAAATATAATAACACGATATGCGGACGTCATCCCATTGGCGTCATGCTGAGCGCTATAAAAGCCTTGCAGGATCAGGGATTCAAGAATATGAGCTTTAAATTTCTCAAGTATGCGCAGAGCAGCCAGTGCTTGGACATGGAGGACTCCAGTGTGAGCTACGCTTCCGGCTCGCTAATCATTGAGAATTAAACGAAAAGTATTTTTTATATTCTGTGTGCTAGGCTTATTAGTTTTGTTGAATTTTAAACTGAAAAACTCATTTTAAAGAATAATTGTAATTTTTTAGCAGCAAATTGAAGAATAATAAAGCCACCTGAAGTTCCATTTAATTTAATTTGCTTTTATTTTGTTTGTTTTTCTTGCGAAACATCGAAATTGACGTCTAAGTCATTTTGAATGATTTCATCTGGTTTTTTTTTTGTTTTATTTTGTTTTGTTTTCGCCTTATCAATGAAATGTTTGCGTTTTTCTGGCCGTCACTGGCACGCGGATGTATATGAAGGGTGTATGTATGTGTGTATATATGTGTGTGTGTGTGTGTGTGTTGTGTGTGTGCCTATGTGTAATGTTGAGAAGGGAGAGCAACAATTGTCATGGTCGCGAACTCTTTACCACCAATTAGCACCAACAGGAGTCGCATCTGCAACGGCCGCATCTCCAGCAGCAGAAGCTGTTCCATTCAAGCGTGAACACTGCTCGACATCACTTGCAGCGTTGGCGATATGCAGGGCACTCATGTATGCCTCAAGCGCCACATTCTCCTCTGGACTGTAGGGTGAGGTGCGCTGGCTATGCGGGCTGCGACGCAAGAACTCATTCAGATCACTGGCAACGCTGGCCGGCTTTGAGCCAGCCGCCGACTCAAAGTCATAGCCAAAGGGATCCGTAGCCGCTGCCGTCGGCTGTGGTATCCGCGGCAGCATGTTGCCTTGCACAAACAGGTGGGTGGAATCTACACAGCATACAAATAACACAATTACGGATTATGCTCTTGCAACAAAGGATTCGCTTTCCACTTACCACTGCCATAATCGGCGGATACATTATCGCAATAGCTGTTGCATGAACTGGCTTGCGATTGTTGCTGCTGCTGCTGCTCGTAGGCATTTGAGGGGCATGTGCCACGATTGCCAAACACAGTTGTTATCTCCACATGATGCGCCGACGGCGATGTGTTGTTGCGCGTGAAATTTGACTCCGATATGTTGTGAATGGAGACCTGTCAACGAATCAAATTAATATATATATAACGACAGATAAATATATAAAGATTTATAGAATACGAATCGGTTTAGTTTCCCATATTGTCAGTTTGCTTCTTACTCTAGTTGTGTATTAAGCTATTTAATCTTCTTGAAATTAGTATTGCTATTTTTAATGCATTATCTAAGATTAGTATTATATAATTCCTTTACTGCTATTTTCTGTTGTTTTCAATCGGAAATTACAATCTTTTAAAAAGATCACATTTAATACGACATTCTATTTGATTAAACATAAGGTTTTACATGCAAATATCAATTGTATTTTCATTCCCTATAATAATTAACATAATCTTGCTGATCTCGAATGTTAACAAATGCGAATGAAAAAACAGGCAAGTAACTAAAATATTATTTAAAAGTTGTAAACTCTTAATCGAATATCACTTGTTCTGTCTATTCCTAAAATCTAATTTAATTAAATGAAAAAATAATATGAGTATAAATAATAAATGAATTACAAGTTGAATATTTTCAGAATAAACGCACCTCGTTGTTGAGATGCTGACCCGGTATCAAGTTTTTGAGGAATGCGGCGTCATCGTAGCGTATGACGCCAGTGTTGGGTATTCCTTCCAGGTAGGAATTGAAACCGGTGATTGTCGGTGGCGGCGAATCATCGCCACAATTATGATGCATGTGACAATCACCGGGAGCGCCGGGTCCACCGCCGCCAGCCGTTTGCGAAACGGGTGAGGGAAAGACCTCGAACCCGTTGTAATAGCTCGACTGTTGGTATTTCTCCTGGAGTGTGGAGCCGCCTGCTGGACCGCCACCAAATTCCGACGACGAAGATGGCTGGCCAAAGCTCGACCATTGGCTCGACGACGAAGATACAGTGTGGCTGTCTTTGGTCTTCTGCTTCAGCTCGCTGCCAATGGCGGATAAACATTTCTGGGGCTGTTTCGGCCGCGCAATGACGGCCGCATCACCTACCAGTCGGCCGGGACTGCTGATTGGAACGTTTGTGCAGCTAATACTGATATTATTGTGCGTGTCGACAACTCCGCCAGCGCCACCACCGCCGCTGCTATTGCTATTATTGCTGCTGCCGCCACTGGCCACTGAATCACTGGAGAAGAATGAGAAATTTGCGGATGCAGCAGCGCTGTTGTGGATCCCGCTGCTGCTGCTGTTGGGCGTGACAACCAATGGCGGTGGCGGCGGTGGCGATGACTGCTTCTGTTGTGTGGCACGCGCCGCCTCGGCGACCGCCTCTTGTGGCGTATAATAGTTGACATTGCTGCCAAACTGACGATAGCCACCCATGGCCAGGCCATTGGTGACAGCCTGATGCAAAGCCGGATTGCGTATGGTGAACATGCCGTTCTCATTCTTAATAATCGCGGCCGGTTGGTCCATCGGCATCGGTGCGGCAATTGGCAGAGCCGAGCCATACGACCGAGCTGCAACTGCATTAGATTAGTATAAACTGATCATTAGTGATTTTCCTTATGGTTTATGCTCTTACCTTGCGGAATGGGATTCGGATTGGGCAACATGCTGGCGACAGGGACGGGCCCGTTGCTGACGCTTTGATGGAACATGGGGTTCCGAAGCGTGATGATGTTGCCACCAGCACTAGCCTCCATAATGGGCGCAGTTGGATGCTGTTGCGTCTGCTGATTTTCGGGGCCACCAGCTCGCTGCTTGTTGCAGAGATTGGTGGCGCCACCACCGCCCGACTTGCCACGATTGCGGCGACGGCGACGCGATGACTTGCCACTGGCCGTGGCTGCGGCAGCCGCAGCGGCCACATTATTATTATTATTGTTGTTATTGTTATTAATAATGGCTAGCGGCTGGCAGATGCGATTGTTGCTGCGCGGATTGGCCTCGACCATGATGACGCCACTGCCGGTGGTGTCTAGGCTGCCCACATTACCCGCATAATAGTTGCCCATGAGATGTGCCGTCTGCTGTTGCTGCTGCAACGCATGCTGTTGCTGTTGCTCTGTTATTGGCCTGGACAGTTTGCGTATGGATTCGCTCTTTTGGCGCAGCTCCTCGCTCTTGGCCGGATCCACCTTGGTCAGCGTAATGCCCGGCGGCAGCGATAGATGTTCCACTTGCACACCCCGATTCAGCTGATCCATTATGCTACAATTAGGCGATTGCTGCTGCTGTTGCTTGCCAGAGGAACTGCTGCTGTTGGGGCCAGCAATGCGCAGATGTTGCATCTGTTGGGCCAGGGTGCTGGCATAGCTGCCGGCATGCGGCGGCAACGGCGGTGGTATGGCAACTTCGTTGGGATTGAAATAGCCCATGTTATGCGGTATGCCCGAGAGATCCTCTGTGAAAGCAAACAGATTCGTATTCGGATTAGTGATGTTATCCATTGAGTTGGAGAAGTAGTTGCTTTTACCCTGCTTTTGACCACGATGTCCACGCTTGCCGCGCTGCGAGCGCTTCGATGTCTGCATGCCCCCGCCACTCTCCGCCGCCGCATTCGAGGAGGAGCAGGTGCTATTGCTTTGTCCATGCTGTGACTGCGACTGCAACTGCTGTTGTCCGCCACTAGTTGTTGGCTTGGAGCGTCCACTGCCGCGTCCGCCGCGCGTTTGCTGCGATTGCGTACCGCGTAGTCCATTGGACACTTGACCGCTCAGTGCTAGCGCAGGTGCCGGCACCTGCTGTCCATGACCGGACTTGGACTTCCGTACGGACTCCGACTGCCGTTGCGCCAGTTGCTTAACCTGCCCCGCTTGTTGCTGCTTGCGCTGATTAGCCACAGAAGTTGACGAGGATTTGTTTGGTGGCTGAGTCTGCTGCTGCTGCTGTTGTTGTTGTGATCTTGCGGTGGGCTCATTTTTGGACTTCTTGAGAGACGTGGCTGGAGCAGGCGCAGCGACAACTGGCTTTTGCTTGGCAATGGGCATTGCTGCCGCTGGCTTGGCTGCAGCTGTCGGTTGTTTTGGTGTTGCCTTCACCGGCACAACTACTGGCGCCATCCACTGCTCAGACTCGCTGCCCGAGTCCCACTCACCATCCGAGGAGTCCACCACATGCAGGGACTTGAACGGATTATTATCCAGCTGCCCCTGATCGACACGTGGCCTTAATCGTTTGTGTCTCTTAACGGGCTCGGGATCAGGTTGCGGCTCCACTTTGGGCAGCTGAACTGCGACAACATTTTTGTTTGCCACCTGCTGCTGCTTGTGGGCCTTTTTGTGGACAGTCGATGTCACCTTGGGCTTAATGCTACACACGGAATTCTCACGCGTGTTGACGGCACTGCTTTGCGGCGTCTGCGACTTGGAGCTGATGCTCGAACTGGAGCTGGTAGGAGTCGGAGCAGCTGCTACTCGCGTTGCTGCCTTCTTATTATGCTTTTTGGCCTTAACGCCGCTGTTGGCTTTCGCTTCCAGTTCAGCTGCAGCTGCTGCTGCTGCTGCTGCCGCCGCCGTCGCAGCTTCTGCTGCTGCCGCTGCAGCCGCTGCTCGCTTAGCCTCCTTTCTGCGGGCCTTGTTAGTTTTATCCGGGGGCGGTGCAGCCACTGGCGCCACAGTGTTCCTAGCTGCCGATTGGGCCGAGGCCACCATGTGACCGTTGACAAATGTGTAGAGCAACTTGTCCTCATCCGGCGAACTGCCCTTGGCTACAACCGTCACCTGCTGCTCGCCACCAGCGTGTGGCAGCTGCACACGTCGTATGGTCACGATGCGCTTCGCCGGATCAGCGGTTATGGCATTGGCCGCCATCGCAGCGATCACATCACGAGGCAGCTGTTGCTGCTGTTGCGGCTGTTGGGGCGGCGCATAGCAGACGGGCGTGTGCTGCTGGGCTCCTCCTCCAAGGTGGGGTGGAAAGTAGGCGGCAGAACTAATAAAATTTGGATACTGTGCAGCGGACAGTGCCGGAGTTGAATGGGAATGAAGTTGTTGTGGCGGTGGCAATGGATCTGCTGCTGTGGCTAATGTTGCTGCTGCTCCTGTTGTTGTTGTTGCTGCTGCTGTCGTTATTGGGCCACCATTTAAAATGTCCTCGAGTTGGGCAATCTTGGCAAGCTGCTGCTCCTTGGTGGGCAAATAGGAGAATTTAAATTCGTTGTTCGCCTGCTTAACAGTGGCAATCAGCTCCAAGATGATCGTCTCCACTTTGCCCTTGGCTCGCTGCAGATTCTTAATGTTGGCCTCCAGTTCGCCGATGCGTTTCTTTTCGCGCTTGCGGCCGCCAGCAGCCGTTGTTAGGGTTTTCATCTCATATTTGTCAATGAACTCCTTGAAGTAGATATCGAGAAACTGGCTGCGCAAATCCTCCAGCTCTCTGATGCGCTTCTCCTCCTCCTTGCGCTGCTTCTGCTTGGCCTTTTTGGCCGCCTTCTTCGGATTGGCCGTTTGCGGCTGCTGCGGCTTGCCCTCAATAAAATTCAGCGTCTCGTTGATCCACCGCTGTTGATCCTGCTCGCGCGTATAGCTGCCAAGCAACTCGGCAAAATCCTGCATCATCTCCTCCTTGCTGTAGCTGTTGAGATCGGCTGGCAGGCTGCCAGCGCTGCTGCAGCCACTGCCTCCACTGCCACTGCCACCGGTGGAGCCACCCCCAGCGTCCGTGTGCATTTGTATGCTCTTACAGAGGCTGTCCAAGCAGAACAGACTGTTGTCACCATCCTCAATGTTCTCTCCGATCTCGCTAAGAGCTGCCGCTGCGGCTGCCGCAGCTGCTGCAGCAGAGGGTATTTTACGTGTGGCCGCCTGAACCTGCGCCGAGGCGACCACTTTCAGTGTCGGTGGCTGCTGTGTTTGTGTCTGCGTCTGCACCGGCTCCGACTGTGGCTGTGGCTTTGGCACTTGCGGCCTGGCGACCGCTTCCGTATGGCCTGTCTTGCTCTTGCGATCGTTGACAATCTGTGTGAGTTTCTTGCGCAGGCGATCCCGCGTCTCGTTGAAGCGCGCATGATTGCACTCCTTCTTGACACGCTTCTTCGAGTGATTCTCCTTGCAGGGCTCACCGATATCCGCATAGTCCGCACAACCTGCCAAAATAACAAAATGTATGTCAGTAATGCAGTTCACAAGTTTCAATATATAGTAAATCGAAGGCTGCTCACATTTGCGCATCTTTTCCTTGCATTTCTTTGAGTTATTCGAGTCGTTGCCACCGGCACCGGTTTGCGTCGTTTCGTTCACCTTCTTATTGCCCGCCAGGCTGGAGGTGCTATCCGGTTTGCCGCGTTTGCTGTGCAAATGAGGATAATCACTTTAGCTGCTGGCTGCACAGTTTTCTGGCTAATCAATTATGGTCTACTTACATCGTTTGTGAGTCGTGCAGTTTCATTAGATGATCAACGCCAAATTGCATTTTGTCGATGTTCGCATCTCCGAGCGTGAAGCTAGCAAATGAAAAAAAACTGCAAACTTGATCAATATGACACGCATTCCATAGACTTATTGATCGATTAAATATATTCACAAACGAATGTTTGCACGTCAAGCCATGATTTTGTCTTTGACCCTGATTTGAACATGTGGACATATATGTGCAATCCGAATTTAAATTTTTAATGATATGTACATATATGGAGATACGAGCCATTATAATCGTAATACATATATATATTAAAAGGTTTGTTTTAATGCACTCAGCATTTCGTATTACTATGCAGTTCATATAGTACCTTAACATTTACCCTACATTTTATGCTGCCTGTCTTCATTAGACATATTTTACCCACTTTCGAATTAAGCTAATTATTACTCAAAGCAATAACATGTAATTTCTGAATCAGAACTCAAACTTACTCATCCGTTATCTTGAAAGGCGAATAGCTGCAAAAGTAAATACAAGCAAATTAGAAAATGTGAACAATGTAAAGGAATGTATAATTTATATATACTTACCCAATGACTTGGGCCAAGAACTGCTCAAAGCGTCCATCATCCTTGTCGCCGACGACACTGTTTGGGCGCAGGCGCAGATCGCCCTTAAGCAGCTCAAGGTGCTTGAAGTCCGTTGATGTCGAATTGAACTTGACAAAGAAATTGGCATAGATGGAGAGCACAAAGGTCCAGTAAGTCTTGTAGACATAGTGCTGGTTCTTCAGCTCCTGCAGCTCGGCGGGACTAGGCGCCAGCTTGCGATTGAAGAACATCAGCGATGGCAGCGTGGAGCGCAGTTCCTCGCGCGTAAAAGACAACGGCTGAAAGCAGCGCAACAGATGCTTCGTCAGCGGCGGCGACAGTTCATTGGCAAGGATCTTGCGCGCCAGTTGGCAAGCGGAGACTCGGCAGCTTTCGCCACAAAAGAACTGCGGCTCAACGCTGTCATAGCGATAGCGTTTCCTAGTCGTCAGATGCTGAAAGACGGCCCATGCAATGTGATATGTGGTGCGCAAGGCGGTATCCATCTCCTGACGCCGCAGCGTTACTCCACTCAACGACTCCTCCCCTTTGGCAGTAATAGCAGCCGCCTCTGGCTGATCGATGCTGCGACGATGCTGCTGCTGCAGTATAGCTACCGCAGCGGCGGCTGCGGCGGCACTTGTACTTGCCGCCGCATTGCGTCTAGCGTCATCGCTCAGTATTTTCGATTTCATTAGCTTGGCGTCTTTCTCAACAATACCTAGTGTTGTGCATTTGGCACAATGACCGGCTTGTCGCGGCAACAGAGGCGTACCCGCAATCGAGCAAGTGATGCAATTGCAGTTCCTAATACGGAAATAAAATGCACGTTAATATTTATATTTTGGATAACTCATTGGCCATTTAGAGGAACTCGAATATCACTCACTCGTTATGGTGTTCCAGCATTGCATTGCACTTTTTGCAGAGATCCTCGTGCACCAGCTTATTGGGTGGATCGTAGAAGCCGTCTGGCCATTTGAGTTTGGTAAATGCCATGATATTCTTCCAAGCCAGCTGACGATCGACAATACGCTGAAAATCAATGAACTCATCGTCACTGATATCCGGCAGAGAGAAAGAGGTGGCGTCCATCACGACCTTATCGAATATGTTATACACATCGATGAGGCCCATACGACGATCGTGCTCCGTGGGCGACAAGTTGAACTTGTTGAGCTCCATCCAAATGTCCGTCCAGCGGCGCTCAATGGAGTGCATATGCTCATCGAACAGCATATAGCGCTTGATCAGCGCCGTTGTCTGCGATGAGCCCTCGCCCTCCTTCAGCGATAATATGCATGCGAGCATCGTATCGCCCAGCGGATTGAACACATGTTGCTGAAACAGTCGCTGGCACAATAGCACCCAGGAGAGCTTGAACTTGCGCAGAAAATCGTTCTCAAAAGCAAATAAGCTCAAGGAGATCTTCTGTGAGATGCAGTTCAGATCGGAGTAGCCGTCCAGTAAATCTGAATGAAAAAAAATATTGTTATTAAACGAACATAAAAGCATGTAATAAATATTATTTTGAAGTTAAAGTTCAGAGTTCTAATCTGAAATAAGAAATGAAATGACTACTTAAAATTTAACCTTTTACATTCAAAGAGTTTAAAAATTGAAATAAAAATGTGCAATTAAATTTAAATATTAGATTCAAGTTTACGTTTTTAAAAATTGCTTATTTCCGGACGATCAGTTGAATAACAATAAGTTTCATTTAACACAAATGATATGACCTTAAAAGCAGCAAACATCTAATATCAGTCTATTCATGCTACTTTATTTGCAGAAAAAATAAATATATATATATAGATATTTTGGTAATGTGTGCAACATACATGTGAGCATCTTTTCGGCTGAAATCTTCTCGTTCTCCTGCACATTTTGAGCAATTTCTATCATGCCCTCAGAAAATGCCTTCACAATGCACTCAACATTATAGGCGAGTATTTGTAGCAGCAGCATCGGATTATTAGCCATCAGTCTGTAAGCCAATGGAAATTTTTATATTTGAATTATACAAATGCAGTAAAAATGTATATAATCAACTTACATGGCGCTAAATAGCACTAATATCATATTATCAGAGATCGCAGTATCATCAATAAAATCAAGATATTCGGCATTTTTATCGTAGAGAAACCCGCTTGTAATCCAATATATTTGCTTATTGGACTCGAGCAGCTTCTCAAATTTGTTATAGGCAGCATCGTTTCTAAAATATAAATAAAAATTTATTTATTTACACATTGTGTGTGTGAAGAACTCACTTTAGCATCGGGCTGTATGCCTTGATTAGCACATCGAGCAGCATGACAACCATGTGGGCAGCCTTGAATTGATCCATCATAATGGCCATGATTGTTTCGCGATATTCGAGACATTCCTTGCAGGAACAAAATGTGAAGAATTCCTCCTTACGATGTTTAACAAATATTAAGGCAAGATTCTGAAAATAAAGCTGCAATGGATTAGGCTTCAGTAAGACAGTTTCAAGGCAATAGGAACACACCGTAATTGCACGCAATTGTCCATCAGCATCGCGCAGCGGATTCCTTGGATCCTCCGAAAATAATCTCATATTCTCAATGGCCATCTGCAAAGTATATGAAATTTGTAATTAACTAATTACATTCAATTGATGCATGATGTAAGCGTACCAAATACGATCGCGTCTCATCGTTGGGATCCTTGCACTTGGATTTGCACTCATGGAGCAGCTTGTCGCTCAGCTCCATCTCGATGACATTGTCCTCACGCAGGCTCCACTGCATTAGCGAAACGACCTCCTTGTATGTGACATCCGATTTTGGTGCCGGCGCATACGGATCGAATGGCGGCAGTGCCAATATCGTGTGCAGCGTATTTATAATGTTACCTTCGGGAAAATTGAGACGCTCGAGCAACTGACACGGTGGTGGCGGTGGAGGGCTGGGTTTGGGTTTCGAATTGACATTGACGGGCAAAAGTGGCTTATTGGCGCTGAGCGCCTCTTGCATTGCCGCCAATGCATCACATTTCAGTGGCATTGTGTCGCCACAAATGCGCGGCGTTGCTGCATCAATTGACATCTTCATGCTCACATGATAGCAGGAGGCAGCGTCCAGTTCCCCGTTGACAACCGCCTCGGCGGCGGCAACAACACTTGCATCGATGCCCTTCGATTTGGCACCTTTGCTTGTCTTGGTTGCCTTGGAGGTGGCACTTCCACTGCAACTGGGACTGGCATCGTCGTCATCGTCATCGTTGCTGCAACAATTCATACAGGCTGATGTTGAATCCGCCTCGTCTGCGTCCGTCAATTGTAAGGTGGCTTTTATCGGCATCGCCTTGATGTACGCAAATGCCTTTTCCACTTGTTCAGCCATTTTATTAATTTTCCTTTATTTATTTACTTTACTCTGCTTATGCACGCTAACGCTCTGTTGTTGTTATTTGTTTTATTTATTGCACTCTTTAACGTTAAGCTACTGCTACGTCAATTGGGCAAGCAAAAACGCAGGCCACGGCTTTTTGCGCTAATCATTGGCGTAACAAAAATTTGAGTATGCGCGACGCATTATTATACAAATCACAGATGCACTTCCGTGGTGGAGACACTTTCACTCGCCTCGTCGTCTCGACCGACCGACCGTCGACGGCCGTTTTCGTTGCTGCTGCTGTGAGCGAGCGAGTGAGTGTGTGTGTATATTATGTATGTGTATGCGTATATATATATATATATATATATATATATATTTGTGTGTATGTGTGTGTGTTGTGTCGAAGAAGTCTCCTCACATACAGCAAATGGAAAAGAACGCAACGCGTTTTTTCCTCTAAAACGCGCGCGCCGTTGACGAGTGGAGCGCGTTTTCTTGCTAACGACAATTTGATTTGATAATCCTTAAGCGATTCTGGCCTATATCAACTGTGGCGCAGTAATGTAAATAAATGTATTTAACAAGTGAAATGTTTGGGATTTTTCGTTATTTGTTTCGCTCGTCGTCCGTTCGGTGCAATTGCAATTTTCTGCCTTGCCACTCTATGTGTGTGTGTGTGTTTGTTTGTGTGTGTATGTGAGCGTGTTTCTATTGGCTCAGCGTTGCATAGCGGCTCATCTGTCGAATAGCAGTCTATCGTCGATAAGCCCTGCTTTGTGTCATCGATAGACCAGTATTGCCACGTGCAATGTACTACATGTACATTATTATTAATCAAATATTCGTTAGAACATATGAAACTGTAAATTTAAAAATAAAATTGTTATATGTAAGTACCAGATTAATATCTAATGTGGATTATTCAAGCTAGCGAACAAAATAAAAAACAATCTTTATAAAGTATGTATTTTGTAAATGGAGAATTTGTATGTTAAATGTATATATGCCATTTTTTTCATCGACTTATTATCTGCTTAATGCTTTATATTCCTACAGATCATGAAAACTCTGATTGGAATATTTCAATAGATGCATTTAATACGCTGTTACCTTGTGGTTATTATTGTTATGCCGCCCAAAAGTATGCAGTATTTTGTTTATAATATTTATATATACATTTGGTTGATGATATTGTTTTCATATAATACTTGATTCTACATAATAATAATAATAGCCTGTAAAAATTTAATGATCTTGTTGTTGATAGATGTAAACGTGCTAAACCAAAAATTTAATTATTAAATTAATGATCTGAAAACTAAAAATTTCTTTAATTGGCAATCAATCAAAATTTAAATGAACCTGGTTGCACTTCACGATCTAACGAGCTGCTTTTTATGCAACATTTGAGAAAAAAAGAAAACAGGTTTCCGGCTTTATGTGCACAAATCTTTCTCAAATATCTCTTATCAATATTGTTAGACAGGTTCTGAGTTTGATTTCACAACACTTAGCGCTGAAATATTTTCAAGCTATCTTCTCAGTCGTCGCTTAAACGTGAACGTGAACGGACAGCGAGAATTGCAACTAGTAGATTGAAAAACGATGTCAAGTTCGTTGTTCCTGACTTTGCTAAAACTGTTAATCGTCGTGACCTTCGTGGTGGGCGATGGCATGATTGAGGTTTTTAAATGGAAACAGATGGATTACTATAATCGTGGTGATGGTAGCTCATCTCGCCGACCCGATCCCTCAGGTAAATTTTTATCGGTGTAGGTCGTAAGTTCAAAATACACAAAGCAAAAGAGAGAGAGAGAGAGAGAGCGACAAAGAGTGTATGTGTGATGAGAAAGATCTCTTGTTGCGATGTTATTGTTTACATGGAAATTTACTTCATGACTTTTCGCATCCAGCGCCAGTTGTGTTTCCAGGTCAATATCGGGGAAAACGTGGTGTGATCACATCTCGCGATACTCCTGTGGGGATTCACTCACGCACTGCCAACGCTGGCGATGGGATTGCCTCATACATACCCTACAATAATGTGCCAATGGGCGCCACACATTTTCGAGGTCGCCTATTTGTCACGATGCCCAGACGCCGAGTGGGGATTCCATCGACACTGAACTACATAGATTTGCGACGAGATGGCTCACAGAGGAGTCCCAAGCTATACGCCTATCCCAACTTCGAGTTGAACCAGTTTAATAAGAGTGCGCAGAATCTGGTGTCTGTCTATCGCACAACTGTCGATGCCTGCCAGAGATTGTGGTTTATTGACACCGGCATGCTGGAGTATCCAGGTGAGTTATAAATTTACTATTTATGCATGGATAAGCTATGTCCTCCTCCTGCAGACAATCGGCAGCAAATCAGGCCACCGAGCATTTGGATACTGGATATGCTCACAGATCGTGTAATCAAACGCTTTGACATACCGAGGAGCATTGTGGACACTGGTCGCGGACTGGCCAGTCTGACAATTGATGTGCCATCGGAGAGCCAGTGTGATCAAGCATATGCCTACATACCGGACCTGGTCAACAGTCGTCTGTATGTGTACCGACTGAAGGATGATCGCATGTGGTCGTTTGACCACAACTACTTCAGGTTCGATCCGTTGGGCGGGGATTTGCATATTGGCGGACAATCATTTCGCTGGGATGACGGCATATTCTCTACAACACTTGGACCGCAGCAGGGCGACGGTAGTCGCGATGTCTACTTCCATGCCATGGCCAGCAACAATGAGTTCGTCGTCTCGAACCGTGTCCTGCAGATGGAATCGAATGCGGCGCGATCCGATCATGGCAATGATTTCCGAGTGCTGGGCAGCAGGGGTCAGAATAAACAGGCCACAATGCATGCGTACGATCCGCGATCTGGAGTCATCTTCTATTCTGAAATACAAACGAATGGCGTTGGCTGCTGGAAAATAAATAAACCATTTTCACCGGAAAATCATGGCGTCGTTGACTCCAATGCTGAAACTATGATTTATCCCAGCGATTTAACGGTCAGACACATAATCATCATTATCATCTTAATGCCATTACTGAAAATTTTATATGTATATTTCTTGCAGATCGATGAGGATGGCACCATTTGGGTCATGACCAATTCAATGCCCATATTTATTTACTCCACGTTGGATAGCAATGTTTTTAATTTCCGCATATGGAAGCAAAATGCTAACAAGGCCAAACGTAACACGATCTGCGAGTAATTTTGTGTATATGAAATTGTTTTAATGAACATTTTGCAATAAAGTTTATATAATGACGTTATAATTGTGTTTAATAATGTAATAAGTATATTGAAAATATTAACATATACATTTTATATATTATATTGTATATATAAAAACAAATCAAAAAGCATTTACAAATGTACCTTTTAAAAATTGCCTAAATTTGAGTACTCAGTTTATCACATCTTAAAGTTACAGAGATGTTTCTTTTTATCTTTTGTCTTTTTACATTTAAAACAAATACAAAAAAACAAATGAGAAATCAAACGAAATCAGAGGCACTCTAATATTGCATAAGGATACTAAGTTGCACAGGTTTGTATAATACGCGTTAATGGTATGTAGTATATGTGTGGATTCGCTTAAAAAATATTCAAATTAGAATTAATACTTGTGATCGTTTTCGATTTTTGTTTTTCTTTTTGCTTGTTTTGTTTTTGTTGTAAATTTTCATAATTTTCTTCATATAAGTTTCGAACAGATTTGACGTGTATATTCTCAAAGTGACAGTATTCTATATACTAATTATATAAAATTTGCAAAAATATATATATATATATATATATTTGTCGGATGTTGTTTCCGCTTATACTCGCATGTATATGATGTATGTGTATATTAAGAATAAAGTTACTACATATATAAAAGATGACTATATAGCTTTTCGGTCGCTTAAGTAAACATGAATTTTTACGCGGAAAATGGAATGGTTATCTGGCCCAGTGTTATACAAAAATATATACGTATAACATAGTATAACAGATTTGAGTTTTTACATTGCTATATATCTATATATATTTATATATATGTACTTATTTAAAGCCGACCACTTTTGAAGTTGAGGCTGTAGTCGACACTTTACTGTACTAGATAATCCTTGTAGCCGCGCAACGATTTTAGTTGCTTCTTCAGTTTGGTTATCAAATCCGACGGTTGCACCAATATCGATATATCCCTGCCCACCGAATTCAGGCGATCGCGTATTTCCAAATCCTTAAAGAACAGATTCAACGGTCGCCCATTTATTTCCGTGAGTATCCAAAAAGTTAAAGCGCTGCCATCGCAAGACTGAGCCTGCCAATTATAAGCAAACAATTAAATATAAAACATTGTAAATCAGAAACTATTTCTGTAATTACTTTGGGCGGCAATCCATGCCGGGCAGCCAAGCTGTTGGGCACCACATCCACAATGGTGGACGTGTTTCCATCCCGTATGAGTCCCAAGCATTGACCGTCCCGATCCCGTCGTATGGCATAGGCACGGCCAAAGGGCATGCGACGAAGCAGCACTTCAACCTGAAAGTAGCAATAATGATATTTTAATTAGATGTACAATAATTACAAAAGATACAAAATTTATTATAATTTCACAATTAGTAAGGAATTGCCGTTATTTTGATAGTCTCTTCTATAGTACGATCGTTATTCCATTTTCATTAACATATTGTTGAAGTATTTATTGTCAAATTTCTCAAACTCGAACCATCTTCTGCCACAGTAAAAATGGGACATTAAATTGGAGAAAAGCTTAAATAAATCAAGTGGAGCACAATGATTTTGTTACGAAATGTAAAGATTGATACATTGTGTAAACAAAATCATATGCATAAATAGACCTGGTCTGCATATAGTAGAGGATAACCTATATTCAAAAAAATGTATTATTTTTCTCACATAATTATGATTCTGATTGTCAGCAGAGCAAATTAAGAATTTGTTGTAAAACTTACAAATAGTGTGTTTGTGTTGCGTATTATTTTGTTTGCCTCGGCAGCGGTGCTAATGCTAACGCCTGCGATGGAAAGGAGCTGATCACCAATGTGGAGCGCATTGTAGAGCACTGGATGCTCCTTTTGCTTCCAGCCCGCAATCCTGCAAAAAATGATTAACAAATGACTTAAGCTATTAAACACAGTGCCACTTACCAAACGCCGCCGAAGGCATCTACCCAGGCAATGGAGCCAACACAATCCTTGCGTCGCAAATTTAGGCGCACACCACCCGGATGCATGATCTCGCGACGCAGTTGCATCACCTGCTGTTCGCGCAACGTCAAACGCTTACTGCTGCTGCCGCCGCCGCCGTTCGACTGGGCAGCTGCTTGAGCCTGTCCCTGTGTCTGGGGTGGTGATTGCATGCGAAAAGCGCTCGCTGCTGCACTGCGCACAGCAACCGGCACAACAAAGTCATTGTTGTTGGCGCCACGCGGACTGTTGACTTGCGTGGCTGCCACATGAACTGTTGCACCGCGTTGCAGCGGCGCCTGTGCATCCGATGTCGATGAGCTGCGCCGGCGCTGCTCGATGCTGTTGTCGGCAATTTGCTGCGCATGCACTGTTGTCGCATTTGTTGAACTGGAACTGGAGCTGGGCGTGGATGTTGCCACGTTCTGTTCGATGTTGTTGTTCGCATTGGCGCTGCTCGTTTTGTGAGCTGTCTTCGTTTTGAGTGGCGTATTGAGCAGTTTCAGGTAGTGAAAGTCTCGTCGACTCGGACGCGTGCTAATCACCAGCTCCGTCAGGCCACGCGTCAACTGTGGCCGAGCACGAACACTGCTCGGCGGCGGTGTGGGTGAGGCAATGGCTAAGCCGCGACGTGGCAAAGCCGGACTACCATTCGCTGTGCCCTCTACGATCTGTGCTTGAGTCTGGGACGGAGTTTGATTGCTTATTCGCCCAGCTGAGGGACTGCAATTGCTGGTGCTGGTGCTGGTGCTGCTGATGGGTATGCTCGAGGAGAGAAAGACCTTCTCGTAGTGCACATTGCCACTGATTACATTGGCATCGTTCGCCTGCTCATTGTTGATGCGTATGTTTGTGATGCCCGAACTGTTTGCGCTGAGTATGATTTTTTTGCTCATCTTGGGCGTCAGTGGTTTGATGCTGGCACCACCGCTGCCCGTTGGATAACAGGTGCCGTAGACGGCAACTGTGGTTGCCGTCGGCTGCTGTGACATCGTCTCGCCATCAGCCAGCACCTGGACCAATGTGGTGTTTGTGGAAGCATTCTGGCTTGGCATATTGGAAGCATTCGGTTTCAATGGAATGGTATACGGATTGCTATTGCTATTGGTGATGTTGCTGCTGCTGCTGCTGCTGGGTTGGCTCAGCACTTGTATTGTATTCGAATTGGACGGAATTATTTGTACGTTACTTTTATAGTCATTTTGTTGTGGCTTCTGGTTTTTCGTTTTTGCTTTCACACTGATTTCGGGAAAGCGAAAAATATCCGCAACTATTTTGTTTTTGGGCGGCAAATCGGGCGGTTTGCTTTCCGCATTAATTGTATCCGTATTCGAGACCTGTATAATGGTTATATTGTTGTCGCCGGTCTCCTCAATGGCCGATGAACTGCTTGCTAAGCCTTGGACGGCTTTGGGCTGTGGAGATTTGCGATGCGGCCGTTTTGACTTATCGGCGGCGCCAGCAGACATGGAACGTGAAGTTTGCGGTCTAAATTAAATGAGAAGTAAATTTTATTTCAGATATTAAATCTGTATTATAAAGATTAAATGGGGTTTTCTAAAAGGTATTTATTCAAAAAGTTTTATTCTTCCTTCACTTCGTGTAATTTTAGCCAAATTTCTAAACTACAGCTTAATATCGACAGAAAGCCTTAATAAATCTATACTATTCGTATTCACGTAGCAGCCTGACAAGGTTTATTTTATATATTTTTGAAATGTGTGAAAACGATTGGTTAACAGATGAGAAGCTGGACGAACTGTTCGTCAATGAGGTGCGTAGTGTGGCGAATATTGTGGAAAAGCTGCCCGACAATGAACAAATTACATCCACATGCACGCGTTGGTTCAAGATCTTCCAATGCGCCACAGCCGATGAGAAGTTTGAACGGAATTGCATTTTGGTGCAGTTGCACAAGCAACTTAATGATCAGAGCACCCTCAGCTATCCATTCACTGATGCGCGGAGCTCGCAGCGGGACTTGAAAACGCTGCATCAGATCAGCATGATGCAGCGGAAGGGGTCGGGCATTGTTGAGCATACCAGCGACAGTTGGGACAGCACGGATGTATTGTATGGCAGTGTGCCGCCTGGAAGCACGCAGCATTCCACGCATGCGGACAATAATCCCACCACAAGCCTGGAGTTGGAAAACAAGCTGCTAATTGAGGAAAATTGCAGTTTAGACGAACAGCTACAGGCGCTGCAATCGCAGAAGGAGAGTCTCCTACTGCATCGCCAGAACATTATGGAAAACGATATCGTTGAGGTGTCTAGCGATCATAACAATATGTACGGCCAAAAGATGAAATATCTGAAGGATATATTTGCGTGCAATGTGATAACGACACTTAAACTCTTTCTTCATCACAAGCAACCCAATTATTTTGTTACGTTATTTGCCATATTCTGTGAAGATCAAAAGGACAAGTTGCTTTTTGAGCAGTTGGACAAACAGTTGGGGCATTTACTGCACGACCGCATCAACTACCACAAGCGGCTAGCTATCAATGCGCAAGTTGAGAGAGCCTACGAAGAGATGCGCGACGCAGTCAAAGCCAAATACGAACAGATGCTCAACATGCAAGTGGACAATGAGATGCGCGAATTATGCTTAACGGGCATGCGTTGTTTGCTGCAGTTGCGCAAACTCTTCCTGGAGACCTACACGGGCAGCGAGCGGCTGAAACGTGTGCTGCTTAAATTTCTGGATAAGGCGCACTATGAACTCGCCGCCCAGGTGTGAAATTGTTTTGTTAGTTATTTACCTTGGTATTAGACGCTCGCATTGCACCATTTGTTCAAAATTCAAGATTTGATCTGTAACAATTGTTGCAAAGTTTAATTAAATGTTCCATTAACAATAAGAAGGCTATAATTGGTGACTTACCCGCAGATATGCGTTGCGCTGATGCAGCGGCAACATCAAGGCGCACCCCATTTCGCAGGATGGGTGATATAAATTCATCGTCGGACAGATTGAAATCAGTTGTAGCTTCGCTGGGCAGTTCACTTAAAAAGGGAGCATTCGATACCGTCTCCGGGTCGGGTTCGTGCCCCTCTTCGGTGAGAGTGGGTGATGCTGTTTCGCTAATCTGTTCGCTATACGTGCTAATCGGATCGGAGAGCATATTGAGCAAATGCTGCGTCAGCGTATTCGACATGGACGTTGCCGGTGGCGGCGGAGCCGGCGTAGCTGTCGTTGCGGTCGCCACCGCAGATTCTATGACTGATGTGGATGCGTTACCGGTTGCTGTTGCAGTTGCTCTGGACGTGGTCTGATCATTTGGGGCTGGCTGTGAATGCTGTTGATGCGTGGTTGCCGTTATACGTTCCACACCCGGCACCATCGCTGCTGGAACGGGCGGTGGCGCCGGCAATGGGGATGTTGGATCGCGTGTGGGCAGCAATGGTGCGCGCATTTCAGGTAACTTTGTGTATAGGTTTTCGCGCGGCGATAGAATTTTCATTTCGCGCAACTTTGAACGCAGCGTTTCCACCCATTCTTGCATAATCTCCCTGTGTGTGGGTTGGCAAATAAAAAAGTGTTAATGCAACAGCAACAGTAGCAACGAGTGCAACTTACCATGAAACGGCATGAAATCGCAACACCTCGTTGCTCAGTGTTACAACAAACTCAAACTCATGGGAATTGGGTATGAGGGCGTGTGATATGTGCAGAGTGTCCCGCAGCGATACGGCCCATTCGGGCATGTGAGCGGCCGCCTGCCGCGGCTCAGCATAGCCCTCTAGCAGGGCATCGGTGTCATCGTGAACGCAGAACACCACCCAGCTGCATTCCGATTTCTACAAGAAATATGAAATAAATTCAATTTAAAATTTAAATTCGGTATGATTTTGGTTACCTTGGGGCCCACAGTTAACTTTTTGCCATCGGCAGTCAGTCTTTTCAACCACGTATTTTTATGGATTTCGCGAAATTGTGCTGCGCTGGCGCCCGATGCGACTGCAGGTGCATTTGCAGGTGTTGTTGTTGTTGGCGCTGTAGTTGTTGCTGTTGGTGCGCTTGCAGCTGGCACTGCTGCAGCAGCCGCAGCCATTGTCCACTCCCCTTAGCAATGTTGGCTTGGGCCCCGCCTTGCTCTCCTGCACTTCTTGTTGCTCAAAAAGCACGCTGGTTGGTTTACACTTGATGTGTATTTCACATTTCACACGTTTTGTTGCAAAATCGTCTGCGTTCGCGTTAATAACAAAAAAAAATTTAACCAGAAATTGGCAACGACGCCATGTTTGCTACCTGGAATGTTTATCGACTGCTTTCCGATACTTATCGTTAAACTCACATCAGCGTTGGCAACAACCGACTTCGGCGTTGCCATACTATGAGCAGCAGAGCCAGAGGTGAATTTCCGTTTTTGAATTCTGAAGTATATATTATTACTTAATCAAATTTGTAATTGTTTATTTTTTCCAGCTTATTATAATGCAAGCTACAAATTAATATTAAAAATAAATACCAGTTAGTCCCAGAGGAGTTTCAAAATAAAATTAGTCAGACATACACTATAATACTTCTTTTTATTGGGATTTTAAAAATAGGTTTTTATATTTTTTTTGTTTGGTTTTTTATGTATCTTTATATCACACGTAACGTAAATAAGATCTTTTAATGCTGTCTTAAGTATCTATAGCTAACCAAAAAAAAGTAATTATTTCTACATCCGAAAACAGAAGTAAATTAAAGTAAATGTGTTTTGAGCATTTGCGTTAAGTGCAAATAGACCAAAATTAGTTAATTCTTAAAGTTTAACAAACAAAAAATTTATATTGCAGCTCATTTGATTAATACTAGATACACATATGCAGATATATTTCTATAAACATATATGCATATGTATACTGTAAGAGAAGTTACATTACATATTAGTTTAGATATATATATATATAAATATATATATTAAATTATTAGCATTCGTTTTTCTTTCCTTATTTACAACTGCAAATTACAAATCACAAATTATTAATTAGTAAGCGAGTCAAAAGGAGGTAAAGTCGCTATTTTTGTAACATAGACAGAAAACATACAACGAGTTAACAATTACTCAATGAAGCACATTTAGGCCGAAACAATAGAACTTAAAGCGAGAGTGGATCGTAGGCAGGTGGTGCACTAAATTAATTACAATTAAAGTCTTTGATTAGAATTTCAATAAATCGATGTGTGTGGGAATAGGTACATAAATATGCGGTTGACATTCTAAAAACAAATTGAGTCTTGTAGTTGTTACATTTGCTTTTGATGGAAATTTTCTTTTGTTATGGGTATTAATTGCAATTCACAGTTTGTGTATGTGTGTGTGTAAAAAGTCATTTGTTTGCTGCACGTCTTATACGAAAGTCTCACTAGTTTTAAGCACGGCGCGTCTTTATAATTGGCTCAAGTTAGAAAAATGTTATTGCTTAAGCTTTACTCCATTTTAACTTTTTTTCTTTTCTTTTTGCTACCTTGTTTTGATGATTTTTAGCTTTCTTTTTATATATAAATTTTTTTTTGATTTTTTTCTGTTTATGGTATTCGTTTGCATTTCGTTTGATGTACAATTAGTAAGTGTGAGTGTGTGCGCGAAAATTTCTTGAATTTTGTGTTATGTTATTATTTTTTTTGCCTAAAGGAATTTTTTGCGGCTCCTTTTGTTTAGGTTTTTGTGTTTTCTGTTTTGGTAAGACATGGGAGTTGAGTATCATATATGATTTAGAAACGTATATGGAGCTATTGTTGCCTGGGAATCGCTGGAATTTCAAATTAAATATGATGTTGTGCTCCAGACACGTATCGGGAACGCCATTGCGTGAGGTTCTTTTGTTCAGACTATTGTGAGCCGGGCTTATGAGGCAATGTATTCAATTTGATGGCAGAGTGGCACGAATTCGTCAGCCATGGGATTTAAAACTGATTTCTCCACATTGCATTGGCTTTTTGGTAGCGCAGATAGCGCCGTGTTTTGTTCCTCCGTTCTAAAATAGAAATGTGCAAAATAGACTGTTTTGAATTGAATTGGTTGTTTTTTTTTGTAACTAACTTGGCCTTCTCCCATTCATTTATTTGCTCTTCCAGCTCATCCTCGATCATTGCCTCAAAGCACTCTTGCATGATTTCTTCCTCTTCCAAGCGTTGTAGTTCCTGTGAAACCATAGTAATTGTTTAATTAATTCTTGTGGTAATATTTTATTGTTAATATACTAACATTTTTGTCAAACTCCTCCTCATTCTCCATCCACATATATTCTGAGAAATCCGGCTCATCGTCAAAATCAGACAAAGATTCGTCGTCGTCCACCACGTAAACAATTTGATCCGTCCAGTCAACAGATGGAACTTTCAACAACATGATCGTGCTGCAAAATAATACTTAATTTGTAAATTAACAGTGTATAAATAATAACTAAGTATGCAGATCGAGTATATACATATGTATTTATGTAGATCGAGTATTTATCTTTGTATGTAAGCTTGTTGGCTTTGTGCCGGCATTAAGTTGTTAGTTGCGTCGTTCTTCTTGAAACCGGTTTGCATTTAGATAAACAAAACAAAAACGCAAAAATATAAGTGAATTTATAAATACAACATATATATGTATATTTATAGATGTATAGCATATATGTTTGTATGGACGTACGTTCATTTAAATGGGCAACAATAAACGTGAAATTTTCTCTTTTCGTTTTGCGCAAGTTTTTGTTTTTTGCTTATGTACCGATGTCTATTTTTTGCCGCTGCCGCGCACAAAAATATTTTCAGATCA
Organism: Drosophila kambysellisi; assembly: GCA_035042185.1. Lineage (NCBI taxonomy): Eukaryota > Metazoa > Arthropoda > Insecta > Diptera > Drosophilidae > Drosophila > Drosophila kambysellisi. The sequence continues at coordinate 1,334,646 of JAWNLS010000137.1, read as the reverse complement.
GAATGACGAAGCTCAAAGTACAACAAAAGAGATGATGTCCATTTCACACAAACACACGTACGCATATATACAATTGTTTATAAACAAGTGTAGATAAAAAAAGGTTATATACACATACATATATATTTGATAAGCAGTATCGGTGAATTGTCATAGCGGTGACTATTTATCAGCAATTTTTTATGTTTGCCGTTATCACCTGTTTCAGACGTGAGCAAACAAATAAACTCAAAACAAATTCGATGTCGAATTTATGCAAAACGCAGTAAGACAACATATATATATATATATATGTATGTATATGTAGTCATTGTGCTATGTTTGGTTCATTGGCGTAGTTGAATCCATTTGTGCGAGTGCGATAGACTACATATTTACGTATGTACGTTGGACGTGCTGCCCCACACATAAATATACACACACACACTCATTTCATTTTAAAAGTGTTGCCATATTGCGAAAATTGAAATGTATTTGCTCTGTGTGAACTTAACTCAAAAGTTTGTACATATGTTTATATATACATACATATATTTTAAGTGATCGCTGTATTCGTATATTCGTTATATACTTAATAAATGGGCATACATATTCATATGATTGAATGAACCTCCCTCAACTCAGCAATAACACTTGGCGCACTCAAGGTAACAAGTGTTTCGACAAAACGCTTACAAAAAAAAACATGCCACACAAGAATTAATTTTCGTATGTTTTTGTAATTGCGTCGTCGTTAACTAAAATCGGGCTGTAGGCAAATCGCACGTACTACACAATCCGCCGAGCGGATTAGTAAAAAAAAAAATGTCTACGTTTGCGTTTATTGATTTGTCAAGAAGAATATCGCTTGCGGAAATCAGTGAAAAAAGGCCTCAATAACAAACAGGAAGTACTTCACTTGCTTTATTTTAACTTCCGCCTTTCTTTTGCTAAGCACAAGCGAATAATATTAATGATTTACTTAACACTAAGGTGGCAGCAACAATTATTTTTGTTTTTTGTTGCGGTTGCTTTTTTGTTGTTGTTATACTCACATTTGCAATTTGCTTGAAGAGCTGCCAAAACTGAAGTGCGACTTTGCTGATCTTTCACTGAGAATTTTGTGTTTCAAAACTTAAGAGAGATTACACTAACAATTTATTGTTGCATTCAAATAGACAACACGCGAATTATTCTATTGCAAAACCAATTCAAATGCTGTGTGCGTCAACGCGTTCATGAACGTCAAGCAAACGAATCGAAAATGATTTATAAAATAAAAAATGACAGCCGATACATTTGGTACAGCTGTTCTGTATCAGTCACATCGATAAAAATTCAACGCGATATCTGAAACTATCGATATGCTGACAATACATCGATATCCGTACAATATTGTATGGTAAATAATCGATGACTTAGATTGTAAGAAATGGCGCGAAATGCTTAGTATCAAATTTAAGCGGACAAAATCCAGAAAATAAGTGAAAAGTGTCAAAAAGGGATGTTAATATCTACTAATTTAATCATAACAAATGTTTTAAGTACCCATGTTGGTTAATATTAATATGTATAATATTTATATTTCAAAACAATTTGCAATCAAAATGCAATTATTTTTACTCATAAATTAAAAGAGGTCAATTCTGATTGAATACATTTAGAACACATTCTTACAAATCGCTTTAAGGAACAAAACTTTTAATATTTCACAACTATTAAGTTTTGCTTATTTTTGTTATTGTGTTGCAATCTGCCGTTCAACACCTTTTTAATGTTCAATTTTCAATAACAAAGCTTATTAGGCCAGAATCAATAAACAACAACGGTTTGAATAATAAGTAATATTTTCCAAATAATTTTAAAATAAAAAAATAACACATATGCAAAAATACACAACATTTTGGACGGACTTGCCACACATGTACATTTAGTTATCGATTAGATTTGGGAAGTATGCTGCATTCAATACTAATTTGTGGTTTCGCAAGTCGAATTGGTAAGATTCGACTTTTGGCTTCGAGGATCCCATGGCTGCAGGGTTGAACTGCTGCAAAGTCCAAAAACAATTATGGAAAGCGCATTAAAAAGCATCAGTGTAAGTAAAACATCATTCCATTCCGACTTAATACCCTATAACACAATTTCAAATAGTTAACTTGGATGAAAGCATATGAAAAAGCATATGTTCTTACGGTATGCACTAAAATGGCTATAATGTGTGGTGCCAGAAATCCAGACAAGTGTCCCAGACTGTTGGCTAAGCCTGAAATCATACCGGCAAATGAAGGAGCAAAATACAATAATGTGGGCCAATAGCCCCCACTAAAGCCCATATCCATTGTAGCTCCCACCAGAACAAAGATAAGTAAAACAAGTGCTTTTTGCTGACAACTCGCAAAGATGATGATTCCAATTAAAACTATTGTTGCACTGGAGCCTATAAAAAACAATAAGGTTTTTACCTTGAAACTAGAATTGATTTCCTTGCCTCGAATAATACTTACAGACGGCATACAAAATGCGACGCAGGCATCCGAGATTTGAGAATAAACGTCTTTCTATATAGGAACAACTGAAAATACAAATCAACTTGGACAGCATGCTGCCGATAAATGGAGCCGACGAAAGAAATGCAATCTGTAAGTAAATTTAATTTTGTTTTAGTGAAATGACAAGCAGTCTTAAGACCTATCTGAGCTGAAAAGAAGCGATGCGGATTATTAAAAACATTAATATGCATATATATATGCATATTAATTGAAAAAAATCGTAGTCTATTAAATATTAAGAATATTATATTTTTATGCACTGCAGAATAAAGTTTCAGACAAAATAGAATATGTTTTTTTTCAGTATATACAAAAAAAATAAAAATAAAAAATTTTTTTTAAGTAAAGAAAAATATTATATATGTACATATATTGGATAAGCACTTCCACAAAGAAAAATCATTTTACAAAATGATTAAACTATTTTTTAAGCACATTAGAAAAAATAAATTTTAAATAGCATACAAGAGTAATATATTTTTTTAACAACCGCTTTCCCTTCTAAGAAAAGTCTTTAAGAAATATTTTTTAGTATACCTATTGCAATCTTTTTAATTATAGGTAACAGTTACTTCAGTTGTATGCTACATACCTCTTTCATATTGAACTGCATGGCCTCTCGCATAAAACGTGGCATCATCAGTGAAAACACTAGGAATCCATAATTGTGAAACACATGCGTCAGCATAAATGCATATACAGGCACTGAGGTTAACAACGATCTCCAAGGTATGCGCAATAGCTGCAATGAATCAATATGAATATATAGTAATATTCATTATAGCACCTATTATTCACTCACCTGTGGCGCTTGTGCAAAATCTTTGGGCTGCAAATACTCACGCTCAGCATTGCTCAGACGTGGATGCTGTTCGAGGCTATTGTAAATAAGCCAATTACAACTTATACCAAACAAGAGTGCCACACTGCCCAGCACATAGAACGGAACTCGCCAGCCGAAATCGCTCAAATAACTCGACAGCGGATATATACCGATTGATCCCACGATCAGACCGCTGTATGCAAAGGATAGCATCGAGGTGCGCTCCGTGGGATGCGCCCAGACAAGAAACAGTTGGTACAAGGGTGGTGAACCGCAACCCTATCAAATGAACACAATTTACCAGGAATGGTTTATTAACTTTCCTCTGAATATACACAACTTATCCACTGATATGCTTACTGCAAAGATGCCAGAAAAGACCATAACGGTGACGGCGGCAACATAACTATATTCGGCCAGAACCGGGAGCGATATATAGGCCAAGGCTTGCATTGTCATCGAATTGATAAAGAGCACCTTGCCACCAAATCGATCCGTCAAATGTCCTGCCAATGGCAGCGCAATAACGTAGCCATAGTATAAAACGCCTGGAAACGTTAGCTCCTGGTTACGGGTCCATGGCAAATCACCTGACCACTATAAAGTAATTAGTCGAATTCCCGAAATGGTTGCTTTTACAATGAACACTTGCCTCAACCAATTCCAAGCTGGCATTGTGCCACACGCTGCTGCCACAAACTTGCGAATCAGTCAAATTATTAGCTTGATCCGATGTCGACGCCGAGCGCTGCAATAGGGCATCTTCTGGACGCGCTTTGACCATACGCAAAATGACCAGGCCAAGCATATTTCGCATGCCCATTTGCAGCATGTTGGTTAGAAAGGCACATAAAGTGTAGGTGAGACGCACGGAGCCCCACAGGGGACTGTGCTGGGTGGCAGCAGGATGTTGGCCACCCAAATGGGGCACATTCCACGATCTGATTACCATTTTAGAGATTTTAAAATACTGGCACGGTAAAAAAAAAAACAAATGCAATTTATTGGCCGAAGCGACGAACGTTGCGCTTTCGACTCATTGAACTAACTGAGTTGTAAAATGTGAAACAATTTGCAATATTGTCACGAATTACTTGGCGCATTTATCAAGCGCTCAAGCGCTTATCTTTGCAAATATGTAACGGTATAACAAGAGAAGAAAACAACAGAAGGCATCCCCCGATAAGCGAGATGAGATCAAATACCCGAAAATCAAAGCCTAACGATATCAGCTGATAGCTGCTGTCTCCCGCTATCTCTCCCTTTCTCTCTCTCCCTCTCTCTCTTTCTGTCTGTCTCTTTACCTTTGGTTCTGGTGCAGTTCGCCCAACTTCAGATTTGGGGCTACTGCTATAGTTTTGCTTCTGACAATAATATTATAATATTAATTTTTGTTGAATATTACAAATTGTTAAATACATATGTACATATATATAATATGATAATACTGATTGTATTAAGAAAACTCTGAATACATTTTGTTGTTACTTAGTGCTATTAGTTATAGAATGGCTATTCATAAACTTAGAAGTTAAAAGTTTTGTTTATTGCTTGCTAATTGTTAAATGCACCGATAATAATTTATTAATATAACTACGATGTTGTCTTGTTTGTTGTAAATTTATGATGAACCGTTAACGAGTAATAACTTATAAAAGTTATTTAAATTGTTTCTGCGGAGTGGAATTCATAGTGAGTTTAGAGTCTAAAAAATAAACAATAAGTAATAACGTTGGCAGCATTATCAAAGAACTTTTAATATTAATACATTGTTAACATATTTATTGCTTATTGTTAGTTGTAATTACATTTACAATTAATTACATTGTAATTACATTTATAGTTACAATTACAAACTATGTTAAGTGAAGTTTGAGCTGCAGCAGCCAGCGTTAGCAGCGCTCTCTCTCTCTTTCTCCATCCCTCTTTCTCTCTCTCACTCCATCCCTCTCTCTCTGTCGACAAAGGTTGTTCGCTGATCCGTCTGCTGATCGATCGTTCTTATTATTTAGTGATGTTGTGAGGACGTTTAGCAATCAAACCTTTGCATAAATCGATCGAGTAAACTTAATTCTTTCATTATTGATATCTTGTCAAAAATAACTGTTTTTCTTGTGATACCCTAAACTTGTTTAAAAAGGTAACAATTTCAGTCTCAGAGAGTACAAACCTTGAATATAGACACAATAACATACAAACGACTTAATATTCTATATCTATATATTCGGCCAAAATCTGATGGTTTCCATACGGTGTTTTTGGGAGAAATTAATCAGTTTCGTTATTTGGGTTTTAAAAAAAATTTTTAAATATACATATATTCTGATTTTCAATCGGTGAGCATGTGTTTATGTTTGCGATTCCGATTTCGTTGTGTTGAACACTTATTTATTTTGTTTAGACTTTAGTTAGCTTTTGAGCTCGTTAGATTTCAATAAATTTGTTTGCACTGTAATTTTGTGAAATTTTTTGCTGCATCATTCTCGTATTTTTTTCACCTTCCAAAATAGTGCTAAGTATTATGCAAATTACGGCCCATTTTTCAGTGCAGTGTGCTTGGAGTCCGGCACGTGCCCGTGGCATTTTTCCAATCTTAATTAGTCATGGTCGAGCTTACTTATGTGTCAGTGGGAGAGATACTGCCACAAACTCCACACACTGAACACTAAACTTCTTGGTACTTTACAAATTTAGAGCATTTAAATTTAGAGCATTTATCATTTTAAGCAAGCCTCCTACAGAACAAATTGCCAATTGTTCAACATTTAGAGGATATTATAGTTTTGTGGTGCAGTTTGTAACGCCTTGAAGGAGACATCTTGTACTTAGGTTAGGTTTGACGGCTGCGACCTGAAAAGGTCAGCACACATAGACCAGTTTTGATTTGACCCCTTGTGGTATCTTATACTTCATATCGTGTATAAATTCTCGATTACCATCATATTCTCTCCGTAATGAGTAGTTTGAGTTTTAAAGGCAACTTGGTCAAACTTGGAACGGAGCACTGTATCATATAACAATTAGGTCTAAATTATGGGATCGAGTTAGGCCACTGCAAGGGTATTTAATCCTCAACGGGTCTAACATAGCTAAGTGGGTTTTCATTTTGTTAAAATTTGTAACCACCTTTTTTGTCAATTAGATTTCATGAAAAATGCAAAAAGCAACTTTGCAGCGCAAGGGTGAAAAACGATTCTCGCATTTCAATTTGTGTAGGGCAATGTCCAGGTTTGGGTTCGCGACCTGACCCACTGCGACTTGCAGTGCAATTGGCATTTAGCTGCTGTTGACCACACACAAATATACTAGTTTTGGCATGCACGTAGCCAGGAATCTGGTAGAGGGAACTAAACTGAAACCTATGCAACACTTAAGGTAAGTTCAAAATTGAAAACAAACTCGATCTGTTGAGTTATGATCATGTTTAATCCGTCTGTAAGGAAAACGTTCCCCTTTTTTTAGGTTACGACCATGCACATTTAGTTATATTTATATCGGTTGAGCTGCATCGCTTACACGACATGGATGTTGGACATTGGAATCTATTTTTGTAATGGTCGATGTTGGCACAGGTAATGTCGTTGTTTCTTTTTGTATATATTTTTTTTTTTTTTGTATTCTTATTAGTGCTGTAGTTCCGCTATATTTCGATTAAAACTTTGAATTTTTTATAATGTGGGCAACGGCTGTGCACTAATTTCCAATGCATATGCGACGCCCAACAGCCGACAAAAGGGTGGGTCCGCAAGGTGCTAAACTCCTTACTGCCACACATATATGGGGTGTATATATGTATATGTAGTGTATCTATGTAGTGTATGTGTATGTACTTGTGACTGACTTTTTGATTGATTTTTGGTTTATACAACGCATATGTCGCTCTGTTATGGTCTATTGTCGCTGTTGTTGTTGTTGTTGTTGCTGCCACTGTTGTGGTTGCCACTGAAAAGCGCATATGCCATCATTGGCTCTCCTGGGTGCTGCACTGTTTGCATTTGCATAGTCATTGGCCAACATGGCTCGCGTGTGCTGGCCAGCTTTAAGCACGTTGTCCCTCATTTTTTATTTTTTGGCCTAAAAATAGCTTAACACTCGCCTGAAATGCCAAACGAAAGTCGTAAGTATGGCTTATAATAATATTTGAGCTGAAAAAAGTATGAAAAATTTAACACTCCACACATAAACTGGGGGGCCTGGTAAACAACCAAACAAAATGTTAACGGCGATTGCCGCCCAGAGACTTGGCTGTCAAAATACCATATATTACATTTGTGTTGTTATTTTCTTATTGGCCTTGGTTTGGGCTCTTGACTGCATCTGTCATAGTTTGCAAAGTGCTATGACTATTTTTGTGAGTTAATTCAACTCAAACTCAAATGACAAGGTTATAGCTATATTTGGTAAAATTTTATCGCTTATTGTTTGCTGATATATTTTTTAATTTAAAAATGTTTGTTGCTTTTTTCAGGTCCAGTGTCTTATTCGATTTTTTATATACTCCCACATATTTCGAATCTCATCGGGACTCGTCAAACTCCAATATACAAATAAAAAACATATTAAAGATAAGTTTTATCTCTCACAATTTTAAGTTCTCTGAAAATAAAAGTTAAATATATAGAAGTTAGAACAGTTTATTTAGTTATATTTTATATTTTATAATATAATTATTTTGCCACGTATAACTTTTTAATATATTTTATAGAAAAGACTCTTTGCCTGTTTGTCTAAAAAGTTGTGCTTAGCTTACTGAATAATGCAAAGCTGGTGTAATATCTCTATTGTAGTGTGTTGAGCTATCAAATAGGAACACACAAGAAATAAACATTACACGCACACACACAAACACACACATAAACTCGCACAGAAACACACAGAGGCACAATGGAAACTTTTACTCAACTGGCCAACAAAATTAGTTAGTCATGGCAGTTGGCAGTTGGCAGTTAGTTAGTATTAGTGTGTGATAATGTGGCCAACACAGACAAAATTCCAATTTCACTCTGTCTGTCTCACGCCCTCGCTGGCTGTGTTTGAGTAGCCCCTTTTTGAGCATTTTTTGTGTGTCGACCAATTTCAACCATTATTTTGTTTCGATTTGTTGCACAGGACTAACCCATATACAGTTGACGATATATGCAGGTTGTCGCTTCAGTAACTACTTGACCCAAATAAGCTCAATTTCTTCGTCCTTATACATTCTAATAGTAGTCCGCTTAATGAGCGCAGAGAGCAACGTTAACAGATTTTCCGCTAGATTCTGCTCAGTCGTTCAATTTACAACAGCAATTAAAATTCGATCATAATTCGAGATTGACAACATAAGTAATTAAGTTTTGTCAAATATAATTTGAATTATGCGGGACAAGTTGCAAACATGTTGTATCATTTGCGTATCTGTGATTTTCAAATTACAGCCTGCAAGTGTAATTGTGTATGAGCCATGTAATAGTCCAGCACGCACACAAACACACTTACACATGTATGGCAAGAAGTATACGCAAACACACACACACATACACACAAAAAAACACACTAAATTGTTGCTTTTTTTCACAAAAAAAAAATAAAATAAATTCAATCGCAGCCGAAGAATAAACTTAGAGCGCTATTCGTGTGCCAGTTTTCTTATACACTCTCTCTCTCTCTTGTACACTCTCTTTTTTTCGCTCTCGCTCTGTGTTGCTCAGGTGTGCCGCATGCAACTGAAGCGAAATGGACGAAGGTTCAAAACAGTCACGCGGACGAGCTTACCACGAAAGGATCAAACAAATTTGACGCGCGTTTCGCTCAAGCATTAAAAATTAACGGCATGCGCGGAAAAGTATGCAATGCTTTCTTTTAATGGCAATTAAAATTTAATACTCAACATGTGCAAAATGTATCTAGTAGTGGAAATGCGTGCTTAAAGTTTTCACAGTTGCATACAAAACGAATGCCATTTAACAAGTGCAATTCAGATACTTAACCTTAAAGAACGGCACATATATATAAATTATAGAAAAGTTTCAGTGCTGTCATCCGACCGCGAAGTTTTGTGTTGATAATTACAAAGTTTTTTTTGTTTTTGGAAAATTTAATGAATATTGATTGAATAAAAATATATGTCGTAAGTGGAATTCAAATGTGTGTTATAATAAAAGAAAAGAAGGGTCGTGGAGGTCATTATACGCGCTTGTCCGCCGCTGGACAGCGCTTTCCAATTCATTATACCCACAAACAAAAAGCAAAAAAAAAAACCAAAAGAAAACCCCAAAAATAATATAATTGTCCTACATATGATATGTGTGTATGTTTGTAGGCATAACACGCATACATGTGACAAACAAATATACAGACACTACAACTCACTATATTTCATACTAACGTACACACATTAATAAACGGCCATTTAGTACACAAAAATCGTAACTATGTTTATAACGCTCGTAATAAATTGGTATTATATAGGCAAATGTGTATAGAATTGAAGCTTGCTCAAAAAATCTGATAAAAGAACTTTCATTTCATTTGTTTAAATTAATTAATTTGAGGATATGTTCGTGTATCAAAATAAAATGCTTAACAAATACAACTAAATATCTCTGAAATATAAAATATATTATTTTTATAAAATCTTCTAGGAATTAATAATGCATTTTTTTTTTTTTAAGCATTTATCTTGCATCAAAAATCTTATTTATACATATTAACTATATATATTAATGCGTGTGGGTGCCTAATATAAACTAGGCTGTGTTTATTTAGCTGGCAGGACTCTCCTTGATTGCACCTGTCGCTGGCATTTGACTTTCATTGCGTGCGTGGCTGAGCATTTTAACAGCCACAAAATGTCATTTTACAAAAGAAACAAAAGACAAAACAAAAAAAAAAAAAAAAAAATAGACATAAAGAAAACAAAACAAAATAATATACAAAATTGGTCTAACACAGTTTGAGGCTTAGTGAATGAAACAACAAGGAAGCCAACATTCCGCAGAAATTGGGCGCGGCCCAATAAACCTTATCATTTTCTCCAGAGTTAACTCGGCTTTAGTTAACTAATGCCGAGGCGTGTTTCTAATATAATTTATACCTATGTTCATGTATAAAATATATTACAAAACAAATTTAGCTGCGAATCATGATCAAGACAAAAAAACATGCAACCGAAGTGCATTACAAATTTATAAGAACCTCTGCAAGCGTATGTTGAATATGCTGTCAATGATCAGTTAATCAATTAGGAAAGCAACTATGACTTCAGTTCGTGACACACACACTCAGACCCACACCCACACCCACACCCACACACATACACACACACCCACACTTCCCCCCGTGCAATATGTGTTGTGCTATATTTGGATGCTCTATTTTGTTGACATGTGCATATTACTACATAGAATTATAAATACATAATAAATAGTGGTTAACAAAGGTGCTCTATGCAACAATTGTATTATGAATGTCGCTTATGTTATTATTATATTTATACATTTCAACATTTCTAACATTTGCATTGTATACAAGAATAGCTGCTCAACCTTATGGTGGAATTATCGATTTGGGGTTTTCCTAATACGTCATCATTTGGCTTTCAGAAATAAGAAAACATTAATACACAATCAGATTAACTAACTCAAGTTATGATTTTGGTATATATATTAAATGCATATGTTTTTGTTTTTAATAAGAATTGTTGATTTTTAGTTAAAAAATGTTCTTTTCTTTCTTTTTATGAAATAAGATAATGGACCAAGACAACAAGATAATTAAGTAAAGGGATTGTTAAGTTATTGAAAAACATTTTCAACAGTCGTGTGAGGCTTATTCATAAAAGTGTTTTTATAAAATATTTTATTCACGATGACGAACAAATCAAAAAAAAATTCATTAATCTTTTAGCTGCTGTTCTAGCATTAATTGGAATAAGTAAAATTATAAAATTTTAATAGTACTCAATAAACAATTGAACAGGTGTCCACAGCCAGGTGTTAGATACCGATAAGTCACGTTCTTGTCGCATTGTTGCTGATTAAGACAAAGAAAGGCTGTTGGAGATTAGCAAAGAGTATATACATATGTAATTATTAGTTAATGCCTTGGCCTTGGTAACAATTAAAGTTGGCTTCAATCCAAACTTAATGTGTTAACCTAAATAATACATTGAAAAGTGAGTCGATTTTATGTAAATGGATAATAAAAGCATTGGTGAAACACCTGTGAAAACCAAATCTATGAACATTTTGGTACTTCCGATAAGATTGGCGTTATCTGGCAGTTCATCGAGTTAATACCGACAGCCACTTATTGGCCATATATTAGTAACGATTTCGCTTTGGCCCGGTGTGTGCTGTTTACGTCTCAGTGTGCTAAAATAATGGGAAAATTGAAGCTTTTTTCAATACTTGTTGTCCTTTGCGTCCTGCTAAATCCACAAGGTATTAGCACACACACACACACCATCACTGTCATGGACGCAGACACAAAAATAAGCAATTTAGAAAACCCAAACTCCAATCATTCAAATCATTGTGGTCAATGTTTGGTAATTGAATTAAAGTTGTCGTTCAGTGCAGTAAAAAGAAAGAAAAGAGAGTGCGAGGTCCGCAAAAGGGCAGCCAAATTGGTCTACAAATAATACGAGAAAAAAAAAATAAAAAAAATACAAAAAAGACAAAGAAAAACAATAACAGTGGCCAAGTCAGTCATAATATTAAACAACATAAGTAATTAATGCAAACGCAATCAAGGTCAAGTGCTTTGCCCTATTGACCCAAGTGCCTACCTTACACAAAATAAAATGATGACAAAAAAAAAAAAAACACAAAAACACAAAAACAAAAACAAAACGACAACAACAACAACAAACCGCCTACTCGAAGGTCCTTGGAGTTTGAGAAATTGTTTCGCAGGCCACGGAAAATGGAAATTAAAGTGCCAAAGTGACGAGCAAATTTCAGCGCTGTTGTTTGAATTAAAACAGTTTTATATGCGCATTTTAATACACTTGCAAAGGGTATTTAAAGTTTGTCATGCAATGTGTAGCGGCAGTGATGGATATATTTTCGAGATACAAAATTATATACTACTTATGTATATATTGTATGTATGTCTGTTTGTCTCAAATTCTTCTCAGCTTGTATTTTGAAAAATATAACGATCAGATAAGATTTATATTATTATTTAGGTCAGCAAATGTATTGTAAGTTATTAAAGGGTATTAAATATTTGGCAACTCAAAAATATTCATTGCTGCTGACGATTTTTTTTGTTCAACAACCGGAAGTAGTTTTGCGTATACGTAATAAATTTTGCAGTCCAGGTTGCGTGCTAGAAACCGTAACAGGCGCAAAATGTCGCAAACATTCAAGCTGAAAGTTAGATTTTTAATAAGTTGATTAACAGTTGAGCACTAAGTTGGCTCACATGCTAGCCAAGTAATTGGCTTAAGTCGTTCTCTTAATTGATTACTAACTGATAACGTAGTTCAAACCAAGTGATTGTTGTTGTTTTCTGTTTTTTTTTTTATGGACTTTATGAATGTCTAACAAATGGTGTTGATGAAAATTAAAAACTATAATTAAATAAAAATAGTAAATTAACTTATAAATAAATTCTTAATTATATTACATACGAGGGTGGTTTGATGAGTACCTGACCTTGACGCCAGATGGCGCCACTATTGCAATATGACGTGACTATCGTATAGTACATAAACCTAAACAGCCACAGTGAAAATTTCAGTCAAATCGGACTTTTAGTTTTGTTTTCACCACGTGTCAAAGCAGTCGTGTCCACGCATTTTAGAAAAATGGAAAAAGAGCAATATCGGTCGGTGATTCGATTCTTCTTTTTGGAGGGGAAATCACGCAGTGAAATCAAAGAACGCTTGGATACTGTGTACGGTGACTCTACTCCTTCGATGACCACCGTCAAAAATTGGTTTAGTGAGTTTCAACGTGGTCGCACGTCCGTTTTTGATGAGCCACGACCAGGTGGCCGAAAACAGCAACCACGGAGGATAAAGTGAAGAAAATACATGATCTGGTATTGTCAGACCGCCGGTTGAAGGTGCGCGAGTTAGCTGAGACAGTAGGCATCTCAACAGAACGAGTGTTTCATGTCCTACATGAAATATTGGGTATGAGAAAGCTATCGGCGCGATGGGTGCCGCGTTTGCTCACACCAGACAATAAGCGCAACCGCGTGACCACTTCGGAGCATGGTTTGGCGCTGTTAAAGCGTAATCCGAAGGAATTTTTGCGTCGATTCGTGACTGTTGACGAAACATGGATTCACTGGTACACACCAGAGACCAAAGAACAGTCGAAACAGTGGACTTCACCTGGCGAATCTGCCCCGAAGAAGGCGAAAACTGTTCCATCGGCCGGAAAGGTGATGGCCACGGTTTTCTGGGATTCGAAAGGTATTATCCTCATAGATTACCTAGAGAAGGGAAGAACGATTACAGGGCTCTACTATGCCGAACTATTGGGAAGATTTGACGCCTTTTGGTGAAGAAGAGAGTGCTCTTCCACCATGATAACGCTCCCGCTCACACCTCCGGCGTCGCCCAGGCCAAATTGGTCGAATTACGCTACGAACTGCTGCCCCATCTACCTTATTCTCCGGATTTGGCCCCTTGCGACTTTTTCTTGTTCCCAAATTTGAAAAAGTCAATCGCTGGGCAGAAATTTCGGTCGAACGAGGAGGTTATTGCCACTACGGAGACGTATTTTGCGGATCTACAGAAATCATATTTTTTAGAGGGGATAAAAAAGTTGGAGCATCGCTGGAATAAATGTGTAGAGCTGAAAGGGGATTATATTGAAAAATAAAAAATAATTTTTCCAAAAATTTTCGTTTTTCTTATGTAGGTCAGGTACTCATCAAACCACCCTCGTATTATAGCTCATTTCACATTCAAGTAATTGAGGCAACCTAAAACGGACAAGCAATTTTTGCTTTATTAATAGACTAAAAATAAATACATATGTGAAATAAAGCTAAAGATACTAACCCAAATTAATATCAAATCAATAGCAAATCATACATAAACAAAGCTAAAAATAAGAAAAAAGTTTTTTGTTGGTTGCTTTAGGAAAGAGCCATTGCAACTATATTTAAGTTGATGTTATTAAATTATTAAAAGTCATCATAGTAAAGTTTCTACGACGAGTATTGATCGATATCGTCGATGAAAAGCAAAACGTGAAAACGTGAGAATTGTTCAATAAACAATTAATAATAACGCGTTTCAGGAGAAGGCGGTGCATTTGCCGTATATTGGCCATGTGAAAGCGATTTGGACTGCACAGCTGATGGCTCCAGCTGTGACCCAGACACGAGTCTCTGTCAGTGCTCCCGTTTCGATACGGTCTTCTCGGAGAACTTCAGCCAATGCTTGACAAACTCGCTGTTTGGTGACGCATGCGAAGAATCCGTTCAATGCAATCTTATGCCAACGGGAGCCAGTTGTAAAACCGGGGTCTGCGATTGCGCCGATGGCCAAACCTATCTGCGTGGCAAGTGTAGGCCAGTGAACGGACTCAACGAGCCCTGCGAAACGGTAAGAATATATATATAAATATATGTATTATAATAATAATATAAACATAATATAAAATAGAGTTACACAGCTAGTGGAATCAAGTGGGACATTGGGCTTACATAAAAATCTTTCCTGAATGTAGAAACTCGCACTAAAATATTTTCTAATCATTTACGATCATTTAATTTTTGAATTTTAGAACATTTAAAACACACGGATATTTTACATAATATTTTAAGTTAATGTGATTTTTGGTGCAGACTTTTTACATGAATTTCAACCGAAAATAACTTTTAATAGTTTAGTATTCTAGAGATTAAAGCTGAGCATTGTAAAAAATGGGTTGAGTTTTATATGACAGTAGAAAAAAGAACACATATTGGTTGAGTTTTCGACAAACCTCAGGAAAGTTTTAACTATTTTTAATTTAAATGGACTCAAAAATGTGTAACAAGCAGAAGAAAGCATTTTCAACCCCACAACATATATCTATTTTTGATCCGGTTGAACAGCTGAATTTGGAATTTATTATTTATTTAATTTTGTAGAGCACCCGTTTAAATGTTTAGTCTTTCAATTGCTACATAATATTAACTGACAACTTGACGATCAACTGCACAGATTTCAATAATATCGAATTAGAAGATTGATCTAATTAACGAATCTCTTTACACATCTGCTTAACACTCCTTTTATTTTTATTGTCAGGACTTTGACTGCAATTTTGGTTACGATCGGGCATCCGTGCGCTGTCAGGAGAACGTCTGCGGCTGTGCAAATGGCTATTATAACAGATATGGAAACATATGCCGTCGCAAATCAATGGGTATGAGTATGACTTAAACATTGCTAAAACACATAATCAATATTGGTTGCTACAGAAAGGAACGATGCGTGCGTCGTGGATGAGGACTGTGATGCACTGGGCGCTAGTGCCGCCTGTGTGGATCTGAAATGTACTATTGTGGATGAGATTACCACTACCACTGGCAATACTGAGACCACACCCGATGATAACGGTACAGAGACTACAACTGTAGATACGGAAACAACCAACACAGACACAACTGAACCGGAGTCGATAACCACAACAATCCTACCCAGTTCCAGCTCCAAGCGCGGAAAGAAGCTATTTGCCAAAGCCTTTGTCCATGCCACGCCCACACACAAAGATGCCGCCGCCCAGGCGACGCTCTCATTGACCAACGGTGACAGCGAGCTCCTCAAATTGACACCTCGTCGCTCCCGCGAAATAGCCGTTCAGACGAGCATCGAGAGCTACGAACTGAGAGATCTCGGTCGCAGTTTCCGTAATGTGGCAACTGGAACTACAACCACCTCGACAAGCAGTCGACGAACCTCAAACAACACTCAACACTACCGTCCCCGTTTCCCTGCCATCTTTCGCTATGATAATGAGGATATTAAAACATATTCGACACTGGGATCGAGTCGCGATGACGATGATCTCGATGAGAAAAAGTGTAAGTATGCATTGTAATTATATACTTAACTTTAACTTTATCAAGCTACAGCTAAATTTAATATAAATGCAATTTTAAAATATAATATATTTTATGGCTAGAAACTTACTCATATTCAAAAAAAAATATTGTTTCCCTTTATTATGAAAATTAAGCCGTTCTTCGATTTCAATGAGACAAAATATGACAAAATATATGCAAATATAATTAATCTTTGAGGAATTAGAAATGTTTGTTCTTACCTTAAGTCTTTATTTTTTTTATATTAAAGATGTATAAAATTTTTTTAAAAAAATGTTTTTTGCTTAAGTGAAATTGAATGCACTTTTCAAATATTATTTAAATTTTTTAATTGTCTTTTGAGATTTTTTGAAAATACTAAGTGCTTTAATTTGCGTAAATCTAAAATTTTTCCCCTACCCGATTCTCTGAATGATCTCCTCAATCGTATGTATTTGATTTATTCTTAAGTGAACAATTAACTTCAATCCTCATATCTTTACCACCGTCCATGGATCATAATGTTGTTATGGTTTCGTTGTATTTAATCTTTAATCCACTTGGGTGCAATATTTATGTACAAACTAAGATTACTTTTCCATACTTACTTAAGCATTTTAGTGCTGACTAGACGACTAAATACATGCTAAATTAGGATAGGATCATAATCTATCTCGGCCATCTTGAAGTTAAACCAAATTTTCATCTCTCTTCCTATTTAATTATTTATTGATTTTCTTTGTAATATATAAATATAGTATACATTTAATTTCTTGCATAATTTTTTATTTTAATTATTTATATTTTATTTTGTAATAATTGTTATACGAATTTAATATCTTATTTAGATGGCAGCAGCTGCATGGACATGGGCAAAACCTGCCCCGGTTTGCCCCACTCAATCTGCACAAACAAGATCTGTTTGTGTAAGCAGGGATATTATCCGCGGAATACTAAATGCTTTGCAGGTAAGGAATTCTTTATAACTTTGGCACACTTGTGGCGCTTATATAAAAGTATTTTCTGACCATGGACAGAGCTCGGCGAGATAGCGGAGAGCAGTGACGAATGTGAATATGAGTTCGATCAGTTGTCCAAGACTTGTATATGCCAAAAGAACTATTTCTACGAACGTGACCTGCGCAACTGTAGAAAACGTGAGTATATTATTGATATAAATATATATGTATGTACTATATCTAATATACTTTCTATTAAATTTTCAGCCATTCAGTATCATCTATCCTGCACATCGAACAGCCAATGTAGTCCCTTTGGTGCCTCCTATTGTCGTCCACAGATACCCAGACGCTGCACCTGCGAGGAATACGCTCAGTACAATGAAATCAGTCAACTTTGTGAATACAAAGATGGCCTAGGTGCCGAGTGTGAATCTAATGATGGCTGTCTGGTAGATCATTCCATTTGCTCAAATCGCTTCTGTGTGTGCCGCGACAACTATTTCGAGAAGAACGAAGAGTGCGTGGCAGGTGAGTCGATCAGAATTCGATATTCGTTTATTTAATACGGATTAAAAGCAGCTACCAATTAAATTAATATTTAATTGGATTGGGGAATACAAGAAAAACCCCAAATAGACCAACAATTTTTTAGCGTTATTGGCTTAGTAATAAAGAGAGTAAAACTTTAAGAAGGCAGAGAGAACGAAAGATTAAGAGTGAGAGAGAAAATAAATATAAATAAATATATGTATATAGATATAGGAAAATCTCTGAACCTGTTGAATAAGATACAGTTAAACATGCTCACTTAAACATACTTACAGACTTGAGATATGCAAGTATTGAAAATGTTATTAGAGAAAGACAAAGTTTCATCGAGAATTATGAAAGGATGCATTGCAAGATTTACACAATTTAATTGACTTAAATATATAAAAGTGTTAGTGAATTATAAAAAAATTAAAACTAAAATAACAATTGGAGAGATATCAACTTTAAATAGTAACTATGTATACAAAATTAAAAAATAAATCTGTAGCATTAAATTGTCGATTAGAACAACAAGAGAAAGATTACAAACAACAAAATAATAAAAAGAGAACATGATAAAAGCAAAAGCTAATAATAAAATTTAAGAAACAGGAAATTAACTCAATTTAGCCTGGATCGATAATGAATTCTTTTATAGGAAGAGACAGCCATATTAAAGATAATCTTCATTTTAAGTGGTGCCTTTCGCCACAATTAAGCTCAGCTAAAAATGTTTAAAAAATATGCAAAGATTGTGAATTTTATTAAGGGAAGAGAGAGACATTTTAAATATTATCTAAAATTTTAATTATATGTATCAGGCATTGATGCCGAATGCTCAGAGGATGAGGAATGCGAGGCTGAAAATACGGTATGCCTGGAGCGTAGCAACAGCATTTCAGGCAGAGATTCGGAACAGACACGCTCTTGTCAGTGTCGCCGCGGCTATGTCCACTTCAAGGATGAGTGTCTCAAGGAAGGTATGTTAAGTGGAAGGCCAAATATGATAAGCTATGCTAAATGCTCTTTTCCATCAATAGCCCAGGAACTTGAAGATGAGTGCGTCGAAGATGAGCAATGTAAGCCGCTTTTGGCCAGCTGCAGTACGGAGGGCAAGTGCAGCTGCACGGACGAGCAACATGAGAAAAACGGAGTCTGTGAAGTGAAGCGCTGTAAGATTTTACTATCTTATCTATCTATCTATTTACTTTGTATTATCTATCAATTCATATAACCATTAGCGCTATATAGCTGCAAATTACACAGCATATGCTTTTCAAAGATCCATGTAAAACATCAACAAGAGAGAACTTTGCAGTCTAACGTAACAGACAGCGAAATATTATGATACCATAATTTGTGTGCATCAAAAAAATACTCTCCGCGCTTGCCTATCAGATTGAGGTAGATACAAGATAGTAACCTTTCTTCGAAGTTTGGTAACTGTAGCTCTTAAATTACGAAAGATATGAGCTTTTCGAGAAGTGGACGTGTTTAAAAACAAGTAAATTGAAGGTTCCAAATAATCTTCCTTCCACGTTTTGTAATTGTAGCTCTTAAATTGCGGGAGATATGGACATTTATCGGTTTTGGAGCGTCAGTGGGCGTGCCCCAAAATAATTTGTTAAGTCAAATTTATATTCCGAAAATCGGCATATGGGCATAGGTCCAACCTGCAAAATGCCATAACTTCGTCAAAATTCAACGCATTTTCAAAAGCAAGGGCGTTTTAATCATAGTTTGGCATCTAGATCAATTGTACATTTAAAGTTGAAAACGTGATTTTGGGTCGGAACATTAGTCAAAATTATAGTCCGAAAATCGGCTTATGCCGATTTTTGATAGACATCGTCATCAACCAACCAACCAAAATTGGTAACTGTATTCATAAAATTGTGGGAGATATGTTTCTTTATCGATTTGCGAAAATCGATTTTGTCGTTTTTTTTAGCTCCCTGGTAGACGTAGGACTCCAACCTTGACACTTTAACTTATGAGGGTACTTTCAAGCATATGTTCCAAGTTTCAAGTCTCTATCTCTAAGGGTGTGGAAGAAACTTGCGTTCATACAGACGGACAGACGGACGGACAGACCGCATGAAGAACATTGCACAAACCCAATATACTATTATAACTTCGGTATCATAGTATAATCAATAATTCAATGAAAATTAACATCAACACAACCCACTCCCTGGGTGGAAAAAGGGTTGCTTATTTAAAAGTTTAATTTGTCGGTTTGTAAATCTACCTTCAAATGGGCGGAAGCCTGCTTGCAACTTTTATACATATCGGAAATTTGCTGGAAAAATTCACATTCAAATTCGATATAAATAACTTCTGAAAAACTGCACAAAACGTAAAATCAATAATTTTTATTTATTTTATTTTTTTTTCGCAGCCTTGGGCGAGTCCTGTACGAAGGCCACAGAGTGTTTTGTTGAAAAGGATCCTGAGAATGTGGAATGCCGCAACTCTGTCTGTCAATGCAAATTTGGTTATCAGGCAAATACCGAGCATAGACAATGCATACGCGTAATGCCCAACAAAAAAAGTAAGAATTGTCTTTAATCCGTTATTCAATTACGTAAGACTATAAATATGTTCAATTCACTTACAGATTCTTCCGGTAGACCCAGCGCTCTAAAAATCATCACGTTCGTTTTGATCGGCTCCGCTTTTCTGATCACGAGCGCGGCTATCAAGCAGGCGTATTATTAAATAGAATACTTCACACACACCACCCTCCCCTCCCCAGAACACTAAAAGCAAATGTTTATTATTTAACTAACTTTAATTGTAATTGATAAGCGTTGTGAGAAACTCCCTGTGCATATGTTGATCGCATGCCCCAGGGCCCAACTGACCCTTGGCTAAGTATTGATTGCAGCTTTTAGATGCCTGCAGTATTACCCATTAACGCGTGGCATGCATATAAGCTAAATTATACCATAAGGTAGTATTTAGAATATCAAGCAATAAACGATAATGCATAATCAGTGAGAGATTTACTCGCTCCTATTAATAGATTAAATTAAGATTAACAATATGTTGCAAATCGTTTGAAACTGGTTTAATGAACAATTTTAAAGTATGCGCTAATAAATTAAGAATCCCAACACACATGTGTGTGAGAAAGAGAAGTTTTATTTTATTTATTAAATTTTCTGGCATCCTCATCATCTTTTGGAATAGAAAAAATATGTTGTTTTTTTTTGTAGGAGATTCCATTCTTAGAAGAGAAGAAGACGAATCTGACCCCATATAATATATTTATAATTACTTGCAGTGTTTATATATAGAGAGTAAGGTTTATCAGATCTGCTGAAATATAGTTAATGTGCCTTAATGCTATCGCTCTTTTAATTGTACCCAACAGTCCGGGGGTGATATAATTAACCCATTGTTATTCTTCGCTAGATCAGGCAGCTTGTCACCCGGCGCCAGAGTGTAGTCAAAATTCTGTAACATGGCCGTGGTCATCAGAAAGAGCATGTTCCGCGCGAAAGTCTCGCCGGCGCATAGACGTTTGCCGGCCCCGAATGGCAACGAGACGTCCAGTTTAAGGCTCAATTTGCCATCGGCGTCCAGGAAGCGTTCAGGCCGGAAATTTTCAGGATCCGACCAGATGCGTTTGTCCGTGTGTAGGGCATATAGACTGGGTATGATTATGGTGTTCTATATATTAAATTCAAATTCAATTATCAGATTATAATGATCGATATTTTTTGGTTTAACCCACCTTGGGCATTTGATAGCCCATAAGTTTTGTGTCGACGAGAGACTTGTGTGGTACATCCGATGGTACCAGAGTCTCGATGCGAAGATTTTCACGGATCGTGGCTTCCGTAAAGGGCATACTCTTTCGATCCTCCAGCGTGGGTAGCCGACCACCGCCCACAACCTCGTCGATCTCCGATTGAATGCGCTTGGCGACATCGGGATACAACATCAAATACTGCACGAGCAGCGATAACTGGACACCGACGGCCGTAAAGGCGGGAAATGAGAAATCCACCAAGCCCATTATGAACTGCTCACGATTGAAGCCGTACTGTTCGGGGAGTCCTTTTTTCATCTCAGCTATGTAGAGATCCAAAAAGTTACGCTCACAGCCATCCTCGTAGGTATTAATATGACGGTCGATGAACTCTGCAAAGTATTTGTGGATAAACAAGCTTGACTCATTTAATTTATTATATCCGCTTGTCTCGGGCCAAATAAAACGAATCCACGGAATTATGCTTAGAAGACGGCCGTAGTCATCGGCATTGCGCTGGAACTGCATGCCCAGCTGAACAAGCTTCACTAACTTGGCCATTTCGGGACGTGGGATACGCTCGTTGTACACAATGTGAAAGTGACTGTTTGCCGAGAAGGGATTGAAGAAAAAGGGTAACTGAATCCGATAACCGCCAGGCTTGACTAAAAGATGCTCGTGTTCGTATCGCGGACCATTGCGGATTAGATCGACCATATCTGTTATCTCCTCCTGTATGATCAGTTCCAACTGTTCAAATCGACGACCGAATCCAAAATCTCGCAGGTAGCGAAGGATAAAGCGCCGTTGTTCCTTCCACAAAACTCTCTCTTGAAAAAATATACCTAAAAATAATAATAATGAAGAAAAAAAATATTATTTGAATTAGTTTTATAATTTGTGCGTAAAAATAAAAATGTTTAGCAACTAATCGTGGTCAAGATTATCTGGAGTAAAAATTTCCAATTGTTTTGAGAGCTTTTTAATCTATTGGCCAATTTAGGTCAGATCAATTAGTTTTAAACTTTCCTCTGTCTTTTCTTACTTGTGTTTGCTGATTATTCTTATCGAGAAATTCGCAGTAAGATTTCAGCAAATAATTTTGTGAGTGGCTTTTACTGAAATCTAATTATTTTAAAGAAAGATTATTACTATCTTTTGTATTTGCACATAATAATGTAAGTAAATTGTTCGACTGATCATTTGCTCTGTTCATAATTTATGTTCAATATGCTATTTGTTTGACACTATTAAACTGTTAAAGGTGATAACAGATGCATTTTTCTGAACCTATTTTTAGTAATCTCTAACATCGACACATAATACATGGGAGGAGAAAGAAATTTATTTAGTAAATATAAACAAATATGTATAACACACCTCTTATATTTTTGCCTTGATCGCGCATTTCGGCCAGATATAGAAAAGGTCTTCCATCAAAGTCTTGGTTATTTAAGACCTGACGCACACCTTCTCCACTGTTGACGACGGCAACTGCAAAATTTCCCACATATAGGCCAATAATATCGGATTTATACCACTTGCTCAATGTTATTGCTGCCTTGTGTAGATATTTGTAATTGATCAACAGCAAAAAGAGATAACTCCCAAATATGGGTATACGTGGAGGACCTGTAACGATAATTTCAAAAAGCAAATTCCGTTAAATTCGCGTTCGATTCAATTCGATTCGGTTGTAAGAACTAACCCGGCGGAAAGCCCGCAGGACGACTGATCGCATATTTATAGAATTGATATAGAAATATAAAGGAACAAGTTGCCAGCAGAAGCAGAGTCAACATTTTCCACGCGTTTCGGTTTAAGTTCGTAGCTATACTGATATTTGTTGTCATTGTCGACTCTTATTATAGCAGAGCAGAGCATGATAATAAATAATCGCACTGTTCTTATTATTCAGAAAGTTTGTGATTACGATTTTACAGACTGCACAAATATACATACATATGTCGCACAGAAGAAATATGGTACCATATTACTCCTCATGAAAATGCTCAATTACGTAACTCATTAACCCATAAAAATGTATTTATTTTATAATATTAAATATTTGAAATTCATATCGGTTATAATTTTGATAAGCTAGGCCTCAATTATCAATAAAAACAAGAGAGAACGTTGCAGTCGGACGTAACCGACAGCGAAATACTATGATTCCATAACTTGTGTGCAGCCAAGAAATACTGTCCGAGTTTGGCTTTTAGAATGGGGACACATTCTTGCATATACATAAGTGAGCGTGGCTTTAAAGACGGTGAGCAGAATTACACGGGGAGAGCAGACACAAAAAATTGTATAAGCTACTTTCACTCTTAAGTTCCGGAGATATGGGCTTTTCGAGACCTTAGGGGCGGGAGTAGGCGTTGCCCAAAAAAATTATAGAGAAGTTTCCTAATAATCTTCCTACCCAGTTTGGTAACTAACTAACTTGAATTGCGGGAGATACAGGCATTTATCGTTTTTTGTGGGCGGAAGTGGGCGTGGTCCAACATTTTTTTTTGCACATTGATGAAGTGTGTTACTAGCTGTGGAGGAGAAAATATTGAAGTCATCCGACGAGGAGGCTTATCAAACGGATTGTTCGGTGAGGCCAAAACATCCTATGTTGGAGAAATTAGAGATGCGCCTATCCGGTCTACGGGAAGAAATGGAAATCGCCCAAAATTGGTTGGCTTATCCAGCGAGAAAGGAGCTGCAAAAAATTAAGTATATGCTGGACGTCCGTATGAGAAAGATCGAGAAAATTATAAAGACGTTGGAAATGGAAGACAGATCATGGATATGTTTATGATCGAGAAGACATCAGCGACACAATAAAGCTGAATCACTTAAGATCATGCCTGAAAGGAGAAGCATCCACAAAATTGTAAACCATTTACTGATTGGCTCAGCAGTGAACTACCAAGAAGCATGGGATCTGATGTGTAAGCGCTACGAAAATAATAGAAAGATTTTCGCTGACCGGCTGAACACGTTATTGGAATTGGAACCATTAAGATGCGATTCAGAGGAAAGGATCCGCAAATTCCTAGATGTAGCAACGGAAAGTATTTATATCATAAAGAAAAAATCGAAAATTGGCAATTCCGCAGATGTTATCTTCGCCCAAATCCTTCTTCGACGATTTTCGACAGAGGCTCTGCAGCAGTACGAGCAACATGTTAAAACAAAAAACAGAGAGATCCAATCTCTAGAGGACGTACAGGAGTTTATCAATCAGCTATACCATGCGGTGGAGAACGTACAGAAAAACATTGTTAAAGAGACAACGCACCGTCAACAGAGAACTTGCCTATTTTGTGCGATAAGCGGGCACGACATAAACAGATGTCAAAAATTGAAAGCAGCAAATTTAAACAAACGAAAGGAGTTTGTAAAAATGCAACATTTATGCTTCCGTTGCTTGGGGACTTATGCTATGGCGGAATGCAGAAAGCACTGGAGATGCCAGCAATGTAACAAGCATCATAATACCTTGTTACATGAAGAAACAAAAAAGGAGAGTGTGAACTGGCTTAAACAAAATAAAGGACAGGAAACACTGTTGGCCACTGCTGTTGTCAACATAAGAAGTGCCAATGGAAACTACGAGCAACTTCGAGCATTGATGGATGGAGGATCACAGCGCACCCTGATATCAGAAGAAGCAGCGCAGCATCTAAGGCTGAAGAAAAATAAGGACAAGGTGGAAATACAGGGAATAGTTTCAAACGGCGTGGAACTGGCAAAACACAGTGTGACACTTGAAATAAAACCTTGATTTTCAAGCAGTTTCAAGGCAAGTTGGACAAAAAACACGACTCGGCTGGATAGTTTTCGGAAATATTGCCCGAGCACCGCCAAAGAAAATCCTGACAGCGACCACAACTGCAAACATGGATGATTTGATGACTGGAGCCAACACGATAGAAGACTGCACTGCGATCCAACAGAAGGTGCAACAGTATTTCTTCGATGCACACGAGGCCGAATGGTGGATGAGCGAGCAGGAGCTGTACATGATGGTCGAGGATCGCGGCAAGGATGAGATTAGCCCAGAATCTGATGAAGAAACACGAGAATCTGCAGCAGTCTGTCGAGGACTATGCGAACACCATCCGCCAGCTAGGCGAGGTGGCGCGCCAATTTAGCAGCGATGATGTGTCCAGCAGTGATGCCGTCGCCGTCAAGCAATCCCAACTGGAGAAACTCAATGAGGCCCTCCAACTGTTCATGCTTAGCCGCGAGGTCGATGATCTGGAGCAATGGATAACCGATCGTAAAGTGGTCGCCGGCTCCCAGGAGCTGGGCCAGTATTACGATCATGTCACACTTCTCTCGGAGCGTTGCAATGACTTCGCCCACGACGCAGAGGCTGTCGGCGGGGAGTGGGTGGCCAAGGAGAATGGCATTGGTGATAATCTGATACAGGCGGGTCACTTGGACTCTGCCACCATTGCCTAGTGAAAGGATAGCCTTAATGAGTCGTGGCAGAATCTGCTCGAGCTGATTGAGACACGCACCCAAAATGCTGGCCGCCTCGCGTGAACTGCACAAATTATTCCATGACTGCAAGGATGTGCTTGGCCGCATTCTGGAGTAGCAGCACGGGGTCTCCAGTTGGAGTCCGCCAAGCTGCAGGACTCCTATGAAGGCGACAATGCCAAGGAGATTACCAATCGGGAACAGGAGGTCCTCCATGCTTGGGACAATCTGCAGGCAATGTGCGATGCAAACAAGCTGGCCGACAATGGTGATCTGTTCCGCTTCTTCAACATGGTTCGCATACTCACCATCTGGATGGAAGATCTGGTGCGCCAGATGAACACATCGGAGAAGCCGCGTGCCGTCTCCGTCGTCGAGGTGCTGATAAACAACCATCAGAGCCTGAAGGCCGAGATCGATACGCGCGATGATAACTTCAGCGCCTGCATATCCTTGGGCAAAGAGCTGCTAACTCGCAATCATTACGCATCCGCTGAAATCAAGGATCGCCTGAAGTCGCTGAACAACAGCCGAAATGCGCTACTCTTGCGCTGAGAGGAGCGATGGGAGAACCTTCAGCTAATCCTATGGAGGTCTATCAGTTTGTCAGAGATGCTGCCGTTGCCGAGGATTGGATTATTGCCCAGGAGCCGTACCTGCTGGGACACACAATTGACAAGGTGGAGAATCTGATTAAGAAACATGAGGCATTTGAGAAGTCGGCTGCCGCTCAGGAGGAGCGCCTCACTGCACTTTATTAATTATTTTATTACTGTGCTTTGCAATCATTTGTGATACGTTGGCGTTGCATGCAAAAAAATGTGCACGTATTTATAACAAATTTATATATTGTTGATCAAGCCGAAGAGATTAGTCAATGTTTTCAATTTTATTCTTAAGTGCTAAGTGCGGATTATATCTTTATCAATGTTAAAAAGGCAGAGATAAAGAGATAGATAATAAGTGTGACATAAAATAAAGAAGAGATAGGCAAATCTCTGAACCTGTGGAGTGAAATACGTATTGTGGGAAATGTGTATTTCATACACTCAGAAAAAAATGGGCCTGAAAATCATTCAGACTCTCAGTCAGACTCTGACAATGATTTTTAATTTAAAAATTAAAATTTGAAAGAAAACATACATATGGAATAAATAAGAGCTTAATAAGATTTTACAGTTTTCAAAAAGCTCGAAGCGACTTGTGCCTTAACGCTATCGCTCTTTTAGTTGTACCCAAAAGTCCGAGGGCGTTATAATAATTCCATTGTTTTTCTTCGTTAGATCAGGCAGCGAGTCACCCGGCGCCAGAGTGTAGTCAAAATTCTGTAACATGGCCGTGGTCATCAGAAAGAGCATGTTCCGCGCGAAAGTCTCGCCGGCGCATAGACGTTTGCCGGCCCCGAATGGCAACGAGACGTCCAGTTTAAGGCTCAATTTGCCATCGGCGTCCAGGAAGCGTTCAGGCCGGAAATTTTCAGGATCCGACCAGATGCGTTTGTCCGTGTGTAGGGCATATAGACTGGGTACGATTATGGTGTTCTGAAAATTAAATTCAAATTCGATTGTTAGATAATAATAATAAATTTTTTTGGTTAAACCTACCTTGGGTATTTGATAGCCCATAAGTTTTGTGTCGACGAGGGACTTGTGTGGTACATCCGATGGTACCAGAGTCTCGATGCGAAGATTTTCACGGATCGTGGCTTCCGTAAAGGGCATACTCTTTCGATCCTCCAGCGTGGGTAGCCGACCACCACCCACAACCTCGTCGATCTCCGATTGAATGCGCTTGGCGACATCGGGATACAACATCAAATACTGCACGAGCAGCGATAACTGGACACCGATGGCCGTAAAGGCGGGAAATGAGAAATCCACCAAGCCCATTATGAACTGCTCACGATTGAAGCCGTACTGTTCGGGGAGTCCTTTTTTCATCTCAGCTATGTAGAGATCCAAAAAGTTACGCTCACAGCCATCCTCGTAGGTATTAATATTACGGTCGATGAACTCTGCAAAGTATTTGTGCATAAACAAGCTTGACTCATTTAATTTATTATATCCGCTTGTCTCGGGCCAAATAAAACGAATCCACGGAATTATGCTTAGTAGACGTCCGTACTCATCGGAACTGCGCTGAAACTGCATGCCCTGCTGAACAAGCTTCACTAACTTGGCCATTTCGGGACGTGGGATACGCTCGTTGTACACAATGTGAAAGTGACTGTTTGCCGAGAAGGGATTGAAGAAAAAGGGTAACTGAATCCGATAACCGCCAGGCTTGACTAAAAGATGCTCGTGTTCGTATCGCGGACCATTGCGGATTAGATTGAGCATATCTGTTATCTCCTCCTGAATGACCAGTTCCAACTGTTCAAATCGACGACCGAATCCAAAATCTCGCAGGTAGCGAAGGATAAAGCGCCGCTGTTCCTTCCACAATACTCCCTCTTGAAAGAATATACCTATGATTTTAGCAAATAAAAAAATATACAAATTTGTAGTGTTTCCAATTTTCTGTGCGAAAAAATAAAATTATTAAGCATTTGATGGATATTGGAAATTTTTGTAGACCTAATGTTTTAAAAGATACATAGAACATTTTCTGAGTTATCGTCAACGGAATCTCTGAGTTATTGGCGGAAAGGAAATATAATTTTTAAACAAAAAAATGTTTTAGCACACCTCGGACACATTTGCCAGGATCACGCATTTCGGCCATATATGTCACACCTCGTCCATTAAAGTCTTGATTATTTAAGACCTGTCGCACACCTTCTCCACTGTTGACGACGGCAACTGCAAAATTTCCCACATATAGGCCAATAATATCGGATTTATACCACTTGCTCAATGTTATTGCTGCCTTGTGTAGATATTTGTAATTGATCAACAGCAAAAAGAGATAACTCCCAAATATGGGTATACGCGGTGGACCTGTAACGATAATTTCAAAAAGCAAATTCCGTTAAATTCGCGTTCGATTCAATTCGATTCGGTTGTAAGAACTAACCCGGCGGAAAGCCCGCAGGACGACTGATCGCATATTTATAGAATTGATATAGAAATATAAAGGAACAAGTTGCCAGCAGAAGCAGAGTCAACATTTTGCATGCGTTTCGGTTTAATTTCGTATCATTACTGAAATTTTTTGGATTTTCGACTGTTATTTTATAGGGGTGCCCGATAAGGGCATATAGCTTTTTTTCTCGATTTCGATTTCTCAGTCTGCTAATATATACATATGTCGGCCATAAGAATTCTGATATGATATTCACCCATCGGGTTATTCTAGAAATAATATAAATAAATTACTGAACTCAACTTGACCGACAGACACCTCGATGCTCTTAAAAATATAAAATCAGCCATTGAAAAATAATGTATAATTTATGGATCTTATCAATTAAGTAAAATACCTATAATACGAATCAATGTTTTTAAATGCATCCCGGAAATAAAAAATAAGATTATGCTTTTTCAGTAATTTTATAATAACTGTTCTCAAGTTTAATTGATTTGATTGATTGTGAATTATATGTAAATTGCTTTATTTTACAATGATTTTTTAAAAATAGTATATATGCTAAGCCGAGTGGATGTTGTATTTGTTTGCAACAAACTTTTCGTTTATTTAGCAATAACACTAGAACAGACGCTCTTAGAAATAAAGCAAGTTACGAAATAAACTATTGCTACATTAATATTAGACTGTTTAATAATAATAATAATAATAGAAACAATTACGTCTCAATTATTGATTATATTCAAATATCTATTAATTATTTGTTTTAGATTGCATTTTCATTGATTTGCAATCATTTGTGAGATGGCGACGAGGTTAGATCAATCTCAATTATTGATGACATCGACACATTTACGTTTTCCTTGACACTCAAAGTGGGAATTATCGCTTTGTCAATTGCCAATAGCTCCTGCCATTTCCGGTTGGCAGTTCCGCTGTGCGTCAGTGCCCAAAATGTGCTTAAATCTTTGAGATTGTCAGCGTCGTAATCAAAGTTTTTCCAGCGTCTTTCTTCCCGTAGTACAATGACACCTTTTACCCGTGCTGGCAATGCACTTGGGTTGATAAACGTGTTGGTTGCATCGCTCAGAGTCCGCACGCTGTAAACACGTAAAAAAGTAAGATGAGCGTGTGTATATGCAATATATATATAGGCCAATGAGTTGCGTGGACGTTTTCAATTATATTCTTATCTATAATTATGAATTTGGATGGCATATGTTCGGAAATTCGCATCATAAGGCACGCGTCGGACATTATCTCGTCGGTCCACAGCGTATCGTCGCGTCGATGACTCTTAATTCATATTCGCTTACCAGTCCATTTGGTCGATGCGCTCATTATTTGCCTGCTCCAGCTGTGCCTGCATTTCGGCGTTTTTCTGCCTCTCATCGGCCAACTTCTCGCGCACAGCCCTTGTGAATATGGCTCGTGTATTGATGTCACCGCGGCTTTGGGTAATCAGTGCATTTAGCTTTTCGAATTTACGCTGCTGGTGGTCAATCGTTGTCATAAGTGCCGCTGGGCGGGACAAGTAAGCAATAATTATTTCAATTGTTATTTGAGCTTGTAGACGAAGATTAATGTACATACCCGAGTTAGTGTGAAATGTTGTGCTCTTCTTAGCTATGGTATACTCCAGTTTCTCCATGCGCACTTCATTTCTGAACATCGCCATAAGGCGTCTGCGTGTCTCAAATTTTTCAGTCATTTTGTTTAAATAATATTTATTTAAAATAAAGCGCTTCGCTTGCATTCCAGTTCCAGTTTGCTTGTGACGCTTCCATTAGCGCGAGTGTTGCCAGACTGTTGCTTCTGATTAACACAAGCATAAGAGATGAGCAAAGTGGTGATATCAGATTAAATATTCTAACTTATGTTTCATAATACTTTTCATAATATGTGAAAGAGAAAAGCGGCATTCAACTTTTACAGAAAATTATAAAGAAATCAATGTTTTATTATAAAAAGTTGCGTTGCCAGATAGTTTTCGCTGTTTGAATGTGTGGCAGCACATATTGAAGAGACAAAACTATCGGTTAGTAAACTAATCGATGATTCTGACAGAAATATCGTGTTGATAGCCGGCAAAAATTGCAGGCGAAAGAGCATCATCGAAGTTTGCAAAGAATTGACGAGAGTCAAAATTAGTTTTTATATAAAATTAATGCGTTACTTGCAAACCGCCAAGGCGATTCACAGCATATTCCATCGCAGCTACAGCTGCCATAGCCCTTCTGGAAAGGTAAGTACATCCTTAAATACATATCTGCATTTCTTTGTATAGTGTAGTGTCATCAGATGCTGATGACGGGGGCGAAAAAGAAATGTTGTTTCTGCGAACAAAGCGAACGAATGCTTGTTATTTGACATCTAAAAATAAACAAGACATTTGCATAAAAAGTCAGCGTCGCTATCTATTTCGCTCGAACGCACAAATACATATAAGCAAGCGTACATTTATACAAACATAACATAACGTACACAGCCCCACTTGTTGGTTTACTCATTATATTAATTATTTTTTGGCTTGCCAAAAATACAAGGTCACGTTCCCTCGCGATGTCAATGATCTATGGTTTTGATGACGTAGCTGACCCACACATTTTATTAGCTACTAGGTGGTAGCGGCTTATCAGGCTGTGCCTACTACGACATCTGCCACCCTCAAATTGTTAATTGTTATTATACGTATTTAGTTTTATTAGCCTCTGCGCCCCCTATTGGAGACTATAATGTTATACTTATGTCTGGTATATATAGATAAGCGTATTTGATTTATTATTGTGACTAATTGTTATCAACGGTTTAGCGACAAAATGGGCAAACCTAAAGATGACTATTTTAAAATACCCTAGAAAACGTATAATTTGCAAATATATTTATATATCTTTTTTCAAGTAATAACAACAAATCTTTAAAATGTGTGATTTTTCCAAAAATTATTTTTTGAATGACAAATTTAATCACGAAACTGTAAAACCTTTCAAATAGTAGATGATGTATTTAGATCTAATGTTGATTTGAAATTGTGGCCGCTCTGATTAGAACGGGAGTTAAATCAGGTTCCAATCAAACTGTGTCATGTGCACAAGTTTACAGTGCAAAGTCGATTAAAAGTGGGAATCTAGACTATCATAAATACAAGTACACACAATTATTACCGATAAGGAGTGTTCAGGTAGCACGGAGTGAAAACAATTTAAAATTAATATTCCAATTCACATTGCAGATGGCAACGGACATTAAGTTTAATGCATCACTCACCTGTACAGATCCGCAGGTGCAGCCGGTGCTGATCATTGGCCAGCTGCGTCATTTGAATCTGCTCAAGTTTAGCCAATTGGCCAGCAAATTGGAGCCGCGCGTCACCGAAGAGACATTCAAGAATGCCATCGCCTGCCTCCATCCGGCGCCAACGGATAAGTGCTCGCTCTACCTTGATGTTGCCACTGTGGCAGCGTTGCCATTGAAAGCCTCGCGACATAATACTGCCTCGCGGGCTCACTCGATTACGCGCCTGGTGAAGAACCATGTGCTCAATGTGAACGAGGAGAGCGTTGTGTTGGTCTGCGAACGTGAGAATATCTTTGCCAGTGCCTGTGCCGTTGTCCGTGCCTTTCCCCTCTACTCCCGTAAAACTGGTGCGGGCAATAGCAGCGGCAATGGCGCAAAATCTCCCTCAAGCGACGCTGGCGATGGTGAGCCCAACTGTTCAGTAGTCAACGTGGAGTTCATTGTCATTGACAAGGATGGCTGCGTTCAGGCGGAGCCTCTGGGCAAGGACGAACTGAAGTGCTTGCATGAAACGGCTCGTGGCATACGTCTTGCTGCTCGCATTGTGGACACGCCCTGCAACGAGATGAACGTGGATCACTTCATTGAGAATGTGGCCGAGTTTGCCAAAGAACTGTCGCTGCAGCCACAGATTATACGCGGCGAACAGCTGCAGGAGCGTGGCTTTGGCGGCATCTATGGCGTTGGCAAGGCGGCTGCTGTGCCGCCAGCTTTGGTGGTGCTCTCCCACGAGCCGAAGGGTGCACAGGAAACGATTGCGCTGGTGGGCAAGGGCATTGTCTACGACACCGGTGGTCTGAGCATCAAGGGCAAAACAGCCATGCCGGGAATGAAACGTGATTGCGGAGGTGCTGCTGCTATTCTCGGCGCCTTCTACGCAGCGATCAAGTGTGGCTTCAGGGATAATCTGCACGCCGTATTCTGCCTGGCTGAGAACTCGGTGGGCCCCAATGCCACCCGGTAAGCGAATGCGCCATATACCTTTGTACTCATCAATAATTTGCATTTATTTGTTGTGCAGTCCCGATGACATACACACTCTGTACTCCGGCCGTACTGTGGAAATAAACAATACGGATGCCGAGGGTCGTTTGGTGCTCGCCGATGGCGTTTGCTTTGCCAACAAGGATCTGAAGGCAAACATTATACTCGATATGGCCACACTGACGGGTGCTCAAGTGAGTGAAAATTATGGTTGACTTTTGACTGCCACTGCATGATATTTAAGATCAGATCATTCTACACAAAAATCAATTTAATTTGATTTTAATTTCTATTGAATTACCTTTGTCATGTGCCGCATCCACAACAATCCAAAGCACTCGACTTGTTTCTTGTTTTATTTAACTGTAGCTGTTTGGCAGAAGCTGCAAAGTATTTTGTTAGCTTTCAGCTCTTTCTTCTTTCAGCTCAGTTCAGCTTTGAGCTCCTTTTTTATGTAATCAATATTTTATGAAATTTCCCAGTCCTTTGCCCAAAGTTGTTTCCATTTGTGACGAATTGCTTAACCCGTGTCCGAGAAAAGCGTATTTCAATTTTTCTTAAATGTAAAATTTATGCTACGCTTTATAAAAGTCACGAGGTTAATTGGCAAAAATAAATTGCAAATTTGGTTTTTCGGCGGCAGATGCAGAGATGCAGAGAGCAGCATCAACTGTAGGATTCGGTAGCAAGCAGTAGCAGTGGAGGAGCAGTCGACGCGGTTGCACAACAGCAACAATAAAGGCTACGAGGCAAAACCCGATTTGTGGTTGTTGGTGGTGTCTGATGGTGCTTGGGTTTTTGGGTGGGTGTCTGGGTGGCTTGTGTCTGTTGCTGGAGTCTGCGAATGCAGAGGGAGGCATTGCTGCGAAGGGACACAATTACCATAAATCTTGGATGCAATTTGCTTAAAATATGATGCCAATTTGCGTTATTTGTGGTTCGATGGGAAATAAATCGAAACTGTTTCTCGTTACAAGCAGGACATGGAAAAAATTCCTGAGCACTCATGTCCTTATATAAGTAGCAGTAAAAAAGGACACAATTTTGTTAGCCAAAATTAGAATCTAGTCAACATTTCAATTTTTTGCTGATATTGTTTAGAATTTGTTGTGACGCTTATTGCGTTTAATTTCGTTACACACACTGCTAACACACACACACACACACACACAAATGCAGCAGCACACACATATTAAATTGGCGAAACACTCTTGCAACATGCAATAATATTAATTGCCAACATTGGCGCAACTGCACCAACAAAAACACAAACGAACAACCAGCTACCAACAATGGCAAGAACAAGCGAAATTGTATAAATTGTGTCTAGAAAAATACTCTTTACGCACTTGGGACTATTGTTTCTTTAATAAATGTATGCGATTTGCATAACTATAATAACAGAATTTATATAGACCTGTGGCATGCAACAACTTCGAAGCAAATGACCTCCAAATACATTATTGTAATACATTGATATCATTGAAATTTCATTTATATTCATTTATAAACAAATTTTTTTATATTTTTAGCCTAGGAAAAGCTTGTTCAAGTATATTTTTTAAACTACATAAAAAACTAAATCAAATTTTTATTTTATTAAAAAGTTCTTATAATAAGTGTAACTTATCATTAGTAAAAATAAAAAATTCCTATTCCTATTTCAAATATTCCAATATGCCATTTGTTGGAAATTTGATAGGGTGTTTATATAGCGACCAACGAGCAGAATGGAGCACTTTTGTGCTTTACATTTTATGTAGCCAGTGCTTGTTTCACCAAATGTTGTTGTTGTTGTAGTTACTGTTGTTGTGCTTGTGTGTGTGTGTGTGTTTTTTGCTTTCATTTGTCTAGCTGTAGTTTAACACGGGCCGCACAGTGCTCGCCTGCCCCTGTTGCTGCTGCCTCTGCTCCTATTTGTGCTCCTGCTACTGGACCTGCTCTGATGCTGTTTTGGGGTGTTGCTTGTGCTAAATAACCTTGCACCTTTTTATTGCCGGTCGCGTCGGAAACTTGCAATTTTTGGCAGGCAACCATGCATCGTCGCTCCACTGCCCTGCACTTTTCTCTCTCAGATTCTCTCTCTCTCTCGCTCCCTCTCTCTCTCTCTCTCTTTCTCTGTCTCTGTCCATAGTGCAAACCATGTTGGCACCTTAACGTTGTTAGTTACTGTACAGTTTTATTGTTAGCCTTCACTTAAATATTGCATGTTTTCTATCAGTTCAGATGGTCGCCCAT
Source organism: Drosophila kambysellisi (assembly GCA_035042185.1). Lineage (NCBI taxonomy): Eukaryota > Metazoa > Arthropoda > Insecta > Diptera > Drosophilidae > Drosophila > Drosophila kambysellisi. Next base: position 1,298,991 of record JAWNLS010000137.1, on the reverse strand, counting down.
TAAAGCGATATGTTTCTCCCATTTCGTGCTACATATCTCTACATACATATTTAATTGTTTTGTACATGTTGTTTGTGTCTTGCAGGGTGTTGCAACAGGCAAATATCATGGCGCCATATTGACAAACTCGGAGCCATGGGAATCGAAGGCATTGCAAGCCGGTCGCAAATCGGGCGATTTATTGGCGCCCATTATTTATTGTCCGGAATTGCATTTCTCCGAATTTGCATCGGCCATTGCTGATATGAAAAACTCTGTGGCGGTAAGTACCCAACAAAAAACCTTAACAAATTGAAGCTCACACATCAAAAAATACACACACACACAAACACTCTTGTATACCTTTAATCCGTCGGAATCTAAGATAAATACTCTGTCGAAATAGTCACCAATTTTCATTTTACTACGCAAAAAGTAAACAAGAATAACAAAAAATAATGACTAAATGTTTTCGCTTTTTAATCGTCCTTATAAAGTTAGTCACAAAAAAAAAAGAGTTCAAAGCATTTTTTTTTTGTTTTCTAACTCATTAACCCTAGATTGTCTCAGTTTATAATCTATAAATGTCCATAAAAAAGTCGTAAACATTTTTTACCATCCAACATTTTTTTTGGGATTTTAAAACAACCAGTAACAATACGACAATAATATTTATTTCGATATTTTTTTTTATTACTTTGAAACTTTGAATTTTGTTGTTAAAAATTATTATTTGTGAATTTGTATTTAAATTGTCAAAAGCGAAGGCCAGACTATGAATATGTTAGTATGTCTATAAAAATGATTTAAATGATTTAACTCATTTATTGACACTTTAAACTTAATAAAATTGTATTTGCTATTCACCATTAATCTGATATGAGCCTTATTCACTTCTTTCGTGTTATTTGTGTATGTTGGGTTTGATACATTAAGACTCCATTTACCCCCCTTCTATGTTCGTGAAATACACAAAAATTATATAAATATATATTTGTGGCTCATCTAAAATGCACACGTGCTTGCAAATAACATTTTTTTACTTGTTTTGCAAACATGTGTAATACAGTTTTTTAATTAACTTTATCATGGTCAGTCGATGTTTATTCTCCCATTTTTTGTTGTATTATTTTTTACCGCCGCAGTGTTGCGAAAAATGATGGACGTCATGTTCGGTTTAAAGATTGATTAGTATTACAGTGATTTATGCCAGTCTGCATACACATACACTAGAACACACTTGCACACACAAACACACATGCTCCAATTCCAGCTCCAACATGTATCAAAAACTTTGGCGTTCAATCTACGCTAGCAGGCACTTGATAAAAGTAATGGTTTGGATTGGGGAAGGGGTATCGAGGTGGATGGGGTTCGTTGGTTGGATGTTGGTCAAAACTGGTAGCTGTTGTGCGTGGGCCCCCAAGCTACACACCAGGGCAGAGCAAGCAAATCGGGTTACCTTATTGTACGTCTAAAACGCTTCGGATCAATGGTCATTCATCATTGTCACGCCATGGGCGACTGTCGGGCAACCCGGTTGTCCTCTGCCACGTTTCTTGATACTCGTCGCTCGTGCACCGGCTGTGGGTGCGTAGGGGCCACAGAGGTCAAGTGGCGTGGCAGCTTTGGCCAGCCTCTGTCTCTCCCTCTGGCCATCATCCCCCCGCCTCCAGTTCGCCAGTCGCATCTGCCTATCACCTGCCTTGGCTCCTTGATTTTTCGTCCACTTTGGCGTTCGTTGTTTGTGTCTCTCCAGTGGCATAAAAAAAGGTTACTGCCAGTAACGTAGTACCTACCACACCACCGCACCCATCCCCAAAGCATCCACCCGACTTCCCAGTAACACCCTTGTCTGCATTTGATGCGAAATCAGCGCACTTTGTCAATGTGCCTGTGATAAAGTGATTTAAACTCAAAACGCATTCAACGTTAAATGCAAAAAAGTCGAATCAAGACCACAAGCAAGCGAAACAAAATAGAACAGCCATCCTTGGACACGACGACGATGACACACTCTAGTGAATATATTTATTTGGCTATAAAAAATATCTAATATAATACAATGTAAAGTGAACGATTTTAACCATATCAGCTTTAGCATAATACAATATAAATATTTGAGTGATCCTAAGGAAGACAACTTTGTGATACTCTTTATAACCCTTCAAAATGCAGTGTTTGCCTACATGAGTTCAATATAGAGTTGACTTATAAGAATAGGGCAGATATTTATTCCTGAAATATGAATTGACTTTTTTTTTGACAATTACGTTTTTTGTTGTAAAGTCAAGTAAACTTCCCCTTGATAGAGTATACAAATTACAACCCATTTTTTTGCTCTACGATTGCTAACAGCCAAATTCTCACGAGTTGCGTTTAAATTACATGACTTTTTTGCGCTTTGGCCGCTCGACGCTAGTTTCACCCGCATCTTTTCGATGCAGCTTTGTTTTTGTTTTGTTTTTTTTACCCCAAACATCCTGTTTTTGGCTGGCTCATTTTGACGAGCATTTGCTGCCATGCTGGGTTTTTTTTTTGGTTAGCCAGCAGTGGTGTGGATTGTCCATTAGTCTGGCTTTTAAGTAACTGACTGTAATTTGTTGTGTGTCGTTTCTGATTTGTATTCTGTGTGTTTTGTGTGTGTGTGTGTGTGTCAGTCCATCATTAGCCTTTTCGTGTCTGCGGTTAACACTTTTGAACCGACCTGTATACATATATTTTTAAATAGAAATTGAATGCAAATTCAAAGGAATTTTCACAGCCATGAATTATATATTTTGATAGTAGAGAAACAAATTTAAATTGTTATTGGACTACGAAGATTGCATATTAATGATTTTATACTTTATTTTTAAGCAAATCAATAGTAAATTCGCAAACTAGTATTTAAGTGGGTTTTAGTTTGTAATGAGAGATTATTAAAAAATAAACTGTATGTTAATTGTTATTCAAATATTGTTATCGGAAATCGATATATATTGATAATCACAAAAGAGTTTATTTTTTTTGTTGTCTATTTTTAATGGGTTTGCAGTAATAATAAGTTTTTACTTAGTGAGCAAACTAAATATAAATTTGAAAAATTCTATAGTAAGATTTTCTTTTGATGACTACATTTTTTTCATGAAATAGTTCGCAATAAAAAAATCATCAAACACCAATTTTATAACATAAAAACCTTAACTAAGACTACCATCAAAAGCAAAAAGTAAAACAATAAAATTGTTTAAACGTTTCAAATTATTTCTAAATTTTGAGGCAACTTCGAAAGCATCGAAAGAATCAGCGTCGGCAAAGTTACTTAAATTTTATGGCTGTGAAATTTTACCAGTGTTGGTAATTGATTTTTATGTTAAATCGTAAAATTCTGCTCGTGCCACAGGACAGAGCATGAATTTTAGATAAACCCATCCAGGGAGCAAAAGCAACGTGTTGTGGCTTTTGTCTTTTGTGTGGCTCATGCGGCGTATGCGTAATTGTTTTCATTTGTTTCTAATACTCTAACAGATAAATCCGATCATAAAATGGATCATAAATAAAAATACATCCTTAAATTATTATAGATCAAGTATGTATGGTGTAGTGGACAGTGTTATGCAAAATTTAAGACATTTGTGCCCAAGGTCAGATTATGGTAATTATATAACCTGTTGCCAGAGTAATTTGAATATCCAATAGCAAAAAGAGTATTTAATGAAGGCTTTCCCGGAGATAACTGCACTCACTTATTGTTTATATTTTTCTTTTCTTTTTCCTTTTTTTTTTGTTTCTTTATTTTGTTTTGTTGATATTTTCGTTTGCCTGAATCGCAGTTGGTAAATTTTTATCAAGCGGTAGCATTTTAAATTCAATTGTATGGCGACTTTTTACGCTTTTTTATGAATTAAATTGAACTTTTTATGTGAAAAAGTTTTTTATGTGTTCGTGTATTTTTATACACTTTTACGCACCGACCTCAAGGCGCCAAATATGGTTTTTGTTTTTGCTTCTGTGTGTTTGCTCTTGATTAAATAATGCCAACAGTTTATAAATAATGCTCGAGCTTAGTGATTCAGTGGTTTAAATGCAGATTTCAAATAAGTAAGTCAAGCGTAAGTCACGTAATTTGCGCAATTCCCTGCGATTTCCGTTGCCTACTTACGGGAGGGGGGGAAGGTGCGGCCGGCGACTACTCAGCAACTCCGGCGACTTTGTTAACACAAATCTTTCCGCTTGTTATGCGTCGGTTTCCGATCAACTTTCGCACGTCTCTTATATATATATATAAATGTATATATATAAACTTAATAGGAGAGCGGAGATGAGGATGAAAGTGAACCCTGCCGACGTTTGCATTGACTGTTTCTAATATTTTCCTTTTGCTCTTTTGCGTGGCTCGCCCCGAAGCGCAAACTTTTTAAAGCGCTCCTGCGACATCAGGGGAAAATTGAATAAAAAACGGTTGTCGCTTTCAGCCTGCCTGCTTTGCTGTGCGGCATGGAATCGATTTAGTCTCTGCAAAATCTGTGTTTTGCCGTCTCACGCCCATTGAATGAATGTGTAATTGATACTGAATACAGTCTACAGTCAAAGGCATCCAATATATTGATGCCTCAAGGCAGCGAGGGACTCCTTGGGGCGGCTGCAGGACGCACGGTGCGCCACTTGAAAAGTGTGGCGTGGCAAGTGAAACGCCTGTCATTGATGTAATCTCCTTGAAGCACACTGCTCAGCTTAAGTCTGACTGCTCTCAAGATTTAACGAACCCTTTAATGTGGGCGCACATTGCTTAAATCAGTACATAAATTGTTCTTGCTTATTTAGTTTGCATTTAAACAAAGATTAGTGCAACAAAAAAAAATTAATAAAAAATTAAATTGCAGCCAACAAATTGAAATTATTTTGATTACCAAATACGCTTCGGCTATTTTTTCATCTGTTAATTTGGTTTTGTTCTAAGTTTTTTTTTAGTTTTTCTTTTTCGCTATTTGTATTGTTTTTTGTTTAAGTTGTCCGTTCGCGTTTTTCAAAATTATTGTTAAAAATTGTTGCATCTTATTTATAAAATTGATTTTGAAGTTAAGAATTATTTTTATTTTTTGGAGATAGAAATGTGCCTTAAATGTGGGCAGGAATTTTAAAGTAGGTGTACTCGTAACCAGTTATAGGCTGATATTTTTAAAAATTACTTATAATAGGTAGAAGCAAACATATCCGACCGCTTAAAGTATATACATCCTTGATCAGGATAATCAGTCGAGTCGATATAGCTACACGCAAATGTCAGAGACTGGAAACATCTATTCTCATATTGATACCCGATCTGAATGGATTGACAAACTTTTCGAAATTTTGATACTGAAATGATAATTTGAAGCTGGCTAAACCGAATACAAATGCGGTTTTCAATTAGCAACAAATTAGGTGAAGTTAAATTAAGTCTGTAATTATAAGCGGCAAGTTTCTAATAATAGTTGTGGCTGTCGCTTGTCGTTAATGTATGCAACGTAGTGCGATAATTTTGAATGCTAATTAAAATGCACGTTAATCGTAAATGGAAAGCGTCGCTTTCATCAAATCAAAAATTGGCATCGCTTCTGGTATGTGACACACGTGGCCTTTGCCATCACTGATGGGTATGGATATGGGATATGTGGCATGGAACATAAAACAGGAAGGAGGGTGGCTGTAAGGGGGTCTTGGGCGTTTTGGGTTTGGTCACGTAGTTAACCGCAATTAGTCGTCGTTGGCCCGTTGTTCAAACTTGATATGTGGCTGTGTGTGGTTGTGTGGCTGTGTGTTGGGTGGTTGTGTGTGTGTGCGTGTGTGTGTGCGTGTGTGTGTGCGTGTGTGTGTGTGTGAGCGTTTGGCTATTTACAAAAGGTTCGCACAATCAATGCGTTGCTTAATGCAATCAATGCTAATGACATTATGTTGACAAATGTTTGCCATTATTGATGAAAGCGCACGGGCCAAATTGACAGTCGGTTGACTGAACTGATTCCATCTCAGCCGTGTTGCCACAGACAATGAGAGTGCGTGTGTCCCAAACACCTGACCAACAACCCAAATAAACCAACTGGTAACATTTAATTAAAATCACATTCGATTGGACAAACGCAACTTTGTAAAACATTTTGTATTTTGTGAACCAAAATTGTCGAGTTGTGCGAGTTGAATTTTGATAGCCACAGTTTTAGTTAAGCCACGTCGAAAGTTAGCTACAGCTTAGACAACTATTTTGTTAATTATTATTGCCACTTACATTTGATAACAACACTTCGATTACAACATGCAACAGTTGTGCTGCAAGTAGCCTGTGCGGAATTGTTGCCGTTTAGCAAGTGAAACTAAACTCAAATTGGTTGAAAAAGTCAGCGAAAGTTTATTGTTAACGGCACATGACCACCAAAAGCAACTGAAATATCAATAACAATAACAATACCAAGAATAACACACACAACAACAACAACAACAACTATTGCAGTAACAATAACAAAAACAAATGCAGAAGCAACGCGAATCGTTGGCTTCAATGGACTTCTAACTTACGCTTCTTGACGGAAGACTTTCCGTCTTGCCTGTATTTACATGCTTGTGGGTTGTAGTTCGAGTTGTGCGAGTGTGTGTGTGTGTGTGTGCGTAATTTTCATTTTGGAGCATCACGCGTTGTCATGGAGGCATTTGTTGTTGTTTTTGTTCCTTTGGATGCCGTCCTGACTGCTGCTGAATTCTGTTCGCTTGATGAGTTCTTTTTGGCCAGCAGTCGAGCAAGCCCTTCTATGAGTACATGTGTGTATTACTTTATTTTACATGTATGTGTGCTGCTCAGCACAATGGGTCAAAAACTCATATTTTGGCTCGTTGTTGCAGGTGAAACCAATTCATGGATTTATTGCATCGTTAAACTTTTAACTTTATCTATGCTCAACTTGTTCTACATTTCATCTTAAACTAAAGCAATTTGAGCAGTAATTTTTAATAAATTATCAGTTTTGTGCACATGCATGCTAAGGGATACATCTCCTGAATAGGATCAATATCTGAGTCAATCTTCTGTCGATGTATGAACAAAAGGGTCTCAGAGTCTCAGAGCTATAGACTTTGAGTTCGGTCTTGTGAATAAAAACATGAGCTCCATTTGTTATTTTTATTTTTTAGTTATCAAATTAGAATAATATATTTAACAGCTGAGTTTCATACGACAGCTCTCTTTATTACCGCATTGTTAATTGTTTTTGAAAGTGTTTATCAGAATATTTATTATTTATAAGTTAATTCAACTGAAATTAACAAATTTATGACCCAATCTTTTAGCGGAACAGATATTGGCTTTATTACTTCCATTAAAAATTGAAAAAATTTGATAAGAAATATGCAATTTTGGCCACTGTGTTGTATAACGTTATATTTTTGCCATTCAAGCGTTGTAATTTCCGCTCAAGTTAGTAGAGCGACAGTTTCCGTTACTGGGTAGCTGCCATTGCAAGGCACACATAATTTGAGCATTAGCACATATAGTCCTGTTTATGTTTATGTTCATATATATATATACGTGTCGTGTATGAATATATATCTATCTATATATCATTCGTGTTCGTAGCTGTTCTGCACTGCAGGATACTTTTTAATATCAGAGATGCAACGAAGTTTTACTTGTTGCGATTTCATGGTGCCTACACCCTAGGGCTTAAATGTGGGTTAAACAAGTATACTACGCTTTGATGTACTGTTAATCATTTTACCTCCTCAATAATAGATTTAAAAATGGTTCACCAGGAAAAGTCATTGCCATGAATTTATCAAAACTTTTGGTATTAATGTTCAGATGAAACATGTCCTTCAATCCGACTAATTTAAATTTATTTAAATATCAATACACATCGATTTCTGTTAGCAATAATTGTCAATATTTTAGGGACAGAGCATCTTCATTTATATATAATTTTCATTCACTTATCATAAATTAACTGTACACAATTCATTGGGATCCCATGAGAAATACACAAGTCTAGTGTAAATTTAACAACTGGGTTCTGGGTATATCGTAGTCGAATAAAGGATTCATACTTGTTTTGTTCTTTGCGTTCCAATTTCCTTGTCCTTGCCCAATAAATATGGTTTCATTTTTGTATTACAGGATCGCCAGAATGCGCAGTCCTCCTGCGCCGGCCTCTTTGTAGCCGCTCACTTGGGCTTCGACTATCCGGGCGTATGGATGCACGTCGATATGGCCACGCCCGTGAATTGTGTAAGTAATTGTCGCATCTAGTTTGCACACAGCAGCATGCCAACATTCATTGTTGCAAATTTTGTTTTACAGGGCGAACGTGCCACAGGCTACGGTGTCGCACTGCTCCTCACCCTGTTTGGCAGCCACACGAGTTGCGCCCTGTTGCAATCGATTGCACCCACCGACGAGGAGCCGCCATCGAAGCGTATCTGCCGCGATTAGTGTTACGCACAATGGCATTGCTGTGAATCCAAGCGATTTTGCATTTCAATCAAGTTTACAAACACAAACAAAAACAATAAAACATACACAGAGAAAAGAAACACACGTATGTATATGTACACACACACACACACACACACACACACATTTATATAGATATATATTCATGCAATAAATCGAAACGAAGTTCAAATGTCAATTGAATTAGCTGCATGGCAATAAAAAGGAAATTCAACGAAACACTTCCAAGCTGTCGATTAGCATTTGTCACATTAATTGTGTGTGTGGGCTTTGCTTGAGTGCTTAAATTGTAAACACACACACACACACACACACACACATGCCAATACACACATGCACACAAAGATTGACGGCTGCCGTTGTGCACAACACCCCTTTGCTGTTCAATTAGACTGCTGCTGTTGTTACAGTTGTTACCTGCGCCAGGCGCTTAAGTGGATTCATCATCATCATCATCAACTTGATGCGGCTGCAATTGTGTCGACAACAACAATACACAACAGCAACAAAAACAACATCAACGGAAAGTCAGTAACAACAACAACGACGTCAACGTCAACAACAGCTAACAATACATATTAAATTGCAACATCAGTGTGCCACACGGCGTCGCGTCGCCGTCTTAGTTGCCTGCTTTCCTGCACCTCCACGGGCTTGTCAGCTGCCAGCGTCAGCGTGAGAGACAGATTCACGGAAACGCCCACAGCCCCTGCATCTGCCCCTGCATCTGCCTCTGCCTCGATTGCAGTCCGCCCCCCCTTAAATTTAACTCACTTTCGCAGTTGCATTTGCTAAATTTCATTTTACCTTCTTCCATTTCTCTTTTTATTTTTAGTTTATTCCCTTTCCGTGTGGGACTGCACTCTTGCGCTTTTATTGTTTAATTAGCTTGAAATACGTTTATTTTCATTAGTGAGCAACGTAAGCAACGAGCGAGGTGAGCACAGACCTAAGTGCTGGTGATTTGTAAAACCTTGAAAAAGGAGCAGCGCCAGCAATGTGCAACTCTGCTGCAAGGCCATAGATTTCCAAATGGAAATGGAATGGTGTGTGCGCCTGTGTGTGTGTGTGTGTGGATTTACTAGGTATACACATGTATGTCGTCAGTGGCACACATACATACACACGATTAGTTTGCGATGTTTACGAGTCTAAATCTTAAGTGGAGATATGGCTGCAATTTTTTCAAGTTAAGCTGCTTTTTTTTGCTGCCCAAACATTTTTTTGTATAAAAAAGTAATTTAAAGCAGATGATATAACTGACTGTGAAGCGTTTAATATAGAATAAATATTAAATATTAAGGTAAGTTATATCTGTGTAAGAATTAATTTAAAAATATATTTTTTTAATATACAGTGGCTCACATAGGATTCTGCCCAGTGCCTAGCAAAAAATTTAAAGTGCTATAAAGTTTAAACAAGGAAACAAATTCAAAATGTTTAAATGCCAATTTGTTTAATGTTGTATCACATTTGAAAAACAAACTTTAGTTCTTATTAAAATATTAATTAATTAATTAAAATTAGTTAATATCTGAAAACATAACCAAAATTTACGTCACAAACATTTTGCCCAGTTTTAAGAAAAGTTTAATATTTGGCGTATAAAAGTTTGAATAAGGATGTTAATACTTAGTATGATATCCTTTAGCCTTAACAACTTCCCTTAACCTATTATTCATAGAAGATACCAGCTTCCGGGTAGTTTCTGGACTGATCCTGCTCCACTCCTCCTGCAGAGCATTTTGGGGATCCTGTTTGCAGGATATGTTGTGTTCCCGGATGTTATTTTCCAGCAGAGCCCACAAATTTTCAATAACATTTAAATCTGGAGACTGGGCCGCTGGAATCATCACGTGGGGGCAGTTCAATCTAAGCCAGGACTGTACTATTCCGTCCTTATGCTTGGGGTCGTTGTCCTGGTAGATCCGGAAAGTACGAGGGATTCCAGCTTCTCGGCACTTTGGAGTAAATTTTCCTTTAGTATATCAAAGTACACATTCTTGTCCATTGTTGTTTCAAAAATCACAAAATTTCCGGCACCGGCTGCCGAGATAGATGCCCATACCAGGACACTTCCTCCGCAGTGCTTGACTGTTGCCCTTAAGTTTTTGGGACTCAGCTCAGTATTGGAGTGTTGCCACACATAATTCCATACGTCCGAGCCAAAAATGTTTATTTTGTGCTTAAATTCAAATATGACTGTGTTCCAGAACTCCAAATCCTTGTCCAAGTGGATTTTGGCGAACGTCATCCTATACCCTGTATTTTTTGCTTATATAAATTGCTCTTTCCGTGATGCTCGGGCCTTAAAGTCATGGTTGCGCAGAACTTGGAGCACCGCTCCCATACTGAACTTTTTCCTTATTTCATCCTGCACCTATTGAGTCAGTTTTTGAGCCGATAGCTTAAGATTTCCCCTTGAAATCTTGATGATCCTTAGCTCGTCCTGCTCGGTGAAAATCGGGTTTGGTGCAATTCCGCCCTTGTCCTCTGTCCAATTTTCGTCGACGAAACTCCAAATGATGTGGAATACAGTTGACTTGGCTAGATTGACCATTTCAGCTATTTGGCGATGTGAATATCCGATTTTTAAGTGTTCCAGGATGAGTTTCCTTTGTTCAATGGTAGTCAGTTTGCCCATGGTCCTTGTTGGTTTGTTGCACTCGAGATGCAGGATATAACTAAACTGACTATGAAGGATTGGTCTATTTATACCGAAAAAAATCAACTTTAGGTCAAAAAATCCGGGTTTTATGGCACCCAGGTGTCCATAAAGTACCTGGGCAGAAAGTTTGTGACCTATAATTTAGGTACTTTTTTACATAACCCGACCTAGTGGGTGGGGAAATCCCCATTTTTTAGGATCATATATTAATTTTTGTGGTTAATATATGTACCTGTCATGGGTCTTTGGAATTTTTGAAAAATATTACATAATTACTTTATGGCAGGCAATTAAAATTGGTGCTAGGCACTGGGCAGAATCCTATGTGAGCCACTGTATATATATATAATTTATAAATGTATAGATGATGTATGATATGCAACTAGTTGTAAAGTGACCAAACCAAAAAAGTTTGCAATCCTTAGTATATAATAAGAGAAACATATTTAGTTTATATATATATAAATATATACTATGTATACAATAAATATAAGTAAATATATACTATATAAACTAAATATATTTCTCTTATTAAAATACGTGAAAGTTCATTATGAAGCGTGAGGAAGGAATCGAACTGCTATTTTTGAAGCTGCAAATATTACAAAAATCTATTTATTTATAAATAATATATCATGGATAAGGTAAACAAATAGAGATTATTATTATAGGATGCATTCCGGTTTTTATGTTTGGTTATATATAGTTTATAGAAATGTCCTCATTCTCTGATAAATTTTGAAAACTTACCGTAAAGTGCCAGTGCTCACATATTAATTATTAGATGCATATTTATTATTATTTAACACCACAATAAACAAACGCAAATGAATGATTTACCTACGTACAAATATACAGAATGTCCACCAATCCAAAAATATGCTGCAACATTGCTTTGGGGCACCACATACATGTTTGTTGTAGTCGTTGTTGTTGGTCTCGTTGTGGTATATTTGAGTGACACTTTTCAATTGAATTGGTTTTTGTTGGCCCTGAAACCAGTGCGCTGCAGGCAGCAACATCCAATGGATATCACTCATGCGCCACTTTGCCTGCAACAATTGACCCCGGCACATGCGTTCGTGTTGAAGCGTATTGAACCTTAAACGGCTTACGGCAAAACAGAGTCAAAGCCAGCCTCAAGGCGAAAGATGACACTGTTGGCTGTGGCCATTGGCCATAAATATCTTCACACACATCGCCGCCGCGTGAACTCTCCAAGGGATTGCTATCGTCCATCGTTCATGGCTGGTCTCCCTATGCAGCAGTTGACTTTTGTCGCATTGGCGCTGCCACAAGTTTATATTCGGATTTTTTTTTCTCTTGTTTTACTCAATTTGGAGTCAAGCGTATGTGTGTGTTGTTAAGTCCGACTAAAGCCAAAAACAATAACAATGACAATATTAGAATTTGTTGCTCGGGCCAAGCAACCAGCCCATGTGTGTGTGGTCATTTTCATTGTTCTTTCTGTGTAGACTGGCTGTTCTTGTTGTTGTTGTTGTTGCTGCTGTCTGCCTGGACAGCTTAACCCCAGCACGGCATTTAAGCTGTGCGCACAAGTTGCCAGTTGGCTTGGTTGGGTCTCCGCACAAATTCCGCACCAATAAATTATTCTTTTTCGCACCTTAAGTGACAGAGATCTTGCTCTAAGCAATGTTTTCTGTCGTCTCAATGCAAGTTGCTAAATAATGTACAACATTGCTGAATTCCAAGCCGTAGTTCATGTTCTTGTTGTTGTTGATTTCAATTCCCCAGTTAGCTGTATGAAAAATAGATAATAACTTCAACGCTCCCAAGCATTATGACGTAAACAAAACAAATTGTCAATTTATAAAGTGAAAGTTTTTTGGGCCTCAAAACGCGACGCAGCAGCAGCGGTAGCAACTAATGGATGCCAAAAGTTTAATAAATAAAAAATTAGCTAAATTATGTAGCCTACTTTGTGGCGTGGCAAACAAAAGCCGTAGCATAACTTAAGTCGCGCACTGCTCTCAGTGGACCAATAGCTGTCATAAAAAAACCAAAACAAAACAATGGAGATAACTCAAGCGAATGTTAGTCAACTTGAAAATACCCTGTGTTATATATATATATAAACTCTTCTTAGCAGAAATCGCTTCTTATCTGTGACCAGATAAATTTTCAGAGACAAAGCAATCTTGACTTTTAAAAGGGGCGTGGCGTTCCTATCACAAACCAGCGGGAAATTCTGCTGGGCTGTCCCTAGGACAGGGTTTTTGGCTTGTTGCAGGCCAACGGCAATAGCTTAAAATTAGCTATAAGCAAAATTACTGTAAAATGGTTTAAATGGGAGTAAGAGCAAAATATAATAAGCCCAAAAAGCAGCGACTAATAAAAAAAGGGCAGGGCATCGAGGCCTAGCCCAAAAGTATACAACAAAAAAAGCATGCTCCATGGGCGTCGGGCGGTGGGTGGCTGCATCTCCCGCGGGGCATGGTGTTAAATGAAGAATAAAGCAACAACAAGAGCAATGTGTGTGTGTGTATGTATGCTTGTGTATACGTGTGATGGCAAACATATTTTATGAGCTGCTCTGTTGTTGCTGTCGTTGCTTCTGTTGCCTCTCAAACGCAGCCGATAATAAAACTTTCCTCTCGAATGGCTGCAGCCCGCTGGGAGCGTAATCGAGGCTGTTACATCTATGCTGTGTGTATTTGTGTGTGTGCGTAGAGTGTGTATATTTTAAACGAATCATGATTCCATGTTGGCAAAGAAATTTATGAATTATATTTATAAATATATACTGGGAATGAGCGGCAACAACTAAGTTGTCTATGAAATTGTGTCCAACAATTGCGGATTTAACAATTTATGGTTAAATATTGCATGTAAACATCAAGTGTCTATAAATAGAACAATTATATTTTATATTTATGTTATATAACCTTTAAGTTTACATGAAGATAATCGTGTTACTTTTTGAATTTTTCAATTTTTTAACAATAATTGCCGTGGATAATCGGTTCAGTTTTGACAAAGGTTTGGTCGTTGGAAATTTTGTGGCCGATGTGACACAGCGCTGATGTGGACGCGCTCGTATTGCCGGATAACCAATGATCCAGATGAAGCTGATGATCAGCCTTGCTTTAATAATTATTTATTTTGCACACATATTTGCGATGCACTCTGATGGGGAAAATGTAAGCGTAAACATCTGAGAAGCTTGATAAAAGAAGACTGATCGGATGTAAGCGAAGTTGGCTGCGCTTGCAATTCGATTGCACTTCGATTGCAATGGGCGTTGCCACCTGCAGAAATAAGTCCTGCTAACTGGTTGCCAAGCAGAGGGATGTAGATCAGCTGCTCTCCAATTCGCTGACGTGTTCAAAAATTAATTTTTTAATGGTCCATTTTATTTAAATATATGAAATGAAATAAACTTATTTTGACACTTTGTGTTTTTTATTTTCTAGCATTTTCTCACAGATTGATTAGTAATATTGGCAATGGGTTTGAAAACTTTGAGAACCTAGAGTTAAAACCGTTAGGTTATGCCACTAAATTGAAACCGTCGCACAATTTAAATTTAAAATAAAATGTTAATAGTTGCAGGTAGAACCAGAAACGAGCAAAACCAGCTGCTTATCATCAATATTGTTGTTGTATATGTTCATATTTGCCAGATAATAACATCAATTTATGTTGCAGCATATTATTCGAGGTTGCAAGTATTTTTTTATATATAAATATATGGTCTTTGGAGACTATCAGGACAAAAAGAGCTTGAAGGCGTTGAAAAAAGGTCAAGCAAAGGGATTGACTTGGACATGAACATATTCAAATTGCTTTTGGGCAGCTAATAAAAAGCTTGTAATCAAATGGGGCGGTTTCAGGGCGGTCGTCCGAACGTTGGACCTGGGCTTGGTTGAAAAACTTTTGCTTAACAAAGTCGCAAACTTGGACATGGTTGGTAAAAATAAAATATTCGACTTGGATGGGCATGAGTAGCAAGAAGCTTATGCACTGGCTGGCCCCAGATCCTTGCAGCTAGCTCAAAATTGCTCTTTTTCATTTTCCTTGTGTGTGTGTGAGGGTGTGTGTGTGTGTGTGTGTGTCTATATATGTTTTTATTTCAAAACAGCAGGCGATTGCACTTATCCAAGTGCTCAGGCAAAAAGTAACTAAGCAAAACACTCGTTGCAGTTAACTTAGTGCTTACTTAAGTGACTCTATCTTCATTTCTGTCTCTGCTCCGTCTGTACGCGTATGCGTATTTCTGCAGAGACTCCATTGCTCTTACCTGTCCCCCAGCCGGCGCCTTACGTCCTGTGTGTCCTGCTGCTGTTACTTTTGGTGCTGCTGCTACTGTTGCTGCTGCCTCGCATTATCAATGAAAATGCTCGTGAATAATGCAAGCCTAAGAAAATAAGCTGCACTCAAGTGCGCATCTTACTACCAACGCCAACGTTGTTGTTGCTGTTGTTTCTGCTGACGGAAAGCTTACATATGTACATATTCTATAAACTTATACCCAAACTGTAAATGTACACTTAAGTATTACCTTCAAAGTAGGAGACTAACATACGTTTCATAATATATACACATACTGTCCATCTCTCTTTATAACGTATGGACATAATTCGAAAATTACAGATTTTTTAATTTTGCTAATAACTGGGATTCCAAATTATCAGATAAATTTGTCCGATTCTAGATTTGTTTGCAGACTTTCCAATTAAAGTATGTTCTAAGAGTATAAGGACCAGCTTTATACATTAAGCAATTCATATATTCAACTTATGAAAACATTGCAAAAGATCCAAAAGTAAAAAGTAAATTTCAGAAATACAACAACTAAACTAAACTAACCACTCGTAAACTTAATTTTGTAAAATAAATTATTAACAATTTGCACACATTGCAAAAGAGAGTTTTCTGGCACAATTATGTCACATCCTTAAAAATATAAAATTGCAACAACTTTATTAATTACATTGACTTAGTTTTATGAGATTTTAATATAATCAACGATCAACTCAGTTTTCGCTGCGAGCGCAATTTAATAAAGGCAAAAAGTAAAGTGATTAACTCTGGGAAATGAGCAAAAATGCAACAAGCGGTAAACATCAAAAGTGACATTGGTTAAAAAACACACAGCGAAAATGAAAACTTTAAATGAATACGAATAGGACTTCAGACAGCGAGACACACACACACACACACACGCAGACACACACACACACACGCACAACACAAACATAAAAAATTGCAGGCTGAATTAAAACTGAAAATCGTAGCTGGCTTTGCAAAAGTAAAAGCAAAAGTTGCGAACGGCGAAAAACTCAACGAAATCCACAAGGAGACACACACACACACACACACACACACACGCACACATACATATATAGGACCATCCAGAGCACTCTTGAAAAGTAGGCGTTACGCGGTCGAAAAACTTGGCTCACGTTGAACTTTGGCCTATGAAGTTAGGGCTGCGTTTACCTTGGCCATAAACTTGTCCGGCGACTTGCTGGCAATTAGTGCACCTTTCACGTGGCACTGCAGCTGCCTCTGTTTCTGTGTGTGTGTGTGTGTATTCGTGGGCGTGGTCATTTAATTCATTTTTAGTAGCTCCGACACCCGAGACTGTGTCGCTTTTGCACACAATTTCTCATTCAGAAGTTTTCAGCTGCGCGCGCGCTTACAAGTTTGCAATTCTTAGTCTGTTAACAAAGTTCATAAATAGTTCATAGTTGGTTTCCCAGGCAGCAGCACCAACAACAACAACAAGGATAATAACCATTTTCTTAGCATCTTTGCTGCTACACATTAATTGCTCATGTGTTGTGTTTAATACAGATATGCACAATCTGATGAAAGTTATGAAGTAAATCTGTAGTTAGTTGTTTTCTAACTGATTAATAGATACGGTCATGTTTTCCCTTGATTGATTCAAACAAGCCAATTTGTTAATGATCCGACAATCAATTAAATCAAACTTTGCTGAACTGATTTTCTACACATGCAGCCATTGTCGTTGAGTATCAATGTAATAATTTTACATTGATTGTGTACGTGAGTAAAATTTTAGTGATGTTCCTTTGAACTGGATTGGCAAATACTTAGTTATATATTAAAATTATTATAATGGTACTCTATGCACCGCGACCAATTAGCTGTATTGTGCTTCCTTCTAAACCTACAAATCTTCGGTGGGATTGAGGGTTTCTATGTCATAAGACATGTTTCCCCAGGATAGTACTAATTCTTCTGGATAGGGCGACACATCCTCATTGTATTAAACCTAGTTTAGCTAAGTGACTTCTGCTTACACTTTCCACTCCCGAGACCAGTGAGGAAACGAAGTCTGTTTTTTCTCGCCAATATAAATTTGCTTAAAATGTTTCTGATTGTAGCTGCCCAGTTTGGATGCGTAGGTGTCTTTCACATTTGACGGTTCTGGTCCTAATGGAGCATTCTTGCATTTAATTTTAATAAACTCAGAATTATTTTATATTTTATTAATTTTTTTCATTAATTTTAAATTTTGAATGCAATAACTCCCTTTTAATTTCAAATAATATGATTTGATAATTTATTTTTAATTTAAAGTGTTTAATTTTTAAGCCCTTTTCATATTTATAGTTTTGGATCGATTTTAGTCCACATTAAATAAACTAATAACGCCAACGTTTCAACCATATTGCTTAAAATTGCAAAATTAACCTATAAATGGATATAGACTATCCTCAATAATGATCAAGCATATGTGTAAATAACTAAAGCATTTCATGACAAAAGTAAACGAAAAGTTGTAGCAGGCCACTTGTAACAGGCTGGTAAAAGACTGAAAACAGGCTGTTAACAGGCTACTGATGACGCAGAAATGAAACTGTAACTTAACATTTTTACATAACTTGATATCGATGTCGATCGATATCGATTGTGTGATCACCAACTTGAAGAAGAAGAAACGGATCGCTGTGAATAAAGTAAAGTAAGCAGACGTGTTTTAGAAAGACAAATAATTTAGTTTTGATTGCCACAGAGACAATTTATAATTTTTTAACTTTTCGACATGATCAGCAGCTACTGTACCATTTGGCTTATGTACGTATGTACATATGTATGTATGAGGAGTTCTACCAGCTGTGCATATCGGCTCGCTTGAGGCATTTCATTTAGTGTTCACAGTCTGGCATGTGGTGGTGGCATGGTGAGAAATCAATGTGCCACAGGTAAGTTGAGGGGCATGTCTGGTTCTGTCACTGGAATTGGGGCTGGGGCAGGTCCATTTGCAGCACTTGAAAAAGTAATTGTTTGCGATTTGCAGCGTGTGGCGTGTGTCAGCACCAAAAGCTGGAGCAGAGCGTCAAAATTTGTCTGTCGATGCGGATGCGAATAGATGCAGCCAGCTTTGTAGCTGCCAAAGCCCTTGAGACTTTTGAGTGGCCTTTCGTGGCAGTAGTAGCACCAGTAGCAGCAGCAGCAACAGTGCCGTTTACTACAGCTACAGACGTTTAAAGCTGCTCTGATGACGCCCGAGGATGCTATAAGCAAAGCTCTCTAGTCACTCTCAAGTATGCAACGTCAATGGAAACGAGTTTATTTGCAGTCGAAATATGTCCCCAGACAGCAACAATAGCAATTAGTTCATTGTCAATAGTTTGCCAGCAGTAAATGTTGCACGGACAAGGACAAAATTTACCGCTTTGCGGCATCCGAACGAGCGGATGGGTGTTAGGGCGGCGGGGGTGATTGCAAATTTAACTAAATTGTAATCGGAATATGCGCATACAAATGGTATTAGCTAGAAATGCAAATTACTTTACGGCCATGCCAGTTTGAAATACCAAAACGTACTGCAGCAAGGACAATGACGAGCGCTTGGAGCTACTACTGCAAGGACGATGCTGCCCGCCATTGTTGCAGTCAAATTGCAAGCGATTAAGTGAAGTAAGCTAATTAATTTTGCATTGTGTCTCTGTCTCTGGTCTCCGCTGCTGTTCCTGCTGATTGGCAAGCACTGGACTCACATTTATTTAAACACACGTACATAGGCGTAGTCAGAATCTGCGCATGGGATGAACTGATCACTCACAAATTTTACAAGAAACTCTTGTCTCAAATATATAACGATGCCTAATTCATTTTGATATTTAGAAAGTCTTTAGCTTTTTAAAGCTATTAAAGCTAGAGTTACCAACTGCAAAATCATTTGACATAAATGTAATTCAATCTGATAATAAAGAAGAAAGAAGAAGAAGAAAAGGTTGGTTTTGACCGAGAAATGTTTTCACTAATCTTTAAGGAAGTTGTTCGTACCCTACTTTCCAAAATTGATAGTTCCATCACTAAAATTTTTGGATTTATAGGGTTTTCAGAATTTTTGAGGGCGGGGCCGGCCTTTACATTTTTTTCTTTTTTACCAATTTCCAATGGTGGTAAATTTAGCTCAAAATTTGCTATAGCTTTAACTTTGCCGTTTTTTGGAGACGGGAGTGAACGTGGTGCAAAATGTTTGTTCGCTTGTTGAAGGGCGTTACTAATAATATACCTTTCGAATTTGATGACTACATTTCAAATTATGAAATTTCCGGTTTTACACTTTCAGATAGAAAGATTTTCCTATAAGGGCGACAGGAGTGTATGGCCAATATCGATCTTTGAATCGTCAACATTCTAATTTTGTGGATATTTGTGGACCAATATACTCCAATACCACAAAACTTGAAAGTAATGAACTATATGCACTGATTTAATAACTATAGAACTACTCATCTGTTGCCAAAAATCTTTTTCATATTCATCTGTAGATTTGTATTAGAAAAGTTAAGCAATTACGCTTTGAATTAATTGAGAAGATTTTTGGTTAAGGTATGTGGAAATAAGAATTTAAGAAAGTAAAAAGCTTGAATATTTAATGCATGTAAATATCGGTTGTAAGGGACTTTACAAAATGTTCGCTTCGACGTCTGTTTACTTTACGTTAATTGAGTTGGCAAAAGTCGCCATAATTTCGAAAGCCGCCAGTCGCGGCTTTCGGCCATTAAACAAAATGAGGCCAGACGCTGCATGGGCCATGGTTGCTTTTTTGGTACATGGTTGCCATGGCGTTAATAATGTCGTTAAGAATCCTGTCTCCCAATTGTAAAGCATTATTTATACATATGTACATATGTATGTGTAAGTACGATGTGTGTATAAGTACGTTCACATACTTGGATTATCTGCATCCCTGGCAATCTCATCGCACTTACGACTCCCGATGCACTTTTCCGTACATCGGACATGAGAGTATTCCGTTTATTTCAACAGCACTTAACAATTTATGTGCGTATTTATTAAAATCTCGTGTTATTCATTTATACTTCTGCAGCTGCTTAACAACAATATTAAATGCATTCATTGCAAATAACATTCCATTTAAAAGCGGCCTGATTGAATAAATTACTGCATGCCTTAGTTACACTAATTAATGACGATTAAATTTACTTAAGAATCGAGATGTGCCGTTTTATAATCAGTATTTATCAAGTATATGGGTCCTGTACTAATTGAATTCAAAACTCACACCAAATCCGACTTACAGAAAAAACGGTGAAGTTTTGGCCTTATTTTATTGGCCATTTAACCCAACGTAAGCAGAAAAACAAGTTACGTAAAGAGTTTCAGTAAATTCGACATAAGAAAGTTCCAGTTCAATAAATGTAATCTATTTTCATATATATATTGATGGGTTGTTGTCTCTCTGGCTTTCTGTGGCAGCAACGAAATAAATAGTATCTCAAATCCAACAAAATATTGCATATGATATTTGTGCAACGAGGCATGGAGTATTGTTTTTTTTCCTTTCTTTAGTGGCCCAAGAGTGGGTTGGGATTGTCGCGCCCAAGACGACAAATTGAGCGAATGGATGACAATTTCTATTTGTGTCGTAAAAAGCGCAGTAAATGCGCTTTGCAAAATTCAAAAAACATCAAGCATTGGAATCCATTGCAATCCACTGGGATGGGCAATTGGAACCGTGGCAAACATCAAAAAAGCAAATATCAAGCAAAGCTCGTAGAGGGTCAGGCTATCCACACACACATCCTTCTTTTATGTGTGTTTGTATTTCTATGTGTGTGTGTGTGTGTGTGTTTTCGAGCAAAACAATTTTTGCAAAGTTTAGTTTTCATTTGATGTGCCATGTTTATTTATTTTTATTTGCCGCTGGTCGTCCTCCTGCTGCTGTTGTTCCTCTGTGTTCTACTATTTCACTATCTTCAGTTATTTCTTATAGTTTTTTGTTGCTTCTGGTTTTTTTTTTTGTTTTATTTTTTTTTTTGTATTTTGTTGTTCTGTTGTTGCCTCTGCTTCTATTTCGACATTATGCTGCCCTTTTTGCTTGGTGTACCAAGCAAATGAAAAATAAGCTTTCAAAACATTTTGTGCCATTTAAGGAACAACATTTTTGTTGTGTTTTTGTTTTTCTTATATTATTACAAGTTGCTGGACATTGTTATTTTTGTTGTTTAGTTTTCATTTGAATGAATGTGTGTGTGTGTTGGTGAAAATCGTTTGTTGTGTGTCCAATTTGATTTTTATACATTGCTTTTTGCTGTCCAGTGCCATAGAAGAAATGAGTTTTTCTTTCCAGTTGATGTGTTTAATGGCGTTTGCTTTTACAGCTTTTCTTTTGGCCGTCTCACACTTATGCTAATTTTTGTGTGTCAACCAAATAGCTGCTAGCTGCCTGGCAAGGCATGCCTCGCTTCTCCATAATACAAAAATAAGTAAATCATTTAAATGTTTAGCTATGCAGTGTTGCAGTTGCACAGGCTTTTACTCTAATTAAAAGTGCATTCGGCAAATCTGTTGATGTTGCGGCATTTTATTTTATGTTGCTTGCCACATTTTTTTGGTTAGCTGAATGGCATTTTAAAGTTGCATAAGAAAGATAGAGAGGGAGAGAGAGAGGGAGAGAGAGAGAGACAGAGAGAGAGAGAGAGAAAAAAGGAGAGAGAGAGAGAGGTAGAGAGTGGGAGCTAAGTAAAAATGATTTAATTTGCCGCATTTCGCAATTAAGTGCAAGTCCTTGAAATGCACGCAGCAAACACTAATTGCATTTTTTCACGCCCGATAAAGGGATTTGCGAGCGTTGCAAATGAATCCTGCGTACAATGGCAAGAAAGCGAACCGACTGCAAGGCTGGCAGCAAACTTAATTAAGGCCGAGAACCAGCTAACTGCCTACTGTGGGTTGGCCCTTATAGGAGTGTGCTTTTAAGGGGTGTGTGGTTGTCACACACACACACACACACACACACACAGAAACACACAAAGCGGTCAGCATCTTTAATAAACCGTTGCGAAAAGTAACTTGGCCGCAGGTAATGAAAATCCTGATGACAATTTTTAGTTGTTGCAATGAAAACATTTCAATTGCGGTTGCCAAGCATTGTCCTTGCGGAAGTCGTTGCGCCTGATTGCCTGCCCGGCTCTGGCTAGTCCAAAGTAACAACTATAACAACAACAACGACAACAACAACAACATCAGTAGCAATAGCAACAGCTGCAGCAGTTGCAGCTGTGGCAGCTACAAACAAAGCGGATGAAGTCAATTCAAGTAAATGCTTTTCTACTTTACTCCACTTCCCTTTCATCTTCTTTCTGTTTGCCACTTTCTTTTTGGTCCGCATTCGCAACAATTGCAATTGTCATTATTGTTGTTCCTGTTGTTGTTGTTGTTGTTATTATTGTTGCTGTTGCCGGTGCTTTGGCTTATTGTTGTAATTGCAGTACATTCAATTTTCCAGCTTTGTGTCGCCACCGCTGCTTGTGGCAGGTGACAGCGTCGCAGCCAATGACAATCACCAGCATTTCCCGTTCCTGCAGCCAAATCAGTTCTTTAATTTATTTACCAGGCATGATTGTCTTGAGTGGAGCAAAACTATTGTCTTTTATTTATTTGCTTATTATTATTATTATTAATATTATTAATTGAAAAGTGTACATTTGTAACTTTGTAGATAACAGATTTAATATAACTAAAATCCTGCAAATTTGAAAGGACAATCCATAGAAATAATAGATAGAAAATGGAACTAAGAGAGGTCTGTCTTCATTGATTTTTAAACCCTTAACCTATTAAAAGAAGGTAAACAGGTTACAATGGTTTTAGCAAATGTATGTAACAGGCAGAAGGAAACATCTCCGACTCCACAAAGTATATATACTCTTGTCGATATAGCCATGTCTGCCTATCGAAAATATATTTTCATATTGATCTTCTTGCTGTCAGCAGACTAAAGCATTTTCTGTATGCATAAATAGACGAGCGCATGAGTGAGAAAGAGATGGCATGATAATCGACGCTAGCGTTAATATATTTGTTGTGTATTCTGCAGAGCCCCGATAAATATTATTTCGCTTACTCGACTACAACATTCTTACTTGTTTTGTTTTTTATGATGATTGTTTTGTTTTGTCCCACCTCAGCCTTGTGTTTCCTTATCGCAACTAACTTTAAACGGACCCAGACTATAGCTGGGCACGACGATCTGATGAATATCACTACGACGATTCACAGTCGTCACATTTTCACAGCTGCTGGGAAACTTAATTGTCTCATTGAGTTTACTCACAATTTCATTCAGCAATTCGCTTTGCCTGCAAAATCTTTAGGAACACACTCCACTGCACTTTTAAGCACATATGTGCATAAAAGGAACACAGTGAAAATAAATTGAAATAACATTCTGTTCTGAATATTTAAGTATTTGAAATAAGCACAGATCACACAAGATTTGAAGATTTCAAATAAAGTCTAATCTCCAATGGAACCACAGATATTAATTATACAGCGTTCGCTTTAAGTATTCTCATCGTTGTCTTCACACTGAGACTAAGTAAGATGATCTGATAGATTATCGAATTTATGTGCAAGTTCTGCAAAGAGTTTTCTTAGCCAGAGTTTAATCTAAATATCAAACAAAAAAAAGATCCCCATATAGTATATATATTATTAGTTAGCAAGCGCTTAGTGCGGGTTGGAATATCTAAGCCGCCTACGTTTTATTTTATGAAAAGTTTTGCTAAAGGGTAACTCCTAGTCGAGCTTTCTTACTTGTTGTTATTGTCATGTACTAAAGCAATAAACAAAGCTAAAAGTACTGGTTCCTTCTTATTTCGCTTAAGATTGCAAATCGTTCATGGCAAAACCCACATCTGACTTCCGACGCGCGAGTGATAAGAAATATATAATATATATGGGTACTTCCATTATTGATGTAGCTGTATTTAAAATTGAATTGAGAATTGATTATTATTGCATCCCACAAAGTCTTCCGGAGAGTCAGTGACATTGTTAAGAATATATTTTGAATAAGACAATTTATTTCAATGCGTATCCGGTCTGAATGTACTATCAAAAATTATAAATAAGATGACATCAAACTTGATTCAATATTATTTAATTTGGAATAAATGGATTCAACATAATTTTCAATATACAACTTTTAGAGCTATGTTAAATTTTGATATACCTTGCACTGGAATCAAGAGCATCTTAATGTAAATTACATAAAAAAATATATTCCCAAGGTATTCAGATACTATTTCAATCCCTTCTCGGCCTTATCATCATCTCAACACGTTTTAGTGACGTATAGCGACCCGTCAATTCATTCCAAATAATGCCAATGTCTCGATCGGTGTTATTATACCTTCCCATTAGATTGCTGTCAAATATAATCATATTTTAAAAGACAATTGCTCACTAATAAAAACTGATTGCATATATTACCTGTCATGGCAACTTGCTCTGACGATTCTGCTCGGTTATCGACGTGAGAAGTTTACCCATCACATCATTTACCAACTCGCTTTGACGAATCTTTTCTGTTGTCGATATGTTAAATTCATTTTCAAGTTCCTTCAGAATAGCGATCTGTTCTGATATGCTTATGTTGATATTGCTCTTTATCCCTTTAGCGATTCTCTCATTCACTTCATTCCAGCTTGTAACCACATTCGGCAACTCGCTTTCCCCTCTACTTTCTTGTACAGCAATAAAAATTAAAAACACAGCGCAAATAAATTGAAACATTTTGTTCTGAATATTTAAGTATTTGAAATTAGCACAGACCAGACAAGACTGAAGAAACTAAGTTGCTAGCTGTTGAATTTATAGGCAGCTTTCAGCTTGCTTCTAGGTATAGTACATATGTATATAAATACTATAGAATATATAATATTTTAATATTTTTCCAAGAAACACAAATTCTTGGAAGCAATAAAGTAGCGACGATTGTTATTTATATTTATTCTATAATCTGTCCCAAAAACTTTTAAATATATACAGTGGCTCGAAGCGAGATTCGAGCAGTGCCTAGCTAAAAATTGAATTGCCTGCCACAAACTCATTATTCAATATTTTTCAAAAATTCCAAAGACCCATGGCAGGTACATTTATTAACCACAAAAATTAATATATGACCCTAATAAACTGTAGTTTTTCCACCTTCTAGGTAGGGTTATGCAAAAAAGTACATCTTTTTATGGTCGAAGGCAGGTTTCGAGCAGTTACATTATGCACACCTGGGTGCCATAAAACCCGGATTTTTTACCTAAAGTTGAATATTTTCGGTATAAATAGACCAATCCTCAGTAGTGATTTTAGTTTTTTCCTGCATTTCGGGTGCAACGACCTAACAAGGACTATGGGCAAACGGACTACTATTGATCAACGGAAAATCATTATGGAACACTTAAAAATCGGATATTCATATCGCCAAATAGCTAAAATTGTCAATCTAAACACCTCAACTGTATTCTACATCATTTGGAGTTTCGTCGACGAAAATCGGACAGAGGACAGAGGCGGAATGGCACCAAACATAATTTTCACCGAGCAGGACGAGCCGAGGATCATCAGGAAAACTGACTCAATAGGTGCAGGATTAAATAGGGAAAAGGTTCAGTATGGGAACTGTGCTCCAAGTTCTGCGCAGCCATGACTTAAATGCCCGAGAACCACGGAAAATTAAATTTATAAGCGCAAAAAATATAGAGTCCAGGATGACGTTTGTCAAAATCCACTTGGACAAGGATTTGGAGTTCTGGAACACAGTCATATTTGAATATGAGTACAAATTGAACATTTTTGGCTCGGACGGACGGAATTATGTGTGGCGACACTCCAATACTGAGCTGAGTCCCAAAAACTTAAAGGCAACAGTCAAGCACTGCGGAGGAAGTGTCCTGGTATGGGCATCTATCTCGACAGCTCGCGACGGAAATTTTGTGATTATGGAAAAAACAAGGGACAGGAATGTGTACTTCGAATCTCGCTTCGAGCCACTGTATATTCTTTAATGATAATGACTCGCACGCTTTTTTGTCAACTCAACGCTTGTTTCTTATCACGTTCGCGTTTGTGATCAAGCTAATGTCAGGTTCTAAAGAATTCTCTCAATGTCGCTTCCCCAAGTGGCACCACGCATAATATTTGTCCAGCCCTGAGCATCAACATCGTCATTCGACCACTGTCAAATTTGCTTGTATTATCAGAATGGGCAAAATAGATTTCTTAAGGTTCTAAAGAATTTCCCAAATAAACTTTCCCAAAGCTGAACGACGCATAATGTTTGTCCAGTTGCCGCACATTGTCACACTGTAATTAAATTTTTTCAAATTTATGTATAAGTTCTTCGTTGGCTTTGTCCTCGAATGAATGGACTGCACAGTTCTCTTAGGCAGAGGTTTGATCAATATACCTAACAAGAAGAAGAACACCAGACAGTATATTAATTAATTGATTAGCATTCACTTATTCAATTTGCGAGTTGGGACATCTGTGACGTAGATAATTTAGTTATTTATAACATCTTAGCTAGAGGGTAACTGCTAGTCGGGCACTCTTACATGTAATTATTACGTTTCTTATCAGGTATTTGTTGAAAGAACATCAGTTTATAGGTCATCAGTATATAGTAAAGCCTGGGATTGTTTTGGCGAGAAGCGATTAGAGCCATTTGTTGTTGGAAAAGATGTCATATTTCAGTTAATCTTCTTCAGTTCGTCAGTCATTTAGTAATTTCAGCCAATCAGTCCGTCTGTCCGACTGTATGAACACGCGGATCGCAGAGGCTATTAGAGCTAGCGATATCAAATTTGGAATATAAGTTCTCGTGTACCAGGCGCATATCAAGTTTGCCTTATTTGATCGATAACTGCCTAAGTTTCTGAATTATCGATACATTTCGATTATTATTGATCAATTGCCATATTGGTCAATTTCATTAAGATCGGATAAGAACCTCCAAAGTTATAGTCGAAAATATATTTTCATATTGATCTTATTGCTGCATTTTCTATATGCATAAATAGGCGAGCGCATGTGTGAGAAAAAGATGGCATGATAATCGACGCTAGCGTCAATATATACTCACAATGTAGCTCTGTATGTATGTATGCATATGCACGTGTTTGTAGCCAGTTAGTTCGGGCATTTGAGTGCAAATCATCTTAAAGCGAAATTTGCCAATTAAACTAGAATATATTTAACAACTGGGTTAAGGGTATATCGTAGTCGAGCTAACTCGACTACAGCATCTTACATGTTTTATATATGGCTAGGCTAAAATAAATGCTCCTTCTTAATCTCTGTAGCTGCCAAGATGCTAGAATAAACTTTGAACAACTGTGGCCCTTATAATATTTATTGTTTGTACATAAACATTTGCGAGTCACAAGCGCGTGACCTTTTTGAGCTCGTGACCTTAGCACGATAAGTGTTTTGCGTCTATTCTCTTACTTCAAGTGCTGACCTTAACATAAGGATTCGTATTTAAGAGTCTCAAATTTCGAAACATTTTAAAAAATATTTGAAAATATTCATTTTGATCAACGCATATTTGGATAATATTTCGTTTTGAAAATTAAAGCACTTCAGAGAGCGAGTACTCTGTCAAGGGTCGATTGGGGTTTGAGTGTTCTTCATACTTAGTTACTCACAACGCTTGGCAATGGTTCATTAGCTGCGCTGGCTAAAAAAATAGTGCTGCCAAAGCAAAATGTGTGCAATCTGAGCATCGAGACCAAATGCTTCAGGACACAATTTTTTGCTGGAGCTGTTCTGGAGGGTCCTGTGTGCTAGTTGCCGTGTAGCTTGAATAAATAATTGCCATCCATCTTCTGGTGCAACGGATCAGCGGCCATATATTTTACTCCTTGCGAAAGAGCTTTAAAGCGACCTGTTTTAATATTGCAGCAAGCATTTTATTGTTCTTTGACGTCAACGATGATATTTGCATATCTCGCATAAGCGCAAAATTTATTAAAAACAATAAAAGAGAGTCAAGCTGCGAGGTGAGAAAACGCTCATAAAATGTGTTAAGCAAGAAAAGAGATATTAGTCCATGGACATGGACGACGTCCATTTCAAATTAATGGTTAAAAACGGATGAGGGGGATGGCAACCGGAAGACAAACAGAAAACGGGGTCGCTTCAATGACTCCACAAAAGAGCAGCAAAATTTTATGAGCTTCAACGGTGAAAATAAGAAATTTTCCGCAAAATAATATTACCCAAGCACGGACAAGCCAAGCAGACAGACGGGGAACAGACTGCAGACAACGGCAACGGCAACGGCAACGGCTACAGATACTGCTGCCATTTTCCGTGTTGCCATTAAGTGCAAAAGGATTTTCATTCTTATGCGCATCCTGTGCATAATACAGTCGCATTGGCACACGCAAAACTCATTGGTTTTTTGTGTCACTCTCTCTCTCTCACTCCCTTTCTCTCAAGATCTCTATCTCTTCTTTTCTCATTCTTTACGTTTGTGTGTGTGTGTGTGTGTATGTGTGTGCGTGCTTTTGTAAGGATATGCCAATTTATTGCACACACGAGTGCATTAGAGTGCCTGCCCCGTCCCGCCCCAACTCGCCCCTCTCCCTTCGCTTGGCTTCACAAACTTTTTGTGTTCATTTGGTGATTGTGGCTGCTGCATGTCTGGCAGAAATTACTTAATCCTTGTGGTTTTGTGAACTGCCATCGCCACCGACACCGCCACCGCCTCACTGACCCACACCTCATGTCAGACAGTAGTTGATGCCGGAACTGGAGCTGTAACTGGAGCTGGAGCTGGAGAAGGAGCCGCACATTAAAGCAATTGTAATTGGCATTTGTTGTTATGTAAGCGGTGCGCTCGAAACTAAGTATTTGCCCAGTGGATCTGAAAACCCTTTAAGCTGCTCAGAGCCAACAGCTGTCCACATTGTCTGCATCGAATTGCCTTCGGGGCCTTGAGGTTCACAATTCCAGACGGCAGCCAACTGGCAACTTGCAACTTGCAACTGGCAACTGCATTCCACTGGCCAACTTAACGTTAGCGTCTTTAAATATTTGCACCGTCCATTGCAGCAGTTTGCTGGCACAGCCATTTTTATTGCCTCACGGGACGCGACTATTCCTTTCACCAGTAACACCAGCAGCAGCAGCAGCAGCAGCAGAAGTAGCAGCAACTCGCTTCTTGCTTCCTGTCACTTGCTGGCTGCCGCCTGCAGATGCAACCAGCTGAGTTCCATTCACGTCGCAGATTACAAATAAATTATCGCTTAATAGTCATTTTACTGAGCCAGCTATTTACTGTCGTCGTACTTTGATGTCATTGTTGCTGTTGTTGTTGTTGTTGTTGCTGTTGCTGTTACTTCCTTGGGCTAGCTATCACCCCACGAACCTTGATCCCTCATTTTTTTTTTTAAATGACTGTATTTGCTCTTGATTCGCTTTCCCCAGGCAGTCCTTTCACTCACTTCCAGTTTCCATTGAGGCAGGCATTGCCCAATATGTGGACAAGCTCATCAATATTGAAGGAAGATGATACTGCGGATAATGTTCTGCAGCGGAGCTTTGGCATCCGCAATATTACGAGACACTGCGACTTAAACAGCTCCAAATTGTGCCTGATATGTGGATATCCAAGACCTGCACACAGGTGCACCTAACTACACCCACACATTCTTTATACATTCCAGAAGACACATCGGGTCAATTTCTGGCGTATATGAGTCTGCATTATTATTTCCTGAATATAATATAATAAACATAAATATATGGGATGTATCTTCTCTTTGATTTTTGGACAGTAAAAAAATAAAAATAACTAGAAAGAAATATAACAAAATAAGTTCTCGACTATAACGAAGATTCTTTAATTAATCTGTAATTTTTACTAAAATATTTGTTGTGACTATCCTTTCGTGATTATCGAATAGCTCCACAAAAATCGCATACGTTTCTTATTAAAATATCGAGGGAATTCTCTTCATTGTGGCTATAAAGAAATGTTGCATCAGCAGTTTGTGGCCGTGGCATTAAATTCGATGAAAATAAATTAAATATTTAAGCCGGAAATGAAGACCGAGCCCTTTAAGAGCAAACAAAAATCAATCTCGGCCTGTCAAGAGCTGTAATTGATATGCAATGTGAGTGTTCGGGGGGTGTGTGTATGTGTGTGTGTGTGTGTGTGGTATTCGTTGGCGTGGCTGAATGTGGTCGGAAGCGCGTAACGCAAGTGGGTTGGTTGGCGTTTTTTGGGGGGAGGCGGGAACCATTAACACATGCTCCAGCACACAGCCGGAGTGTTGCCTGGCGGGCATTTTTGCAGCCACAAACTTGCGTATGCAAAAAGGAATTGCAATTGAATTCATTGAATTCGATTTCAAAATGAAATGATGGGAGACGGGCAACTCCGGCGATGGGCGCATAGATGGGATCTCCTCCTATGAATATTCATGTATTCAAGCATATCAATAAAATATCATGGAAATTACTATACTACAAATGCAACGGAATGCTGGAGAAAAATACACATTTTGTATTTTTCTAATGAAATATTAATTAATGCATTTTTTCAATTTAATAATAAGTTATTTTACTGTGAGTGTTTCATAATTTTTAAAAGGTAAAATTGGAATGAGACCAATTAAAATGTGAAAAGTAATGTGTGTCGTTGTTCAATATATGTACTTATTTTGTATGCTATTAAAGTGTGATGAAATCACAAATATTGCTGAATAAAATAATAATTGATTTTCGTTAACTCCGCGCTGACATTGCGCCAGCGAACACATATTTCAATATTTGACAATATTTGAGCTATTTTGGAATGTGAGGAAGTGAAAGTAATGCGATTGCTGTCATATTTATTGATGATCTTTAATTGTATTGCGTACTCATACTCGTACTTACAGACTATTTACACAGGTTAATTCAAGCAACGTACATACATACATACATCAGTTGCAGTTGCAGTTGTAGTTGTATTTGTAATTGTAATTGTAATTGTAATTGTAATTGTAATTGTAAATTCTCACGTGCATTTCAGTTGCTTAAAGCTAAAAAATGTTTACAAAACCAATACACAGATTAACTTAAATGAAAGATCCTCAACTAAATGTGCAACACTAACGGTTGTCGCTGACACTTTTGTAGCGGGTCAACTTCCTGGCGCCATGTTGCAACGTCAGCGGCATGAAGAGCCAATGTGTGCTGATGGCTGCTGCCGTTGCGGTTGCCGCTGCCAACAGCAGATGAGCGCTGAGCAAAGCGACACCGGGCGCGGCTAAAGAGTGAGCTTGAAACAGAGTTTGAGAGAGAGAGAGAGAGAGAGAGAGAGAGAGAGTAGAAAGAAAGATTGCAATTATATATATCTATATATATATGTTGGCTTATTTGTATTATAAATTGTCCAAATATGCGACCGCTGTCAGTGTATTTGGATATGCATTTATTTTTAATTAGCAACTGCCACATTTACATCATTTAAGCGGTTACTGAAACTGCGGTCGCATGCTGATTAATTGCAACAGTGGCAACAACATTTGCAGTTGGCTGTTGGCTGTTGGGTTACTTACCTGACTTGAACAGCTTTTGATTCTTCAGATCGATATCATCGCGAAAGAGATGCGCCTGCAGGCTGGTCTCTCTGGTAAGTTGCGGATAACTCTCGATCTCTGCCACACAACGCAGCTCGAGGCTCAGACGCAGTGGCGACATTGAGCGTAGTTGCTGCTGTTGTTGTTGCCGCTGCTGCAGCATTTGCTGCAACTGCAGCTGATGGAAGCGCGGATCGTTTGCATAGAAGTTCAGCTGCGACACGATGCGCCTCAAATTGTAGTCATGCGCCGCAATTGATGTCTCCACACTTGGTTGCATATCCAATATGGCGGCCTAAAGCAAAGTACAATTAGTGTGTGCTTATTTGTGTGTGTGTGCGTGTGTGTGTGTGTGTGTATAACATACCCGAATACCGTTGATGTACCAGGTTATCTTGGTTAACAAACTGGAGAAGTCGGTGCTGCAGTTGACCTGGACGAAATCATCAAAACGGTACATCGAGTGAAAGCTGCTGATGAGCGGATTGTTCTGAGGCAGCGCTATAAAAACAAATGTAAATTTAATAATATAATAATAAACATTGCAAAACAGTTATTTTAAGCTTGTTAAAAGAGCATTTATATTTGTCTCTCTTAAATATCGAGAGCTATGTAATCAATTTGTAATAATTTCAGTATTTAAATTATTTTATCTATTTTATTTATTTTATTAAAGCTAGTTAAATCATGTTTTAATAATTTTGAAATCGCATTCGAATTTTGAAATTTCCGAGTCCTTAATAAATATTTAAGTTTAATCTCCTGTAGAGATATGTTTAAACTGAATGAAATTTTGACAATATTGGCACTTGATTTAAGTCACATATTTTGAGTGTAAATTTCTGTCGGTCAATTTTGTTGACACCAATCAGTTTTAACTGGAAAACGATTGTAGTTTCCCGACCCACACATGTTTAAAGTGTTTTATATAGAAATAGAAAAAATGAAACTATGATAGCTTATTTATTTAATAAAGTACACTTGTTTTATTATAGTTCAGAGCTGTAGCTGAGCTAGCATATTGCTAAATTTACTGATACAACCTGAATAATACGTAATGAGATTATAAGAGCTGGCTGGTAAATAAGCTAGTGACATTTCAGGAGCTGATGTTAAACGTGCATGAAATATGCAAATGGTGCACTTTGTTGTGCCTCAGTTGCCAGTGTTGCCTGTGTTGCTCCTGTTGCTAATGTTATGTTGTGTTATATAAATACAGCAGTTCGTGTTGTTGTTTACTTTTACAACTTCTCTATTTGCCTTTGATAAATTTTTAAAAATATTTTAGCAGCAGGCAAGGCAACATGTAACGCAGCGCATCTACAAGATATTTATTTTATATCAGCGGAAAAATAGATGATCATAAAACACATGCAGAGAAAGAGAGCGAAGCAGGACGCCCTGAAACATCCTGCTGAGTGTGCATATGTGTGTGTGTGTGTGTGGGCAAAAGTAAAAGCGAAAATAAAAATAAGAAAAACAAGCACACACACTCAAACACACATGTACACATGCATATATTGATGCAGAACGAGCAGCACGGCAGCAAGACAGCCAGGCACGAGCCATGTGGCATGGGGCACTCGGTAGCGGAGCTTTTCATTTTAGCGATATCCTTTTTAAGCATAAAGTGCTGCCGTAAATCACAGAGGCGCACACCAGCAACCTTAAACACACACACACACACACACACACACCATACACACCCACATAGAGATTCGCACACCCGCAGACTCGACGCAAGCAAGCACGATTCCTGTTCGCTATTTTAGCGTCCTTGTGTGTGTTAGTGTGTGTGTGTGAGTGTGTCATGGGATGCGAATCACATGCATCTCTTGGTTACATTTTTATGAAAACGTTCAGCTTCAGCTACGACTACAGCTACAGCTACAGCCTCAGCTTCAGTTTCAGCCTGCTGCCTCGCTCGATGTTTCTATCGCGAGCACATCCTGTTGCCGGGCTGCTTATCCTGTGCGTGCTGCTGGCCACTGCTCGCTGCACGTTGCACTCTCCACGCTGCACACACGCATACATACGCACATATGCAAACGGTTCTGATTGTTTTTTTTTACAATTTTCTTCTCTTGTTGTTTACCATTAAAATATCACGGAAACTACACATTTTACTAGGTTTTTTGCTGTGCAGCGAGCCAACGCGGTGTGGGCAAAATATTTGCATAAAATACGCGCCCACATGCAAATACCCACAAGCACACAAGCACACACACTCACACACGCACATATATAGACTTTAACAGTTGCGAATATATTTCATTACTTATACGCCCCATTGGCACCCGGTCGTCTTACCTTCAACGCTCATGTTGCCGGCGCGCGCTGTGAGTTTAAAGTGTGGCGCATCGCCGGACACTTCGCACCTGTAGACGCCCGATGACTTGACGCCCAATAAATTAAGCTCCACACGACACGAGGATTCATTGCACTCGTTGCCATCATCGATCAATTGCACGCCCTGCACCGGAAACTTTCTGAAAACGGTCGGCATCAGTGGTGCATATCTGTTGACGAGATTGGGTAAACAAAAAAAAAGAGAGGGAGACAGAAAAAGAAAGAGGGAGAGAGAGAGAGAGATGGTGAATAGTCAAAAAGGGTTATTGCTATAGATCTATTGGTTTCCCTTGAGTGCTGGCTAAATTGCCCGCAAATTGCGCCAGCTTCCATTTGGTGTCCTTTTTTTCGGGGCTCTGGTCAGCTGACAATCGGCCAAACACATATAGGCTGGCTAAAAGCTTTCCAGCCATAAACGAAGCTTGGCCAGGAAATGGAGATTTCGCAGACAAGTGGCTTACATGCACTCAATCTCAAACGACTTGACTCTGTCTCTCTGTGTGTGTGTGCTTGTGTGTGTGTGTGTGTGTGTGTGTGGGGAGTTTTCTTCAATTTGTTTTCCATTGTAGATTGTTGCTCATTAATCCCCCAAATCGATGTGTATAAAAATCTACAACAAAAGTGTTCGAGTGGAAAACTTGTTCAGCGCTGAACAACAAAAGTGGCCCCTGCACATAAATAAACAACAACAAAAGTGCTTCGCTCGTTCGCTATAAGACTAGGTTATACCCTATATAGGAGTTTTTTTTAACTTTATAAAGTGTTCCTTTGTCACATACGTCCCTAGAGCTTTATTATGCTCTATTTACACATTTTACGTGGCATAAATAGCTTGTCCTGCTGGCAAGGGCAATTCCTAAGAAATGCTGCCTACTTTTCCACGCTGCTCGGGTGTTGATAAGTCGCTTTGTGCCCTACTTGTTAATAGCTGTTAGCCAGCGTTTGTTGCTTGTCTAAGAGTGGACGGGGATGGGGTTAGGATTGGGCAGGGAACGGGGTCGGGGTCGGGGGCAAGCAAGGCAAGTGGGGTACGGTCGAATTATTTGCGGCTTAGGCGAGCGGCGGCGGCTGCTGCGGCAGCAAATCAACAAATTTGATAAGCAATATAAACTGGCTGTTGGCTGGCACTTTTAGGTTTGTGGGCGTGGCTCGTTACAAGGGATTTTGTGGGAGCCAAACACAAGTTGGTGTTCATTTGCCACTAGCCAACATTAAGTTTTGCCCACACTTAAGTCATGTGCAAAGCCCAAATAGCAATGCCCATGTTTCAAGATAACAGTCAGCATGGATTTAATGGCTTGAAAACGAACAACTTGGCACATATTAAATATATATTATTTTATTTCGCCTACTTGTTCAACTAATTTATCAAATTAACTGAGGCCCGATTTTAGTTTGTCACTTCAATGTGATAAGAAAGTAATTTAAATGTTAAATATATATTTGCAATTACATTGCAAGCAGCTAAAGATTTACTGCACATTGAATACATATATATATATATAAAGAGTGCTTTAAAAATCAATGAATATAATTTAATGAAGTTGCAGTCAACTGAGAAATGAAAAAAACTTAATTCAATTAAATAACCACTAAACTACAATTTGAAGACGGGAAACGCCTTTGATGAACTGCATATTTTACAAGAAATTGCTCATCCTCTGTCGGTTGAGGTTCGATCAGAAAAAATTGTGCATTCGACGGGGAGTTCAGAGCTTCAAGTTTGGTTTGCATTAATTTGCAGTTGCATTTCAAGTGCAAGTAAAATTGCAATTGGCTTCCGCCGAGTCTCACGTACTTCTGCTGTCTAATTAAAACTTTCGCTTAGCATAGCAGCCCCCCAGTTACATTGAAGGAACTGCTTTTAGCTTTGGGGTTGCATGTGTGCAAGTGTTTGTGAGTGTGTGTAAGTGTGTGTGTGTGTGTGTGTTTGTGTGTTTGTGTGTGAGTGCCACGTCTACGTGTTATGTATGTGTGCAGAGCACCTAAGCGCTGCTCAAGCTCATTTTTAATTAAGCAAAACGCGAAGCAGCCATTTGAGATTTTTCATTACGCTGCTGTTTATTGCAGTGCAAACATTCATATTTGAATGTAGAAGCACACACACACACACACACACACACACACACATATATATATATATATATATATATATATAGATATGAATGATGATAATGATTATGTACTTCAAAAAGTTACTATGGAGTTATATATCCATTTAGCTGCGGCTTCTGATAATGAACACATTGTCTGTAGTCAAATATACCATTTGCCTGCAGGTCTCTGTCTGGATTGTAAATTTGCAATCTACTTGAAGTGGTCGACTTGTGGTCAAAATGCCATTTAATAATCATTTCAAACTAGTTCTGGCATAGTTCACAGCCAGATACCAGCTTTTTGGCCAATTAGTTGCCTTTTGTTGACGCCTTTCTCGTTGCTGCTGCTTCTGTTAACAGCTGGGGCATAAATATTAAATGCCGCTTACGTGTGAGCAGTGAAGTAACCAAGTGACTGATGGCTGTAAACGTTGTGCCACAAACGGGGGGGTTGCGTGGAGCAAACCACAACACAGTATTTCATATGGTAGGACATTTAAATTAATTTGCCATAGCATAAACGAACCAACGCAAATTAATTTATTTAATAATTCACTAGGCAAGAAAGTCGCTTGACAATGAACATATTTATGCGGCAAATGAATGTGTGTGGGTGTGTATGTGTAGATAGGTGGATGTGGATGTGGATGTGGATGGGGGTGTGGTTATGCTGGCTTTGTGACTGGCTCTGACTCTGTGTTTGTCTCTTCCTGGCAATGGCACAGATTTCGTTGCATTTGACAGCTGCGCAGCCTCGCAAAAATAACAAAAATAAATATCATAAATTATAAGCGCACACACACACACACACACACACTGACGCAGCCCTTGTATATATGTATACGTGTAAGCACATATACATATACATATACGTATATACTCATATACTTACCTAAAAAACTCGCTGTCGTTTTTGTACCACTTAACCGAATTTAACGTGTGACCACTTATATCATAGCTGCAGGATAATGTCACGTTATCACGAAAATCAACAATTTGTGGCACATTGATGTCAGTCACAAGTAGACACTGAATGCGCCTCGCAGCTGCAAAAAAGAGGAGAGAGAAAATAAGTATAAAAGCTGGATAGAATGTGGGGCAGCAGACAGCAGTTGGCTAAAAACCATGAGATAAAATGATGAAAAATGTCATAAAAATACTGCAAAAAATATGAAACGAAGTGAATCCATATATAAACAATCCCTTATACATATATATATATAGATATATGAAAGTGATAGTGCAGCAGTCTGATTGAATTACATACATACATATGTATGCATGTAACTGGACGCACTATAATTAAGGTTGTGTAACTAGGTTACCTTTACTGTCGGAATTATATAAATTATCTGTATGCTGGGACAACATTTTTGTAGTTTTCGTGCACTTAAAATGTCAGATTAAATTATTTTACTTTTTTGATATTAAACAGTTACAGCAAGCAACGAAAATGTGCAAAGTTACGTAACTTAAAGACTTTCACAGCTTAATAATAAGATTTAATTGAATTAAGCAAGGAATTAAGAAATTTAAATTTTGTAATTTGTACTCTCCATAAATTTTATTAGGATGTTAATGTGTATATATTTAAAATTATTAAATATTAAATTTTATTAAAAATGTCTTCAAGCCCTTGAGAAATATTCGGATAATCGATTTTCTAGAAATGAGTTTGACTTGTTTCCAAGCAAATAAGTAACCAGACAAGCAAACGCTTAGGTAAATATATTTGTTGAAGTGTTAAAATGCATTAGTTGAAAATTTAAAGTACTTAAAGTAAATTTGAAGACAAATTAACATAAAAAGAAATTACGCAAAACAGTCAGGCAAAATCGGAAACAGACAATTTGTAGCACAAATAACGTGACGCACAACTTCTAATTGAATGAACTTGTAAAAATGCTCAACGTCTAAGTGACAAGCAAAGAGAGAAAGTCAAAAATAAAAAAAAAAGGAAAAATTAAAAAAAAAAGTGGAAAAGGGGCAGCAAGAAAAGCAATTGCTAAACGTTTTTATCCAACAACAACAAGCTGTGTAAACCGCGCTTTGGTTTTCACAATTTGCAGAACGCTTTTAAGTGCAAACAGACAGACGAAAAGGAAATGGGGGCAAAAAAAGGGAAAGGAAAAGAAATGGTTAATATCATTAGCTGCGTTGCGCTTTTGTTGTTGTTGTTGTTTGTTGCATACAGTGGGGCAACTGCTTATTGCAGCAAATGCCAAATGCGTTGCTAACAGCTCTACTTCTTGCCTGTTTGCTGTTGCGAGAGAAAGTTGTGTGCAATTTCCATAATCTTGGCCATGTCGCCGCAGTTGTAGCAAGGAGAGGGGGGGGGGGGGGGAGCTTAGCGAACTGTACGGCATGATAAGCAACAATTCGCGGCACTGAACGCGGCACGAAGGACGATAATTTGCAACTTGTCTGCATAATTTTTGTTGCTCCTCTCTAGGCAACAGCGGCAGCAACAAGCAGCGCTCGTGAATTTAATTTGTTGCACTTTACAGTTGAAATAACTCCGAGGTGTGGCGGCAACAACTTGTCGCAACTACCGCAAAAAAAAATATAAAATCCACGAAAATAGTTAAATAATTCCTCAATTTATGTATGCTCGTTTTCTGATTGCCATCATAGCTGGCAAAAATATTCAAATATCTTGCGACAGATTGTTGAGCGACAGAGTGAGAAAAATGTTGAAATAAAAGAGAGCGACAGACAGAAAGAGAGAGAGAGAGAGAGAGAGAGAGATAGATAGGTGAATTTTGTGCTTTGTAGTTTGCTTTTTGTCAATGGCAGCCAACAAACGGCAAACTTGCTTAAAGTTTCAATAGACAAACAACAGTGCCTGGCAGACAAACAGGCGGATCTGCCGGAGGCAGGTTTTGTATGCGGCAAGCGGCAAGCGGCAAGCGGCAAAAAGCAAGTTGCAAGCTGCATGCAGAGCCTGAGTGTGACATGAGTCTTTTGAAGCATGTCAAAGCTGCTGACTAGCAGTAACACGAAACAACAACAAACAACAAACAACAGCCAGCAACAACAACAACAAGAACGATAACAACGACAATAGCAAACACATTTGCAAATGGCAGCGGCAACCGCAGCTTAATGACAGCCTCAAAACACACAAGTAAACACACACCCACAAAAACAGACAGGCACACACACACACACACACCAACACTCATACAGCCGTTAGGCGGGGGTAAATGCGGTTTAAAGGAGGCACATCGGTAAAAGTTCACCTGCGAGGCAAAAGGCATGACAGCTGTATCTGTGACCAAGAACCTAAGAATATTCAGATATATACATAGATACATACATATACATACATATATATATACACTAGTGTCTTTGTATATGTAAATAATAACGAGAGAGAATAGCTGACATTTGAAGGACTCGCAGCATAGATACCCTACTGAATAGCTTCTGTCAGATAATCGAAATCGAAGCTACACCTTATGAATAGGAATATATACGACTATTTATATATATATATATATATATATATTAAACGAAAGTAAATGTATCTAAACTTGGTTAGTTTTGTTTTTCACGAAATTCATAAATAGAGCCTAACTTAAAAGTGAGGCGACTTTATTTGATGCACAATTGAGCTCAATAATTTTGCCAAGTTCAGCTTAAGAAATTAATATCTCTATAATATCGGGGCTATACAATCAAGATTTTATATTTTATATATCATGTATATTGTATATGTATGTATATTGGTCTGATTGGGTTTTCCCCAATTCATGCAACAAATGTGGGACCATTTTGTTTTCTACCCCCAGAAATCTTAGAAATCTTATAAATATTTTAGTATTTTTTAATTTATTTATTATTGTATTTTAAATTTAATTTAATTCAAATTTTAAATGTTGGTTTATTGGTGTCGACTGACTTTAGTTGACAATAAATAAATAAATAAATAAACACTTATTGATATAGAGTTTTAGAGTTTGAAACTAATTTCGATACAAGTAGATGTTTGTATAAATGAATCGAATCAACATCAAAATTTAGTATTCGGAACCTTCTTTTATATATTTAAGATATTTTATTTTGATATTTTCGATTAATTTGATATTTTAATGTCATGCGGAGACTTTAACCTTGATAGACTTAGCCCAAAATTGACTTCCCTCAACATTCATTCGATCAATTAAAGTCTAATTTTCAATATGATAAACGAAAAACTGAATAATTAATATTTACAACCACTGTAAGCCCCATAGGTGTGTGTCTCTCTCAGCCAGGGTATCGGGGCAGGTACACAAAATACACAAGGCAGACAACTTGGTTGCACGGCAATCAACGCACTTGAACAAAGTTTCTGCTGCCTAACAACGCCAGCAACTTCAAATGCCAATTGAAGACTTCAATTTGCCTGTTGTTGTTCTTCTTCTTCATGTTGTTGTAGTTGTTTTTGGTGTTTTTGTTGTTGTTGTTGTTGGTTGTCATCTGTCTGGTTGTCTATACATCCAAATGTGTACATGCAGATGGGTATTACTTATGTATAAGTACGCCTGCTTGTCTGCTGCTTTGTCTGTCTGTCTGTCTGTCTGTCTGTCTGTTTGCCTGTCTGTTTGTTACACAGCTGGTCGCTTGTGGCTTACAACGTTGAAATCATCACGCGCAACGACAAATTCACTTTGCCGTGAAAATGCCTAAAGAAAGTCAAGAGGCAATGTTTTCTTTTTTTTTTCTTTTTTCCTTTTTTTTTGTTATGCTTTCATTGTGCTGCAGGCATAGTTTCTGCGTTTGACTCGCCATATTGACTGGATAATGCAAATTGTGTGCCCCCGAAAAGTGGGCAACAGGAAAAGAGGCTTGCTGCTGCTGCTGCTGGTGCAGCTTGAGCCAATTTAAATCCGGCTAGAGACATTCGCCTGCTTACGATAAACGCCAGCGCAGACAAATCAGCTCAGACCCAAGTATAAAGTAATGCCAAGCATCTATAATTTGCATATAAATGCGACAACGCTCCCAGCCACGCAGTCCGAGCGTTTGTTTGGCTTGTTTTCAGCTTCTTTTTTTTTCTTTGCTCTGGCATTTTTTGCGTGGGTTCAACTTGTGGCAGGCGAACACAAATAAAGATGCTAATCTGAGCAAAGCGTAGTTGCGCACCAGCATCAGCATAAGCAGTAACAAAAAAATTGAGCAGCTAAATGGCGTACAAAAAGCCAACAAACAAAAAAACAGAAGAAAAAACCAAAAAATAAAAATAAAAATAGAAACGAAAACGAAAATAATAAAATAAAATAAATAGACGATGCCGCTGTCTGGCCAGCTATGTGAGTTAAGCTGGAGAAGCTGAGACTCTTTGACTACTGTTGTTGTTGTTGTTGTTGTTATCTATATAAGTATTGGTATGCGGCAGCCATAACAACAGAACAACAAAGCAAAAACAACAACAAAAACATAAACAATGCAAAGCATTCAAGTTTAAACTTGATTTTCTACATTAGATGCGCTTGGTGGCTTTTACGTTAGCTTGGTTGCATGCCACATATTCACGTCTCATTCAATGGCCTCACATTTGTGTCAGTTTTGGCCACATGACAATGGGCTACGCTAGACTAGACACTCCTACACTTATTTTCCACTGAGCCGAAACTCAAACAAAAATTTTACAAAGAACAGCAAACCAATTGCAGTGGGAAATTGTGGGCGTGGTGGCATTATTTTGTACATAATTTTCTTTTGCCAACCAAATTGCACACTTAATAAAATTGAAGACACTTGTAAAATAGGCAATTTGTTTAGTTAAACTTTATGGCACTTGAGGCAAGCGGCTGAGTACCGAACTGTCAGCAAGTCTATAGAAGTCCACAAGTCTCCTCCCTCTCCGAGGCACTTGCAGCCAAATATTTATTTTCTTGGCATGTCCTTGGCAGCCAAGTCGAGTAGCGCTCTTTTTGCCTCATTCACTCATTGGCAGTAAATTTGAAAAGCGTCTATAAATTTTAGAAAAGTGCAAATAAAATATAGCACAAGTTTGTATGCTTGTTGTGTGTTGGTAAATCCTTTAAGGCATACTCCAAAATGAAATTGTCACATTTATGTTTCCTTTATGTAAATTTTCTCGATGCTCCTCTTAACTGTTCTCTCTTTCTCTCTCTCTCTCTCTCTGCCTGTCTTCCATTCTCTGAATTGCTTTGACATGAGTCTGGTTCTTTTTTTCAGACATCTCAGTAAAGTGTTTTTAGAAATACTTAAAGCTGTCAGAAAATTCCTTAAAGCAATGCTTGGAAAACTATGCTAATTTTTGTATGTGTTTTTTTTTTTTTACTATCTTCGGACTTGTTTTGGCCTTAAGTGTTTTTCTCTCACTCTTGAATTGATCCGGATTTAAAACTGAAACAATCACAACTCTGTCAACTCTGGCTTTATTTTATTTAATTTTTTTTGTCTATTTTCTAAATGTCAACCAGAAAGGATTATCGAAAGTACCAACCATTTTTTCAAATGATTCGGATTATGGCTGAAAAAAACAATTGAATCAAATTAAAAAATTATTGATAAAATTTTTTAAAAACACTAAACAAATTTAAATGATCTCAAAATATTCAAACTACTGAATCCCAAAATATATTTGTTACTTCAAAACTATGCTAATTTTTGTATGTGTTTTTTTTTTTTTACTATCTTCGGACTTGTTTTGGCCTTAAGTATTTTTCTCTCACTCTTGAATTGATCCGGATTTAAAACTGAAACAATCACAACTCTGTCAACTCTGGCTTTATTTTATTTAATTTTTTTTGTCTATTTTCTAAATGTCAACCAGAAAGGATTATCGAAAGTACCAACCATTTTTTCAAATGATTCGGATTATGGCTGAAAAAAACAATTGAATCAAATTAAAAAATTATTGATAAAATTTTTTAAAAACACTAAACAAATTTAAATGATCTCAAAATATTCAAACTACTGAATCCCAAAATATATTTGTTACTTCAAATTGTTTCAGATAATACGTGTCAAAGCAATGCTTTCAAATTATACAGACTTAGATTATTTTGTTTGATCTTATTGATTTTCTTTTGATCAAAAAGCAGAAAGGAATCAAGCGACATTTAGAACATTCAATTTCTAATGGTTTTTCGCCAGAGTGTGACTTAAATTTAAATTATTTAAGCATTATCATATATGTATAAAAACATATCTAGACACATAATACACAATTACAATTGATATTAGTGTAATTTGGTTTATGTGCGACTTCTTGTGTTTCATTTGCGGTTGAGTAATAATTGAAAGCGTATTTAAAAAACAATTTAGTGGCACGAAATTTGCATAAATTTATGCAGTCTTGGCCAATACCATATTTGCACAGGCAGGCGCTCAAACATAACGGCAACATAGCAACAGCAACAGCAACACAGCAACA
Organism: Drosophila kambysellisi; assembly: GCA_035042185.1. Taxonomy (NCBI): domain Eukaryota; kingdom Metazoa; phylum Arthropoda; class Insecta; order Diptera; family Drosophilidae; genus Drosophila; species Drosophila kambysellisi. Next base: position 1,255,160 of record JAWNLS010000137.1, on the reverse strand, counting down.
CAGCAACAACAAACACATTTATTGCTATGCTAATTTCAAGTTTGGGTCATAACAGCAACAAAAGGCAAGTGCACAAAAGCGTTTCCGCAAAGCGGAAACGGAAATGCCTAAATGACTTTTCATGGTGTCGCCATTGAAGGCCACGGGGGACAGGTTGTTCGGGGTTAGCAATCCTTGCTCTCTTTTTCACCCGTTTTGTGCGTGTGTGTGTGTGTGTGTGTGTGTGTTTGTTTGTTTGTGTGTGTGTTTGTGCTTAAGTCAACCGCAAAGTTGCCCACGTCGTCGACTTTGTCGTAAAAAGGTTGGACGGCTTAGAGGGATTAAAAGGAAAAGGCAATAAAATGAAAAGTTTCAAATATTTTTATTATTATTACCGGCTAGAGCCGGCTTTAAACTCGCTTTAAACTTACCCAGCAGCCAGTAGATGCCCAGCTGCAGCAGCCAGCTGCCACAATCCATTGCTTGTGTTGTTGTTGTTGTTGTTGAGTGTGGCCTTAAAGGACCTGCCAACCGTGTTTAAGCCACACACATAAACCTTTGTCCGTGCATGTTTCCATAAATTTAGTCATACAATCTTTGCACATTTTACTTTCCACTGGCGTCGGCCATGATTATGTATTTAGTATATCAATATCGAGCAAGTGCCATTAACAGGCCAACAAATTGGAGCAAGCGTTGATTTTTCTCCCGTTTTTCTCTCCTCTCTCTTCCTAAAAATATAGGGGCAGCCTCTGGTGGCATTATTTTTTTTGTCGCTGTGCTTTAAGGTTATTAAATTTGAAAACTTTTTTGGCGTCAAAGTGAGGCATGCAGTGCAGCACACTCCCACATTCACACACACACACACACACACACACACACACACACAGAAACATTTCCTCCTCGCTGTGTGTTGTCTACTTCCTAACTTGTGTCCGGCATTAGGAAAGTTTTGCTTTGACTTTTCATATGCTGTTTTGAAATGTTTTTGAAGTGGATATGTGTTTATTTTCAGCACTTGAATTTTAGACAAAGCTAAACAACAGTTTTTATATATTTTTAATATAAACTCATATGTTTATGTGGATATTCTATAATTTTGAAATGACTAATTATTTATAAGCCAAAACAAAATAATTGCAAGTATTCTAAATCTATTTTTATCTCTGAAATTAAGTTGTTTAATTTTCATTTCATTAAATCTCTTCTTAATAGCAACCATAAACAGCATATCTATTTAGCGAAAAATCGTACAGATTAATTTTTCTAGCTATTCCAGGGTATTTACTAGCCAAGTGTTTTAATTCTGATATTTTTGCCTATAATAAAGTTTTATTTTTTTCGTTTTCCTAAATTTTTGGGCGGCCATTGCATTTGTTTATTGTCATTGTCAGCGTTATTTAAATGTTGACAGTTTTTTGCCAAAAAAAAACAACGAAAAAAATTGTGCTGTGGCAAAAATGGAAATGTGGCAGCTGGCAACTTTGTCTGCTTCAGCTCACTCGATTGTCTATCTGCCGACAGAAGCAGGGGCCAAAAACAGTAGCCAATCCCGTCCACCGCTCCGTGCCCGTCTCTATTGCCCATCAACGTGTCCCTGTGGAGCCTGTGGCGCTTCGGGCTTTGTGGCATAAAGTCCTTTAATGCTCTAATCAAATTGTGGCTTCTTTTTGCGCTGCCTTGTCGTCAACTTTGACTCATTTTTGCTGTTGCTGTTGTTGTTGTTGTTTCTGTTGTAGCTGCCTTTTGTTGCTCTTTGCTGTCATCATTGTTTTGGTTTCATTGACGCGTTTATTAAAATTACCGTGGCAAAGTTTCACAGCGGCGAAGCGTTTTTTTCTTTTTTAATAACGGTGGCAAGCAGCTTGAGCAGGTTTCTTAGTTAATTTGTTTTCCTTCCACTAAAAATATCTAGAGGGAATGGATGTGGTAAGACTAATTTAATTTGCTAGCTAAACTGTTGCCTAACCAAACCTAACTAGTTGGCAGTCAAACGATATGAATCTATCCATTTATATACCAACACTCACTTAAGCCAATACCAATTTATGTTGTTTGCCTTGCGAGGAGATTATTTCAAAATTCCACCATAGTTGAATATTTAATCTATTGAATGTGGCACATATCATTTCTTAAGTGCAGTTTATTTGTCTTTTGTGTGTGTGTGTGTTGTGTGTGTTTGTGTGCAACAAGTCAACACGTGAATAAACAGTTGCTGTCAACCGTCGTCACTCGACTTATGTCAATCTAATGTCTTTGCAAACATTATCAATTTAATTTGAAAACTCCTACGGCACTCTGCCCCTTAACAATGTCAATTAAGCAAACTTTCCGATGCAGGTTGAATAAGGAATGCAGCAGCAGCGGCCAAAAACAAACAAATAAACACGCACACACATATATATATATATATATATATATATATATACATAAGCCTTGTGAATGATTGTTGTGCATTGAAATTGCACATAAGCCACGAGTATCACCAAAAGATTTGTACTTGAGCAAACACACACACATAGAAATACACACACACACACACGCACACGCACACAAACAAACAAAGACAAAGACAGACAGACAACTTCTTAGTTGCTCTTGTATATAAGTTAATTACTTAATGGCAATCTAATGCACAGACATTTAAATAATTAACAAACATTTCATTGACTGGCCTACAAAGACCCACACACACACACCCACTCACCCACTCACACACACTCACAAATGCACACTCAAATGTGCATTGAGTTTGTGGCACAGTTTGTTGGCCCTTAGTGTGTTTATATTTATGAGTCTTGTGTGCAACAGTCGGCTTTTTGTTGCTGCTGCCGCTGCTGCTGTTCTCTTTTTTTGCTTTTACGTCTGCCACTGCTGCATGTATTTGCATAAGTGCATAATTTCACACATACAGCGAGCGACAAACGTGCATAAAACTCACACATATAATGACGCATGCAAATCTTTCGTATTTTTATTTATTTGTCATTTGTTGGCTTTACGAATCGGTGTCGTCGTCGTCGCTGTTGTTGTTGTTGTTGTCGTCGTTGTGCCACCCGCCCGCACCGCACCGCACGCACGCACCGTTTCGCACAAAAGTTGCCGTCTAACTGACAGCGCGCAACGGTTACGGCCAGGGCCGGCTGGCAATTTAATGCGGCTGCTGCGGCGGCGACATCGACAGCGACAGAGACTCCAGTTGTCCCAAGTAGCATCCATGTCCTCGATTCCCATATGCGCACTTCGTATCGCTGCCGGCGCTGACGCTCGCGCTCAAAGAGCGCCTTATTGGCAACTCTGTCACATCGGCACAGATGCTGTGAAGATGCTGCTGCGCTGCCGCTGCTTTGCCTTCGTGTCTGTCTGGCCAACGTTTAACGAACAGTTATGCGAGTGTTTTAAGAGAGAGCGCCGACTGTTTTTGGGCGCGCCTTTCTGTTGTATTTGGCTCTCGCTAAGAGATTCTGTCTGAACAGTTTGCCGCCATTTGTCGCTTTGTGGCACTGTATACGAGCAGAGCTGCTAATCTAACAGCGAGTGGAGAGTTTTAACATGTCTGTTAAGCTATTTAACATTTATGTTAAGCTATGTACCATAATGTTATCTACTACTTGGAATTTGGAATTCAATCCTAAATATAGCTTACAAAATCTGTCCTTTTAAGCAGATTTTGTAATTCAAATTAAAAAATCTACATAAAGAAATCTTTTTCAACAATTGTTTTTTTTTGTGATTTCTGCCATCAAAACTGTGGGTATAAATCAGTGCTGCTAATTCAATTATTAATGTATTATTTTATTATTATTTTCCTAAAATTAAAATATATTGCTGCTTTAGGTTATAATATATGTATATCTATATATATAACAACAATATATATATATATAAGCTTAAATATGCCCAGAAGACGATTGGAAGTCACTCGAAAAAGTCAAAAGAAATATTGAAAATTTTTAATTAATTAATGTTTATTTTTTGTCTGAATGTATTTAAGCTTAAATAGGAAATGCATATTTCTGTTTGTAACTTTTCCAAACTCACACCAAAAATAATGACCTATCGCTTGTGCCTTTTTCACTGGATGCAAATATATTTAGCATAGGAATGATAAGAGCATGCCACACCAAGTGGCAGCCGCAGTGGCATGCGGCCTTGTGCAACCAAGTATGGAATTGCAAAATCCAAAGGCTTTGCCTGTCATTCCAGTGGTTGATGTGCTTTGTTGTTGCTGGTGTTGCTGATGGTGAAATCCTATTAGCCACATGCCTGTCTTCTGGCGCTTTTCAGACAGCAGCCAGCAGGCTGCAGACAGACGGACAGACAGACTGACGCACATTGAATGCAATGCAACAAGCGGAAATGTGTTTTTCGGCTGAGACTGCAAGAAAAGATATTAAGCTGCCAAGCCGCTTATCAAAAATAGAAATGACACCAAAATAAAAATTTGTTTTCATTTGTTGGCAAATAAAAATGGTGCTCCACAAATCGCAACTAGCTTATCAGTCACTCACAGGGGCGATGAGGGGAACTGCCTGAACTAAGGAATTCACCACCCAACTAGTTGCAAGACAACAATGACTCAGTCCCAACCCCAACCACCCACCGACAGGCATTTGAAAGCCAAATTCCTGTTAGTGTTTTGTTGTGGATTTTGCTTCATAGCTTGGAGCTGAGGTTTTTTTCCCCATTACATTTATCGATAAGGCTATAAAATGCAGTTTGGTACCATAAAACAAATATTTATGAAAAGGCATCTTTCTATTTTCGCAATATTTTTAAACTGAAGGCATAATTTTAATATTAACTTAAGTTTTCACTCAGCGTAATTTTGAACAGTGTATGAAGTAATTTAATTTAGTTTTGGTTTAACAAAATATATAATAAATAAATGAAAATTTGTCATTTGAAAATCAATAAAGATTAAAACTGCTTACTGAGGCCGAGAATTACAAAAATGTAATACAACTTTTATGTCAATTTGCAACAGCCTTTTCAAAGTCCGTAGGGAAATTAATCGTAAACTTTTAATCATATTATTCAATTAAATGCAATTTTCATTAGCAAAATGCTAAGAGGATTACGGTAAGAGTAATGATTAAATAAAATTTCATTAAAGGTATGCAGCCTTATTGATTAATAAAAAACATAAATGAGATGTTTGTCGAGAAAAATAAACTATTTAAAAGTACTTAGATTATTTTTAAAGTTCTTTAACCAAAATTCTTTCAAAGCAAAACACTTTTCGATATTAAACTATTTAAATATTGATTAGAATGTGGCCAGGAATGTCAATGCTAAATGACATGCCAGCTGGAAAATAAATAACCACAAGTATTGCACTTCTTTTGTGCAGAATTAGATACAGTTGCAACATAGGTGTGCATGTGTGTGTGTTTGTGTGTGTGTGTGTGCGTGCATTTGTGTGTGCGCTCTTGCGGCCAAGTTTTTGGCAAGCTGCATACGCGACACGTGAGTTTTCCTGCAGCCGGTACATGACTAAAGGAACTAATGGCACACTTAAACACACACAAACACATGCACACACACACACACACACACACACACACACATACACGCACATGTGACACGTGTTTTGACTGCAACAAATATGCTGAAAATGTTATGCCAAAAGTCAGCTAGCAACAACAAAAGCTTTTGCAGCAGCAGCAGCTCTTAGGTTTTTTCGCCCTTTTTTTATTTGGTGTTTTTTTTTTGCATTTTACGGGGCCCAAACGCCGCGAAGCTGCCAAACTTGGCACCGTTAGTTGCCATTTGCGCAAGTATTTTAAAAATGCATTTTTTGTAGGATGGCAGTTTTACATTTTGGGACACGTCAAACGTGCCAGCCCCACATTGCAGCCAGGACCTTAGCTCGTCGTTGGCCAAAAGCTTGCTAAGCGTCTTGGCTTGCCAGCGCGAATAAGTATGCTACAGTTTTTTTGTTTTTGCTTCTGTTTTTTACTGTCGTGCGGGTGGCATCTTGTTTTCCATCAGACCTTTGGTGCAGGGTGGCAGCTCATGTGTTGCAGCAAACTCTGGGTAAGTGCCCTAAGCTGATGCTGTGATAAACTTTAAAAAGCGTTATTTCTAAATTTCATCTGAAGTGTCCCATTGCTCTTAAAAATCGCATTTTTATTGAGTTTTTCAAAATCGTTTTCTTTTTTTCTCCTTATTTTATATTCTGTTTTGCTCATTCTGTGAACTAAGCCAGCGACTTTTGTCGCTTAAGATTGTTGGCTGTGGCTCATTATGCAGTTGACAGACGACGGCAGATTCAGCGTGTTTCGCTAGAAATTGGCAAACAGCGGCTGCAGACGGCCCAAAGTTGCCGTTTCCAACATTTCCAAGCACCACACGCATAAATAAACTTGGCAACAACAATCACTCCCATTGCAGAGATGAGCGCAGATAGCGCTTTTATTAATTTATTATAAAATACTACACGAGCACGATAAACAAATAGAAAAAACCTATAGGAATAATCATAATATATGTATATCCTGATTATTATGTTAAGCACTTTTTTTTTGCATAATACCTCACTTCAAAAATAGTATACACAGCATTAACAGTTACAATTATCTCATACAAAAATTACATATTATATTACTATAGTTATGGAAAAATCCTATAATTTATTTGGTAATTTTTTCACACAACAATAATTAACTTTAATGCAGATAAGCCAGTTCATATAAAACGTCAATCAAATTAAAACGGTGTTTTTTAATATTGTTTTTTAAAACCCTACCCTCTAAAAATCCATTGGTTTATAATATGGTAATATCTACCATAAGTTTATAATATTTCTTTGATAATATTATTTTTTTTAAAACATAATATGAATTAATAATGATATTCATCTTACTCTTGAGCTGAACAAATTTTAGAATTTTGTATTATTTCGCGTCACGCGCTCAGCTCTGATGGTGCTGCACGAGACTGCCGTTGTGCCTCGCAACCATGCAACGAAAGTGCGGCCGGCCAGCGCCACAATGGGCGAGTTTATTAAAAATTTGAGCTCGCTCCCCACCCGCTTGCATTTTCATTGTTGTATTTTCTTATTTTCTTTTTTGTTGTGTAATTTTTTTTTGTGCCGACTGATGTTTTGCCTTGGCTGTTTTCATTTTATGTATTTATTTTTTTTGTATTTTTTTATTTTGTGCCACTTGGCCAGCGCTACATGCACTTGAGTTTCATTTGCTTGTTTCGGCAACGGTTGCAGGCCTCGCAGCAACATCAGCAGCAGCAGCAGAATGCTGGAGCACAAGAGGAGTCTGCCAGGCAATGCCAGAAAGTGCATTAAGCATTTGTAGTACCTCGAAAAAGTTTTATGTACATTGCGAGAGAGCCAGGAGAAAACCACAGCCACAATATAAAGTCGAATGTTTGTTGCCGCTGCTACTGCTGCCAACGAGGTTATTATTATTATTGTTTTTGTTGTTGTTGCTGCCTCGTTGCTGTTGCAGTTGTTCGTCCAAATAAGTAGTTCACTTTGTTAAATTATGTGCGGCATTCACATCCACATTTGTTTGCTCCACACGAAGAAACAGTCATCCCAATGTTTCTTATGTAGTCTCATATAGTCATTTGCTCATTAATTGACATGACAAGCTGACTTTTGGACTATATTTAATACGAAGCCTTAAACATTAATGCAGAGTAAAATAGTAAACTGTAATTTAAATTCATTTTTTAAATCTTAAATTAATTCAGATTGTTTTCCTTAGCCAGAAGAAGATGCAATATGTTCGAGAAACATATAAGCCTTCAACCTAACCAAAAATCTTAAATTCATGCAAGCATCAGAATAAATCAAAGTGAAGCCCCCAATAATAATAATAATTAATTATATTAATATAACTGTAGGTTTCAATTTTTTTGTGGTCTTCTCATATGTAAATGTTTATTTTTTGCTTACAAAACTAATTAAATCAGCTATAGATGACGTGGTAAATTTCAAATGGCAGCGCTTTAGATGATATTTAAACAAGTTTATAATAATCCATGTAGCATTTAATTACAAACAGCGACATTAATTTAATTAGGGATTACAACAACTTAATAAAAACTTTTTCATTTCGCCAACTTGACGAGTCGTTGGCAATGCGACGCAAATTCAGATACAGCTATATAGATACATGTGTGTGCGGATACAGATACAGATACAGATACAGATACAGTTACAGATATCCAGCAAGGAAGTTAAGCACCCGCGCAATGCTAAAACAAATGCATGGCAAAATCTTAATTAACCTCAGGGTGCAGAACATAAACCAGCACATTCACACACATACATATATAGAGTTACAATTACATTTATCTATATATACTTCTATATATATATACTTCTATTCTTCCATATATGTATGTGTGCATTGAGAGTGTTGGCAGATGGGGAAACAAGCTGAGCAAATACAACTACTGTGTGTATGTCTCTGTGTGTATGTCTCTGTGTGTGTGTGTGTGTGTGTGTGAGCACATATTCATTTTGTATGTTACGTACTTCATTCTAACTCAAACACACACATACACACACACACACAGACACGCAGATAGACACACACAAAAACAAGCAGGGACATCACTCCGCGGGAATTACATTAAGCGTCGGGCATAATAAATTATTCCCTATGATATGATTCTGGTACATGATAAGCGTTTGTAATTTTAACTGTCAGTTAAATGAGTAAATGGCCGCCCAGAGTTGATGGAATCGCGGGTGTGGCAAGTACCTTGGGTAGAAGGGGGGGTATGGTGAGGAGTGCAGCGGGATGAATTCAGTGCAGGCAGTGACGCGATTTAGAATTCTTAATATTTATCTTTTAGCAGAAAACTTGAACATTAGCGTGCGCTTAAATAAAAGTTGAGCGTCAATATTTGCAGGCACTCACACGCACACACACACACACACAAACACATGTATGTAGTATACTTGGATTTGTTGCACATACACACACACACACACCCACACACACATAATTACTTCTAGCTGCTGAAGTTGGAGCTGAAAGGGCGTTGACAAGTACGTGACTATATATTCAACACGCGTTTGGGCCACATGATCTACACCACTCAGCCACCACTCAACTACCCCACCATCAGATGACCCGCGCCACAGTGGCACTTCACCTCCCACCTGCCACCTCCCACGTCGCTATTTGCTTTGAAATTAAAAAAGTTTGCGCAGAGCGCTGTTAGATTCGCCGCTTTGGCTTTGGCCCTGCCTTGATTTACATGTTAAATAATATTGTGCCCTCGTCCGGGGCTGGCGAAATTGTTACAAACGCGCTGCATGAAAGCCAAATATGAGTTAGCTGCCTTCTTTGGTGTCCTGTTTGCTGCCTGTAAATATATGCATTGCCTATGTGCACCCCCGCCCCCCCGTCTCTGGCCATTGCCGGCAAATTGACTCACGCGCATTTGGCAAATCAACAGCTCATTAAATCACGTAGCTAAAACTCCGCATCTCAAAAGGCCTTAAGAGGTTTTTATGCAAAACCTGAATTTAAAATTCTATGTCTAACTGTAAGAGACGCTCAAGAAAGCGACGAGTCTGAAAGCACTGTCCCTCCACCTAACTTTACACAGATACAATCACCGAAAAAAAATTAAATATATAAAACTTAACTTCAGATGAGTTTTCTGAAAAACCTAAGAAAACTTAGTTGGCATTATAAGTAAATATATATATATATCACTGGACTCCTCAGTATAAAGCAGCTAGCTTCTTCTTATTCGTCTTCCAACATAAGTTCATTAATGGTGTTTGGTCAAACTTATTTAAATTTAACTAAAATGAAATGATCAGCTGTTAATTTTATTTCTACTTAACATTACTGTCTAGCATTATCTGTACTTAACATTATCTCTACTTAACATAACTCTGTTAAAGTTTACTTATTTATGTAAACACAACATTGTAATCTTAGTAAAAATCGATAGTTTTACTTATCGCAAAGTCTGAGTTAGGTATTTGAGTTGTTGATTAAATAGTTTAATCGCCGCCCAGATCTAAAATTTCATGTCTGCATTAAAAACGCCTTATTCAACGAACAAATGGCGAAGTTGATTCCGCTTTTCTATTAGGTTGTCTAGACTATTCTATTCCTAGTAGAACCTTTACGTTTTGCTTAAACCTGTGCGTGGTTTTTGAAATAAACAAAACAATGTGCTAGCTGACAAGTGTCAGAGACATTCTCTAATTTTCGACAAACACATAAAAGTATATTTATAGAGCAGATTAAAATTCACACATTTAAATAGGTATTCGTGAAGATGGTAAATCTGGCTGTAATCAAAATCAAATGGCGTTTTCGTGGCCAAGCTAAAGGCCGTGTATGGAGTAAGTTGGTCTTCACTGATACTACAACTGATACCACTACTACTGATACCACTACTACTGATACCACTACTACTGATACCACTACTACTGATACCACTACTACTGATAGTAGTGATTATAGTGAGATCAGCGAGAATAGTCTGCCGAGTGAGCCCGTACAAACCACCAAGTCTGAGATTTCCATTGTGCCACATCAGAATAGCGGCGCTTACATAGCACTAGACGAGAACAGTCAGATAAAATTGGTTACCCGCTGCACCACATGTGGTGACGAGGGATTTGGGGAGGATACCTTTTCAGCTGAGTTGAATGCGAAGCGCTGCACTTTTCGCATTTGGTCGCCCTATCAATCCATGTTGGCAGCTGCCTTCCTCAAAGGTGTCGACAACGTTCAGGTAGTTGAGGGAACCAAGCTGATCTATTTGGGTGTTGCAACTGGTTGTCCCGTTTCACACATCGCTGATATTGTGGGTGACTCTGGCCTTGTGTATGCTGTGGAGACGAGTCCGTGGGCCAACGGCCAGCTGCTGGAGATGGCGAAGAGGCGCCACAACGTTATTGCCATCATCGATGATCCCATGTTGCCCTACAAATATCGTAAGCTCGTTGAGGATCGCGTCGATTTCATATTCTGCGATACCCAGTACCATGAACAGCTGCGCATTCTGATTCTGCACGCCAGACACTTCCTCAAGCCGGGCGGCAATTTCGCCATAATGCTGCCGGGTGCGGCACACGACTCCATCAAGGCAGTGAATCGCCTGCAAGCTGAGCATTTGGACACCATCGAGCGGATCTCGCTGCAGCCTTATGTGCGGGGACAGTACCTGCTGGTGGGTGTCTATAATCAATCCATACCCGAAATGCTGATCAGTTCTTGAAGTCATTTGTTGCTTTTGCAACACACACACATTTTATTTTTTATTGCATTTCCATTTGAACATGTGATTTGGGAATAACTTAAAAAGCGAAGCGCAATAAAAATATGTTTTTAAACAATGTAACGACATTTTCTGGCACAAAGCGTAGTCGCTGATTCGCTGGATTCTCAGATTTTTGAAGTTTTTTAGATTTTTGCTGTTGAAACCAAATCAAACGTAATCCCGGGGCACACAATCAAGGGGGGGAGGGGACGTCTTTTTTTTGGTGTGGGCGGGCGCAATGCGAAACAACTTAAAATGTCATATGAAATTTGTAGCGTTTGCTGATTGCGGGTGCTAAACAGACGAAGGTTGGGAAGGGTGGACGGGGTGTGGCACGTATCAACAAACACTGCACACATACTTTTAGAGGGACAGCGCGTAAATCCAGTCACGCCGCTTCTTAACGCCCCCTCCGTGGTGCAAGCTCTGTGAACTAAAACAAAAAACTAAAACGAGCCAAGAATAGAAAAAAGTGCGGCAGCAGCCGCAGCAGCAGCAGCAGCAGCAGCAGCAGCAGCAGCAGCAGCAGCAGCAGCAGCAGCAGCGCAGCTGAAGGCATCGTGGAAAATAAAAACGAATGCGAAAATCACAAATTCCGACAAAAATCTTTAAATCCCATGGATTTATGCATTTTAACGTTGCACTTGCCGCTGCTACTGCTGCTGCTGCTGCTGCCGCATGTGGGTTGCCTAACGCTTCACAGTATTCGCGCCACCTCCCGTCACAGACACGCCCATCGAACGATGTTAGCGCACCCCTCGTTCTCCGCTCCCCTCTATTCTATGTGTTTTTGTGATTGTGCAAATGCGGGCAAAAGCAACAAAGGCAACAACAGCAACGACGACGACGACGACGACGACGACATCGATGGTATTCACGTTTATGTGATTTCTGCAGTTTGCCAACAGCGCCTCAAGGTGTCACAGCAGCGCGTCGGGAGGGGCAGAGAACTTAACAGCATTGCACTCTGGTGCATGCTGCATCGAATTTGGCTTTAGACTGGTGCCTAAAAAGCATTGCTCAATGCTTCGACTGCTGCCACATTGTTTTATTCCTTTCAAAAAAGGCACGCTTCTGGGGGAATCTGCAATTTATTTTTATTATTATTTATTTTATTTATTAAATTGCTTAAAATAGTTGTAGTCACTAGTTAGTCGTTGGTAAGCACCAGCCTAATGAAGCCACCCTAAAACAGAGAGAGCCACCGTTGATGACGTTGCTGTCGTTGGCGGTGCTGCAGCAGAGTGTCTGCATTCGCTATCAGGACGACGACAGCAGCAGCGGGAGCTCTACCTTTTCCACATTGGGCAACACTCACACACACACTCACACACACTCGCACACACACTCGCACACCACTCAAACCAGCCAAGCCACCAACACTGCAAGCGCTATTACCACCCACACTTAACGCCACCAAAAAAATTCACACAATCGATTGGTGTTGCCTCCAACTGCTGCTGCTGGTTGTTGTTGTTTTTATTGCTGTTGTTGCTGCTGTTGTTGTTGCTGTTGTTGCTGCTGTTGTTGTTGTTGTTGCTTTTGATTTTATGGTATGCTGGAAACTATCTGTCGCTTTTGTTTTACGATTCCTTTTACGCTTGATGATCGTCACCGTTGCTGGCGTTGCTGAGGATTGCTGGATTCGCAAACCTTCTGCCCCCCAACCCCCTTCCACCTACCACCCTACCAACAGTTTCACCCTCTGCCATTGCATGGCCAGCGGCGTAATCGTGTTGCTGTTTGCTGCATTGAATGTTTGTTTGTCTGCAGCAAGGATGAGGGACTGGGATTGGGTAGCTTTGACTATGAAGCTGGATATCATTGTTGGTTCGTTTCTCTGTGTGTGTGAGTGGGTGTGTGCGTTTTATACCCTGAACTCTGTGAAAGTCTACAAACGGGGTATAACAAAGTTCGTCAATTGCATTTAATAGGCAAAGTGAAGCAGCTCCAACCCAGACTAGCATATTTATATCGTCAGCATCAATAGTCGATCTTCGATCTCATAGAATAAAAGTTAAAAGATTGATAACTTTCTCCATTTTTACAATGTCGATTAAAATCGATTACCGATTATCGATTAGAGCAATAAAAGAAACAATTTCAGGGATACAGTTTTGTATGCAGTTATATAGGTATCTTTGCATAACACTGGTCAACTGTGTGCATTTGATTCGAGCTCTCTAGACTAGAGCCTTCTTACACGGAGAACATTACGGTATTTCCCAGTTCAGCTCTCTCGACTGGAGCTTTCTTATTTGATATTTTTTTCTTTTTGTTTTCACACTGTGTCGCTGCAATCTCGGTGTAATATTTTATTTTCAATTCGCATTTAGTGCAGCCGTGGCAAGCGTGGCAGGCGCTGGATGCTGCTGGGAGTCGGTGGGGCTGGCGGGCAACATCTAAGGGAAGAATAAATTGTATCTGACAATTGGCAATTGGCCTATCCGACCGTTAGATAGGGAGACGGGGCCCAGCTCCAAATAGGCAGCCAGCCAGACAGCCAACGTACGATAAGCGGCGAAAAGGAGGACACCCAATAAATTGTGGGCGTGGCATTGTGTGGCACGGTGTGCCATGATGTGGCATGGTGTAGGCGCGTTGTTGTCGTCGATTCTCGTTGAATGTGTGTCGGTCGCATTTTATGCTGAATCACGAATTGCATTAGACGAGGCTCTCTTGTCCTACGGCCAGAGTCTTGCCTCCAATTGGATTATCACACATACTCTGTGGGCACTCTGACACTTTTCATTACAATTTTTGTGCGCTCGCACGGCTGGAAAGCAAAATGCGTTGGACATGTTTTAAACAGCTCCATCAATGCCAAAGCCAACGCCAGGCTGCAGGGATGAACTGGAATCGAAGTAATCCAGCTCTTTGGCCCCGCTGCTGCACTGATAAATGTCAAATAAGCTTTGAGTGTCTCCTCTGCTTACTGGCTGATGCTTTGCGCTGTGCTCGGCGAGAAATGCTTTTTAAGCACTCACACGGTCCGCACACACACACAAACACACACACACACACATAGGCAAACATACGCTCATCCGCACACAAATAGAGATGACGAGCGATGTAAATGTTCCTGTCGATAGCCATGTCCGACCATTGTCGGGGACACATACAAAAATTTTTGCTCTGTCAACTAAATGTCAGAAAAATGGTCGGCAATGGCACTCGCTGTGCTTCAGAGCCACACACACAGAGGCCAGAGCTATAGCTTCAGCTTCATCATCTGCATCAGCTTCAGCTTTAGCTGCTGCTCTTACTGCTGCTTGATGCTGTCCCTGGCACGCACGCACTTGATCAATCATGCGAGGTTGACGACGATGCTGACAAGTATGTGTGTGTGTGTGTGTGTGTGTGTGTGTGTGTGCTGAGTTTTGTTGTGTTGTGTTCTGTTTTGTTGTATTTGCATTGATGACAACTACATGTCCGCAAACCACATAGAACATCGGGAGGGAGGGGCAGCAGCAGCAGCACCGCATGATGACGATTATGGAGCACCTGCGAGTTTGGGCCAACGATTTTTGGACAGCAAATTACGCTAAAATGTTGGGCAACAGCACATTGACGACTGTCTGTCACCTTGCACACGGCGCATATTAATAAGCCCTTTGGCAGCACCATAACTAATGGCCTGCCATCCGTTTTCGACAACCAATCGACTGCCATTAACCAGCAGGCGGCAGATAGACAAACAGACTGAAGGACAGACTGACAGCAAGCATGCTGTCCAAAAGCACTTCTAATACTGGCAAAAAATTATACAAAATGCTAGAGCAAATCCAAACAAATGCTTGAGCTTTTAACTGGGATTATCGACGCGATATTTATGGTGCATCATTTTTCTCGATATTCGACTCGGATTGGTCGATTCCACAAGCCTGACCACAGATAGCAAATCAGCCAAAGACAAAGCAATTCTTGCGCCTTGCCACTTAAGTGAACAAATGCAAACAGCTTTCAGATAAGTATTTTAAAATTACCGCACTTGATTGATATACCTATATCTGTACATACTGTATATATATGTATGTACATAAATATATAGAAAAGCAACATCTGTTTTTGAGTGGTGCTCTCATTCATAAGGACATTTGTGTAGCAATGGGATATTAGGCATAAAATTAATAATTGCCATAAAAAAACTTAAGGTACATAATTAATCTCTTTACTTGTTGGAACTCATTTCATGACTAATTCAATATTAGATATATGAGTAAATATGAATAGTCTTACAATCAGGAGCATAGTTCCTATAGTTCCTTCCTATAGTTCATTTGAATAAAAGCATTAAATTGAGTAGAAGAATAAGAACAAATCTTTAACTGTAAGTTAGCCGTAGATAATTGAAAAGTGTAGCTTATCTTAGCGTGTTTCGGCTTATTCCGCTGTTGCCTGAAATTCACACACAGGCACGTGCACACGCACACACTCACACACACACTCGGGCACACGCAGACAAATACATTGAAAATTAATTAAACCGCAAGTTGAAAGGAGCATGTTAACAAGATGATTAAAACAAAAAGCTCTGAAAACAAATGTGGCGACCCCAGACCAGGCCTCTTCCAGTCAAAGATGTGCCGCGCATAACGCATACGGAATGTGGCGTTGTGCGAAAATACTTTGGGCAAAAGTTAAGTGAAAAGAAAGGCTGAGCCTAAGCTAGAAAAAGTCTTTTTGGATGCGGCACAAATCGCACAAAGGACCTTTTCCATTAAGGTAAATGCTGCCACAAAAGACTGTGTGGAAAGTCAGTCGCAACTTTATCAGACACCCAATTAAAAGGGCTTTATAACAATTAGAGCTAATAACACGCTTCAATTGTGCCAGAAATGCCAGAGGGCATCCCTTAACCCAAACCCCACAACACCCAATCCTAACCCCAACCCCCACTTGGCATACTAAGCCCACCCACCATCACCATTTTATTTTTATTAGGTTGTGTTTTTTTTTTGTTGTTGTTTTTGTCTGTTTATTTCTCTAACATTTTTCTGGCTAAAGCTTATGGCCCGGTTTTTTATGGGCTGCTATTTGGTTAGAGCTGCGGTCACAATTAAAGCGAAAGCCACAGCAATTAGCAAATTGACAAGTGGATTTGTTTTTGCAATTTTATGAGTTGACCGGCACATTACTCTCTCATAAGTAATTAAAAATTGTGTATAGCTAATGTTAGCAGTCGGACAACTAACCGGCTCTCAGTTGAGCTGTGATTGTGACTGCCGGAAAAAAAAAAAACTCCAAAAACACAAACAAAAAGTGCAGCACAAATCTCTGAAATTTGATAAATTACTTGTTGTACGAGTAAAACTAAAAAACTTTTGCATGGCTGCTGAACAGCTGAGCTGCTTATCCGTTTCAGTCTCTGACTGCACGGCTGGCTAAGAGCAAACTTTTTGGCCAAATGCAAAATCCAATTTTTCGAATGAAAAGTCAAACATGAGCTTAACTTTTGATCCGTTTGGCTGCCTAAGCAGCCAACAGTCAACATTCCGAGTGAAGAGTCAACTTTGCACCAATTGAAATCAACCCTCTAATTCAATCTCTGCCCACTTTCAAATCAATGTGGGCAAAACAGATACACACACATATATATATATATATATATATACTTATCAAATCGATATTTAAATATTGAGCACATTTTCAGCAACTACTAATTTGCAATTATTGGCGTTTTTGTAAAATTTAATTTGATTATGCATATTATGCAGAATGGCCTATAATGTTACTGGCCACCCTGCTACCGTGGCTGAAATCAAAAAAGTTTTTACAAGTACAATTATGAAAATTCGCCTGAATAAGTATATCGATTGTCAATAAGTAAATGTGTGTCCACTATTTAATATTCCAATGCATTCTTATAATAATAAATAATTAATTTCGGGATACGGTTACATGTTCAACATTATTGTTTTTACCAAATGCACATACAGTGATGACAAGCTTATTTCAGATGATGCCTAGCAAAAATTTTAAAGTACTATAAAGTTTAAACAAGGAAAAAAACGCAAAATGTTTAAATGCCAATTTGTTTAATGTTATATCACATTTGAAAAAGGAACTTTAGTTTTTATTAAAACATTAATTAATTAACTAAAATTAGTCAAAAATTGAAAACATATCCAAAATACATATGAAAGCTTAATTCGGATGGTCATAAAAAAAGTTACATATTTGGGGTATAAAAACTTAAATAAGGATGTTAATACTTAGTATGATATCCTTTAGCCTTAACAACTTCGCTTAACCTATTTTTCATGGAAGATACCAGCTTCCGGGTAGTTTCTGGACTGATCTTGCTCCACTCCTCCAGCAGAGCATTTTGGAGATCCTGTTTGCTGGATATGTTGTGCTTCCGGATGTTATTTTCCAGCAGAGCCCACAAATTCTCAATAACATTTAAGTCTGGAGACTGGGCCGGTGGAATTATCACGTGGGGCAGTTCGATCTAAGCCAGGACTGTACTATTCCGGCCTTATGCTTGGGGTTGTTGTCCTGGTAGAACCGGAAAGTACATGGGATTCCCGGTTTCTCGGAACTTTGGAGTAAATTTTCTTTTAGTATATTGAAGTATACATTCCTGTCCATTGTTGTTTCAATAATCACAAAATTTCCGCCACCGGCTGCCGAGATAGATGCCCATACCAAAACATTTCTTCCGCCGTGCCTGACTGTTGCCTTTAAGTTTTTGGGACTCAGCTCAGTATTGGAGTGTCGCCACATATAATTCCATCCGTTCTGGCAAAAAATGTTGAATTTGTACTCATATTCAAATATGACTGTGTTCCAGAACTCCAAATCCTTGTCCAAGTGGATTTTGGCGAACGTCATCCTATACCCTTTATTTTTTGCGCTTGGAAATTTCTTTTCCCGTGGTTCTCGGGCCTTAAAGTCATGGTTGCGCAGAACTTGGAGCACAGTTCCCATACTGAACTTTTTCCTTATTTCATCCTGCACTTATTGAGTCAGTTTTTGAGCCGATAGCTTAAGATTTCCCCTTGAAATCTTGATGATCCCCGGCTCGTCCTGCTTGGTGAAAATCGAGTTTGGTGCAATTCTGCCCTTGTCCTCTGTCCAATTTTCGTCCACGAAACTCCAAATGATGTGGAATACAGTTGAGGTGTTTAGATTGACCATTTTAGCTATTTGGCGATATGAATATCCGATTTTAAAGTGTTCCAGGATGAGTTTACTTTGCTCAATGGTAGTCCATTTACCCATGGTCCTTGTTGGCTTATTGCACCCGAAATGCAGGAAAAAAATAAACTGGCTACGGCCGATTGGTCTATTTATACCGAAAATATTCAACTTTAGGTAGAAAAATCCGGGTTTTATGGCACCCAGGTGTCCATAATGTAACCATCCGAAATAACCTTTCATCTTAAATAGCGGTACTTTTTTACATAACCCTACCTAGCAGGTGGAAAAACCACAGTTTAGTAGGGTCATATATTCATTTCGGTGGTCAATACATGTACCTGCCATGGGTCTTTGGAATTTTTGAAAAATAATGTATAATTATTTTATGGCAGGCAATAAAAATTTTTGCTAGACACCATCTGAAATAAGCTTGACGCCACTGTAAATGAATCGTATTTGTTTAACTTAAATCATTTGTATAATATGATATGATGTGATATTTCTTATGTTTAATACTCATAAATATTCGCATTTTTAATGCTGAATTAAATTAAATTAAATTAAATTGATTTTAAGCCGGTGGTATCCATTCTAATGTCATTTCAGATATGCCACATAGTTTTTTGTAAGCTTTCAAATGTTGTTAAAATGTATCTGGGATTTGTATTCGCTGTCAAATACAATAACTTAAATAAGCTTAAACAGTTCATTTGTATTCTAATTGAATTTAGCAAAATATTCGAAATATACCCACTGTGCGTTTGGCTGCCAGTGACAGAATTTGGCATAAATGTAATTCATTAAATTGAAATTGATTGCGCACATATAAAAATAGAAATAGCTGATTTGTGCGCTGTCATCGAGTATTTGGACTGATAAATGAGCGAAAAATACGAATTTCGTAATATCAAATCTAATTACCATTTGTCCCACAATTCTATAATATACAAATGCATAAATGTATATACGTAATAATTACGAGAGCTGTGATTGCAGGCCCAATTTAGAATTTTAATTGGCATTAATTATTGTCAATTTGTGGCGCCCACAATTCGCATCAGCGAGGAAGCGGGAGAGTGTCTATAAAAATGATGTTGGTTATTGGACGCTTACAGGAGGTGCTACTCAGCGCTTGGCCCGAATCGAGTTTTGCTATTGACTTATCAATCGTATCGGTTGCAATCGTTAAGTGACAATGCAACAAGCGAGGCGGCAATAGCGCAACAATGCCCAGCCACATGTCGCACACAATAGGTGCAACAACTCATATCCACATCGAGGCAGATGCAGACAGACGCATTCACAACTATTCACAGACAGGCTCACACACACACACACACACACACACACACACACACACACACACACACACACACACACACACAAGCATATGCCTGTGCCTGTTGCAAACACATGCTCAATTGAATCGAAATTGAATTTGCAATTCTATGTGCTGTAGCTAACGCCATTTTCTTTGCCATGCGGCAAACCCTAGCAACCATTTCATTTTCCATTTTTTTTTTTCTCGAATACCCTTTCAAAGAGCGAACACCGATAAGTTTATTGTTAGAGGACCAAATCTGGAAAGTTACTTAAAGCTCAGGAGTTTCGTAAGAGAAATCAGAAGAACAAAGTCCAATTTTATTGTACTTTGATAAGCCTTTTGAGATCGCATAAAATATTTCAAATAATTTTTGCCGATTCCTAAATACAATTATTTTTGAACCAGATATTTACAGACTGCATTTAAAATAAATTATGAATATTAGATAAGTATTTCAAATAATGCTCTTAAGCGATTATAAAATTTACGCATTTTAATTGATTTTGCTGTCAAAAGACATTTAGCTTATTTTATTTTTATTGCATATCTAAAAAATGGAATTTAAATTAATTTTGTTTTTTATTAAATACAAGCAGAGCATTTAAGTTGCGATTTGAGTAGGGTATAAATTGAAGCAAGTTTTTTAAGCTCACTCGTCGAGCGTTGGTTGCTTTTCTTTCGATACGGCGCTATTCGATTTGCTTGTTGTGTGTGTGTGTTTGTGTGTGTGTGTTGTGTGTGTTTGCTTTCGCTTTTTTCATCTTCTTGCTATTTGCATTTCGTTATTGAGATTGAGACAAAGCTGCACAAAAACTGCTCTCGTCGATGACGTCACAGTTAGTGCTCCTACCGCTGCTCATGCCACTGCTGCATTCAATCATCAATGAGTTTTTGCATTTTACACATTTCACTGGCTCATCTTTGCCGGAGCTGCTGAAACTTTTTTGTGTTCTTACCATTTTGCTGGCTGGTTTTGCTTGCTTGACACGCCCCCAAACAAGGGCGTGCCAGTCTGAGCCGCTCTTCAGCATAATTGGAGCCCACATCTTGACGTGCCACCCAGCTACTGATTGGCGAATCCAATGCATGGCAATGTGTGTAAACTCTTTTGATTTATTGATTGATTGTCAAAGGGATTGCAGCTTGTCCGATTGTCTTGCAACAAAATAATTAAAATGCAAATAGAAAAAAAAAACAAATCCCCGACACCTTTTTGGAAAACAATAGTTTAAAGATTTTAAACAGTATGTTTGAAGCGTGATGTTGGCTTGACACACCACACTTAAGATAATTTCTTCCATTTAAATTTGTTTTGCGTTTACACTCAAGCGTTGCTCAGCCACTCGACAAACTGATTTGTATGTCATACACTGGAATAACATGCAAGCAAACAAACACACACACTCACACACACACACACACACACATACACACAAACATATGTATGTATGCTATGAATATATGCTAAGCACTGCAAAGTGTGCCGCACTTTTCCTTGAGTATTGAGGTAAAGTGAGTTGCTTTGTTGTTAGCTGTGCTTTTCGCATATGCAAATGGGGATTTGCAAGGACAAGGGGAAAATTCAGTTAACAAAGTAAACGGACTTACAACAACTAAATGCATTTTAACAGTACTTTTACTTATTGCAAAAAAAAAAAACAAATGTTTATTGTCAATATTTCTCGTATATGAATCCGTTTTCATCTTTAGATTTTTTTTCAACGATTAATGATTATATATATATATATATATATATAAATTTTTTCATTTTAAATGTTCTTATGGTTATACAATTTTAGCCTCTTAATTTAGCTTACACTTAAAACAATGCTCAAGATTATTTAAATCAGTCAATTTTGCAGATCAGTGGCAAACTTTTGTTATTAGCACATGCAGATCAGTTTTTAAAATTCAGCTAGCTGAAAGAAAAGCGGTTAGCCGGGCTAATGTGATGCAAAGTCGTAGCCAGCATTTTCCAGTTGGTGCTAGCCTCATTTTCAACGTTTCTTAGCAAATTTGCGAGGATATTTAAACTGTTTGAGAAGTTTTTATGTGCGCCGTCATAGTTTGAAAGCTACTTTGGGATGGCTGGAGGTTGATGCAGCTGCATAAATGTTACTTCTACTTACGTAAATTACAAAATAAAGTTATTACGAAAAGTAATTTAAGTTAAAAATTTTGTGTGCGCCACCAAGTTACCCGCGAAATTGTGCAGCCAACTGGCAACGCCATCGCTTCTGCACTATTCTTTTTTTTGCTTTTGCTTTTGCTTTTGCTTTTTGTGCACCTGAATGTGGGTGTGTGGCTAAAGAGCTGGTGTCTGCTTGCGGTGTCGCCTCAGCTTGCTGCAACACCGGCTACATTAAATTAGTTAACAACTTTCCCAGATATTTTGGCCTCGGGGCTTTTATCCGTGTTTCTAATGCCAGCTTAAAGCTGCAAAAACTGCAAATCAATTTTTATTAAACATTTAAACCTAGCTGTGAAAAAAAGTACAGCAGAAAAGAACAAGAGCAAAGCCAGCTCAACAAAAAGCTCGTAAAACATGCAACACTAAAAACAATAGTGAAATAAAACCAAAAAAAACTGAAACGGGGCACTCATAAAGAATGCAAACTGCAGGTTAAAATCGAAATACAAACATTTTAGCGTCGGCGCCTTGATTGAGTCAAGTGAATGGAGGGGTGGGTGCTAAATGCTCGCCAGCTTGGCCACGCTTAATCAATGGCCCAATAAATAACACACACACGTGCCACACACAAACGTGGCACACGCACTGCAATCATGACCACATTGAGTTGCTCGGCGACAAACCTGTAATGTCGGTCTGTTCTCGGACTTGCAGTAGCTGTTGCTGTTGCTGTTGCTGTTTAGTTGCAAAATCAAGTTGAAAGTTCCTGGCAACTTGAGGTGCAAGTGTCGTGTTTTTGTCAACGGGCCAACAGCAGCAATTTCCGTTTCCGGTTGCCCCGTTGACGAAAAACGAACACGACTGAACGGCCAGTTGCAAAAGTTTAGATTACAAATTCACATACGTAGTCAACTGGCCAACAGGGCAACAGCAGCAGCAGCAGCAGCAGTTGATTTACTGTTGCAGCTCTCTTGCCTTATTTTTGAGATTTTTTTGTTCCCTTCACCTGCCCCAACCGTTCTGCCCGCACTTGGGATAGCCGGGCACATGTTTTGTGGTCACTCTGTGCGCTGCAATTGGATCTGCCTTAGCTCAATGTTTTTGTTGTTGTTGTTGTTGCAGTGGTTGTTGTTATTGTTGTTGGCATTTCAGCTGTACTTTTTGCACTGCCAGTCATGCGTGGCACGTGCTACGTTGCTTTGATGTGGTGCTTTCTCTCTCGCCTCATGCCTCATGTGCCTTTCCTAAATAAACTTAAAGTAATAAAAATGGGGCAAAAAAAGGTTCGAAAATAAAAGAGGGAAACATCAGAAGCACACAGCCAAGCTGCAAATGCTGCTTGTACATTTGGGTAAATTGGACTCAGCGAAAGCAACTGTCGCACACACGCACACACACTCACACACACACACACACACTTACACACATGTACAAACAACAACTTTGTAAATATTTTATGCAAAAACACAAACAGAGTAAGGCACTGTCTCAGCCACAGGGAGATACCTGAAAATGTTTTTCGACACATCTGTACGATTGTATTAAATAATATTTACTTTACCATCGGAAAACACACACACACACACACACACATATATATATAAACACACCAACACACTCTATACATCTGTGTCTCAGAGATTCAGTTCATTAGGCTGCACAAGATCCTTAGACAAACTGTAACTTCAAAAGTTGTTGCTTAACTTGCGGCAGCTAAGTAAATTTCCTAATGTTGACTACAAATTGACATTAAATTGATCAAATACTCAATATTAAATACAACAGCAATTTAAAATAAAAATATCAAATAAAATGAGTTCATTCACTATGTTCTAGTTCATGTATCTACAAAATAAATGCTATAGATGAAAATCAATGACGGATTGCTCCTGTCAAGATTTGTTGAGAAGTTGAGTCATCGGACAACTCCTACCTGTAAACTGTTTCCATAAATTATGCATAAATAAGCCAGACTAATCTGTGTTGGCATTTTCATAGTTATTGTTGGCCATTGTTGCCATTGCTCACATAAATCTCGCAACTGGCAACTGAAAAGGGCTTTGACTTGTTATTTCCTTAGCGGATTTGGGACTGGTTTATCAGTGAAATAAGTAGTAATTAGTAGTAGTCATAGTAGTAGTAGTAGTAGTATTAGTAGTAGTATGTGGTCTAAGTTCACTTGATTGTGACTTAGTCGACTTTCAAAAATACCTTATTGAAAGTATTTTCCTATTTCTATATTACAAAACTCAGTGAATACTTTTCGACGCGAAAATGCTTTTATTAAATTGGGTTCTTGTAGCATAACAATAGTGCCACATTTGTCACTGCTAGAGTATACAAATTTTGTTGCACTGAATACATGCAACACATGCATGTACATAAATACACATACGTGTATACGTATTTGTTTCTCTATTCATTTATTTATTCCATGTAAGTGAAGTTCACGTTTGAAGAGACCTCGCTGAGTGCAAGCGTATTGCCAACTTCAGTTTGTATTGGTGTTTTGACACAAGGACTTAACTCACACACACACACACTCACATTCACTGACACAGTCGGTTTCTGTATATCCTTTTTGGGGGCAGCAGGTGGCGCGATATTATTACCACATTCACATGCCACTCGCTGCTCGTCTTATTCGATGTGTTGCAGATAGTTGTGATTGTGGTTGTGGTTATTTTTTTTGCTATGCTTATTGTTACATTTGGCACATTTCTGGCATTTCGTGGAAATTTGCTTTGTTGCGGACTGATACTTATTGTAGCATGCAACTTACAGATGTATTCAAATTCAGTTATTCCTATGACAAGATAAAGTAGGACACTTGCCTCGTGACTGCCACGCTCTGCCAACGTCGATTTTAATACAAATCAGCCTCATAATATTTTACTAGTAGTATGTTATTTTTTCCAGTGTAAATTAATTGACATTTAAGCATTGCCTGCTTAAAATGGCTTAAAGATATTATTTTTTCTAAACACTTCAAAAATATATAAAATACAGCTTCAGCTGAAAATAATGGAATCTTTTTATACCCTTAACCCATTAAAAATGGGTAAAAAGGGTATAATGGTTTTGTGCAAATGTATGTAACAGGCAGAAGGAAGCATCTCCGACCCCATAAAGTATATATATTCTTGATCTGGATCAACAGCCGAGTCGATACAGCCATGTCCGTCTGTCTGCCTGTCCGTCTGTCCGTCCGTCTGTATGAACACGCGGATCTCAGAGACTATAAGAGCTAGAGGCTTCAAATTTGGAATATAAGCTCTCGTGTACCAGGCGCAGATCAAGTTTGCTTTATTTTATCGATAACTGCCTCAGTTTTTGAATTATCGATAATTTCGATTTCCGATAGCAATAAATTCCACAATTTAAGAGGCAGAGACTTCTAATTTATACATAATATGCATATTACATATATACATATTACTGATCAAGTGCCAAAATTTCATTAAGATCGGACAAGAAACACCAAAGTTATAGTCGAAAATATATTCTCATATTGATCTCATTTGTATCAGCTGCCGCAATCATTTTCTGTATGCATAAATAAGCGAGCGCATGTGTGAGAAAGAGATGGCATGATAATTGACGCTAGCGTCAATAGATTTGTGTGTATTTTGCAGAGCCCCGATAACTACTCTTTCGTGTACGTGTGTATGTGTGTATGTATGTCTGTATATGCTTGTGAGCAAAAATACTCTGTAAGAAATGCACTTGCAGAACTGAACATTTGAGTGCAAATCATTTTAAAGGGAAATTTGCCATAAAATCTAGAATATATTTAACAACTGGGTTAAGGGTATATCGTAGTCGAGTTAACTCGACTACAGCATCTTACTTGTTGTCTATTAGAAACATTAACTGCCACCTGAACTCCGCACCAAAATCCATATTTGAACAACTGCAATATTTTATGATTATAGCACCTTATGGGCACTTAAAAAGTCTTCCAAATTGTTTGTGCTTCTTTTTGGGGCAGGTTTTTGTATCAATTCGAAACAAACGCGGCAAAAGTCTTGTGAGAATTCTTTCGATTTACAAATGGCAACTCGAATCGAGCAGCAATCTAAAACTTGAGTACATCAAAGTGTGCCTTGTGGAATACACCAATACAAACACGCACACGCACACACACTTACACCTACCGGTTAACACACCTACATGACACAATCACTGTAATTGTGAACTTTTTGGCAGCAGAAACTGAAAAAACAAAAAAATTCGCTCCAGCGCAAAAGTCAACAGAGCCAAGTGAAGATTTACTTCATGTTGGCAAAGCCCCGGCCAATGCCGTTTTTTTGTATTTATGTGTGTGTGTGAGTGTGTGTGTGTGTGTCCGTAAGAAATATATACTGTGGCACAGAGGAAAGTAAAATAAGAGACTCGCGTCATAATTTACACATGTGCAAGTGTGCTGGAAAAAAGGGACAGATTTTCCCGCCCAGCTTGATAGGGGGGTCAGCAGTTGGCAGGCCAAAAAGTTGTTGGCAACACTCAGTGGGAAGTGAGTAAATGTGTGTGTGTGTGTGTGTGTGCTTGTGTGCTTGCCAGCTGCACAAAAAAGAAAAGTGAAATGATGATAAGAGACGAGAGCCGGTACGTTGTCACACATCCATTAGCCTCGATGCTGTGGGCTGCTGCTGGGTGGTCTCATTAGGCCCGGGCACTTGGCTTATGCAAATGATTGTACGCCTTTCTTTCAACCGCTGGCAACTTAATCATGCATGTTTACACGCAAGTACAAACTCAAACAGCAACCGACAACAAAGTAAGTGAAATTGTGTGAAATACACAAGAAGAGCACGACCCATGCCCATGTCCATGTCCATGCCCATACCCATACCCATACCCCCCAAAAAAACTCAATGATATATGCAATCCCCATACAGGCTGGAGCTAATCAACGCGCGCATGCCGAAACACAAACATTTAACTGAATTAAGTTTGTTTACAACACAATTTTTGCATAGCTAATTAGACATGCAAAGGGTGCCGGCTAAGACAAGCTCAACTGGCAAATATCCGGACTCCCGACGCTACTCATCCTAAGCAAATGATGCCGGCTAATTTCTCGTTAAAGCCTGTCAAAACAGCCTCCTTTTTGCCATCCTCTGCCTTCCTTTGCCTTCCTTTAACAGTCGTCTTTGCAACTCGTCTATTTTCATTGCTTAAATAGCCTTAAATAACCAAAATATGTTAATGTTTCTTGCAATCTTATAAGTAAGTAAGCAGTAAACATGAATTTCTTAATTTTGAAGAGTACACAGTAGTTCTGTAAAATATCTTTAGGCACTCCTGGGAAAACTCGAATTCTTTTGACAAGAGAAACTATGTATTAAACATAAAGTCAATTGAATTTGAAGCACAAGCAAGCCAATGTTTGTCATCCTTCCATTTTGATGTGTATCACCTGGTTTGTATCTGGCAATCGTTGAATATGAAAGTTTCATGTTGTTTAGAAATCTACGAAAGTTGTCATAACGAACAAAGTTTGTCAGAGGCTCGGGCTCAGGTGCAGTCGTGGGGCACGTAAAATGGGGTTGGAAACAATGTGGAAATAGTGGAAAAACTGCCGCTTGTTTTATTTATGCATTTATAGCAGTTTGTCCTCATGACTCTTGAGTCGAATTCGTGCTGCGCTTCCTTTGCCACTCGTCACTTTTGCAGACTTTGTCTCATTTTTTATTTAAACAAAAAACTTTTGCCCATGCACAAAACTCCAACTTTTTCCCTTCTTGTTTATTTTTGCAAAAATTACCTAACGAGTCGCATGGGGTGGTCGGTTGCAGGAATTGTTGGTTGCAAGCCGGTTATAAATTTCAACTTTTCTTCTTTTTTTTTATTTTTGTAAGTAGGAAAAAGTTTTTTCAAATATTATTAAATAAGCAAGCTTGTGACGAGAGGGGTAGAAAATTCTTGCAGCATTGGCCAAGAGGCCAGAATAAAAAAAAGATAAATTATTATTAAAAAAATGCTTTGATAAATAAGCTTATTTATCGTAAATTAGCTTTTGAAAGGTTAATTGAAGATTATGATCCATATTAATAATGATTCAAAGCTTGACCTGCTCAGTAAATTCATTCACTTAATTTTCACCTAATTTTGATGGGTTAAGTTTGTTGAACATGTCCAATTTCGTAAATACAATCGAATTTCTCAAATAAAGTGTCAACTGTGTGATTCAAAGAATTCTAAGAGTTCAACTTAGCATCATTGGAGTGCACAAGCAGACAGTAGTGTAACACATATAGTTGAAATGAAAGTTTGTCTTGAAATAATTAAAATAATAGCCATTGAGAAAGTAAAGGGCACTCCAAAATGGGAATTTGCGCTTGGCGCAGCTCCATCCTCGTAAAATGTCCCAACAATGTAGTACACCATCCATCAGACGTCAATTGGATGCCAACTGACAACAAATCAAACTGTCATCCAACAGAGCCAGTCAGACGAGTCAGACGAGTCAGCAGTTGAGTCCGTGAAGCATGCAACCAGTCTAAAGTATTTGCGGAGCGCCATATTTGAAATTATGCCACATGCATTGGCATTGGGACTGTTGGCTGGCTTGCGCTGCTTTGTGCCACATATTCTTTATACTGGCAGGCAGGCATCTATCCATCTATATATATCTATCTAGTTTGCGTCTCGTTGCAGCTGTCAGCGCTCTATTTTGCAGTTCATCATCATTGTCATTGACATTTTCGAGTGGTTACAATTGCAAGCAGTCTGCCGGTCTCTGCCGGGTTGCCAGGATGCCGGAATGAAAGGCTGCCAGGCACCAGGCAGCCAGGCTGATAGACTTGTAGGCACTAACAGAGGAGTTGCCAGCAGCGGTATTTTGCTGAAAAAGGGAGCTCCACTTCAACGGAGCAACTGCATTGCTTTCGATTTATTTGTGTCTCAGAGATTTATGCAACTGAAATATGGCAATTTGCCAAACTCGGCATGCTTTAGAAATTAGTTACATCATCGATTGCTAAAAATTCTCTTTTAAGCCAGCAATTTGTTTTCGTCTCAGACTTGTTATTATTTTCCAATTACGATTTTAGTTTCGTCCAAGGTAAGTTGATTTTTATTGACAATATTTTATTTTGATTATGTTTATACTATGATATAAGGTATAATAGTATGCATATAATTTATCGATAAAATTGATTTTCGCAAATCGATAAACCCACATATCTCCCACAATTTTATGGATACAGTCACCAATTTTGGGTGGTAGGTTGTTGTTGATGTCCTTCAAAGATCGAAATATGCCAATCCCACCTCTGCCGGCCCCGCCCTTAAAGCTTTTTGAGTAGGGAACGTCAAAATTGGTAGGTATATTACTGGTAGTCGCCCTTAAGAACCGATAACAAACATGAGTTGCCACGATTTTAAAGATAGAGTAACAAAACTTGGAAGGTAATTTGCTGGTAACCTCCTCCAAGGAGGAGGTAACCGTAATGTTGCCGTAATTTGCAAGCTAGAGTCCCAAAATTTTGAAGGTATGTTACTAGTAAGTCCCCCAAAGATCGATACAAACATTGGATGGTCACGCCCACTTCACCTACCTAAGCCGATACATCTGTTGGTGTAAATCGATAAACCCATATATCTCACGCAATTTGAAAACTTATGTCACCAAATTTTAAAGGTATATTGCTAGTAACACGCTTCATAAATGTGGAAAAAAAATTTGGACCACGCCCACTCCCGCCCACAAAAAAACGATAAATTCCCATATCCCCCGCAATTTAAGTTAGTTAGGTACCAAACTGGGTAGGAAGATTATTAGGAAACTTCTCTATATTATTTTTAGCCAACGCCTACTCCCGTCCCTAAAATCTCGAAAAGCAGAGTGAAAGTAAGAGTGAAAGTAGCTTATACAATTTTTTGTGTCTGCTCTCCCCGTGCAATTCTGCTCACCGTCTTTAAAAGCCACGCTCACTTATATGCAAATCATATACATATTTATTAGTAGAGAATTAACAGAATGTGCTCCCATTCAAAAAGGCAAATTTGGACAGTATTTCCTGACTGCACAGAAATTATTTCACTGTCGGTTATGGCCGACTGCAACATTCTCTCTTGTTTTTTTTTTTGAATCGCTAATTAATGAGAATTTATGATAAAATTATGATCAACTGTAAAACAGTCAATGATTATTATTTGTAAGTCCCTTTCATTTAATAATTCTTTGAATTTGAAGTTTCCCCTATTAGAATTATTTTTAAGCACAAGGGTTGCTGAAATGACATCTAAGATGTGTTGACTTCAAATGAAATTGGCTGGAAAAGGTTACGAGGATTACCGCCCTTCAAAAGAAATCGAGTGATAACAGATTCAGGGACAGAGCTCAGGCCACTCGACTGAATGTGAAATTGGAACCACTTTGCCCGAAGCTAATAGGCAATAGCGGTGCTGTTGGTATTGCCATGACACCTGAAGGATGAATTTGAATTTCGGCAGGCGGAAATTGATGCCATTACGGTTTTGTCTGAAGTCCTCGGCGGTTCCCGGAAGTCGCTCGTGGTGCCTGTTTTATTTTACCGAATGGTAAATGCCAATGGCAAAAACAAGTGAAAGCTAGCGTGAAATCTATAGTAAAAAGCAGAAGAAGTGGGGGCGCACATACATACATATACATACATACATATTTATATGTCCGACACTTTTTTCAGACAGTCGCATATATCAAACTGGGCGACAGACAGACAGACGGGCGGACAAAAGAGGCAGACAAGCCAATGACACCCACAACACATCAGTCAATTTATCTCCAATTCTATGTGTGTGTGTGTGTGTGTGTGTGTGTGTGTGTGTGGGTGTGCGTGTAAGAATGATGCAGATTATACAAGTGTGCGGACTGTTGGCCCATTGAACTTTAACAGAAAATCCGACTGCGAGAAATCTACATATTGATAAACGACCCAGGGCCCAGCAGGAACATAAAAATCGATGGATGGAACGATGGACGCCGATTGACAGACGGGAACACCAGTGAGACTCGCAGGGGAATTTATTTGTGCATTTACTGTGCTTACATTAAAGTTAAGCTCGACTGTAGGCTGGGCTTTGATTTCATTTAATCAGCTGACGATGATTGCGTACACGTTGTGTCTGGGGCATTAACAAACTTTAAGTAAGTTATGCATCGCATGCAACGTGGCATGTAGCACATGCGACACATGGCGAAAAAACTTCATCAAAATGCAGCAAGCGATGAACGACAACAGGTTCGAAGTGTAAAATAATTACTCGACTTTTTGTATTACTTGTCGTGGTTCTGGTTCAGGTTCAGGTTCTGGTTCTGGTTCTGGTAATGGTTCTGGTTGCTGCCACTTGTTTTTCGTGCGAGTAATTAATTAAATAAGCGCCTTGACCCGCAAATATATTGTATTGGCTGCTGTATCTGTATCAATTCACTGATTGACTTTTGGTTTTCCAGCTGCCTCCTGCGCTGTATCAACAATGTTGCAAGGACTGTGTGTGCATAACAATTTAAAATGCATTTTATATGCGAATGTCGAATGCGTTGCGACAGCCAAAATTGTATCAAATATGCCATTTCTTCCCATTTAATTATTTAATAATTGCACCTTAATTCTTCTTTTATTGTTCTTTCTGTTTTTTTTTTTTTTGTCTGATTGTATTTTCTGTATATATTCCAATTAATTATTCACTCGCAAAGACAATCAATTTGCCACTTGCAGGCACTTAGTTGGTGTGTCGAGCACAAGATGCATATCGTTTATTCGGTAATTGTGGTAATAAATTATCGAAAAAAATTTATATTAATATTTTTGTAGATTTTTACCTTCTTACTTAGCTACTTACTAATACCTAGTTTATTGCCGCCCTCGGCTCTGAATTTGTTGTTTTACTGTGCATAACAAACAGAAACTTGCCGAGTAGTTATCAACTTTTATTGCCTGGTTTACACGATCTAAGCGTTGCTTTGGCTGTCCTTCAACTGGGGTCCAAACATTTTCTAATTCCACTTTTTTTTTTTTTCCTGAACCCTTGAAAAACCGTGTCCAGTTGTTAATTGTGCTGTAGTCAACAGTTGAGCACAAGAGGCTTTGCGTAGTAATTGCAGTTCAAAGTTTCTTCATAACGCTGCCAGCTCATGTTAGTAGCAAGTAAAAATTGCAGAGTATATATGCAAATGCATTTGTATTTATACAGAGTCCCCATGGAATGGAATTGCATGCAACATTAGGGTGTGGTACACATACATATATATATATGTAAATATATATGTGCGTGTGTGTGTGTGGCACGCTTGAGCAAACCACATGGCAGCACACATGAAATTATAACATTTAATTTTTAATTATGAGTGTTATTAACATGCCTGAAAGTTTTTGCCACTGGCAAGCGCTGGCAGACAGCCATAAAATAAATGGAAATATAAAAGGCCCGCACAGACAGAGAGCTGAAATTATTATTTTGCATTTAAAAGCAGGCTGCAGCAGCTGTGGCCCCTTTAAATGTCGACTTTCAACTAATTATGTAGAATAATGATACAATCATGGACGGATGTTTCTCCCGGTTTCACAACTTATTTGTGGCACATTTGTCAAGGCAGTGTCAATCACTTCTTAAAGGTATTAAAAGTAAGGTTATGCCTTTAATATCATGCTGCACAGTAGCAATAAATATTATTTGGATATGAGTTATTGGACGTGTGTCAGAACTTGACTGAGGTTACTTCCATTTGCAATGGTTGTAATTCACATCTATTATTAATCGATAGGCTTTAGTTTTTTTTTTCTTTGTAATGTTTTGTTTTCTGTGTACTCTTCCCAAATATGCTCTATTTGTTAGTCTGTCTGATATTATGAATGTGGCTCAGAGGATAAATGCGCCTGGTTAATACATTCTTGTCAATTAAAAGAAACTTTAACATATTCAATAATAAAAGTTTATGCTCAGAAACTTTTCAATGTTCTGATAATATCTTATCAAATTCGTGATAATTATTAAAACAAATCTGTTGCTTGGTATTTCGACTGGCTGCTGAAGACATAGATGGCATAGAGGGTATCTTCTTTATCGACTAGAGAGTCTTGCCTTTGAATACTTTGTCTCATTATTCCAGGTATTGCTGAATTATTAATGTCATTTTAAATGTGGCACTCAATAAATGACTGGCTTTTGGATTTTATTCCATTACCTAACAGCCCTTTTATTTCAAATTAAATTTGTTGTTTAATTAATGGGAGCTTTAAGTGGCTTTAGTGGAATGCACATTTCATTTAAAATTTAACACAAATTATATTGTAATTTACTTAAGAGCAATGTTCATGTACAGAATAATTCCATTTGTCTGTCGTATGCATTTTAAATAATACGTTAATTTGTTTACGTCACAACGTTTGAAGTTCGAAGCGCAGAGTGCGATTAACACTGGAAAAACACCAACACGAACAGTTGCATTGAAAAGCCGATTTAAGCTGTTCAATTTAAACTCCTTTTATTGCTATAAAGGATGAACTAAGCTTGGAGCATTCAGCAATTCTCTGGCGGGCTCTAAACTTCCGAGCGAACAATGCTTCCACGTAAACTTATTGCATAATCATCATAAATAGCAGCTATGAATAACATGGCTAAGCTGGAAACTTTGACTTGTCTACATTTTCCTTAACCGTCATGATCATCATTATCATAATAAACATCATCATCATTATGACTATTCTCATTGGCAATGTCAATACTCCGGGGCCTAATTTACTAAAGGACGAATTAGGATCAAAATAATTATGACGTTAAATTTGATTGCTAACTTGCGGCAATCTTGCTGCGTTGCTTACCAGAGATTGAGATAAAGTCCATTTAATTCAGCAGCAGTTTTAAAATAGACAGCATCTTGCTACAGATTATGAAAAATATATTCTTCTTTTTTTTTAATAGATTGGAACTACTCATACTTAACATACTTATTAAACTAAATGAATAAATTGGAGTTACTTAAAGTTTTGAAATAAGCATTAATTGACTTGGTGAAAGCAAGTAATTGGAAAAGTTGTCATATTTTCGAAACGTTTGCTTTAATATTTTGTATATACAGACTGTATTTGTTACCTGAACCTTAAATGTACTAATCAACTGCAACTATTTGCATATTTGTATAATCACCAAAGTCAGCGGCTTAATTTGCATAAATTTCAATGATTATATTGGACATGTCTTCCTTTAACGCCTCGAGCCTTGTCGAGTTTGTTGTCTGACAAATGTAATGCAAACATTGCAGGGCTAACAACAGTGACAACAATAAGCACCACAACAACAACAACAACAATAACAGCAGGAACAATTTGATGTGCATTAATTTAAATGTTAATTTGTACGTCGAGTCTGCTGATAAGCCTTTGTTTGTTGTAATTGCCAATCAGATATGAACCACAGCTGCAGCACTTGAGCACAACTTGTGTGCGAAAGTCAATTAGTCTTTATTAAGCAGCATCAGCAGGATGTCTGCCCAGTAATGCAAATGTTGTGTCTTGTGACTTTACGATCCATAAAAATGCACCAGTTATCAGATACAGATACATATACAGATACAGATACAGATACATATACGGCGTTCAACTTACAGCAAGAAGAACACAGCGCACAGATATTCAAAGGGACGCGATAAAGCAGCGTTAATAATAAGCAACATTTACAAACAACAAAAGGCCATTTTAATGAAATAACCATGCGTTGTGTGCGTGCCACACGATGTTGCACTCATTTCGGCAAGAAAACGACGAGAACAACAACAACAACAGTTGCAGCAGGGGCAACAAACAGAACAGAACAGAACATAACTGAACAGAGCAGGCATCCTGGCCTGGCCGAAACAGAACAGGCCTGAGCCAACAGCAGCAACAACAACAGCAACAACAACAACAGCAACAACAACAACAACAGCATGCGTACGGGATGAAATCATTAAAGGAAATGAGTTTTTTTCCCCATCGGGTTATGACAAAAAAATGCGTTAAAATAAAATATTTTAATGTAGTTCTCATGTCAGCCCAGTGCTTTGCGTCCCTCCATCCCTCGTTTCTGGGCATGTGTGCGTGTATCTGTGTGTGCGTGTGGGTGTGTGCGTGTGTGTGTATGCGTGTGTGTGGGAATGCGCGCATTTTAAAAATTCATGTAATCACAAAAGTACACATGTTGTAAAAAAAAAAAAAAACACAACCAACGCGCCTGAGTTGTGTGCAAATGTTTGTGTTTGGGTGTGTGTTTGTGGTGCCTACCATCCGTTTGTGGCCAAGCAGAAGCCGAATGTATTCTCCAGCTACATTTTAAGCCTAATAAGCACAGCAGGATTGGCATTCGCGTACATCATGATTGACGGTTCTGACTGACATTAGAGACACGAGCGTCTGACCAGCAAATCACTTCTATTAACGCATTTTCTTTTTGCCAAAGTTGATAATGAAGTCTTCATTTTAACAGACTTTCTATATACAAATAATAACAGTACTTATAGAATCAGAGTCAGTCATTATGTAATTTATAATCACAATTAATTGTCGCAATAAAAACTTACTACTTGATTGGTAATTTAAGGGATAGCGAATTACTTTTTTAAATTTCACATTATTTGGCTAAAATGTCACTAGACTTAAAACTCTTTGTTAATATACAAATAAGCTTATATATATAAGTATTTCTACATTTAAGCTAGTTGTGAATTGGTTTTCTATTCGATAGTTCCAATTGCGGTCAGTTTTTGAGTTTGCTGCCTCTTTGAGTTTGGGGCGCAGCGTTGCATGCATGCATAAATAAAGCCACACACGTTCAGAAATTTGAATAACACGTGGAGTGCTCCGATTGACATAAGTTGACAAATTAACGTCAGAAGCCAACGACTCGTGCGTCCAGTTTGAAAAGTACAAAAATCCAAAAACTCTAAAAAGGGGCAGCCACCGTTATTGAAAGCACAACATGTTTCTGGTCAACTGCTGCCGGCGGCCATAAAAGGGTCGAATAGTTGAGTGCACCAGCACAAAAGTACAAATTTTACCATTCGCCATTGGCTGTTGGCTGTTGGCCATATTTTAATTAACATAAAATAATATTAGCATCACAACATCAGCCACGACTACTGTTTATTATGGTAAGCCACGATATGTGAAATAATTCCGCTTGAATCTGCAGTCAACTATTTTAAATAAATAATATTAAAAATAAATAATATATCAAAATTTTCTGTTGAAATTTTAATAATCAAATATGTTTTGAACAGTGAAGGGTGATCAATGAAACATTATACTTTTTAAGAAGGTGTTTTTATCATATATATTTATATATATATATATGCATATTAAGATCAGATATGCAATAGGTTAATGCACAATTTTCGACTCTGAAATTAAAAACTCGGCAAGTTAATTTAATTAAACAAATTGGCATTAAGAATTGACATCAAAAGGATTATTTAGAATGTCGAGTGCCAAAAGCAATGATGATTTCTGACAGCTTTTTCAACTGACATATCGGCTTTAGTTGTCAGCATTGGCATTATTTTCAATAATGTTTATTTGCTGAACATTAAATGATTGCAATTTATTGAGTTTGTTCAACTCGAATGCAATCAATATCCACAATTAGTATTTGCAATCAAGCGAGCAAATTAATTTTGGTTTTATATCACTCATTATAAGTGATTAAATGCGGCAAGCTGGAAATTGAAGGTGTATTATGCAACTTATCGGTTATACATAGTGTCAGTTCAAATTTAATTTTATACGCGAGTTTATTATTTATATATAAATAGTTTAAAATATAAACAGTTTTAATTGTCTGACTATAGTTCGCTGCGATAATTAAATATATACTGTGGTAAATAACATTGGCAGTATTTTGAATGAGTGCTCTAACAGTTTTATGTCAGGTAAGCCTGTTGTACTGTTACTTTCACATCAGCTAACAGATGAACCCACATTTCTATTGTTGTATGCGTAACATATATAAACACACACACACACACACAAAATAGACATGAGCTGCTTTTGGCTGGTCTTGTTTATTTTACTCTGGAGTACTTTTGCCAGTGTCCTTGTAACCACCCGCTGGCTGCTTTGGCTCATAAATACATTTACTTTCACTTTTTGCTCGGCCTTTTGTTGCAGCTACAAATCTTGGCTAAAACAACAACTGCCACGGACGGCAGCAGCAGCAACAGCAACAACAATGGCACAAGCCATGAGAATGAAATCGACAACAACTTAAATGACAGTTTATAGCTCCCACGTTGGGCACGTGAAGCAGGGCCGACAATGGTTATTAAGCTGCGACTCCCAAAACAACAACAACAACAACAACATGAACAGCGCAAACAATGTGGCAACAACAAGAGCAACAATAAGCAGCAACAGTCCAAAATGGCAATGAGCGGATTTGCTGGCCCAAACAGCTAGCGCAATTTATTTTCCGAGCCAAAAGCACATTGTGAACAACAAACGAACGACGAGAGTTCAACCATGTAACAACAACAACAACAACAATAGCATGTGTGTGTTGTTGTGTCTGTGTGTGAGTGTGTGTGTGTGTATATGTGTGCTTGTGTGTGTGCGGTGCCAATTTGATGTATCGACGCGTGTGGTTACCTTCAGCTCTGAACAATTGTCCATTTCATTTGCAGTTGATTAGGCGTTTCACATGATATTCATCATACGCCGCGTGGGCGCCAAATAAAACGACTGTCTGAACTATTTCGGCCATAAAAGAACCAAAAGGAAATACGGCTTGAGCCGCATGACGAAGATTATATACCCTGTACACATCAGGTTACTACTTATTATGTGCAAATTAAATACTCTAATTTTATTAACAATACAAATTAATAAATTGATTTATTGTTGCACCAAGCGCAAGGTAAATATATTTTCCTATGATAATCACATAATTTTAATTTTTTCAGTTATTGTTCTTCAAATACATAGAAACTATGGCTTTATCGGCATCGGTAAATGCAGTTATTTGTGCTGACGTTACACTTATTGTGATAAAATTAGAATACCCTCTGCAAGTGTATAAGGTATATAAGAAAATAGCTGACGCTCAATTTGGGCAGCTCAACGCCGCTAAATAACTTGAAAATTGAGTTTGGCCTGTATTTTGGCTGTTGTTGTTGTTGTTCTTGTTTTTGTTGTTGTTGTTTTTGTTGTTGTTGTGCATTCCCCAGACGCGCATTGGCGCAGAATAATTGCAAAAACAGTTTGTTGCGTTGGCTGTTGTTTGGCAGAGAAGTGGGGGGAAGTGCACAACGATTTGCGATTATCTTGGCCAGGCTTAAAGCAATTGAAGCCTTGTAGTATCGCAGTTGTAGTAGACATCAATTATAATCCAAATGAGCCGCACAGCAATTGCCGAGCAGCCCTTATCCGCCTTGGCAATAAAATACAACAAATTTCTCTGTCCCGCTACCCGCGTCCTGGCCACATGCTAGAGAATGGCTCTCCAAGGATTGTTGTGGACGCACTTGCGTGGGCTTAGAGTCGCACAATCGCTTAATCGGTTTGTTATTTATACATCTAATTTGATCTGCAAGCGACGGGGCAGCAACGCCCATAACAATACCTCCAACTAAAACCGATGTAACTTTGGTTGTAGCTGCTCAAGTTGTTCTTGTTGTTGTTACTGTTTTTGATGTTGTTGTTGTTGTTGTTGCTGTCTTGTGTACGCTCAAAACATGACACTTGTAAGCTAGCGTCTACTACACACACAGACACAAACACATAAACACACGCACACACACACACAAACACACACACTTGTGAAGGGACAGTAAACCATGGACATAAAATGGCCAAAAATTATTGAACAGCGATTACAAATGCCACAACAATTTCAGGATTTTGTCCAATCGGACGATTTTATTTTATTTTTTTGTTATTTTTACAGAAGCTTCAATTGACAATTGGATTTTGGATTTTATGTGCTTTTGGTAGTTTGTCTGACAGATAAAAATACTGCCAGACATATTCTGAGGCAATTCGCATTTAATTAAATAAAATATTTACAAAAATTTGCCAAAAATATTTATATAGATTTCTGTGCGATTTTGTACAATTTAATTCCTCTGCGGTACAGTAGATACTTGGTTGCAAATGAAAGTAAGCCAATTCATTACATGGATCGCCTTATAGCCAACTTTTAGTTAACAGTTGGTGGCGGTGCTGTTGGCACTTAAGGGACTACCAAAGGCATAATTCAATAAGACGACCACGTGGAATGAAGATGGCTGTCGGAAATGCTGCCACAGAAAACTCCAGCAAAAGCAGAACGCATTGGTATAAAATAATTGAAATCCGCTACAGACACACAGACACACAGACAGACAGAGAGACAGACAGAGAGACAGACAGACAAGCAGACAGGAGCAATGTGGCAACACCTACAAACATACCGAATGTCGTTTGCAAAGCACATATTCTATGTGGCATGGGACTCAGACTGGGACTTGCCCCGGCTTGGGAGACACGCACAGCACGCATTTAGCACAACTTCATTTATCTTTAGCATTTTCTTTTAGCATTTAATTAAAAAGACAAGTTCCATTGTCAACGGCGATGGTGGTTGCTTCGGTGGATCGGTGCTGTGGTGGCAAGCACAGACATCCGGCTTGGCCTTAATGTGTGCTGTCTTTCGTTTCATGCAGACACAAAAACAACAACAACAACAGCAACAACAACAACAACAAAAGCTACAGCAACAAAAGCAAAACATATTTGCGGTTTTTACGCAGACATTGTCGCCTATGTGGCTTTGTCTCTGTCACATATGGCAGGCAACCAGCCAAGCAGCCAACCAGCCAACCAGTCAGTCGGACAGCCAGTCAGCCATTTGGCCTGGTATTTTGTGTGTTTTAACTGAACTGTGTGCTCTGCCTGCTCTGGCTGGCTGACACCTTCTCCGGCTTCCATCCGATATCCGCAGCCGCGACTTGCAGCCTTCACCTGGCCATTAAGAGCATAATCATGTAGCTTTGATAAATGCCTATGGTTGAGCCAGCTTGTGGTGCACACTGTGTGGCTTAAAATTAACGTGCTGATTAATTAAAGTTGCTGGAAAATTCCGGCGCACAAAAGTATGCAACGGAGAGGGCCAAAAAGTTGAGTTGGTGCTTTTAATGCGAAATTCATAAGTAATTTCAACTTTGTTAGCACGTAAAACACCAATTTAAATATACACACAGGAGTGTTTGCCAAAAAAACGAGGGAGGGGTCCTGGTAGGAGAGGGGAGGTGGTGGGGAAAGCGGGCGAGTGTGAATATGAGATAGAGTGATTGCGAAAGCCTATTACCATTTCTAGAAATCTGACGTCGGAACGGGCTTCGCGCCATCTTCTTAAGTGTAAGAGCGAAATTAAATGACAACATATTTGACACTGATTCTTGTCACATGACAGTGTGTTCTCCAAATTTATCATCTCTTCCTAAATGCCTTGTCTTCCTCACTCCTCACTCCTTGCCTCACTCCTCCATCCACAGAGGCCGCTGTGCAAATTGCTGTCAGTTCGGTTGTGTAATTTTTTTTTTTATTCATACAAAGCGAGTGAGGAAAAGAAT
This sequence comes from Drosophila kambysellisi, assembly GCA_035042185.1. Classification (NCBI taxonomy): domain Eukaryota; kingdom Metazoa; phylum Arthropoda; class Insecta; order Diptera; family Drosophilidae; genus Drosophila; species Drosophila kambysellisi. Next base: position 1,214,744 of record JAWNLS010000137.1, on the reverse strand, counting down.
TAAATAAAGTAAAAGACATGTAAACTTTTCAATAAAATATCAACCAATAAAACATGGGCTGAAAGCATGCTTTCAAGAGATTTGTGTCTTTTGTTCCTTGTTCTATACATAAGTTTAAAGATCTCGGTTCTTCTGTAAGTAATTTTAGTGGATCCCAATAAAAAATCGTGTTTAAATGCAGTTGAAAAATCTTAGAAATCTTATAAATATTTTAATATTTTTTAATTTATTTTTAATTTTAATTTTATTTTAAATTTAATTTAATTCAAATTTTTAATTTTAGAATTTTTGGTGTCGACTGACTTTAGTTGGCAATAAATAAATAAATAAATCTTCCACATAATAACCTAAACAAATGATTAAAAATGTTAAATCGTAAATAGTATAGTAATAGGTCTGATTAAAAAATATTCTATCAATCAGATGAATTGCTTATTGTATTTGATATTTTCTTAATTTTCCACTGATGATGCTACTCTCTTATCAGCTTCTCCGTGTGCCCATCTGTCATGTGGATTACTGGCATATTTAAGGAAGTAGAATAATAGCAATAAATTCAATTTCTTAATTAATGAATAGTCACTTGAAAAATGTCAAAAATAATTTTAGTTCAATTGGAAAATCAAAATGTGATCGAAATTCACTAAAAATTTATCAGACTTATTTGATTAGTCGCTCCGATAAATACAATTTTCGGCAACATAATTTGCCTAATTCTGCATTTGCGCAAATTTTAGCTTCTGCTTGCAGCAACAAACTAAAAAGCACACACACATTTTATTTGTCATTTGTTTTAAAGTGAGTGTGATTGGAGCAAGAGAGAGATAGAGAGAGAGAGAGAGAGTGAGAGTGAGAAACAGGTAGAAGGGTTTGTTCCCGCTATTGAAGCATGCAAGGTGCTCATAACGTTCACATACTCCATTCCCAAATGAGACTTCACGATGTGTGTGGGTGTGGGTGTGGGTGTGTGGGTGTGTGTGTGTATGTGTGTGTGTGCGGGGTGTGTGCGGAAACACCTTAAAACATTTTCGTGCGATTTTGAAAAGATGTCAACAAAATTTATGCAAATGATATGTTAACGCTACTTATATGGAAATTAGTATAAGGAGTCAGGACGCGCCAAAGGCGGCTGTCGCAGTCAACGAAAGGAAGAAGATGACGACGACAAGGAGGAAACATCGTCCTGGAACTGACACTCACAGACGAGCTAAATGGAAGAGTAGAGCAGGAAGGGCAGCATCAAATGGAAGAGCGGCTCCAACACCTTTTGCACTTTTAGTCAAAGTTTTGATTTCGTGTTACATGTGTCAGAATTTTAATGATGCTGATAAAAGTTGCTCGCAAAATGGCTTATTATGTGCGCTAGTATTAGTGTGTGTGTGTGTGTGTGAGTGCTAGCAACTCTGCGCATCTGTGGTATGTGTGTGTATGTGTGTATTTTAAGGTGTAGGTGTTCTTAAGCATATTATCCCTTGAGCGCATTTTAACCACATAATGCAAGTTGTTTATGCCAGCTTTTTAATTACATTTATTAAAACACGTTTGCGAAGACTCAAAGAATTTGAATTTTATCAAAAAATCAGCCACGTCATAGATATTGTACAGTAAATGTAAGATCCTTAAATTACAAATAATTGCAGTAAGTCAGAGATGCGACCTTAAAAGTCCTTTGCATGAATTTATATTTAATAAATAAATAAATTTAAGCCGTCCGTTTACTTAACATCTTTAGTGAAAAAAATACCAAAATAAAACAATTGCAAGATTTTATTAAAATAAATTGAGTGAATAATGAATTGTGATAAACATATCTTGCAAATATTTGACTCGTTTAAAGCAAACACGTTTTAAATTCGAATTACTTTGATTCGCTCAATAAGCAAGTTAAGGGCTACCATCAAATTAATTAAACCATTTTAAAATTCAAATATGGGTTGATGGGAATCTAAATGAAAGTCTTTGGTTAGAGGAATGAAATATGCTGCCGTCATCATTTGCCAACTAATCCTGCATAATCCAATAGAATCGTTTTGTCCTTGCTCGTCTCCCGCGTTGCTTAACGTCAAAATACATGGGCCAAATAAAATGTGCATTTTAGAGTGAATAAACAAGAAATAATGTTCATGATAATTACCAAAGTCAAAGCGATTTTAACCAGTTAAATGCCATAATTTAGCATTGCGTTTCAGCGTGGCGAAGCGTGTGCCATTCTGGGCCAGGACCTTTTGGCATTGGTGCCGCGTGTGCCTGTGCCACTGCCACAAGGGCACACGCCCAGCGGGTTATTGGGCGACAACAACAACAACAACCACTACGACGACAGCGACAAGGACGAAAGCGACGACGACGCCGACGACGCCGACGACGACAATGATGGCGGCTAGGACGAGGCGACATCAGCAGCTAGCTTAAACACTTTGCAAGGGGCCAACTGAACAAAGCCACTTGAGGTGCGCTCGAGCACTTTAACGGCTGCATGTCAACACACACACACACACACACACAGCATTCCAGCTTGTATATGCGTTTAGGACTGTTTTAACACCTTTTAGTCGGCCGGTAGTGCGAGGGAAGGTGAACAGTGAGAAGGGAGGGGTAACCTAGCCTCCTTTTGCCTCGCTGTTTAAAATGTTAATGAGCTTTTAGGGTCGCAGAGTTTGAGTGGGTGGGTTTTGTCGTAATGGCTTGCCTTGGGTTGGGTTGGGATGGGTTTGGTTGGGTTGTAGGAGTCGCAACCTCGACCGGATGTGGTGCTGCCAGCTTCCGGTTTGCTGAGTCTTAAGCGCGCTGCCGTACGTGAGTGGTGTGCAAATAGTTTCAATTGCGGCTTTTGCGTCGTTTGCTTTATTTATTTTTATTAAAACATAAAGAGGTGAAACGAGCACTCGTGGAAAAAAACGGCATTGACTTTGTTAACATTGCGTTAAATTGTGGCGCATTCATTCATTAAAACGTGCGGGCATAAGTATAATGAGAAGCTGCCAGAGAGTAACACGACAACTGCCACTCGAGTGGCTGAGACGCAGACGGAGAGGGAGAGGGAGTGGAAGATGTAGACAGGAGCAGCAGGAGCGGGTCAAGCAGGAGGAGCGGGAGTAACGGTGACAAGGTAAGCAACAGACAGACACATTCACTTGCACTCTGTATCAGTTGTAATTCTCCGAGTCAAGACAATGGCCACTGCTAAAACTTTTACGGCAACTTCATAAAGTTGGCCTGGACAGCAACGGAGCAGCAAAGCAGCAGCAGGAGCAACAAAGGAAATGCTCAATAGTCGAAACTTAAAATGTATGCGCGATAAGCGACAGGAGCAGGAGCAGGAGCAGCAGCAGCAGCAGCAGGACAGGAGTAGCTCCGAGAAGAGCGACAAGTGCGACAAGTTCTTGTTCTTCATCTTGTTCGTGTTCTCTTTTGTATTTTGTTGTAGCCCTCGCACTTGGCCAAATCAACAAACTGTACAAAAACTAATCAGCGCGGCGTGCCAAACAAAAGCCGCGAACAAAGCAACTCAACTGAATAGCAATGGGAATGGGAATGGGAATGGGAATGGAGCTGGAAATGCAAATGAGTTGAGTGGAATGCTGCGTTCAGTTGAGTTGTGTGCAACGAGTTGAGTGTGCGTAAAATAGTTAAATGTCTTTAAGAGTTAAAGCTTTGGCCACATTACGCATACGTCCCGAAGAGCAACATAAATAAATTTCAATGCTGTGCAAATGATAATAAATGTAAAATAGAAACAAAATTATACGAGTACCGAAAACCAAACAAAACTGAAAAAATAAACTTTCTACATAAGGAGTCAAAACAATAACAAGGACACACATTCTGCAAGACGAGAGTAATTCTAAAAGTTTTCGAATATGTTCAACACTAACGAGAGAACGACAATTGTAATTAAATAATATATTTAACAAGCCTCTCTGCTAATATTTTACAACACTTTATTTACATAATTTTCGTTTTTATTTTATTTTTTTAAATTTCAATTTAAAATTATTTTCAATAATTAGTTTTCCAGCTATCAAGTTGTGAAATTTAATAAAAAGGCTTATTGGCCTATCATAAATAATAATTGATAATAATATTTATTTACATTTAAAAATATGAATAATTTCAAAGTTTCTGAGCTCGCCTCGCTGCGGGTTGTGCGTTTTGCACATGATTTTTACCATTGCCAGTTGTGATAATGTTTATTTTATCGGCCTCGACACATTCTGTTGCACTTTTGCCAGCACTTAGTACAGAGCCAGGCAGGGTCACAAAAGCAACAAAAACAAAGAGCAACACCAGCAGCAACAGCAACAGCAACAGCAGCAGCAGCCACAGCAGAAAGGCCAGCTTCAACTTCAGTTTGAGCAGGAGGAGAGAAAAGGATGCGGAAAACAAGAAACAGTTTTTCGTATAGTTTGTCCATTAAAAGTTAATATCACTTTGCAAAGTTGCTGGGCAACTTGTACAATTGTGCAACTGCAACTGCAACAACTGCTGTTGCTGCTGCTGCTGCTGCTGCAATTGCGATGTGACTTTCAGTTTCAGTTTCGGTTTTTGGGAGCACAACTTTTTGGCAGCGACAATCAACGATTTTCATAGCCAGTTGCACATGTAAAACAAAGACAGGCTCATACATAATTTGCTTATGCCCCCTGCCAGAGCAGGATTGAGATATATACAAACAGATAAAAAGAAAGAGATAGAGAGATACAGAGAGAGAGAGAGAGGGAGAGAAACGGGTGAATTGCCCACTCACATTTAATTCATTTTTATGGCCATTGACGTTGACATTTATAGCGTTTTCCTTTCGCCTTCTTATAATTCCTATAATCTTTACGCAATGCCCAAGCAGAGCATTATGCCCGTCCAGACTTGGGATGCTCCGCTCCAAAAAGGGAAGACATTATATGGCGTTGCCCCTGGCGAGTCTGGCTCGACTCGAACGCATGAGTAAGCTGCCAATGTTTGGTCTGGTCGATAGAGGGATGCTGGTGGGGTTGGGGTTGGAGCTGGGGCTGTCGGAATCAGTGAGAACATTGCTCATACGCCGCATGGTGGACACCTTGTGCAAAGTGAATAATGATAAAGCGCTTTAATGCTTTTATTGCGAACGATTGTAGCATAGGAAATCCGTTATAATCCACAGCAAGTGACAATGAACGAAGATGTACGCAGCATCCAGCATCCAGCAGACAGCATCTGAACTGGGACACCGTTGTAGCTCCAGTTGGCTCCTCCTGGCACCAGTCCTAACTGCCAAATGAAAAACTATCCGTTTGCCTTAAGCTGTAGTCCACCAGCAAGCAGCTCGCCCGGGCAAATCCTTGCCGGTGTCAGCCTACAGAAGCTGCTTTGCTGTTTTTTGCCTTTTGTCTTGTCCAGCTCCTGTTTGCACTGGACCCTGTTTAGAGTTTGGGTTAACAATTGTCGCCTGTCGCTCATAGAAAACAGTCTACGGCTGCCTTGTGCTGGTTTCAATCATCTTTTGCATGAATGCCAAGCTCGTAATGAGGATTTTTGGCTGTTCCAAATCCACTGATAATAGCACATAGCAGCACTTTAAACCGCTTAAAGAGTAAATGTATTTAGGTGTCTCTGTGTGTGTGTGTGTGTGTGTGTGTGTGCGTGTATGTGTGTGTGCTCGTTATTTGATGCTCTGTTTTCCTATGGGTTAGTGATTGCCTAAGACTTCTTGGCCCTTCATCTCACCGTTTGGCTTAGCACGTTTTAGCCAGCAGGCAGCAGGCAGCAGTCGACTGGTTCATGGCTTTATTAGTTCACGCATAATGACAAAAATGGGTCGGCACGTAATGTGTGCGCTTTGTTTATTTTACTTTGCTGCATGGATTTTTATGCCCAGCAGTCATAAAATGGTGGCCCAAACGCCTTTTGGGGGCATGCTTGCCAGTGGCACGCAGTAAACTGACACAGTCGAGCCTTAAAGCAACAATCCTTAAAGCAATTGCTAACAAATTAAAGAAAGCTCCACGAACACGTAAAAATGCTCTGAGTGCAATGTGTATGACCGACTAGATGATGACCTGTATTTAGTGTTAGATAAATTTTATATTCAATGTTATGTATTATTAGTTAAAACCATTTATATGTGTATGTTATAGATCCTAAATCTACTGTTCACTTATACTGTTTCAAATCAATGTTTTATAGCCTTTAAGTAGGTTGATTAATGTTTAAATATAACTGCCACATAAAAAAAAAGAAAAAAAAAAAAAAAAGGATTGAAAAATATAAAAAAAAATATATTATTTTTGGAAATAATTGTTGCAAAGATTTTATTTGTATATTCAGCAAAGAAAAAAGGAAGTAAGTAAATTAAAATAAAATAAATGCAACCCATTAAAAATATTCTTAGAATAATAGTTTCCTTACTTTCATGCTGCAGAGTCAAACATTTTCAAAGGAACTCTGATTAAATTCGGATTAGAAATTTTATTTAATTTTTTTTTTTAAATTTTTATCAATGGATTTTATGTACATATATATAAATATGCAATCATCAGTTTCCAGCTTATAAAATCCATGTGTATTTTTTTTTCTTTTCATATGTATATGTAAAAAAAATATAATCAACAGTTTCCAACTTATAAATCTATGTGGAGTTTTTCTTCTTCTTATATATATATTTTATATTTCCGCTACATGTACTTAAGACTCATTCTTAAGACAGATCTACGCCTTAAATTATGTGCAGCAGCCATTTTAATGGCATTTTATAAAAGTGCACCAAGTGTCAGTCACTTTGATTGAAGTTGCTTTTTGAGGCTGTTTTCCTTTTTATTTTTAATGCGACTGATGATTTATTGCACAATAATGTTGCCAGCCACTCCCCAAGCACTTTGCTGACCCGCCCCGCAGAAAGTGCAAATGCAACGATATGTGTGATATTTACTTATGCTAAGGGGCAATACAACGCAATGCGACGTGTGGCAAGGCGAGGCGACGTGAGGCGAGGCGACGCGAACTGAAGGTGGAAATCAATGGCTTTGGCTGCGACGTCTGCTGCGAAGGTGGCCTCGTCATCATTGTGACCCCATTTTGCCACACATCGCAGACGTGTGTTGCGCGTATGTCTGAGTGTGAGTGTGAGTGTTTGTGAGTATGAGTGTTTGTGAGTGTGAATACTGCTGTCGAGTTGTTGCTTATGTATGCGTGACGCATCGTGTGGCCGCTAAGCTGCAAATCTCTTTAAGATGATACTTTGCAACATTTACAAATGTTTTAGGGCCTGCCAGCATCTGATTGGGTGTGTGTTGTCTCCCTGTGTGTGTGTGTGTGTGCGTGCGTGTGTTTGTGCGTGCGTGTGTGTGCGCGGGTGTGTTTGTGTCTGTGATTAGCATTCCTGGCATATCTTACATTTATGTTGGATGTTTCCGTTGCAGCAAAATGTGTTCCGCAGGGATTGTGATTGTGGCGTGGGTTGGAATTGTGGGACTGGGAATCGGATAATGTTACGGTTACGCCTCGTTATGCTTTAGCCCCTTCCACTCACACACACACACACCCACACACAAACACATACACACATAGACAACCCCATGAACTTATTTGGAGTTGTTGTTGCTACTGTTGCAATGACAGCATTCGTATGTTTGGCTCGCTGGGTGTCCGTGTCTCGACTCTGTTGCTTTTGTTCTTGACTTATCCATCTCGGCATATACATGTACATGTATGTAGATTATATACATATATACATTACACATTTACATGTAAGATTTGTCTGCTGTCTCTGTCTGCCCGTCCACATTTGATGTTTATGTCTGCTGATGGCTCAATGCAACACTCGGGCATAACTCGAAAATGTGGAGAGTACTTGTGCGGCTGACCGTTTATGTGCGTTGAGATTTGATATCACATCTGAGATGTGTGTGGGGAACAAGAGCCATTTGACCAGGTGGTTAAACCACACACACACACACACACACAGACACACACACAAACAATGGACAGTTGTTTGTTAGTCATTAAATTTAATTATCTTTAGTGCATAAATTGCTTCTGCGGGCAAAAAGTTATGAGGGTTAAGCACTGCTTAAAACTTTGTGGGTGTTGGCTTTTGCGACTATATTACTCATATATATATATATATATATATACATACAAATATATATATGTATAAAAATTATATTTACTCATATGGAATTGTCAACGCCCATTTTTCTTAGCCGGCGTTACGTATGGCATTTGTAACGGTAACGCCCAGCAGTAGCCAGCTGGCTTTTAACTTTAGCGCTTGCAGGAGTAAAAAAGAAGATATATATATATATATATATGTATATATATGTGAAGTTGAGATAATGTGTTTGTGTGTCGCATCTTTGCCAAAACATGTACCACTCCCCGACCTGCTGCGAGGATGAACACATTCTTCTGCTACTTACTCGACTGCTGTTGTTGCTGCTGCTGCTGTGCTTTTTGCAACCAGTCTGTTGTTCTTGCCACAGAGGGAGAGATTTGAAATATGTTAGCTTCACGTTGAGCTCATAAACTAGCACCAACACCTTGACACGTGCACTTTTTGTAGATGATACACTAACACTCACACACACACACACACACACACACACATAAGTGAGAAGTCACCCGCTTACACACACATGCACACGAATAAGTGTCATTAAAATTGCAGTAAGAGTCTGGCTTGGCTGGGATCGGCACGGCTTTGCTTGGCTTGGCAAGGTTGAATCTGTTCCAGGTGGTAAACTGGAAAGTGCCAACTGTCTTTTAGACATTACTAAAGCTTTGTGCCGAATTTTATATTTTAATTACGGCTTCCTCTCCAATGCTCCAGTTATGCATGAAAGCTTGTCTTCCAATTAATTCTGGCTTCTACTTTTGAAACATCACTTCAACAATAATACAAAGGGAGTAACTCAAATAGGAATATATGCATACTGTGTATATTACTTGAAAATAGTCAATTATACTAGTGCTTGACTATCCACATTTCAGTTAGTAAGTACTAACTCATTATGTAGGTCCTCAATTATTAAAACATAAGCTAAGCAAATTGCAAGTTCAACAAATTTTAACCTATAAAAAAGCACTTGGTTTATTTTTAATAAACCATCCTTAAACTCAATTATACTCAACTCTCCTAAAAGGACATTAGACAATTTAAAACCCAATTTGCTGAAAAGCCATAACTTTAATCCCAAAAAAACTACAACTACATATATATTTCTTATGAGCACCGGAGTGTATATTAGTTGCGTAGTATCGTGATATATATATATGATCCTGCCTGGGGAATGTTTTTCGTGTGACGTCACACACTAGTTTATACAGATATTTTATTTCATCTGTATCTGTGTGTGTGTGTGTTACTAAAAGATGCAATGTGCAACGGGTATTGTTTGTTTGTGGCACGTTAAGGGTGTGTAGCTGTTAGTTGGTTCCATAAACCAGTTCGCTTCACCACTTGATTTATTTTACAGCTAAAAACGTGCTTAATCATATAAGAGGGCATTTGTATGATTTAGTGTAAAGCACGGCAAACAGAGAAATAGAGAATTATAGAAACTGAGAAGTTATATTTAAGTTAAGCCACTGATAAATTATGATGACAATTGGATGTTTACTTGAAACTCGAGCCATGTTTTAATCAGACACCAATTTTGGCTCTAATTATAAAACGTTATCTACAATCATGTAAAGGCTGATTGCTGAGGGGTCTGCACAAATGAGCTGTTAAATTCTCTGATCTATTAGGCCAAACAGCAGGTCGAAACAGGTTGAGAATCAGAATCAAAGCCATTTAGTTTGGTCTAATGAGCATCATTGTAAGTTCACAAATTGTAGTAAATGCCCAATGAACATCTGCTCATTACCTCATCAAACTTCAGGCATCAACTGCATTGTGGCATGCTTCCGCTTCATGGTTAACGTCACGGCCAGCCACCTCGGATATTACTTGTCGTCTGTGCGTTCGGGTTGTGTGTTTCGTGTGTGTGGTTGTGTGTTAGGCTCCTTCGAGGCCATGTCTGTCAACGGCCTGGACATCAGCATAAGGTTTAGTTATGCCTGGACGTTATGTCCAGCTTGACTGACCACGACCGCACCCAAATACCGCAAACCAACAGAGGCGCAGACACGTTGCCCGTGACACGCCCACCACACACATGGCAAAGAGCGTGTAATAGGATGGAGGATGGAGTGGGGAGTGGAGGGTGGAGGGTGGTAAATGTCTTGCACGTTGTGCGCTTGTGGTATGTGTGAATTTTTCATTAAAATTCAAGTGACATCAAAAGGGTTGACTGAGGCGAAAGGCGAGGGCAACTCTCAGTTCTCTAAGTGTGTATGTATATAAATCTATCTCTCTCTCTCTCTCTCTCTCTCTCTCTCTCTCTGTGTGTGTGTCAATAGTGACAACTGTGACGACATATTTTGCACTTGTACGTTGTCACAAACACACCCTAACACACACACACACACACACATACACACACAGCCATAGACACACTGGCCGACTTGCATAAGTTAGTCGTTAGCTGTCAGCACTTAGTCAGTTGTCAATTGCAACGATGACATTGCTCAGCTCATTTTGAGGGCTTTAAACTAGAAATTATTGCAATGTGTGTCACATTTTGCGGTTACAAGAAATATGAGCATCTAAACCCTGACTCAGTCCCAACTTAAGTCAACCTGCTGAGCGTTCGCATCAATTAATAGGCATAATTTATGAATAGCCATTTAGATAGGGATTGGAGCCCAAATCTGGCCCAGAAGCGGCGCACGCAAAAATAATTAAATTTAAATATTAAACAGCTTATACGCATTTGTCAAAACCAAAAAAAAAGAAAGTCTCTGCACGCAAAAGCCATAATTCAGCTTATAACCGCTAAATAATTTACGAGAAAGATTTTATCGGGTGTGGACCGAGGGGGTGTTTTCGCTGAGGCAGCCTAGACAAATTGACAACTCACGTGAGGCGGTTTATTTACTTGGCAATTGGCTTCCACGAAACACTAATCAAACTCCAAAATACGTCGAGACGTTGGCAGACGTTGCCTCGCCTACAGGACTTCATTGCTTTCAAGTTTTGATTATTGCTAAAAGATGAAATAATAATAGGAAAAAAAAACATGAACACTACAAGAACAATATCAAGTGCATCGCATTATAAAAGCAAATTCTAGCCGTAAGACATTTGCATAAAGTTAGGAGAATGTTGCAGAGCCATTAGCCAAACACAGAATTATAATTTTTAGACGAATACAAAGTGCGCTCCGTTACTTTGAACATGAATTTGAGGGGTCAACAGAAAACCCTCCTCTTAACTCGATCGAGCTAGACAGACTCAATTTTGCTGCTGCACGTATACATACATATATATATATATATGTATATATATATATTTTCTAAGAGTTGTGCAAAAACCAAACGATAACCAGCTGGATTCAGTCAAGGCCAACATCAACATCAACAAAAACAAATACAACAGACAAAATAACAAAAACAGAAACAGAAACAGCAACAAGAACGAGAAGTGGAGCAAATATGCTGGCGAGGACAAAATAGACTTTTGGTTTTTCATCTTTCGACCAAATTGTTTATGCAAATTTTGAATAAATAAACAAGATTGTTAATTTAGTTAAATATTTCATTTTTGTGCCGTTTTCATCAGCAAAATTCAGTTGGAGTGCCACGTCCGCCCGCCACCGGGTGCTACGTGTTGTAGGTGTGGTCTCTGGTAGGCGGGTGTTGTCATGAATTTTGATGCCGACACTCATTAGGCGATGCCAACAAGGATGTCGAGAGTTCTGCAAAGGATTGCGACTAGCTGAATGCCAGGCAATGGCACTGGCAATGCCGGAAAGCAGGATGAAGCCGATGCTGCCTGCTGTGTCGCTTTTATACCCTGTAAAAATATATTTAAATAAATAATAAAAGAAGAAGAGAAGCGATTATCCGATTATGGATTAGAATAATCATGGGTAAATCAATTGATTGACCGATGATAATATTGGAAAGCATTACTCGAAAAAGTCTTGTGAGTACAGGGTGCCTTCTCTTCGAGCACTCTCGATGCTCAAGAGCACTTTTTCACTTTGTCTTGTTGTTGTTGTGCCAAAGGCGAAATAAAATATATTTTTGTATTTGTTTGTATTTTACTCCCAGTCTCTCCCTGTCGCTGTGTCTTTGCGTGTCCTTCACAGGGTGTGCGTGTGTGGCATTTATGTTTGTATTTCTGCACTTGTACAAACACATGTTAATTGGCCGTAATTGTAAGACTTCGGAGCAACCCATGCTACAAAACTGCATAGTAACAGAAGTCGCACAAGCAGCAGGATTTACACCAACACCAACAGCAACAAAAACAAAAACTGTGCAAACAATGCAAATTAACATAAAACTTTTGCCAAAATGTTTGACACTGTAATTAAAATTAAAATATGCCAAAATAGGCCCAAAAGAATTGCCTCAATGCGAACATATTTTTTATTGGGAAAAGGGCCCGGGGCACAACCACCTCTGTGGAGGGCCGCAATATTTATGACAACGGTCGCCACATGACGTTGAACTATGCGTAAGATCGGGCGGAACCAGGCGCCCATTCCCGGATTCCATCGCCAACCCCTCCCCCGCCCACCATTTTAATAAACTTCATATGTCGCATGTCGCCATTTTTTGTCTGCTCTATTCATTTTTTTCATTTTTGTTTTCTTTTTGGATTTATTTTCACATTGCGCTCAGTTTTTCTGGGCTGCTCCAGTTGCTAGTTGCCTGCGCCGAGCAGCTACAGTCTTGCGGCTTTATTAGTCTGTGATTTATGTAGTCAAAGATAGTGCACAGCTAGTCGAGCCAGACAAGGCTGGAGCATGAGTATGAGTACCCAGAGCAGTGGCCAGAGCAGGAGCCACATTGTTTTATGTGGATGTCCTGGCGAGAAATTTATACATGTGGCCCGCAAGTAGTCGGGCGTGGACAAATGAATGACATGGCAACGCTCGGTTGCCTTCTTTTTAGGCAGTTAAATTGAACTAATCGCCTGGCCAAGATCTTCTCTCTTTTTGTGATGGTACCCCTTACCATAAAGGGGCCAATATGCTATGCAGCTTTATGGCCAGCGCCAGCAATGTAAAAAGAATGAGAAAATTATTGAGTGCTTTATATTGACTGCACACACATATGCACACATATTTAATGTATAAATACAAGTATGAATTTGATGATGGACATGTTTATTTGGCATTAGAGTCACGTATTTGACGCAACGTTTGGTCCTTTAATTCGTTCAGCTGAAACGCTGAAATGCTCGGAGCACGTCGTGGTAATTATTTACAGGAGCGCAGCGCAACACAAGAAAAATAAAATATAACATTCTATAATAACATATCATTCCGAATATGTGTTATTTATGAGCATTACGAGAAAAACATATTTATTTCATGCTGGCTCTCTGACATGCCACCATATGAATAAATTCGTAGGAGGATGTCAGAGACGGCTTAGCTGATAATAATATTTATCAAGTAATATCATTGTGAAATACTTTTGTTACAAGCATATTTTTGCAGCAAATTCAGCATTATTAAAAAAAAAAATTATATCTAGGTGAACACTCTCCGCAAAATGTCCTTATTTAATTTATCCTGTTTTTCGTTCAATTTATATCCAAATGTATTTTTCTTAATTGGATATCCTGTTCAAAACTCTCTATATATTTTTCCTCTTTCTCTCAATTTTCTATTGTTATAGCTGACATTTTTCATGTTTTACAATTAATTTAAATCAACATTCAATTTGGATTTGAATTGCAATGCTGATTTTGTAATTAATACTAATTGTCTACTTTTCGCACAATTAAATTACACGCAGTTAAGTTCGTATTTTTAATTAAAGCTTAACGAGTTGTAGTTTGTTCTAACCTAAATATTTTTAGATTTTGTTAAATGGTAATGAACTATATTTAAATTCATTTGTACAAAATAAATATATAAATAATTTTAGATTTACTTAAATAGTAAATAAATATGTGTAAATTTAGTTTTCGAAAGTAAATAAATCTACAATGCCATAGCCCATTTCACCTGTTCGTCAATACAATTTGAAAGTCAATTTTATTAAGCCAGAAACCGAATGGAAACCACTTCCGTCTTTTAATTCATATTCAAAGTTTGGCTAAAAATACTCGAATACAAAGGCGGTTGACCAAAAATTCTGACTTGCCGGCATTTAACAAATATTTATACTCAATTAACAGAGCCCAACCACAAAACTCAAATTTGTGTACGTGTGTATGTGTGTGTGTGTGTGTCTATATATGCATGAGTTTATGTATGAATGCGACAAGCATTCATGCTCTGGCATATATTCATTTTCCGATCAAAATAATGCCCAATGGAATTGGATGAGAACGCATGGCTGTTGCAACAGTTGAAATCATATCTTGGCGGAAGATGGGCAGCAGCGGGGCAGACTACTGCTAGAACAAATATGACGAGGACGGAGAAAATATTTTCAATTTCCATTACAAAAGTCTGCAAGTTACACAGACAGAGAGAGAGAGAGAGAGAGAGAGAGATAGAGAGAGAGATAGAGAGAGAGGAAAAGAGAGGCTGAGTTATGGATGGAAATTGGATGGTCTGGTCTGCATCGCATTGCACTGTTTTCGAGTATTATGAAAATTAAATTTTTCATTTCACTGCATTGGCCCGGACATCCATCCAGATTGACAGACAGACAGACAGACAGAGGGACTGACAGGCATGCAGACAGAATGGCTGACGGACAGGGCCAGGGAGAGACAGGGGTTTTAACTCGGATTGCCAATGAATGCTTGCAAAAAAATGTTGCAAATTATTGTGGCACATTCATAGGCTTCACACACAGCTCTTCGGGCTACCCAGATAATTTGGGCGCCTCTATTGATGGGAAAGCACTAGAAAAGTAATATCACTATATGTATGTACACATCTAGCATAGCAATTACGGCCAACACGATCATCAGACTCATATTCATGAGTGGTAAGCACATTTGAGTCAAATTGCTATTTCATTGCAATTTAACATCCAATGGTTTTATACTGCTTATACATTTCACATTTGCATTATATTTTCCACCCAATACTTGAAAGCAGCTGCAACTGAAATTTGAATTTTTTTTTTTTCAATTTCCGAATGTTTGCGTTGTACTCTGGGATTACCAAAATTTACGTGTACCTCTAAAGAAGCTCTTTTGTTTGGATTTCTAAACACTTTTAATTAAAAGACTTTTTTGACGATTTAAAAAATTTAAATTTGCGGTCAGTTTTATTTGGAAATATATAATTGTTATATTTTGCCAAAATAAGAACATAAGTCAAAGTCAGAGTCAGAATTTCAACTGATTGACATTCTCTTGGTGTTTTTTTTATAAATTCTTTGTCATATTTGAAAAAGAAAGAGATTTTTGAAATTCGAGATAAATTCTATACCATATTTTATGCTAGTTTTTGCAAAGCACTTTTAAGTATTTTTTCCTTTTTTTGTATCCTAATGCTTCATAATGGAAATTAACTATCTTAAGCTAAGTACAAGGTGAACAATTCGCAATTTGCACAGACATCTGCATATATATGTACTGTTGCATAGGAATTGCCTTCAAGGAAATGACTTATAAATTGAAGAGCGTAAAGAACATGGCGCATTTATGGCAATTGCCACGCCCACAGCGCCTACATTTGCCCCGTTTTTATGGGCGAACATAAGCCGCGCATTTTATTCGCTCGCAATGTTTATTAATGAAACTGTTTGTGATTTGCATATTAATTTATGCAAAAACACACAAAAATATATAAATGTGTATAAATTTTAGGCAATGTGTGTGTGTGTGGGTGTGTGTGTGTTTGTGAGAGAGGCAAGTACAAATATAGATGCTCCGGAGTAGACCTTGACAGAGGGAGCCCACGCAGCTTCAATTGATATTCAAAGGCAGCAAACAATTTTTAATGTTCTCAACGCTGAAATTTTATGACGATGACGATGACGATGACAACGAGTCCAAGTACAACGGCAGCCAAACTGAATTGATAATTAACAAGGCAAATGCGCGTGTAATTAGCATTCATTGGAGCAACGATTCGACAAGTGAACGATTCAGCGATTCAAGGATTCAAAGACTCATCTCAACGATTCAGCGACTCGAAACGACTGCACACGACTTGGACTGAGTTGGATATACTTTTTAGCATTTCCCAGCAAATGCTCGCAATGGGATTTGCCCTGACAGGCTACAAATCCGTGACAGGCCCCAAACAGGCCAACTCGGTATCAGAGATTTAAGGATTCAGATCCGGCTCACAATATGTATTTATTTGCATTTATGTCCTGAGCTGAATGCTGCTGCAGCTTTTGGCCGCTTGTCCTGTCCCACTGTCTCTAACTCTAAGCTTTCCCCCATCCACCCCGGTCCCCATACCCTCTCTATATGACAGTCTGTCAGTCAGCCACTTTTAAATTCACTCACTCACTGGATGCGTCTGAGCGTAAATTCTTTGCGCTTCGTTGCATTGCACATCGGCTAAACAGACTTTCACAATTCATCCACAAGCCTCATCCATGCCACTCCCACATATATTCAAGCGGCAGCTGCGACCCTAACGAATCCTGGAGTTACTTCCACAACAACAACAACATGATGCGTAATTGCAACTGCAGCTGGCATTGAATGTCGAGCATTTTGCCACTGCATCTACTCCATTGTGAATGTTAATAATTTGAGCTTTTGTTGAAAAAACAAACAAAACCATCTAGCAAAACAGCTAAAAACATCGCAATTGGAATCCTTTGACTGTGGTGTACTCTGTTTACAGTTGTAAACTTGGCTAGTGGCTAAAAGCACTGCCAGACTATTGGATCAGTAATATTACTAGATAAATTAATAAAAATAGACACCAAGAATAACTTTTGTTTTTTATTTTGATGTATATAATTAATAAATAAATTGTAATCATAGAATTTAATGTAAAATTAATTGTTAATAAATAAATTTAAATTGTTTGCTCACATACATCTGTCTTAAGCAATTATAAAAGTTCTTTATTCGAGTTTCCTTAAATTTTTAAATGAATAATATATATATAATTTAATTTAATTGTTTTGCTTAGCTGCTCTGTCTTTTTTGAGCAATTATAAAAGTCTTTTATTCGAGTGTTCTTAAATCCCAAATAAATAGCATATATATTTATATATAATTAATATATAAAATGTTAACATAGAAATTAATGTAAAATTAATTGTTAAGAAGTTAATGGTCCTTAAACCCTAAATACACCGAATACACCCTTTCCGACCCATTGAGAATAGAGAGTATATTTAATATGTAGGCAACACAACTGAATTGAATTAGTTTCAATTTGATTTTGGCAACTGCCAATCAAATCCGCTGTTTGCTGCGATCAGTCAAAAGTTAATTAAATCCCAGACAAATCACCGACGAGCCCTTTGTATTTTCCAATGATCGAACAGATAAACATCAACACGCAGAGTCAACACAAATACACAAACATGCGTGCAACGCGTGGCACTAAGCTTGGTGCACGTGCCACATAGGCTGGTGTAAAGTGGATGTTGTCTTGAGGCATTGTTTGTGTTTGACGCAGTTTGCAATTAGCCCAAAGGCAATTTGTCTTTAAATATTAAATCCTTGACTCTCAGAAAAGAGAAGAAATTCTACATTTAGCATAGTCTTTCAACACTCGTAAAAATTGACTGTCTTCTGTTAAACAAAAAGCTGGTTTCAATAGAATTTTAGGGCTTTTGAATCAACCAATTAATGGTCAAGAGCTCGAGTGCTGGCTCTTTAATGCCAATCGACGATAACTGGGCTGTGAGCAAAATGTGCAACACTGTATCGAAAAATGACCACAAGAATAAACACAGTTAAAAGTGGAGAATTCCAATAGGTTTTTGGGCTAGTGGGCTTCAGCTGACTGATTTCCGAATGTGTGACAGCATCAAAGTGCTTCGGCGGTCGAGGATGAATGCGGCACAGTTGCAATTGCAGTCAGATGACAATTGGAATTGGCTTGGGAGTCCGACTGAGTGACTGAGTGGGCATTGCCAATAGTCAAAGTGCCTGTGTCCTGTGCCATGTGTCCTGTGTCGTGTGCGTGCGTTCTACGTTTGACAATATTCTCAACACAATGACGCAGAATTGGTAAACTACACACAGAGATGTCGGTATACACACACACACACACACACACATATCAGTGTATTATGCACGCGGGAATTGCTGCTGCTCTGCGAAATGTGTGCGAAAAGTTGCAAAAATTACGTTAACAACTTGTCTGCAATGCGCCTTTCGCTAACACCCGCCATTCCCGGATTGGGTGTGTCTGTGTCTGTGTGTGGCTAGTTGTGGTTATTTATGGCAATTAAAGGACTAATGATGTCCCAGCTCAGTTGTGTGCCACATGCCCGAAACTAAAGCGATGAGAATGCCAACCATTTTATGTGGTCACCAGAGACACACCCTTTGAATACCCTAACAATGCACAATTAAGAGTCGACCGTTGCAAGGTTAGTAATTTAATCCAAAAATTTCCATTGAAGTTGAAATGATATACAAATTGTTTATTTTTAATTGTTTACATTGCTATTTTTAAAATGGTTAAGTAATTTTTGAGCTTATTAGTTCATTAGTGTGTATTCAAATTGCGATGCACCCGACACATATTTTGAGTTTGCTCTTATTTTCATGTTGTGCTCTTGCCACAAAATGTCATTTTGTTTGTTGGTTTTGTCTGCAACTTCTGTACTTTTAAACTGGATCAAGGTAGTTAAATTTTTGTATAGACTTTGTCAATGCGGAATGTGTCTATTTCTCTTATTATATTATATAAGATATCTAATTGCATGTAATATGTATTAGATCTGCAAGTAAATACAATTTAGTATTCAAAATATATGTAGCAACAAATTGAAATATATTTTTTTTAATTTTGCATTAATTATCTTATAAAAATCGTATTTCAGATATTTAATTATGGTTAGTAAATTCAACATGAAGAGTATTTCACAGCGGCTTTCATTTTGATTCTGTATTTCATGTTAATAAAAGAATTTACCAACTATTTGCGTTGCCAAAACTAAAGTTGCTTAAAATTCAATTAATTTATATGTTGCACTGAAAAATGTTGCAACTTTAGCGCGTGCCCGATGAGCGGGGGCCAGACTGCAGATGCAGCTGTGCAGGACACTATGGCTGTTGGGAGTGAAACGTGGTGCAGAATGCGATAATGTCGACAATAGTGGACGTGGTGGTGGTGGTGGTGGAGGCATTTGAATAGCCAACAGGAAGTTTGTCAGATACCTCAGCAGGCGGCAGCTTTTTGAGCTAATTTTGACAGTTTTGAGGCAGCGACAGTTGCGCTGCCAGATAACCAGGGCAACCAAAGAAAAGTTGAGCGACAATGAGAGAAAAACTCACAGACCAGGGACGGGGTATGACAGTTGGGGATTGGTTCGAATAGGCTGGCAACTTGTCGGTTAAGCATCATTTCATTGTGTGGCTCGTAATTAGATTCACATTTCGCTGGGGCATTGACAAATGCCAGCACGTCGACAGCTGCCACTGAAACTGGGGAGCTAAAGTTTTGGTGTGCCACTAACTGATGCCAAATTAGTGGCCAAGATCAATTAAACAAGTCGAAACTAGTTCTTTTCCTAGGGGATGGGGAAGGGAGGGTGGGTAGCCTGTGCACAGAACCGATAAAATTAGCAGTTACTTCATAAAGCAAACTGGCCAACTGTTAAATCATGAAGCCAGTTACTATCATCCATAACAACAATAAAGATTCACAATGTGCTCGATGCGAGCAGTGTTCAGCTGGAAGAGGAGCGGAGCAGCAGCATTAACAGCAGGAGCAGCATGCGCATCTCATGACTGCACGCTCGGATGCTCATTTTAAATTGACTTCAAACGCTGCTGCGTGACGGTCTGCATGGGCACGGAGTGGGTATTGCCATGGCCAGTCAGGATGTCAGCCACTACCAGCCACCAGACACCTACCACCAGTCGCACCAGTTGCAAGCACGCACGCATTTTGATGTCATGACGAACGTGGACAGGCTGCTTTCAACTAGCTAGTGGCAACTGGCAAGGCTTAAGCCTCAGCCGGACCAGTCCACGCCAGACCACCGACAATATGTTGCCTTTAAATGTGGCACATCATTTATGAGTAAGTGAGTGTCGGTGTGCTGGTATTGGTATTTAAGTGCCTTTACAATCCAGCCAGTGTATTCAAGTGCTCTCTGTCTATGGATTGCTTCTATTTCACTTCGATAAACAGTTGGCCATCAGTTAGGAAAGCAATTAATTTACTAATTCCTCACAACATCAAGCCAAAGTCGGTTCTGCAAAACCGATTCTTCTTGATTTGGCAAACTGATGAACGAAAATTCATATAAAAAATGGTATTCATTAAAAACAAATGGTTCTGAAAATTTTTTTAACAAGCATCTTTAATAAAATTTGTGTGCTTAATTTTATTAAATATATTTTCTGGAGTAATTTTATTAAATGTCGAATCGAATCCAATCGATTTACTCTGCATGTTGGCTACGACATCCTAAATCAGGGATATAGCTTGCAACTTGTCCGAAATACATTTGTGGAACAAGGCCAAAAGTGCTAGTTAGCGGCTTCTTCAAGGCCAATGTGCGAATTCTTGCGCAAGTTCTAAATGAAAAAGTTCAAGTAGCACTCAGCCCAAAAAATGGGAGAAAACAAGGGGGTTGAAGGGTGTTGGGTGTCGGGTTGGGGTTATGTATGTGAGTATGAGTATGAGTACGTTCAGGGGCAAAGTGTTCAAGAAATTGCAAACTTTTTTGATGCTCCCGAAAAACTCATTAAAAAGGATTTGACACGTGAAGTGCGAAAAACTTTTTATTTTTATATTATTTCCCTTTTACATTTTTATGGCAACGTGTGATGGACTAAGCTGTGTGTGTGTGTGTGTGTGTTTTGTGATGTGTGTGTTGATTGCCGTTGCCAAAAAGCACAACTCACATCAAAATCAAAATCAACTTGAACCCGAAGACGCAGACTCAGCCTGCAACTCAAGTCGTAGGTGAGTGTCTCGTTCGCATTTGTGGATTAAATTTCAATGCCGATTGATGTGTGATTGTGTGAGTGCGTGTGTGTGTGTGTGTCTACATACAGTTGTGTGTGTACGGGAGTCTGAGTGCGTGAGTGTGTGTGTGTGTGTCTACGTGCAAGTGTGTGTGAGCAGCTAAAAATGCCACCTGTGTGGCTTTTTCTGGCTCGTTTTATGATAATGCTCGAACCTGGCGTTAATGAGCTCTTAAGCTTAAATAAGAAACGTGATTTAGTTACTAAGTAAACTAGGAAATAGAGCAAGTAAGCCAAATAAGGGAAACGGCACTCTCTCTCTGGTAAGGTAAGGGGTAGAGCTATAAGTTTTTTGCCAAAATCTGCGCTTAATTTGAAAAGTTCGACTACCTTGAAAGTGGCAGATCTCCAACAATAGCCAGCCAATGCCTGTTGGGAACACAGACACACATGTACATTAATATATATATATAAATATATATATAGAGTGAGAAATATCGGATATGTATATATACCGGTACAACTGGTTGGAACTTTTTGCATACAACTTTGGGCACTTAATTGCCAAATCACTCGAACGGCGAACTAATGAAAAAACTTTCTGATTTATTTCAGAAGCATTTCTCAGGTTTCATGCTGTTCCAATTATTGTTGCTGTTGTTGTTGTTGTTTTTGTTGTTGTTGTGGTCAGTTACCCGCACGTAGCCATCATTCAGGCGACTGTCAGTTTTAATAATTTTTGAGGCTGCCACCAACGCTCAAAAGGCCAAACCCAAACTAATCAAAATCACAATCACTGACAGACCCAGACCAAAAGAGAGAGGGATGCAGACTAGTCCAGTTCAGACAGTCCAGTTGGGCAGTCCAAAAACCCTTTTCATGAATAGAACACTCTGATAGATATACACCATAGTGTGCACATACAAACATATACAATTTATGCAAATTGGCTTAAAATTGAAATATGCAGATGTTTTGGAAATGTTTGAAAATGTATTTCGCATTTTATGAAATTTGCAACATAATAAATTCTTTTTTGGGGCATCTGTCATGTTGCGGGGCAACTTAAATTATATAATAACTCTTATGCGTCTTGACCTCAGGGAAGGAAACACACGCACAAGGACACAAACACACACACACACACAGACAAACACAGACACGCACACGCACACAGGAAGATCTACTCAAGGTTTGTATTAGCTCGTTGACATTTTCTAAGATGACTTTTGCCTTTGTGGTTGAAAGGTTGTACTTGAGTGTTTTTCCAAGAATGTGTATGTGTGTTTGTGTGTGTGTGTGGGTGTATGAGACGCACAGGCTGCTTTTCTTATTAAACCTTTACAACAGCTCTAATGCTTATGAAGGGGTAATGGGACCGGGTAGGGAGCTGTTCGGGGGTGAAGGTTTCGACATTTTAGGGTTAATTTTCGCAGCTCATTCACTGGAGTTGCTTTCATTGGGAGTCGGTCGAAAGGTTAATGTGATTAATGTTTACTTAATGAAATGAAGTTATCAAGTTGATTCTATCAATTTACACACAGGCGCCATCTTAGACAAAAGGACCTCTTCTGCTGTCGAAACTGGCGCCGGTATCGGTGTCGGGAGTGACGAAGGTGCCGGATACCAGACATCTGTCTGCGAACTTAGGGGAGGGGAAGGACCAGGCGTATTAGGCCAAATGCAAATATCGAGGTGGTTTTGCTCTTGACTTGATTTAGTTTGTGCCTTAATAGGCATATTAGTTAAACGACTTGGACAGCCAACTGCTCAAGTGTTAGCCAAGTAAATATTTCGTATTTTAAACATGCCAATACGAAACTGAAAGAGAGAGAGAGGGAAGGGAGAGAGAAGGGAATAGAGCTGTGTGGTTTCTGCAATCAGACGTCTTGGCAAAGAAATTGAATAAAAATCAGTTCAATTAAACGCTCTTCACATAGCTTTTCTTTCGTCCTTTCGTTAATCAATGCATTTAACGTTTTCAATCAAGCAACTGCCAAAAGGCTGCAGGCAACAGCAACAAGGGAGGGAGGGGAAGGTTTGGGGAGTGGATTGGCTTTGGTTGCGAGGCAGCTCGAAATTCAGTTAAGCATTTCACTTATTTGCATATAAATTGATTAAAAGAAAATACATACAAGGCATCCAGACACACACACACAAATAGATAAACATATCCAGCAACACTGGAGCCTTTGCATGTGTCAACGCAGCGGGAAACGGACGAAAGGGTCCTCAGCTCGTTGCTGTTGCTGTTTCTGTGTCTGTGACTGAGCATTGGCCTGTCTTGCGTCTGCCTCTGCCTCTGCCTGTACTCCATGCCCCAGGCTTCTGCCCCTTCCTCTTGAGAGTCTTTCTGCTGCTCTGACTCGCTTTCGGCAATTTCTGACACTTCAAATGCGTATGATTGTTTCCTTTTGATCAGCGAATTGTGAATTGATTCACTGATTGACTTCAGGTTCAGTTGATGCGACGACAATGTCAACAGACCCAACGGACACGTCACTCCACCCTCCTAGATGGTCTATAGGCATAAATTCACAGGAATTTACCACAGCCAACTCGAAGCGGAGCAAAGCGATCTGATTTTTGTCGACGTGGCTCAAGTCCTCTTTGCGGCCATTAAGATCGTGGAAATTTGACCGTATTGATTGAATTGATATAAATATATTTTATCATTGCTTACATTTAACCTAAGGCAAGGGATATTACATTAAGTTCTTTAAAATAACTTGTTTTTTAAATACATTAATTTTATTAATGCTTTAAACTCCATATTTTTGTAATATTTTTCAATTTGGTTTTCACGAATTCCCAATCCGTGCGACATATGTTCAATTAACTTTACAATTGAATGCTTCCAGAAATCCCATAAACGTATCTAGGTTTTTGAATATTAAAAATTTAATAACACATTTATATTAAATTTTATATTACATTTATGGTATTTTTCTGTGTCGACTAATGTTATTTAAAACTTACTTAACTGTACACAAATCAAATCAAGTTCTGGTTTTATTTTAGTAATTATATTTGTAAAGAGTAAATGGGTTTATTTAACTCTTATTTTAGGACTCTGAAGAAAGTGAATATTTTTTCGAGCTTTTTCGAGTTAACTGCAGGGCATCTAGAAGTCGACGACTATTGGGTAGTCCCTTATTTCTTGTTATAAAAAACCTCAGCCCATTTAATTCAGTTTTTCTTATTATTATTATATTTTTGTTGCTGTATTGATTGTTATAATTAAATGGATGTGGCCGGTGGGTCGCAATCCAAGCGACAATACAATATATATAGGGGCGGTCATTGGCCGCTTTGAATGTTGTGGCCCGTTTGGGCCTGTTGCCAGGTTGCTTGGCCCATCTGGCCCAAATATGAGTCAAGGGCCGATTGCCAATGCTCTGGGCTTCAGTTCGCTTTCAATTTGTGGGCAGTCATGTTCTTCGGGGCCACGCACAGGACGAGCTGGCAACGCAGACACAAGGTAAACACAATTAATCAGTTAGACAGCAAAATACTTGATAAGCAATGTATGTGACCTACTTTGTGGTAAATAAAAAATATTGGAAAGCTGTATAGTATCGTAATGATATATTATTTGAATTGATCTTATCCAAATGATAGTTGGTTCTGGTGTATTTTGATGCATTCGAATGTAGTTTTCAAACTGTAATTGAAGCTTAAACATGACACTGCACTCCACTCACCTGCGCCATTTTCAGCTTAATGGCCAAAGGACATGCCATCCTCCATTCAATTAAGTAGTTGCACGCACACACATACACAGCCACACGCACACACACGCAAATGAAGGCGACATGGGAAATTGCAATGCATGTAATTTGGCAAACTACTTAGCGCTGTCACAGTTGACCTGACTTACCAATTTAATAGGTGGATTTCCAATTGGACACAGTACTATTCACTTGGCTTTAATTGGTCAATATCATAAAATTAAAAATCAGCAGTTAAATGCAAGAAATTATTGATTTCAGTTCAACAATTGTTATGTGAAAGTAGTTATGTTTTGTTATTTGTTATCTAATTATTATCAACTAAGTTCAAAGCAATTTATTAATGCTGCCCATATATATGATTTGTATATATGTATATGACAAAAATTTATCGAGAATTTCGACTTTTGAATTTATTTTCTACCACCAAACGATAAAAGCTATATGCCAATACACCCAGGGGAAACCAGTTAAATTTTGGACACATGCTATTTTGATCGAAACATAATTTGCTGCTCATATGCCAAGTACCATATGGTCAACTGACCCCGGTTCCCCCACCCTCACACACACACACACACACATATATATATATAACGAACTCATAAAGAATTTTCGATTGCCCCGGGCAGCCCGTCATATTTTGATATAGAATTTTAAATCGACTTAAAATCAAAATATTTGCTGCTTTTATGACAAATCTGCGTTTCCGAAAATTATTATTGAATACATATATACAAGAGGGTGGAGATTTTATTTTGTATGACATAATTCTTAATATATATCTTAATTTAATCTATCTTATCTTATCTTATATTAAACCTTGACAAGAGGTATATGCAAATGGACAAACACATTAACTAATTTGCCTAAAGATATACTCCTTTAATGTAATTACATATCAATCAGAATTTGTTTATCATATGCCGCAGTATCACTTTATTGATTAAGTCTATTTTGACTTATTTGTTGTCCAGCTCTATGAAACATTATATCGATATATGACATTTTGATATATGTTCTCTGTTAAACTGCGTTAATTAAGCGACAAAACTTGTTGTGCAAAATATTATCCAGACCCTCCTCGAAGAGTGTCAAAAAGAGTTAGCAGAATTTTTGGCATCTCCTCGTTGCTGCAGATGCTATTGCATAGTTTTAGGTGCTTTCATTTTTATCTACGCCAATTTGTCAGCTGAGGCACACGTTGTTTTTGTTTGTGTCTCGCTGGCGTTTCAACAGCGTCACATGTTTGTCGCTGGCAAACATTTGCCAGACCGGGGGGTAGTGGTGGGGGGTCGGTGGCCAGTCGGTCGGTGAACAGAACAAGCCCGCAACTTTAATTGAAATAAAATGTTTTCCAGTGTGGCAGGGCACAAAAGCCAGTACAGGTGGGCCCCATCTAGTTATAAAGAGAGAGAAGGCGATAGCCAGCCAGTGGGTTAGATTGAGAGAGCATGCTATTCGCGAAATGTGTGAATCAGTCTGTCAGTCAGTCTGTCAGTCAGTCTGTCAGTCAGTCAGTCAGTCAGTCAGTCAGTCAGTCAGTCAGTGAGGCAGTCAGTGTCTGTGCGGCCCACTGTCTGCTCTACATGACTATACATGTTTGTATGCAAGTAACTAGTTTTAAGCCCCACAGTCCACATTTCATTTCCCATTCATTCCATGCCCGCACACCCACTCTCTCTCTCTCTATATTTCTCTCTCTCTCTCTGTCTGTCTGTCTGTCTCTCACTACACGCGCTTTGCTGTTTATTCATTGCCGTCGTGGTTTTTTTTTTAGTGTTTCGCATTCAGTTTGGATTTCAAAGCCGCTAAAGTAACAAGTATCTTGGAGCTATCCATTCGCTTGAGAGAAGAAAAAGCCGCAGTAGAAGGCAATTTTTGTACACTTGCTGAAGTAGTGAAAAGCGCCATTGAAAAACCTCAACTCGCTGCAATGGATGTAAGTTGCCTGCCTTGCACTTTTATTCACCCCTTCTTTTTGTTATCAGCTCTATTTGTGTGTCTAAACGACGACGGACGACCTTCACCTTGGGTTTCAATTAAACAAATTGCTTTCAAATGCTTTCACAAAAATGAAAATAATTTCGCTGAAAGCAAGGAAAAACGAAACCCAACTTACTTGCCGAGATCAGCTGAGTCTCGCTCGATGATTCATACGAATGCGTCAAGCCCGCTGTTCACACTCGCCACACACACACACCTCTCAGTTCATTTCTGTTTAAAGTTATTTTTACACAATCATTTGAATCATAACAATCGCGCTGAGTTGCACGTTAGTCATTTACTTTATTACATAAAAATACGGGCTATTACATTAGATTTGCTTTTGGTTTATGTTAAATAATATAAAAATAACTTAACTTAACTGCAAAAAGAGCAACATTTTAAAGCCAATTTTCTGTAATAATGAGCTTATTATATTTGAATTTTCATAACTCCCTTATGCAGCTAAAAACTATTGCTGACTATTGCACAGTGGTGAATTGTAAATGATTGAAATATTGATTGGTCTAGCTTTGCATTGCTTACAGCCCTCAAATGGAGACCTGTACACCCTGGAAGCCAAATTGGTTAGCAATTCGCTGAGGGAACTGACAGATGGCGCTGACAAGGATCCCATTACCAAGATGCGTTTGCTCTGCTTCAGCCGTGGCGCAACAGGCATTCTGGGTCTTGGCAGGTGAGCGGTGTTTTGTGATGGGCATTAAATGATAATAGTACTTATTTAATGTTCAATTACTTATTTAGAGCTTTTCGCGCCATGGACGATGATGGCAGCAAGGCGCTCAATGAGGAGGAATTTATCAGCGGAATTCGGGACATTGGACTCGATGTGACAGATGATGAAATTAAGCAGATGTTTGCTACGTGAGTGTCAAGCATCATCAAACTTGATTAAAATTTTAATTATTTTTATTTTAAACATAGCTTCGATGAGGATGGCAGTGGCTCCATAAATATGACCGAGTTCTTGCTCAAGTTACGTGTAAGTTTAAGCTTCAAGATATTTGAAAACTGAATTCTAATCACACAAAATTCGTTTTACAGCCTCCGATGAACCAAAGTCGCCTGTCTATCATAGGTCAGGCTTTTGCTAAAATGGATAAGAATGGCGATGAGGTTATAACCATTGCCGATCTCAAGAACGTTTATTCGGTGAAGGAGCATCCCAAATATCAGAGTGGGGAGATGACCGAGGATGAGATATTAACCGATTTCTTGCACAACTTCGAGGGCGGTCGTGGTAATCTCGATGGCAAGGTATTTGTGTGAATCCATCTCCCTCGTATGCTTTATCATAATGTACTTTTGTCCATTAGATTACTCGCGAGGAGTTCATCAACTATTACGCCACCATCAGCGCTTCAATTGACAACGATATGTACTTTGACCTGATGATGCGACGCGCCTACGCCATCTAAGGGCTAACTTGGCGAACTAATTTAATTCTAATTCTCAATCTCAATTAACAACATAAACTAGTGTTTAGTCCTGCTCATGTTCTATTTATACACAATGCATGTTTCATCCAATAAAGGAATTCTGTTTTCTGTTTTATTTTTCCTGCAAAACAAGACACAATTCCTGCTATCTGCGAACGCAAGAGCGCATTTCTCGAAAAGTCTTGCCGAGTTGTGCAAAAGTAACAAGTAACAAGTTTTATCTAAGCATTTGTTGCTAGCTTATATGCTTTGAAGTGCAGAGTAGTCCGGACCGGGGATGGGCCCATAATAAAATGGAAGCTGGCATGCAAAATCCAAGGCGGCAATCATTGCAACCGAACATGGAAACCTGCTCCAATGGCTAAGTCTGAAAATTGTTTGTGAATTGTGTGTGCTGGTGTGTGCTGGAGTGTGTGTGTGCGTGTGTGTTGCTGGTGTGCCAGGCATTTATCACACAGTTGTCACAGCAGGCGCTGAGGACGGTTTGAGCAGCCGAGCGATGGCAGCCTAAATGTATGCTTTAAATTATGCAGACACCAGCTGAGATTGTCGTCTATGCGTGTGTAAGTGTGAGTGTGTGTGTGTGTGTGCTTGTTCGTGGCAGTGGCAGTGGCAACTTGTGCACTGATTGCAAGCAACTCATAAGAAATTTTAATTGCCAATGCTGAAATTACGCAGCCAGTAAAGGAGGCACACAAACTTGGCTAACAAGCTTGCTGCAATCGTTGCTTGCGTTGCAAATCAAAAAGTTACAAGTTTATATATGTATGTGGCATGATTTCATTAAATTTTATTTACAGCCTGTGAAATATTCCCAGACTGCTACAGCAATTCCTCTACTGTTTGCTTCTTTTCTTTCTTTGGATTATTTAACTTGGAGCATTTTTTGGCAACTTGCGGGAAATGTGTGAATTACCATAGTTGTGTCTCAAACAACAACAACGCAGAAAGAGTGATTCAATTGCCATTTATTTTGTACTTGTTGTCGTCTTCAGCCACAAAAAACCAATTTCAATTAATTGAATGCCACATGAGACTCGGGAGCTTCGACACCGTCTCCATTGAGTCATTTGTCGAGCTGTTTTCTGCTTTTAATAGTTGAAAATGCTTTTTATTGGCTTGCAGTTTTCGCACTCGGCTGAAGTGTATCTCAAATTTATACATTTTCCCAAAAATATAACCGAAAAATGTGTGTTGCCAAATCCCGTTGAATTATTTTGTGAAGTTGCAGAGGGAAAAACTCTGAACCAGTAATTTTATTATGAACTAAGCCTTTCGATTTAGAAAAAATTGAATATTTCTTGTAGCAGTTTCTCATATAGTATTTAATTTTTCTACAATTTATGAATATTATTATTTATTTAGGCTTCATCAATGCAAACCACATGCAGTTAAAGTGCTATTCCCACAAGATTAATTTTGTGGGTCTTAAAAAAAGATGGGTCCCCATAAAAAGATCGATAAGAATTAGACACTGAAACTCAAAACCATTTTATGTTTGATCAACCCATATTCGGAATAGTTTGTATTAAGTAAGTAAAGGAGAGTAAACTTATTTGAGAATTGATTATCTTTATACTTGCGGTTAAAAAATTGCAGATTTTTGCTAATCTTTGTTACATTATATTTTATTATTTTGTAACGAACAAGTTCTTGAGTGCGGCAAACTGGAGGCATACTCTGCCTACGGGTCGACTGTGCTCAGGGAAAGTGGGGTGGGTGCTTTGCTACCCAGTAAGCTGCCGTGGCACATAACAGGCAAACTGCGCAGCTTCAAGTACAGGAAAGGACACTGGGAAGGACACTGTAAGCGATCACAATTTGGTTACTTGGTTTAACCGTCCTGTCACTATTTGGTTATGACAGCCGCCGCGTGTTGGGAAGATGCCTGAGTTTTTTTTTATATTTAGTTTGTTAGTTTATTTAATTAAATTTTAACAAAACGAGACTTAAGATACCGATGTAATAAGAATTGCGCAATAAATTGCAGAAAAAAACGCGCAATTAGCGTGGGCGTCACTACGCACAGTTGCTCTGAAGTTAGAGTTGCCTTTTTGGGTCGGCGCGTGAATGGTCCTGCCAACGCATCATTATCGATCAGCTGTTTATTACATGCGTCTCGCTGTTACAGTCACGTCTCAAGAAACGTTACCAGTACGAATTGATCTCATTTTCTATTAATAGTATTGTGCATAAACCACTATAATATATATTGTATTATACATTAATGTATATTATATATTGTTTTATACAACAGAAACAATATAATTTTGAAAACTATTAAGACTTTAGCGATTTGAGATCGATAGAAAAGTGATATTAAATATTTTCATACTTGTAAATAGGACTGGTTTGGAACTTTGCCAATTTAATAACCCACATTTCGATTGCATAAGTCACAAATTATCGGACAATTAATTGTGTCTTTATAGAATGTGCGACTTTCGAATACAAATTGAGTGCATAAATTAAATACAATGCAGTTATTGCTGAGGCCAGTTGTCCTGGGTTATTTAGACGTCTGTTTTAAAGGTCTGTTGGTAAGTCACGCTCCGTCGTAGACAGAATGTGGTGGCTAATGCATTATTTAAATCTAGTTAACACTTGCTATTTGTTGTTGATTGAAAAAAGTTCCAGATAGAAAGCAAGTCCACCCCAAAAAATCCCGATGTGCTCAGGCGGAGGCAGAGGCGGAGGTGGGCAGCATCCACAAATGGAAGCAGACCAGAACATACAAAAAAAAAAAAAAAATAATAATAAAAGGCAGGCACACTCGAGTGGTCCGGCCACAGGGCACATCATTGAAGGAGTATTGAATAAATTCCATTGCAAGTTGAGAGGCGGAAATGGGTTCAGTGTCCCATGTCCTGGGGTAGGCATTGAAGTGACGAAGTTGCAAAATATTTCAGTCACGTTTTAAATGTAAAAATCTCAATCACGTGATCGAAATGCGCGCATTCAAAATATGCACAAGCGAACAACTGAACACAGCAACCACTGTGAAAGAGATGAAACGATAAAATAGACAGAGAGACAGATAGAGAGAGGGAATGGTCCGAGTGCTGAGTCTGTAAGCGGCAACTGAACCTGGGCATTTGGCCAACTGCAAAAGCGAAATGAAGCTTCCCAAAAATAAAATGCGGATGAAGCTCTTAACAGGTACTTGCTGAATCGATGATTTAATGTCAGCAGTGGGGGACTGATGATGCGGGCATATCTAATAATGATGTTGTAGCTGCTGTGGCAGCTGTCTACAGATATTTTGTGGCCAGTCGCTCAAATTGCATAAAATATGCAAAAAGCTTAACAAACTGCGCGCATCGTTGATTGAAATATCGAAATCAAGTGCCATTTACAACAACTCGGATCGCCTGCAATGCACACCTGAAGCATACACACACACACACACACATACACACACACACGGACACAGCTGCAAGTGCACACAATTCGGTACAATTTCCGTTTCCTGTGCACGCAGCTCGTATAATTTTCACACCTCTTGATTGATTGAAATGTTCGTCATGTTCATCATTTGATTTTCATTTTTATTGGCATTCGGTTTTCATTCAACGATTCTCGTTCTGCACCAATATGTTAATACGAGTGTCCCTCGCAGAATTCCATCGAGCAGCTGCTGACTTTAATTGCCAGTTCATAATCCGTAGTTTAATTGCGGTCTGTTGCACGTAGAGGTGGTGCCAATGTTTGTTTTTGACCAACAACTTATGCCAAAAGATGGAATGCAATTAAACTGATCCATGGGAATACAAAAGATATTCTGTGTTCCCCCTTTCCAAATACGATTTAGGGTTAAGTAATTGAATGCGACTACGAGTGATTTAAATATTGGAAATAAGTATACGTAATTAATGACAATGTTGCACAGAAAAGCCACACAAAATGCATTTAAAAAATTGTTGAATTTTAGAGTCCGCTGACCCCATCATTAATCCGACATAAATGTTGTGGGATTGCGATGGCATCGCTCCAAAATTGTCGATGCATTAGAACACGTTTTAGTTTTGGTCAACTAAGCATCGAATGTTAATTTCCCAACAGCAATGACTGCAATACCAACAGCAACAACAACAACAACAAGAGTAATAACTGCAATGACGTGGCAATTTTTATATTCATTTATTTGCGTTTATGTCGGGAGTCTAGCAATGAACATGCAAATGGCCATTTTATTATGGACATTATTTTATTGTGCCAAAAATGTGCTATTAAATGCATTAGTTGCGTGTTTGAGTGTATCTATTGGTGTGTGTGTGTGTGTGTGTGTGTGTATGTGTGTAAGAGTGTGATGTATGAGTGTGAGTATGCTGTGTGTGTGTGTGGGTTGTTGTGCAATTCGCAATCAAGTCCCGTTGCGGTTTTATCCGCCATTCATATGCAAAAATATATATTTTTGCTATTTCAACTGTGGCAACAAAAAATCAATTTGTAAATGTTTTTAGTGGCATTGCAACTTTGACATTTCACACTGTTCACATCTGTTGCTGTTGTTGCTGTTTTTGCTGCTGTTGTTGCTGCTGTTGTTGCTGCTGTTGCATTTGATGTAATATTTTTATTTTGTATTGTATATTCCATCGGTCTACAGACAACTGCCAAATGACCCCAATGCCAATTGCACAACGATGTCCGCTTGTAATTAGCGCTCGTCTGTCGCTGCTGCTGCTCCTGCTGCTGCTGCTGCTGATATTGCTGCTGCTGCCCCTCCTGCTGCTGCTGCCGCTGCTGCTACTGTTCGGGGAGTTTTTGACCTCAATTGCTTTGTCACCATTTCAATTTGCAATTTCAGCCATTAACTAGTTACACTCAATGCAATTAAACTTGTACTCTTGCAGCAGTTTCCAATGAACAGCCCAGGACAGGTCAGGAGAAGGCATCGAACGCGATTCGGTTGCAAGGTGCACGCGAAACTTGGCCCGCTTCACAACTTTGCAGCTTGCTCCATTTGTTCGTCCATTCCCTTGGAGCCACTAGTTACCAGCATTATGTTGCTACTCCCTCCTCCCTGCCTTATGTTGCTCCTGCTGCTGTTCATGCCATGTTGTCAGCGGTCTATGCAACCGCAAAGTGTTGCTGTTGCCACTATTGCCGCTGCTATTGCTCTTGTTGTTGCTGCTGCTGCTGCTGCTGTTGGGGCACAGAGTGAAAGTGCGCAGCACTCAACTCAGCACAGCGACACCAAACACCGAATGCCATCGTTGCATGTGCGTTCCATCGGAATAATTTGCAAATAAAATACAAAAAAAAAGAAGGAAGAAAAATGGTATCTTCTCATTGAGTTAATTGCAAATTGGATAAAATTGTAATTTTACACTTCATTTCATTCAATTCATGGCTGATTGACAATTTAGTTTTTCATTAAGGTGGCACGGTGGCGACGACATCGACAGCCCTCCTCATCCGGAGCTCTAGAATCCATTAACTCGATTGCCGCTGCCGTGGCATGCAACACACAACGGATTGGGCTAATAGATTTGGGGTTATCTTCCAACACTGGCTTGATTGATTGTTCATATTTATATACTATATAGGACATTTTTAGGGTAATCCTTAAATAATGCATCAAACTAATTTATTTTGAAGTAAATTTATTAAATGTGAGTTATTTAAAATTATAGTTTCAGCACTCTCCCATCTTTAAAACATTTAAGTCCACTACTTTCGATTACTTAACGTTTACTTGATCAGCTTTTGTATAAGAGAGGTTATGGTTTCCTAGCCATTAATATATAGCCATAAGCATAGACATCAGATAATTATTTTCTTTACAAAATAGTTTGTATACACCTGTTTCTCAAAAACACATGTTTCTCAAAAACTGATAATATGTTTAATTCAACTTAAACACAATTTTTCTTTGACCGTAGTTTTTTGTATTTTTTATTTTATTTATTTATTTTTTTTGTTAACCAAACTTTGACGTTGAAGTGCCTGGCAGGCATTAATTATTGACAACCATGTTGCAACCGCGAAAAGTTTTGTGCATGTGCATTGCAAATGTTGCGCATACGCAGCGTTGTAAGAGCGAATGTCATAAAGCAAACTTCAAGTTATGAATTGTTAAAATATGTGATTTATTTGTAGCGAAACTTTTATTTACACCCAAACACCAGCACACACACACACACACATACAGCGAACTTTTGTCCTTGCTGCATTTTTTGTTCATGCGAAAAGTTTTCGTAGTCACGTTACAGGCGTAGAAAATGGTAAATATTAAAAGAAAAAAATAAAAAATAATTATTAAACAAGTAAGAATGCTGTAGTCGAGCTTTCTCGACTACGATATACCCTAACCCAGTTGCAAAATATATTCTAGTTTTATTGGCAAATTTCCCTTTAAGATGATTTTCACTCAAATGTATTTTTACTCACAAGCCCGAACTGACCCGCACTGGCTGGCTACAAATACGTGCATATACATACACACATACAGACATACATACGTACACGAAACAGTAGTTACCGGGGCTCTGCAGAATACACACAAATATATTGACGCTAGCGTCGATTATCATGCCTTCTCTTTCTCACTAATGCGCTCGCCTATTTATATGTATGCAGAAAATGCTTGCGGCTGCTGAAAGAAATAAGATCAATATGAGAATATATTTTCGACTATACATTTGGAGTTTCTTATCCGATCTTAACTTTGGCAATTGATCAATAATATGTATATGCATATCATGTGTAAATTAGAAGCCTCTGCTTCTTAAATTGTGGAATTTATTGCAATCGGAATTCGAAATGTATCGACAATTCAGAAACTGAGGCAGGTTATCGATAAAATAAAGCAAACTTGATATGCGCCTGGTACACGAGAACTTATATTCCAAATTTGAAATCGCTAGCTCTAATAACCTCTGAGATCCGCGTGTTCATACAGACGAACAGACGCACATGGCTATATCGACTCGGCTGTTGATCCTGATCAAGAATATATATATTTTATGCTTCATTCTGTCTGTTACTACATTTTCAAAAAACCATTAAGCCCCTTTCACCCATTTTTATTGGGTTCAGAGTATAAAAATGTCGTTATTGTTTTTCTTGTTGTCGTTTCTGTTTAGTTTTCCACTCTTTTCTTTTATTGTCGACAGAGGTTTTTTGTACTATTTAAGCATTATTTAGTTGAAGCAACAATTATTGGTTCTTAGCAAGTTTCTTGTGTTTAAAACATAATGCGAAAGATGTGTGGGGCATGAGTTGCGCAAGTGGATTCAACAAAAGATAGACTGACTAACTGACTGACTAACTAAATGACTGACTAACTGATCGACTGAAATTACCAAATGACTGACGAACTGAAAGAAGATTAACTGAAATATGACACCTCTTCCAACAACAAATGGCTCTAATTGCTTCTCGCCAAAACAATCCCAAGCTTTACTATATACTGATGACATATATTCTGATGTTCTTTGAACATATACCCGACTAGCAGTTACCCTCTAGCAAAGATTGTTATAAATAAATAAATCATCTACGTCACAGATGTCCCAAATCGCAAATTGAATAAATGAATGCTAATCAAGAATTAATATACTGTCTGCTGTTCTTCTTCTTGTTAGGTACATCAATCAAACCCTGCCTAAGAAAACTGTGCAGTCCATTCTTTCGAGGACAAAGCCGACGAAGAACTTATACATAAGTTTAAAAAAAATTTAATTACAGTGTCACGATGTGCGGAAACTGGACACACATTATGCGTCGTTCGGCTTTGGGAAAGTATATTTGGGAAATTCTTTAGAACCTTAAGAAATCTATTTTGCCCATTCTAAGAACAGATCATTTAAAACAACCTGATAAGAAATAAGCGTTGAGTTGACAAAAAAGCGTGCGAGTCAATATCACTAAAGAATATATATGTATATTTAAATGTTTTTTAGACAGATTATAGAATATACATACATATATAAATAAAAATCTTCATTGTTTCCAAAAATTTGTGTTTCTTGGCAAAATATCAAAATATTATATATTATATAGTATTTATATATGTGTGTACAATACCCAGAAGCAAGCTGAAAACTGCCTATAAATTCAACAGCTAGCAACTCAGTTTCTTCAGTCTTGTCTGGTCTGTGCTAATTTCAAATACTTAAATATTCAGAACAGAATGTTTTAATTTATTTGCACTGTGTTTTTAATTTTTATTGCTGCACAAACAAGTAAGATGCTGTAGTTATTAAATATATTCTAGTTTTGTTGGCAAATTTCCATTTAAGATGATTTTCACTCAAATGCCCGAACTGAATGGCTATTTATATGTATACAGAAAATGCTTGCGGCTGCTGACAGCAAGAAGATCAATATGAAAATATATTTTCGAATATAACTTTGGCGTTTCTTATCCGATCTTAATGAAATTTTTGGCATTGATTAATAATATGTATATGCATAGTATGTATAAATTAGAAACCTCTGCCTCTTAAATTGTGGAATTTATTGCTATCGTAAATCGAAATGTATCGATAATTCAGAAACTGAGGCAGTTATCGATAAAATAAAGCAAACTTGATCTGCTCATGGTACACGTGAACTTATTTTCCAAATTTGAAGTCGCCAGCTCTTCTAGACTCTGAGATCCACGCGATCATGCAGACGGACGGACGGACAGGGCTATATCGACTCGGCTGTTGATCCTGATCAAGAATATATATACTTTATGGGGTCGGAGATGCTTCCTTCTGCCTGTTACATACGTTTGTACAAAACCATTATACCCTTTTTACCCATTTTTAATGGGTTAAGGGTATAAAAGAAGTGAAAGAAGTGGGAGCAGCGAAAATAAAATTAGTAAGTGAGCCGGTGGCAATGTAGCTGCAGTGTCTTCGCACAGGCACGTGTGTCGAAGCGCACCGGAAATGCCATTTACAGCACTCACTTCCGTTTCAAAAGCATCGCAAAATTGAAGCTGCAGCACATGCTGCACGGCAGAGCTGCATGTCATTGCTTTTGTTTTAATATTCATATTTTAGCATCAGAAATTATTCGTTCAAATTAAGTTGCTTTATGCACGCACAGCACAAAAAACCAGCAGGGCGGAGAAATGGAAAGGGAAAGGTTTTCGAGGGTGGGGGGGGCGATGCTGGTAGCAACGAGTGAAGAAGTGAGCTTAAAAGCGACTACGAGGAAAATGCTTTGAATTTAAAATCTGCAATTTTCTGTTGATTGCCGCACCCAAGCCCAAAGAGTGTACAGCTGTGTGTGTGGGGGTGTGTGTGGTGGTGTGGTGTTATGGGGGTGTCTGGGAGTGTGGGGGTGAACTGAAGCTAACCAGCGAACAGTTATAGTGTAACAAACAACAACAATAACAACAAGAAACATAGTGTTAGCCAGCGTCCTGGTTGGCGGTTCCCAACTGCCAAAGAAGAAGAAAAAGAAGCAGCAGCAGCAGCAACATCGTCACAACTTTTGCGTAAAATTCCAGTCATGTGTCCCCAACAAATCCCTGCATTATTCATGAAATGATAAGATGACTTTGTGCTGGCTTCATTGCCGTCAACGCTACTGCTGCTGCTGCTGCTGTTGCTGTTGCAGGCTTTTATTCCTTTTTTTGTAGCTGTTCTTGCCAAAGCACGTTATTTATATATAAATATATATTTTCACACGCAGTTGCAGCTGCCAAAAAATACTTTTGATAGTTGTAACTTAACTAGGAAATATCAAAAATAGTGTTATTTCGATATAATTTAATTACTTTGGAGATATATTTACTGTTTTATCTGTTTATTTACTGTTTATATTTATAAATTAAACAAAAGACCAACAACAGTTTTTGGGGATGCTGCTTAAATTACACAGCTGTTAACAGTGGACAGCAGACTGTTAGTAGCAGCCCACTACTGTTACTCACTTAACAGTCGGCCACAAAGCTACAAATGCGCTGATGTCGCTCTCTTTGCTGCTCTCTTCGCTCCAAGCATCTCTTGCGCGTTAAGCCGATGCGAGCTTCGTGTAAGCCGAGCTGCTTACGAAACGGATGCTGAGCGTAGGCAGCAGCGCCGACATCAACATTACAATTACAACATTAGCGATGGCTACGAGAACAGCGACGACGACGTCGCCGACGCAGCCGGTCTGGCCGACGAGGAGTTGTGAATCTTGCGCTGCTGCTGCGGCTGCAGCTTCAGTCTGTTCGTAAACTTGAAGCCGTGCGGAGATACTTTTCGGCCAAAGGCTGCGTCCTGCCCATCAAATCGTTCGATCTAAAAAAAAAGACACAAAAAATGCCAATGAACAACTAAATAATAAATCAACTGCTTTCTGAGCAGAAGTTGAAGTTGCACAAGGAAAATCAATTTTTTGTGAACTCAGAGTGACAATTCAAAGAATCGCGTTCCTTGAGAGTAAAAAATAAAAATAATAATAATAAAATATTAAAATAACAGATATGAAGATGTGAAGCGCGGAGCTTCCGGTTCCGTTGACGTGTACCCAAAGTGTAAGCGGCGAAAACAGAATGACATTTGCGTATTCTCACATGTTAAACACATCAATTCGCTTGTATTTGGCATTTAAATTGCTTAAGTTGACAAAATCACACAGAAATGGAGAGAGCGAGAGAGAGAGAGCGAGAGACAGAGTGGGGGCAGCTGCCACGCCCAGCTGGCAGCGTCCTTGTTTCCTGTTTTGATGTCGTTTGTCCTGTTTTTGTACTTTCCCTTTTACATCTCCATCTCCATCTCTATCTGCATTCCCACCTACAGCTCCAGCTCCGTCTCCATCGCCATCTTCATCATGGAGATTCTCCACTTGCCCATTCCCAAAGATTTGCACACATCCAGCATCCATTGAGCAGTGCGTTTTCCTTTCGTACATCCTGCTCTTCTTTACATTTCGAATGTTTGTTATTTATTTATAAGGACACAGTTAAAAGCCGAGCACATCCTTTGAACTTTTCTGCATGACTTTGCAATCATGCTTGTGTTATATCAATTGAGTTGAGGATAGGATTCTGTTATGTTTTTTTTCCTGCTTTTCTTCTGCTTTTCTCTGGCGCGCCTTTGACACTGCATTCAATTAATTCCGTTTGCTATTTGACTATTTTTTTCTTATTGCGTTTGCTCTTTTGCTCCCTGGCTGGACACACTCCGCATGCCACTCAATTATCGGTGAACTTGGCTTCGAGCTGCTGCATTTCAATTTGTTCTTTGTGCCAACACGATTGGTATTGAAATATTAAACAATTCACTCGACGAGCAGACTGCAAAACAACAACAACAACAACACCAACAAATGAGAAACGTCAACAAAGTCACAATGTTTTCTACATGCCACACATATTATTATATTATATATTTTTCTGTGCAGTGAGGCAAACATACAAAATCAACAGCAACAACAACAACAAAAACAAAAACAACCACAACAATAACAATAACTGAATAGTGCAGATTGCAACGCTTTTCCAATTAATTTTATTCGGAGAGTAAACAAAAAAATGGATTACGGCTGGCTGCTGTTTTTCTTCTGCTGCACTTTAATTGGTAAGTACGTGATGGATGCTTGTTTCTACAATTCAGTTGCATGCCGCAATTTCGCCCACTGCGAATTAGCGAGCATTTTAAATTGTATTCCGGCTGACCAAGTGTCGTATGCGTAATGCGCAATTTTCTGTGAGTGATTATTAAATTGTTTTTGTATCCGCTTCGCCGGCAATTAAATTATTTTTCGTATTATTATTTTCCCATTGGTTAACCGCAAATCAATATTGACGAAGCTTTTCGGCCAGTTGTCAGCCTTCGAGCCTGGCTGCTCTTTTAATGACTTTGCCCATAATTTCAACTGCAGTTTCATTGGCAGTTTGCTTTTGATGCTTCTTTCGCGGCTGCCTCTTGGTAGTTGGTAATTTGTGCTGCCACAACTTTTGCACTGCCAGACTCCGAGTCAGAGTTCTTGTTGCACAGCAGCTTGAGTGCAGTTTAAAGTTAAATTGTATTTCGGAAATGTTCGCAATTAGGCAGCCTGCCAAAGGCAACCCCATGGCACAAAATAGCTCTGGGCAATGGTGCAATTAATTTGCAGCGCATTAAATGAGCTGCCATTTGCCCGATAACAAATTGACGTCAACGTCAACCTCGACTTCCCTTTTCAGCTATGTGCTCCACAAGTCAACTAAATATTGGGTTGGCCAATATGAATGCTTGAATACTTCAAACTAAATGAAGTTGATTTAAATGTGCTTTTGCTTACATTTATTGGCTGTCATTCTGCGGTGCATTTGGGCATTGTTCAAGTCCCAGATTGTGTTATTCGGTGTGAGTTTAATTTTACACTTAAGTATAATCAAAAACTATGCACATTTCTTACTAATTAAAATCAGCAACAAGCATTTTCTGGCTTTTATAGCAAACTGCTGAAACTATTTTAAAGCTCATCTTTCAGATTTCAGAAAGCGTTTTTCTAAGTGAACATTAATTCAGAATATGTTTAGAAAAATCTCATTCCTTGCTTATTTGATACAAAGGAAAAATCTTGGGTAGAGCAATGGAAAACTTTGCGGTTAGCTGAATGCCGCTGACATATTTCACTTATAACTCTGAACACTTTCGGGGCGTATTTGGGGCCATTCATTCAAATGCTTCACAAAAGGCGCACATGGCACGGGGCTTTGTGTCGGAATCCAAGAAAAACACACTCACACACACACACACACACACAAACACACACACACAAAGCGTAGCGAAGTGGCAGAAAAAGT
Organism: Drosophila kambysellisi; assembly: GCA_035042185.1. Lineage (NCBI taxonomy): Eukaryota > Metazoa > Arthropoda > Insecta > Diptera > Drosophilidae > Drosophila > Drosophila kambysellisi. The sequence continues at coordinate 1,173,773 of JAWNLS010000137.1, read as the reverse complement.
TTCTGCAGCTTTCGACATGTTTAATATTTTACGCTTAGTTTGTTAGCTTTGTTAGTGGCTGGTGCTCAGCGTGCTTGGATAGTTTTAACTGGGCTAATGGAATTACACATTGGCATTCAATATCAATTTCAGTTTCTGCAACTGCAACTGCAACTATCATTGTTGCAGCAACAGTGCCCAATGACTTAACAATAAGTAAGCTTAAGACTTCCTAAATATGTGAGTTCAGTTAGCCAAATTGTTGCTCATAAAGTGCACTATTTGCTGTAAATATGCATAGCTGGAATATCCTTTGATTTTATTAGATTGTACGATATGTATGCAAATGCCATTAGTTTTGTGGCACACACGGCAGTCTTAAGTTGTGGCTGGTATCCACAAAAAATATATATAGATATTCTCTATATATTTATATAGTCGCATATTTACATGAATTTCTCGGCATCTTTAAATGAATTTATCACTGAACTTTGCTGGCACGTCCCTTGCCAAATTCATATGCAAATTTATCCAGCTAGACAAAAATTCGTAGCCTCTGTGGTTCTGTGTGGAGGAGTGTATATATATAAATATATATATATATATATATATATATATAAATGTGTGTGTATGTATATACATATATGTTAGCAGTTAGTAAATGTGCTTGCCAGCATCAAATAAAATGTTTAGGTTAATTAGCAGCCAATTTGCATATGTTGAGTAAACCTGGAAGCGCAAGTTTTAAATTACAAATTTACATATGTAAATAATTGGTAATTGTTGTTCATCAACGAGTCTAATATTTTAACTAGGCGGTGCACTGATTTAACGAGTTTACATTAAAATTAGTAGCTTAAGCTATTGTTAGCTGAGTTGTCTCAACGAGTAAATAAGTAAGGCAATTGCACATTTATGATACAGATTTGATTGGTCACATTGTTAGGCTGAATAAAGTTTGCTCGATTTATGTATATACATAGTATGTATATAATATAAACTTGAATCATTTTTCCATTTATATTGTGAATTAATAGTTTCCCAGCGGATACTTCTAGGACTTTTCTACTTCGTAGTCTGCGTAGCTATCTTTTAGTTAGCTGTACTTCAAGTAGATCTAGTCATGAAAAATGTATGTTACAAAGGGACAGACACACACACACACACACACACACACGCACAAGGCACAAAGCCACATATTACACACACACACACATAAATCATGCATATGGAAATTATTCTTGTCGCTTGACAGTTTTTGGCTCGCATTTCTTATCAATTTGTGGCAAGTGCCCAGCATCAGGTTGCATATGTTGCAGATGCGCTTATCGCTGCCCACCTTCACAGACCACAGCTGACTGCTGCACACACACTCACACACACACACACACAAACACATACATAGCATAACCATATCTAATGCTGCAGTTTGTTGCGCTTAGCCTGCTTTCATATTCGTTTGCCTGGGCAGCAACTATTTTGCATATTCATTTCATGAAATTTGAAATTTATTCGATGGTGCCGTATGCGACTATAAAACATGCCACTCCCCGGGGCAGTAGTGAAACATAGATCACATTTCAGGCCCAACACCTGGTTAGTGGGCTGTATGAATTAAAAACTCGTTTATTTTTTGCGGCTTCAGTGGCTGTCAAACTGTTGTACTGTATTCACATTTTGTTCGCTTTCACAGATATGCAGAGTATTACGGCGCTGTTTGTTACGGATATCAGTGTGCCGGAAATTGTTGATTTTCGGGACAATGTGACTCTATCCTGCAGCTACGATATGAGTGGGCACACCTTGAACTCGGTCAAATGGTACAAGGATCGATTGGAGTTCTTTAGGTAATCGAACGAATCGAATTCAATTGCTTAGTTTAACATGTGCATTCATGTTTTTTTTGTAGATATACGCCACTAATGCGTCCGGTTTATATAACCTTTCCCGTTGCCGGTATTCAAGTGCTCGATGGCAAGTACTTTTGCAACGAGTCCACGTGCCGCGTCGATCTGAGTCTGCTGGGCGCCAAATCCACGGGCAACTTCAAGTGCGAGGTGAGCGGAGATGCGCCGCACTTTAAGCTGGCAGCAAAGGAGGACAACATGACGGTGGCAGGTGGGGCTAATCGAGCATAAGGCACTCAATCCATTAGTGGCTAATTTCTATACTCTGCAGCCTTACCACAAAGTGACCCCCTAATCGAAGGCTTCAACTCGATGTATCGCATGGAGGAGTTTCTCAGTGCCACTTGCGCCTCGGACTACTCCAGTCTGGCCACAAAGCTCACTTGGTACATCAATGGCGAGCAGGTTAGCACTCAGAAAGCACTCGGATTTTGACCCAACAAGCCATCAAGCAAACCAACCAACCCCAATCTCTCTTTGCAGCCCATGCTTGGGGAGCTTCAGCCGACCATTGATACGAGCATACCCGCCCACGATTACATATTGCGCCGGCAGCGACTCCAGGTGCACTTCTATCTGCAGGGACATCGCTTCTACCTGGTTAGCAAGATACTCGAGCTGAAGTGCGTGGCGGAAATCGAGAACTACCCGGAGTTACGCCGTGAGACGACCCTCAGTGCATCCCTTACGCAATTCGATAATTTGAACAATCAAATGCTGCGGCATGCAGTTACAAGTAAGTGCCCCAGATACAATTTAATATACTTATCCATACTTTCGCTTAGCATTTTGTCCGTGTCTGAAAATATTCATAAATAAATATGTTTTTGTTTTTTAGAAATTAATTTCTTATATTCAGGAAAAATAACTATAATTCAACACGAGTTTCGTATTTGGTTTACATTTAATTTGTCGAGCGTTGAGTTGTAGAATGATCAATTTTCTTCAATGTAATTCAGAATTTAATATTTAAGTAAAATCGTCGGCAACCCAAAGATATTTATTCACTTTTATTGTTTGACACTCTGCCCTTGTCTGTCCCTTGTGTGTTTCTGTCTGTTTCTATGATGCATATCTCTTTGCAGACTCAGCGGCATCCGAGTGCAGGAGTTGCTCATGGAAGAGGACCTGCCTAGTATCAAGTATCTTTGTGATAATTCTGCTTATGAGGTGTTCACTTCAATCATGAGCATTTACACCAGACACGGAATTGCCTCAGCGCCGCCGTACTTTGGCAACTATATCAACCAATTAGTTAGTTAGTTATTTGAGAATCCTGCTAACGGTGTTTAATACCATGCTGTAAGAATGTGTGGCAGAGGTAAGTTAGTACGAGTGACACGTGTACATACGACTGGAGAAGAGAATGCAACAATGTGAGAGTCAAAAGATATAATATAATTTCTCAAGTGCACACCAAATACATATAAATACCTTATAATGAGCATATTAAGTCTATTATTGAGTTAAAATCGACACAGGATATGAAGTCAGTCAATGCATTATTTTAGTTGAAATGCATCTCTGCTGAATTCAATTCAAATTGTTTTCTTTTTAGCTAGTCACTGGGGCTAGCAAAATGAAGTATTTAATTTAGTAAAGGATTAAGCTAAAGTTATTTAGATAAATTGAATATAATTCGATATCGCCAGTTTATTTTAAAACATAAGTTTTGATATATGTTTGATGAGTTGCTGTTGTAATTTAAGTAAGTTTCTTTGTATCTTCTTTGAAAGCTTCATTTAACGCGAAATGTATTTTGGGATTTGAGAATTAATTCTCTTTGAAGCCGAGATTATTCACAGCATGTCTTCAAAATCAAATTACATATTAATCTACAGCATAATAAGTACTCGAATTGAAATTAAAATAAATCTGCACTCAATGAAAGCAACTGAATTAGTAAGGTGTTCAATTTGCTTGTTACTAGGCATGATAAGTCACACTTGAACAAACACGAATTTTTAATGTACATGTAAACATTTTCCAAATTTAATTGTAATAAGCACACACATTTTTGTGCACATGAAACACTTTTCGTAAAAAAAAACAAAAAAAAAAAAAACAATAAATATACACATATATTTCAAATGCAATCGCAGCAGAGCGAATAAAACCCAACATGAAATGTTTTCTGTGGAATATGCAAATGTTGTAAAAATTATTATGAACATAGCGATATGTATAGGTTAGTAAACATAAAAAGCTGTAAATACAATTTTAAACATCATAAGCAGAGGCAAACAACTATAAATCATGCTGCAATAGACAAACAAAAAAAAAAAACAAAAGAATAAAAAAAAATATATATAAAATACAAAAAGAGACAAAATTTAAAAATTAAGGACGGACATTCAATGTACGATTAACTAAATAAATATGCAGCAAACATTTCATATAGGAGCTAATATAAATAGAACTAAAAACCAACCATTAATTACTAAGAAAAACTCACATTAAAAAATAAAAATGAAAACAGACAACAAAACTTGGGCAAAGTGCCAAATTTAAGAGTAAATCAAAGCTAAGCTGCAACTAATTGCATTCGGAAGACATCAATTAGTTATTAAAAAGCAGATATTCTAAGAAACCTAACAAAAATTAAAAAAAGATGCTTTATTAAACATTGTAAATCGATATATTTCATTGAAAAGGTAAACCAAATACAAAAGTCTGGCACTTGTTAATCACTTTTTGTTATTCAGCATGCAATTAAAATAAAACTGAGTGCAAACAAAATGCGAATACAAATAGAATAATGAATAATATGAGTATTACTGGCAACATGTATAAATTGATTCGCCATTCATTCGCACATCTTTTGGTTGTGAACTTGTTTTTATTTCAAATACAAATTAATAATAATAAAAAAAAATTAAAACTCAATAAAAAACGCGTTTGTTTGTTTAATTATTTTTCTCTCTATTTTTAATACCGAATCCATTTAATTTTATTTACTTTTAGGTGCTTTATGCAAAATGCAGACAAATCGTATTTGTAATTTTTATAAATTATGAGACTGACTGCATTTATCGTAAAAAAAAGAAAAAATAGAAAAATGAAAACAATTATTGCGTTAATCTGTAAAATTGCAGACAGATTTATTTATTTATTTCATGGTAAATTTGAGAAATTGGTTGAAAATATGTGGTGCAAGTAAAAAAATGTTTCAAACTGAATATAAATAAATTCTATTCAAACGGGTCTTAACTCTTGAATCGGATTGTAATGGATATATTTTATATATGGTTAGGCTAGAGCGATGCTTATAGATTTTTCTTCATTTTTAGTTCAAAAGTTAAATATATTGAGTTGATTACTATTTTTTTTTATTTTCTGTTTTGCACCAAGGAAATTCGGTTTCCCAACTAAACCGTGTGCATATTTTTTGTTGACCATTTCACATTTTCACTGAATTGCAGAACGTTTTATGTTTGGCAGCTTCTGGCTTGGTAATAATGAAATGTACTTGCTTAATTTAAAATAATAACTTGTTTAAGTACGTAAATTTGCACAATTAATTATGCTAATAAGGCCTGGGTTCAATTCAGTCCGAAGGCCGGGCCAAAAAGGCAATGGGCAGAAAGCTTAAACAATAAAAAGGGTTAAATAATTAATTTCAATGCTGTTGCAATTAGTTTCCACTAAATTTTTCATGAGTTGTGTCCATTTCACTTACAAGCAGTGCTAAGATAGGTCAATCCATAAAAAAAAACAAAAAGCACAAACAAAAAAAAGGAAGTGAATTTCAAGCACAAAAGGACCAGCTGAAAAAAAGAGAAATTAGGCGAACAAAGGCTACTCCTGATGGGCACTTAATGAGGCTGAGCGTTGACAGCTAATCAAATTAGCTGGCCAAGGACTTTTGATCAAGTATGCAAAAAAAAAGAGAAAAAAAGATAAAAAATGAACAAAAACAGAACTTTTGCAAAGTACGCATCATTTCAGTGAAGTGTCATATGGCACGCGTTATTTATGTGATTTTAATTAGCAGGATGTCGTCGAGCCGCCTGTCCTTCGCAACTTTTGATGCAGAGCTGTCATATTCATGTTTCTGCCAGTAATTGAAATTAATTTTGCATTATAACTTTCTGTTTTTTATATATGTACATATATATATTTTTTTTGTTGTTGCCTACAATTTTTCATGGAATTTTAAACATTTTCAATTAAGTTCCGTCCGGATGGTGCACATCAGTTTGAGCTTCAGTTGGATCCAGTTGCTTCTAAGTTGCCAAAAAAAAAAAAGAAAAACGGCCAAATAAAGTGGAGTACATTTTTCGCGCTTTGGCATTTGTCAAAGTTTTCCCAAGCAATGCTCGAGTGTCCTTTCGACAAAGTTCTGTCGCCTATGCCGCTGCTGCCGCTGCTGCTGCTGCTGCTGTTGCTGGTGTTGCAGCCATCGGCGGCGCAATCTTCGCCTGTTTGCGTTTCCTTAAAATCCATTAAAATGCTGCAAATCAAATTAAAAGTTTCTACTTTTTTCCAATTCTATCTGCCAAGCAGTCGTCATCGTTGTCACTGGCGCCTTTATCAGCTGCTTTTCTGACTTTGGTATTCTCCTTGGCCTCAGACCATGTTTCACTTTGGGCTCCGATCCGGGTTCCAGATCTGTTTCCCGTTTTTGTCCCATTTCTTAGTCCTTGCCATCGTCTTGAGGTTTGGATTCGGCGGAATTTGCATGCTCAACATGTTAAAATGACAATTGCAAATCTTCTTGCTGACATTCTTTAAACTATTCTCTTGACCAGCAATTAACTTTTAATTTCTACGATAATTGACAAAATTCGTCTTTGTTAAATAAACTACATAGCTTTTGGGGCGATAACTTTTTTCCACTCCCAGGCAAATGACACTGGTTATGTTTGGTGACCCATTGACCCATTGACAACCATGCGACTACGTGTCCCACAATGACTCATTTGTATGTGGCAGACGCAACAGACCTCATCGGGAAACATGTCACGAATAATAAACAGCCATCGATGCCAACTCTCTTAAGTTCCCCACGGCCATGGATTGGTATGCAAACAGTAATATCAACCAGCTAGAAGAATAACAGTTTTACCTTAATGTCCTTGTGCGAGCTGAGATTTCAATTTTGAGCCCCAGGCCGCTTACATCTTTTACAATAGATTAAAGATAGAACTTCTAATTGTACAGCTCTAAAATTCATAGTCTTTAGGTTCTTCAACACTTTTTATAATTAATGTAAGATACAAATGCAAAGCAAACTATCTTTTATGACTATAAACTTGCCGTATTTTTGTCAAATTTGATGAGACTCTCAAAAGTGTGACATTTTTAGACTAATTTGGACTACAGTTTAATTTGGCAATTAAAGCTAAGAAAGTTACATAATACTCTTTATTAAACATTTGAAAAGACACAGGGTATTTGAGAGCGATGAAAATGGCATGTAAAACAGCTTAAATGGAAACAATTGAAAAGAATTACCTAAAGCCCAAGAACAAAGTCGAATTGAGAGGCGACTGACGCTAACAAACACATGTGCAAAATGTTTTTATTTTTTCTTTTGTGTTTTTTTTTTTTGGCAAACAAGGCTTACAAGGACATCTTGCCACATTTGAGTCGAAGGCGTAGACAGCAAACGTAAACTCTTCAATAATTGAACGTGAAGTCATGAGGAAGCGATAAAATCAAATTGCTTCCTTAATGTGTGAAATTGATACAGGAAACAATTTTCCACATTGTTATGAGGCGCACATGGTCTCAACATCAGCAACGACATCGGCATCAGCATCAGCATCGGCATCAGCATCGATATGGGGTGTAGGCATCATATCTAGACTCCCGATGTTGCCATTTGCTTCAAGTATTTCGATTACAAACGTAATCCGGAATGTTCGGAAATCGCGTGCGCGCCCAATTTCGAGTGATTTTGCCGGAGGCCAAACGACAAAGGCTGCGGTTGGTCGTGCCGGTTGGGTTGGGGGAAGAGAGGTGGGATGGTCGGGTCTGGTGGAAGAGCATTTGACGCTTGCTAACAGACTTCCCGTTTAGGTTCGATATTATATTTCAAGACCGGCATGTCGAGGCATGCAACTAACCGAGCCTTGGCCTCAATGCGGCTCTCGGTCCATCAGCGCATGCAAATATGCTTTTCAATTGGTTTACGGCCATTGAGGCGTGCACATTGCCAGAGATGGGCCAACGACTGCGGCAACGGTTACGGTTACGGCTATGGGTACGCCCCAGTTTTGGAATCAGCTCCAACTTTAGCTTCTGCTTCTGCTTCTGGCTCAAAGGCCTGTGCGTTTGTTGTTTGTTGTTTGGTCTGGTGCTTGGCCAGCTTTTGCTAATGGCGTGGCTAACACGATTTATGGCAAACCGCGGAGTCGATATGCGCCCATTGCTATTTCCATTTGGTTTCTCGTGATGGGCATGACGAACAGTTGCGATGCCTGATCAAACATTCCAATTGGATGCCTAGACGCCATCTCATTTGCGAACGCTTCGCTTGCCTCCCCCTGCCGCACCTGCTGTATCCGCGGCTAATGTGCCTCACTTTCAACCGTCATGCAAACTGAGAATATTAACAATGGCCAACAACTACAACTCGACAAGTACACACAGAACAATGTGAACTACGCCGTGTGCAGTTTATATTGCTGTACCTGAAGATGGAGTTGGGCAGCTGGGGAGCTGTGGAGATGGGCAACCTGGGAACGGCATACGGAGTCGAACCGGAGCGACAAGCGCTGCTGCGTCAATGGGAAGATGACGTTACGCGACAATTTTCCGCTTGAATTACGCTCCCTGTTCATGCTTCGTTTACACAGGCCAAGAACCGAAGAGAACAGACGGCAGGATGGAGGGGGAGGAAAAAAAATAAACGTTAGCAAATTTCCATTTTACAGCAAAGCCAGCAACGACAGCGAAAGATAGCAACAAGAGCTCCACTCCAGCATCCACTTCCAAAACGTGGCACGCACCTGTGCGACAGACGCTGCGACAATCGATGGTTGTTGTTGCTGCGACCTGCGTCGACTTTTGCCCCTTGCTGATGCTGCCTTTGAGGGTACCGCGTTATTCTTCCACTTTTTTTTTACTCCTATTTTTACAACAATTCTCCCAAGAGATATTTAATCTCTACGCAAATAATGATAAACTATAAAATCGCATGCGGCAACAACGGCAGCTAAAGAGATGAGGGGCGTTCAGAGGTAGCCGGATAGAGTCATGGAAATAATATCAGGGTAATAAAAATGTGCAAAAGGGCGGAAAGTAATTCAACTTAACAATGTACACGTATTTACATAAATAGATATAGCCAAAGAAAATTCAATTACTCTGCTAATCGACAATGGACACAATTTGCCAGTTCAACTAGAAACCGCTTAGAAAAAGGGGGGGTGGAGTGGGTGCAAAATGGATTTGGAGAAACTTATAACCATTATAGAATTAAATATTTAATTTTTAATTTCAAAATATATTACTGTATATAAAATTAATAATCAATTTTCAATATAAAAAGCATTTAAATATCTGACAAATAAGAAATACTCGTAAATTCAGACGATTGAGAGTAATGAATTAGCAATAAAAAACATTAAAATCGATTCATAATATAAATTTACCTCGATCTCGTTTTTTCCAAATTAATTATTCTTCACTTTATTTGAAAAAAGAATTTCTAGAGAATTTTGATAGCGTAGAGAAATTAATTGTTAGTATAATCCTTTGTGCTATACAATTGTAAATTTAAACAAGAGAGAACGTAACCGACTGCGAAATACTATTATATCATAATTTGTGTGCAGTCAAGAAATTCTGTCCAAGTTTGCCTTTTTGAATGGGGACACATTCTTGCATATAAGTGAGTGTGGCTGTAAAGACGGTGAGCAGAATTACACGGGGAGAGCAGACACAAAATATTGTATAAGCTACTTTCACTTTTAAATTTCGGAGATAAGGGCTTTTCGAGACTTTAGGGGCGGGAGTAGGCGTTGCCCAAAAAAATTATAGAGAAGTTTCCTAATGATCTTCCTACCCAGTTTGGTAACTAACTAACTTGAGTTGCGGGGGATATGGGAATTTATTGGTGTTGGGGGCGGGAGTGGGCCAGGCCCAAAAAATGTTGGACTTCGATCTTAATAATATACCTCTTCAATTGCGGGAGATACAGGCATTTTTACTGCAGAAGATATCACCATTTAAAAATTTTAGGGGCGGGGGGATGGGGGCGTCGGAGGTTGGCGTAGCACATGCCGATCTTTGAAGGACTTCGCCAACAACTTATCAACCAAAATTGATGACTGTATCCATTAAATTGTGAGAGATTTTTGGATTTATCGATTTGCTAAAATCGAATTTAGCGGTTTTCTAGCTCCCTAGTGGACGTAGGATCAAACCCTAAACACTCTAACTTTTAAGGGTACTTTCCAGTATAAGTTTCAAGTCTTTATCTCTTGGGGTGTCGGAGAAAAGCGCGGACGGACAGCATGACGGACATTGAAGAAAACCAATATACTATTATACCTTTTTGGTATAATAGTACAAAAATACACTTCGAATCGTGGCAAGCATTTAATCTGAATTTTAAATAACTGCTGACGGATTCTCAAAATTCAGATTAAAATGTAGACTTATTTACAATTGCATTCCAAATGTGAATTCTGAGGCATTCAGTTAAGATTAAATTACAATTATAACTAAGATGCTTAGCAATGAAATATTGAAATGCTTTCAATTGGTCCTGTGAACTCTGAGCCAGTGACTCTACCATGTAAAGAGTGCTGCTGCTCACAAAAGAGATGATTGGCGGCATTTACAATTGTTTTGGGACTATAAACATTCTACATGAAACAAAAGCAAACCCAAAATCGAAATCTAATAAAAATTTACATTTTTCAATGCAAAGTTAACTTTATGCGACACTTATGCGTGTGCAAAGTGTTAAGTGCGCACACACACACACACACACGCACACACATACAGAGAGAGGCAACATGGAAAGGGGCAACATTTGATGTTGCTTTCTGTTTGTCTGTCTGTCTATCTTCCCCGGGACATGCCACATAAAGGCATCGCTATAGGCACGAACTGATGCCACAGCTACAGCAGTAAAATACTTATGAGCATGCTCTAAGTACGTAATATATATGTGCGTATGTATAGACACACACACACACACACACACACACAATTACATATATATACATATATCTTTTATCTCTGGGAAACTTTTAAACTTTTTTAAATCGCCCCGGCAAAGCTAAAAATGAAAGAAATGCAGACGAACTTCACAGGCTTTTTTTGTTTTAGAATAGAAGAGACCCCCAAAAACTCTTTCCGTGGCTGAAACCGGGGTCTGAGCCTGTTGAAAGCCATTTTACCAGCACTCTGGCTACCATTATTTGGTAAAGAATATGGCCACAGCATTGCATTTGGGGGGGGGGGATTGGGGGAATGGTTGGGGTTTGGGTATGGGTAAGTGTGGCATTGGTCTGTGTGTGAAAAAGTATGCGCAAACTTTCGTAATTTATGTCATACGAAGTGTTAACCGCATGATGGCTGCACGCCGGATTGGATTTACATTGCTAAAAACTCCGGCTGGGGAAACTTCACCGGCACCAGTTTTGCCGTAGCCAGGACCCAACTTTTTTGCCTTTGCAACTACTTTTTATTGGTGTTAAGTAAGGTTTGCAGGACTTCTTAATTGTTTTTCGTTTTATGTCCAGTCCAAATATCAAATTAAATTTGGTTTGTACAGCTTCTGGCCAGGCTTATAGCCCAGTACCTTTTTTTTGCTTCCAGTTGAATGACTAATGAAAGTTATTTAAATAAATAAACGCTCATTTGGAGCGCCTTTTCAATGTTCATTTCGATATATTTAACTTTTGCCGCATTTGAATTCTTTTCTCCTGTTTCCTCTCATTTTATTTGTATTCCTTTCTTTTTTTTAAGTCCCTGTTTGGGAAAGTCATTTACTACGCCATGGGCGGTGCGCTTACAAATTTGTATCTCATTTGTGATTAATTGCCATTCAATTTTGAAATTATTTCTATACTGTCCGCCAAAAAAAAAAGAAAAGGTTCTCTTCTGGTCTACCAAATGTATTTGGCTATATCTGTTTCATTTGTCTGGGCAAAGTTTTTACATGTAGCTGGCAAGTTGTAATGTTCTTGGCTGCCGTTGTATTTTTTGTTTTTATTCTCGGCTGGCGCATTAAAAAGTCGAAAAATAAAAGAAAAGGGACTTTATGCCAAATTTAATTAGGCGCAAAGAGTGAAGAGTGAGTCTGGTTGAGCACAAGACAAACGAGCGGTCGACTTCGATTTGAAATACTGCCAAGAGCGGGGTAAAATGATTTCTGAGCCCTGTTCTTTTGAAAAGGGTTGTCCTCGACTTTTGGTGCTGCTCCTTTGGCAGAAACCAAAAAAGAATAAATAAAATGGCAAAAAGTGTACATTAATCAAACGCTCAGCTAATTTCGAACAACGCTCCCAAGTCGCTCCCAATAGCCAGACAATTATGGGTCTACAAAAGCTCATTACTCATACGCCATGTTGCCGCCCAGGTGCCGAGCAATTTGTGTGTTAATAAAATCACAGGTGATGAAATGCGCCGTTGAGCTGCCCCTCGCTTGACTTTCACACATGCAGCTGCAACACATTGTGAATGTTGCCACAACTTATGCAATCCCTATATAAAAATGTACAATACCTAACACCCGTCACTCCCTTTGCTGTGTATTCTATTGCCTGGCAACCCTACCGCTGCCCCACCTCGATAACAACTGTATTAAATTGCCAGCAATTACGTTTTTATTGTGCTAAAATGCACCTGTGCATATTCCTGATGGCGCAATTTCGAACAAAAATAAACGACATCAGAAAGAACAACATTGCATGCGAATGTGCAACGACCAACGACCAACGAGCAACGTGCAACGTGCAACGGGCGGGCATTCAAGTTCCGTCCGTTCTCGTCACTCTCTCTATCCATCTCTCTTTCTCACTGTGTCTCTCTCTCTCTCTAGCTTGCCCACTGTCGGGCACAAGAAAACCAACAACTGCGGTAACTGTAGAATAACATTTGTCGATTGCTCGCCCCCAGACTGACCGTACACCCCAAACCAACAGTTCGTCCTTGCTAAAGTATTAAAAGCTCATATGTTTCCCTATGTGTGTGTGTGCCTATGTATGTGTGTGTGTGTGTGTGTCTGCTGGCAATATTAGCACAGGTAAATGTTCAAAATTAACATTGAACTTTGTCCGAATGAATGCAGCAGACAATTGAGTCAGCCAACGCATCAGCAGGAGCAGCATCAGCAGCAGGCATCAGCGTCGAAGTGTCACAATGTTATTGCAATTTTCCGGCCCCTGCATCGGGTGCATTGGTGCCAAAACCTAATGCCAAGGCAGACAGACAGACATGCTATGAGGCACAGATAACACACACAGCCGAACAACCACAACTTCCATGGTAGCGAGCATATTGTCAGGGCTCGTCCAATTCAAAGCGCAACCCCCAAACCCGTAGACTGACCCCGGCATGCATCGTTGCCTGAGCCAACATTGACCGGAATGAACATCTCTGTAATGTCACAGGGCGCAGGCAATGCCAATAACCATCGAGGCCTATGCACAGTGGACATTATAGCCATTCATGTGAAAATACCAATAACAGTCAAGGCAAATACGAATGTATAATATATAAGACAAAGGTCAGACTACTATTCTGAAAATATATAGTTTTAAAGTTGTCTTTTCTTTTCTCCTATTCTCCTTTTTTGAAACTAAACTGAACTGATTTTGATTTTGTATTCTGCTGAACATTAAAATTTAATCACTTCACTCTTGGAAAATGTTGAACTGTTTGTTGCTAAATCTGGTTTACGTGAAATGTTGTCATCTGGACATATTCAACTTGGAAAACGTCGTTAGAAAGGGTTAGTTTCACCCATTTTTCTGGCGAGTTCCAATTAAATTTAGAGTAGCTGTGAGATTTTTTTTTTAATTAGACTTTTTCTCTCATAAATTAAATATGAATATCCTGCTTTCGTAAGCAACCACTGTGCTCACTAGTCGATTGACTTGCTGTTGTTTGGGGCAGCTACTGCTGTCGTTGCCACAGATGCAACAGCCGCAATCGCAGCAACTGAGTAAACGGCAAAATGCGAAACACTTTAAACATCATTAAGCTGGCCAACGAGGACAACGGTTGGTTTTGACATGTGATGACGCGTCATGACGACTCAAAAGCTGCCACAAAACAGCGCATTTATATATTGTACAGTGACCACACACAAACACACATAGCCCCAAAATGGTCAAAACCATTCCCAACTCAGTGCATTTGCCACATTCAACTGTTTCAGGCATAACCACAAAATTAGTTAACATCTGCGGTTTGCTGTGTGGGCGTTAAGTAAGCAACTAATGCTTAAAGTTAACGTTAACGTTAATGTACAACCTTTTGAGGTTAGTCACTTGCAGCAAAAACACACCCACACACACACACATCCACACACAAACGCACACATGCTTTTCTATGTATTTGGTGTATACTTGCCATTTATGCAGCCACAGAAATAATAATCCAATTGCCGAGTCAAGTTACTGTCCAACTGAGTGGTATATGCCGGCTTTAGACCATGTCAACTCACCACACTTGGCCATGCTGGTCTGGGCCAACAGACATACCTAATTACCGTTATTGATAGCACGGGTTGTAAGCATGGGATCAAGGCGAGCCATTCACATATGAGTGATGCCAAATATTATTGCTAAAAGACATAAGTAAATAGCCATTTGCAGTGAATTTAAAGTGTTGATTTAATTTGAATGAGACGTGTTTAATTAGAATAATTGAATGTAAATTCAATGCTTGAAATTTGCCAACCATTTGCACATGTCTCAATCAGTAAGTTAATGATTTACTAACACTTACTTTTGACATAAGACTGAAATTTTCAAAACAACCTTGTAATTTAATTTGATTTGCAAAACATGCTTAAAAAGAGTCGAATATGTATTTAATCCAAAATCGTTTGCTAAAATTCTATTTATTTTTCAGATATTTGCAGTTTATTTCAAGGCAGAATTGTTAGAAGTGCTTATTCAGTGTGTAAAAATCGAGAAAGTCAAGATTTGAGATTCGTTGGAGTAACACAGTATTATTGGCCATTAAGATGTGCTCGTTTGGGACAGATGCCAAACGAGAAGAACAGGCAGTGACAGGCAGGTAGCCAAGTTAACGACAGCCGAGTGCAGTTTAATTAGCTTCAAAATAAAATGAAATTATATAGGGTGGTGTGGAGCGGACTGGGCAGCAGCGGGAGAGAGGTTGATCATTAAAGCGGGTCTCGGTCAGCAGATGGACAGCTCTAACCTTACATTTTATATTTATTAACCTTTACGTTCAGCAAGTTAAGTCCGAGTCTGGTTGCTTGGCCTCTGCTTGGCCACAACAATAACTGTAATTTCACTTTATGACTGCAAATCACAACAGAAACATAAAGGCAGCCAAAGGACAACAAGGACGCACTGTGGCTAGCCAGTGTGTTATGCACTGAATGGCTCTGGACATTGTGCGCCGATCTCACCCTATCTCGACTCTGCTCTGTCCCTGCCACAGAACGCACAATGGTGCGTATACGCAACCTTTTCTTATGGACAATTGATGTCTCTGTTTCGTTGTGGCCATGCCAGGAACTGCTGCTCCAGTTACCAGTTGGCCGCTACCAGGCTACGACTGACTGTCGTTCTGTTGTTGTTTGCCCGCCGGTCGCTGGGCTGGCTCGTTTTGAAATGTTGTTGTTAAGTCCGGAACATGACATTAGCCATTAACTCGCTGCATGCACTCGCCTTTGGTTTACATTCGCAAATAAAACACACGCAGGACGACCGAGAGGGACGACGAGGAGGAGCGCTACAGTGGTAGATGTCGAGAAAGCAAGCACAAAACAGAATCACTGTTGAAATAAAAATGTATAAAAAAGGACATTTGAATTGGACTTATGGGACCACAACAAGCGCCAGTATCGCCGCACCCTCCTCCCACACAGTTACATTTTATACGTATTATTACAACGCAAGCGGGAGTGGGAGCGGGAAAAGGGCCCATCAGTGCGGTAGCTGCAGATATTCTTACACACAGCAGAAGAGGCAGCAACAACAGCAATATGTCCCTTTGATGGCAGTGGCTTTACAGGAAGGGGTTGGCCTGCCCACTGAGCTGTCAGTCCCTCATCTGCTCCACATTGTTGCCGTCCTGGCATGCTTCTGGAGCATTTACTGTGACTCACTGATAAGGCTTACGTTCTCAGTTAGCTCTAAGCTGAGAAGATCAAGAAGTCAAATAATACATAGACAATACATTGATTAGCTTAATATTTACCAGTTCAATTTTCTTTAAATCGTATTTCCTACTATCCAAAGACAAACTTTTATAAATAAGTTACAAAATTAAATTTATCAAATTTCTATGTTAACACAATTATTTTAAAACATATTGTACTTTTAATTAAAGAATAAAAAGTATTGAAAAATTGAAATTTCCTTTTCCACTGATTCAATAAACATGGAAATAATTTTACTTGAATTTTACTACTTGAACATTGTGGAGATCTGATAAAATCACAGTTGCTCTGATCACAAATCGCAGTCTCATCACAATTGGGAACAGATTCAGTGTTGTTAACATGCAAACCAAAAACAAAGGACGTGTGTCGGAAATGTAATAACGACCTTACAAATAAACAAAACAAAAATAGAAAGGAAAAGAATAACACCAGAAGAAGAAGCAGCAGCTAACAACAAAGTGTCCAAGTGCAAAATGCGTGGGCACAGTAGACATTTTGTGGATGGACAAGTTGTGTTGGATTGTGGTGAAAGTGGGTGTTCGTGGACAACCACTCATGCACTCACACTCCCATTCAAACACACTCACTGAGACGAACTGTGTTAGTTAAGCACAGCAGAAGAAGAAGATCCAAATCGTCATCGTGTCGACCGAGTTGCAGAACTGAACTGAACTGAACTGGAGTTGATTCTTTTTGAGTTTAGCTGCAAACCAGGCAAATGGCGATGGCGATGGCGAAGCTGGCCCTCTGCCTGGGTTGGCTGCTTGTTTTATAACCTTTTCACTTTATTTCCCTGGGGGCAGATAAAAAATGAAGAAATCCTTATCACAGCGTGTCAAGGATTTGCTTTTGTCCATTCCATAGGACAACCGGATCCATAATACGCTTATTTGTAACGCTTCGTGGGCGCACCATTTCGACATGGAGGCGTGGCAGTTTAGGGGAAACAGGAGCAGGCAATAATGCGACTAGCAACAAAAAAAAAAAAAAAAAGAAAGAAAAAAGAGCAACAAATAAAAAGTTAACGATGAGTTTGTTATGTTTATATAGCCAACGAGCAAGCAAATGAAACAAACACATGTGCAAAGCTAACAGAGAGAGATGGCACGATCAAGGTGCAGCCTGCCAGAAAGAGACAGCAACTGCAGCAATGGCTAACAATCAACGTACATTTCATGACAAAACGTAAAACTGCGTAAATAAATTTGACGTAACGTTTTGGCCGAAGAGTTGCCCTTTATGGCCCACAGGCTCTTATACTTATATATATATATATATATATTTATATATATATATGTACGTAAGTATAGGAAGCTGGCCTGTTTATTGTTGCTGCTGCTGCCCAGGCATTTAAATAAATAATGTTGTATCTTGAGCAAGTCATCTGAAAGCATCTTCTGTTTGCATGTGTGGAGGATGGGGAAGCGATATAATGTATGAGCAACATTAAAGCCAAAGCCAGCAATTCAAATTAATTTACTTGCCGCAGTAAGTTAGCAAATGCCGAATGTTGAAATGTTCACCGGTCACTTTCACCAGCACTTTCACTCTCAGTTTATCAATTCAATTGACAATGCAGCTGTTTAATTAAGCGCAAAGTTGGGCATAGCTGACGTGTCCAACAGCGTTGCCAAATCATAGCTCAAGGTAATCAGTGAAGGGACAAGCGACCAACTGAACATCATCAGGACTAAACGTGTCTGACACAGACACAATTTACATGCATGCAAAATAGGGGAAGGAATGGTGCGGGGACGGGGGGTGAGGGGTGGGTGTTTCTGCCAGCAATGTTTTCGGCAGCTGGCTTAGAGATCAAGGTGCGACAATTTACAGCTGCGTTCGAGCTGCCGACCAACTCAGAAAGTTTGCTCAGTCGCAACTATGCCGCAAAGTATGCTAAGTTATGCGCACGGGATTTCCAGCGATACATATGTATTTGTGTGTGTGTGTGTGTGTGTGTGGATGTGTGGGTGGCCTGGGTGTGACATTTCTGGCGCTGTTGACTCTGATTATGATGCGTCTGCAGACAATGAAGCCAATGACGCAGCCAGCTGATGAAGATGTGCTTCCGTTTCAGGCGCCTAGAAGGATGCAGACCTTGTTTCCCCATTTTGGTTACTTTCGCTCGTCGGCAAACTTTCACCCTCGGACCAGTCACACACTCCGACATTCGTTAGACTTAAAGCGGCACATCACGTAGCCATCATTACACCATCAGCAACAGCAGCCGCTGCGTGTGCGAACTGAAAATTGTTAACTGGACAACGGAGCGGACCCTGCCAGCGGACCAGAGATGTTGCCGATAATGTTACTCTTCACAAAAAGTGACAGCTGTGATTTTAAGTTAAAGATATGAAAACGATTGCAGTGATTGCGAATCACGGTTTTCTAGTTTTACGACTTTCTTTAGAGGTGCACTTCGTAAGTCATGAATCTCCTGCAGATTAACCCTAACCTAAGCCGTCCGTTTTATATTTTTGGCTATATAGAACAACA
This sequence comes from Drosophila kambysellisi, assembly GCA_035042185.1. NCBI lineage: Eukaryota > Metazoa > Arthropoda > Insecta > Diptera > Drosophilidae > Drosophila > Drosophila kambysellisi. The sequence goes on along the minus strand of JAWNLS010000137.1, from coordinate 1,155,059 downwards.
GAAATCACAGTTACGAGGATATTGCACAACTCTAGAGCGGATGGCAAGCTGGCAGCCACTGGGTGAGGGATGTGTCCCAGCTGGTCAACTGGTCAACTGGGCGAATGTTGCAAATAAAAAACATGACGCAGAACACGCCCACAAGTCCCTCAACGCTCCAGAACGCCCACACACTCGCCGGCAGCTGGCTTTGATGTCGCCAATGCTGATGACTTCATTAGCGGGCACTATCAGTGCAAATGGCCAGCATCATCATCAGCATGAATGTGTGCCTGGGCATGGAGTAAGTACGTCCGGCCCACTGGTGCTGACCGCAAAAGTCGATGGCCAGCAGCCACACACATAAACCGCTCCAGCGCCGATTCGAGCAGTGCATTAGATGATGCCACTGCTGCGGGAGTTCATTAGAGCTCTGCTAGTGAGTCATTTAAGGAATGGATAATGCCGGATTAAAATGCATATGGCAATTGTAATCCGCTTAGTGGCCAAACAGAAAATAAAGGCTTGCCTCGAAATGCTACGAAACTGCAATGCCCGCAAGCTGTTGCAAAGTAAATTGATTGACTCGCTTCATTGGCTACAAATGCAGCAAGCAAACAGAGGTTCTTCAGGCTCATCCATTCCCTACCACCCTCCCTCTCTCTCTATCTCTCTCTCTCTTCCACACATTCACGTGCGTCTAATACGTCAAACATGCTTACGCCAATAAGCCGTCATCCTTCTGCACATCCTTGCTGCTGCTGCTGCTGCTGGTGCTGCTGCTGCTGTTGCTGTGTACAGGGCTATATTGTCGAAATCTTACTGCCATGCCTTGACTGCACCGAGACGGCAAACAGACAGCCAGACAAAGAGAGATAGAGATAGAGAGATGAAGAGAAAGAGACAGGAATATGGTGGGTTGCAGAGGGAGAGGGCAGAAGCTGCAACTTTGAAAGCAATTCCATTGATGTGGATGCGGCCCGAGGCAAAGAGCAGTGTCTGCAGACCCTCGCGCACCACTTTTTCGATAACTTCTTTATGCAACTTTTTTTTTCTTTTTCTTTTTATCTATTTTGCAGGTACACAGAGTGCTTCTCCTTTCATTATACCCAAAGTTCGGTAAGCGCATGAGAGAGCTATTCAATTCCTGGCATTATGGATACATATTATACAAACTGATCTAGTTGACTACATAAACTATAAAATAGAGTAGCTAAACATAACAATATTTTCAATAATGTATTATTCCTATTTATAATCCGTACATTTTGCAATAATTTATATATTCAATTTAATTAAAAAAGGAATTTTATCAAATTGAATTCGACGTTATTTTGTACACTTTTTTAATAAAGTATAATTATTATTCACAAATCTCAGGTACTCATCTTCTGCTTACAGGGCATTTCCCATTCGAGCACTCCCGACTAATTCGTTCTTATTTGTTATTTTTGAACTTCCAGTTTTTTTCTTTTAACCTGCAGAGTTTCGCTGAGGAATCAAACGCATTACGTACAAAGCGTTGAGGCTCTTTCAATGATTTTATTTTTGCGCATCTGCCATTTAAGGGTAATGAAGGATATTGAAAGAGCTTTAGCCATTTGGCATTCGTGGCTTTTCTGTGGATTTCTGATAGTATATTAAAGGTAAGAGGAGCAAGTTACCTTTTCCCAAAGCATGTGTCAGGAGCATTACTATACGCAATCCCTCCGTGAACTTTGGCAAAGTTATGGCAGTGCAAGCAGCAGTCGACAGTTGGACAATCGAAAGGCTTTGCTGCTGTAAGCCAGGCTAAAACGAGAATCAACATTAAAGTGCTGTTGCCGGCTAGATAATATCTCAGTTTATTTTCCAAGGTAACCGTAGTTCCAGCTTTGGCTCTACACAATTTGTGTATCCACTCTAACGTTGCTTCACTGTGCCATATACCACAAAGGCTGGTTCATCTTGCTGTTGCTGACGTAATGTAATCTGCAAATGTTTCAATTTTGTTGCCCCTAGCTGTGCAGTGGGCAGTGGCAAGAAGCAAATGAGCATTCGGCATGCAGCATGTAACAGTTAACGGAATTGATGAAATTCTGCTGCATTCCAAAATTCACAGAAGAGCCTCAATACAAGTTCACCACTCCATTATGTACTCGTACATATAGTGGATTCCTTGAAAGTATATTCCGTTGAGCATTCCTTCGAAATTTACTCGGTTTAAGCGATTGCTGCTGTTTTTCCATCATTTATTTGTAATTAGCACCATCAACTTTATTTCAAGTTTGGTTGTTGCTTGTGAGCTTAATTCAATTTATGATTAATATGACTCCAAAACTTGATTTTATATCAGGCTTTACTTTTGAATATTTTATATACCTTATTTTAATGCCTGAGGCTGTTAAAACTCTTATTTTATAGTTATGCTAGTAAATTAAGGCACTAATTAACTGTTAATCTGACATTTGTCTCTCACACAAATTAAATTAATCAAATATAATAAATCAATACTTTAATATAAACAAATAGTTCTAGTCTCTTATCCTTAATTAGCGCACACAGTAGTAAAATTTAGCTTTTAAAATGTTAAATAAATCTTTACATTGACATTTTATCAATTTATAGAATTTATAATATTTTTGTCATAATTTATTGCAATTTAAACGGACATTATTTAGTTTGTTATATAAAAACAATTTGTTACTGATATATAAAGGAGCATTCATGGTTGGAGTGCAATAAAATGAATTATTTATCATTGTTTTTATTACAATTGACTAATTGTTAATAATTCGCCGATTTAAGTGTGAGCTGTGTGAACCCATGACAATATTAAGAGCGAAGCCGTAATTCAAATAGGTTTCTAATTAATTTACAATGTACAAATTTAAAGGCCACACAACAATAAGCGAAACGTGGCGATAACTAAAGACGGCGTCCAGAAATCAGTGGGAGAGGAATTATTAATTAATTCAATGAAAGCCAAACATTATTAATTATTCATAATCAAATATGCAATTGTGGCATTTCTCACTGCCCGTTGACAGACTCAAACAGCAGGGAATTTAAGTTGAAGTGCGGTCCCTTGTGACACATTAACTGTGAATCAAATTGTAGTTGTTGGGACTGTTGTGATCAACGTTTACAGCATTCCAGCAGCCCAGCAGCTGAACAGCATGAAAACCACAATCGATCTAACCAAAACCGATCCGACCAAAATCCAAGCCGAACAATTGCTGGCAACAGGCCAACAGGCCCGACACCAGCTGGTCAAAGTGCCGCAGGTCTGCAAATGCATCCATTTAAGCTATCCAATGCCCAAATGCATCTGGACGACTGGCTCCACCCGACAGCCGCCCAGTGCTGCTGATATGCTGCAATTTATGCAAATTGCTTTCAATTTGCCTCGTCCAGGGCTCAATCGGATTCTGGGCAGCCGACCAGGGGCAGCCATCAAATTGCTAATACGCCCCGATGTACAACGGCAACAATAGCTGCCACAGCAGCAGCTAACAGCAGCAGCTAACAGCTAACAGCTACCTACACATTTTGTTATCTACAAAATGATTTAGATTAGATGCACCAGAGTGCAGCCCAAGCTGGGAGCAATAGTGATTATGGCATCATTGTGAGCATTTCGGCCGCTGGCAGCAGCTTAGCCATTGATTAAGTGAAACTCTACTAAATGAAATGTTGAATTTTAAATTGTAGGCAAGATTGTGATTATGTTGTTAGCCATAATTTATGTTTGCATGCCAATTTCAGGCTGAGTGTCGCATCAAAAATTGCATCTGTACCCGCTGTGAACATGGAAATTTGATTTTTCGTTGCACTTTTTCAAGCAAAACGAAAAGAACATTTTTGGGAAAATGTCACCGGTATTTGAAAATGCCTACAAAAGCGATAAATGCCGTTGCCAAACCCAAAGTGTCACTCACACTCGCTGCAAAGTGTGTGTGCAATTTCACTTTGGTTACAAGTCAAATTTCCTGTACGACACTGTGCCACACCCACTGACAACGCACTCTGCAAGGCTGTGTTGCACTTGGAAACATCCTGTTTTATTCTGTTCTGTTAGCGACATAGACCGTAATATACTAATACATGCAGAACATCAACTGGGCACTGCGGCTTCTTTGATAAAGCCTTCATCAACAGACGGAGTCACACTAGATAACCAGGTGTTCCTCATTCCCATTCCCTTCTATTCCCTCCCCTCTTCAAGTGACAGCAACAATGGTCACTGAGCTGTCACTACATTTGCCTCGAAAAGTATGTAGCTATGCACCGTCACAGGCACAGTGGCCACTCAGCGTGGAGTACACAATATTGTTGTAGCAAGTAAAACTGTAAAAACTGTTAAATATAAGGAAATGAAAATTGCTACTCCATATATTGTTTTAATGAGTTAATTACATATTTATGCCTAGAAGAAAAACGCTAATGTGTTAAAGCTATATTCTATGTAGAATAATTTAAAAAAAAAAATAATAAATAAAAAATATATTATTAAATATTAAATAATATTTTATACGTCTGCAACTTGAATCCATAAGCTTCTTTTGTAACAATATGTTTCTCGAGCGCAGATGTTCATTAAGTAAATTTTAAGAACCCACCAACCATTCTATTCTTTAAGCCAAGGTAATGAAAGTGTCATTAGAACAGCAGCTGCTATTTTGTAATAGGCCGCATTGAAAGACATCCTGTTGCCAGCTACAGCGAAAGGGATACCTGAACTGTCTAAGAAACTGTTGTGCTTTGACGAGCACTGCCTTTAATATCCCAACAGACAGGGGGGAAAAATGGAATAAATACACTGAAAGAAACGACAACAACCAGTAAGCAGAAGGCAGCTAAAAAGTATTCAGCCTCGGTTGCAACTCGTTGCACAGAGTGGGGCACACATGCCCACAGAGATTTGCCAGTGCAGGGGCAGCAGATACGGATACAAATGGAGCCATTGCTGAATGGACGCATCGTGGGTTGCCACTGTGCAATGATTAATAAAACCTCAAACAAGCATCTGCATAGACAGCAGTTGTTATGGTGTGGCATGTGTGTGTGTGTGTGTGTGTGTGGGGTGTGTGTGTGTGGTGTATGTGCACAGCTGCAGTTCTGCATTTGTATCTACAGCTCGAGGCGTTCCTGCCACAGTGCGAATGTGCGCGAGTGCCATTCAATTTTCCCACTCGCCCCAAAATTTATTGTTGTTGTTGTAGTTGTAGTTGTAGTTGTAGTTGTTGTAGTCCCGGTCGTTGGGAGCAGCATATGTCTCACTTGTTAGCAGGACGCTCCCATTCTTTGTGTCATGATGTTCTATTGAAATATTTGCAAATTACTAAAGTACCCATCCCCACTATCCGACCAACACTCTCCGGATTGAGATGCCATGGCTGGTGAACAAGTTGGCCACGTTGATGCTGCTGCTGCTTCTGCTACTGCCGCTGCTGCTGCTGCTGCCGCACAAAGGACAACTTTAGCTGTGGAATCAGGTATTTAAATTGTGATGTAAATGGCGCTGTGCCAGGATACAGTATTGTTTAGCTGCTCTGGAGCTGTCCGTGCACATAATTTATTACACATTGTACTTATTTTAAGGAGGATGAACACTCATCACACACTTACACACACACACACACTCACACACACACACACACACACGCATACACACACACGATTAACATGCGAGTACATGACAACCAATTTTTGCTTATTTTACATTCGATGCCATCCATTAAATAAAATAACTCTGGGTTGTCGTAATTGTCAAAGACAGTTTTGACGCCGTTGTGAAATATTGCCAGTAAATTGTTTTTGCCGTTGGCATTTTTCTCTTTTGGCCATCATGCAGATTTCTTATTACAAATTATTGGATGCTGTATCTTTATTGACAGTGCTGCAATTTGCTAAAGTCGACCGTTTCATGCATATCAAATGCCCCGGACCACATGATATATGGATCCGAGTGGGCTCTGTCATGATTAATGATGTACGAGCTGATTGTAGTTTCAGCTGGTGGGAGGGAGGGGCGAAAGTTGTGCTAAAACCCTGAATTACTTACGTGGCAAGGTCAAAAATCGTAGCAAACTCAATTAATATAAGCGTCAGGCAAACAATCAACACAGCCATTCATTCTCCGCTCCGATCTGCTCAGCTCAGCTCTGTTCCCTTTGCAGCTTTAAAACAGTTCCTGTCGCGGCGCTGGGTGTCCTTGGTCAGCCTGCTGCTGTGTTTGCATGCGGCGACAATGATGACGATGAGGGCGACAGCCAGGTCCGTCATTTCACTAATTAAGCAAATATTTGCTAGGTGCTTCGCTTCCCCACCACACCTGCCTCGCCTCATCCCGCCCATGGTCCAGCAGCAACAAACAGGTCGCTTAGTTATCTGAAAATTTGCACACTAGACGCCGCAGAAGTATTTAGAGCATAGTAGAGAGGACCTAAGCCTCCGAGTCCCCTCCAAGTTCCCTTCATTCGTCGCACCACGCAGTGCTGCCATAATAAAGACTAAGAATAATTCCATGCCAACACGCTCATAAATAATGAACTGGCTAGAATGCTGGACGGCAATGCCTTTGTCCTTGCCACCGCTACGCATACATTTAAGGACTCAGGTACTGAGAAAAACAAAGCCAGCAAAGTATTTATCATTTACAATAACAAATGCATTCAGACATGTTTAAGCCCGAATCGCAAACTCTCTTGAATAAAAAGCCAGTATTATAAATAAGTTTGGCACAATTGACAAGATTCTTTCCGTATGCATGATAAATTATATATATTTTACTCGATTAATTGTCAACTGCAATTCATGTTTTTATTATTTTATAAACATATTTTTTTTTTGTAAATTGGAATTTGCTTTAAAAAACATTTTCGAAACATTTAACCAGATGTGTGAATTTGTAATTTTCAAAATACACACTTAAGAAAGCAATTTAAGATTTCAATACATTTAAGTAAAAATGCAACTTTTAACTCAACTTGTCCATTAACATTTATCAAAATATCATTTAAATTGAAAATACACCGAACCATCCAAACTGTAGAGTATTTTGAATTTGCAAAGCATTTTGATAGTCGACAAATTTATCAGTGCCACAAAATGAGTTCCCGCGGTGTCGTTGCTCTGGCCCCACTACCTGGGCGACGATTTGTCATATTTTAAATAGGACCACAACAACTGCGGACAGAAAGATTCGCCTGCTGGGTGGAAAAGCAACAAAAGACAAGGCAATAATGCGTCACAGCATAAATTTTATTTATTTTATTTTATAAGCGCTGCGAGCAGTTGACGTGGCTCAGGCAAAGAGGTATTCAGATTGCTGGCTCGGACAAGAGCGTCTGTGGCAACCGCCAGGCGACAAGTAGTCAGTTTGATGGCGGGGAACATTGTTGTCTAATGCCAAGGATGCCAAGATGCCGGGCCACTATAACCATCACCATCACCACATCGCCGCATCAAATGTGTTTTTAGCAGACCTCCATGAAAACGCCAGCGATGTTTCGTTATGAATGAGTGCTGTCCACGGATGGAACTGTGTGTGTGTGTGGGTGTGTGTGTGGGTGTGTGTATGGGTGTGGTGATATCAGTGTTGCTGCTGCCACTTCATGTCAGGCTTTGAGCGTAATTTTTCTCAAAAAAGCAAAACTTGCAGCCAAACGGCAGCAGCAGCACTAAACGAGATTTTTGCGTGGCAAGGACGCGCTTGTAAAAGTTGAAAGATTTGCATAAGTAATTTGACAAAATGTAGTTGACAGTAAAGGACATTGGAGTACCAGCGAATCTCGCACACAACATGCACACACTCACACACACACACACACTCATACTCAAACACACATGAACGCATAAAAAACAAAAGCGACGAAACGATGTAGCGGGAAATGAGGAGGGTTTTCATAAAGTAAATGCATGAAGCCAGAAAAATGCTGTATGAAGAAGCAATTTCTCTTACTTATGCCCAAACACACAGACAATGAGAAGAGGCATCCTAAGATTGTGTGCCACCATTACTACTGCTACCACTAAGATACCTGCTGATGCTGAATTGCGAAAATGCATTCTTTTCTTTACAAAAACATTGCTTAGTTTTTGCGACACCTGAACCTTGAGATAAAACAGCTTTAAGTACATTTTCTAAAAAAGAAAGTAGTTGTTTAAGTCTTTTGTTGTTGTACCTCACTAATGTTCGCCTACCTTAATTAAAAAAAAAAAGTATAAACCCTTCTCAATTGAAATTTAAGGTATTTTAGTGAGGCTTAAATATATCGTAGAATTAGTTTATCATTTCAGACTAATGTCAATATTACTGAAGAATAGAGATAATCTATAAAACGTGCAGAATTATAAAGAATACAATTTATATATAGAGCAGAAATCTTCATAGAAATGCAATTATAATAATACAAATAAGTTGAATAAAATACCAATTACACTTTATCAGTTAATTACTACGAAAGGCAAACTATTAAAGTAAGCAAGTCAAAGTAAATATGGCCAGCACCCTAGGCAACAACGCACATAAGCTGCGAAAGCAAAAGATGCTCAATTAAATTAATTAATTGTGGTGCTTCTCAAAACTCAATCGAGCGAGAAAATAAATTGAATATAACACAAATTATTATATTTTTATTTTTTTAAATTGAAATTCGTGTAGGCGTAGAGTAGGCAACTAAAACCGCGATTCCTGACGATGTGAGCAATCAAATTATGTACGTCAACATAACGTCAAAGAATACAACTCATAAAGCTCACATCAATTTGGCAAAACAGGGCCATGATATGAGCATATAAATTTTATGCACTTCGACACCGCAAAACGGTAATGATAATGCCGTGTCACGCCATAAAAACCAAATCCTCCATAACAGCACAAAGTCCCCACTCCCCATCCCTCTGCCCTCACATTTATTCTCTGACTTTCGCAAGAAGGTGGTAAAAAAAAGTGCTCAGCCAAATGTAGCTAAACAAAAGTGCGACAAGGCTCAAAAGCTCTCGCTTGAAAATGTAGCTATGCATTTTGACAATTGGCAGCAAAATGCTACAGCTAAGCTTTTTTTATACCCTAGACTCATAAAAATGTTAAAAATGAATATTGTACAACTTAGCTTTGAGGACATAGCAATACCAAATTAAAGTGAAAAATATGGCCACAATTCTGAAATATTATTATTTAATATTTATTTTTACACAGAAACCTACACAAGAGATGTAAATTTAATATAGTTTATCCACGACAATATTTGCTGCAAGACGAAACAATAAAGCATTTTATGCATTTATTCTTTTTATTATTATTTAAACTTACTTTTTATTATTATTTAAACTTACCCAAGTTTGTCTAGTTTATATGTGTCTATTGAGTTATCATTTCTTTAACCGTTACAAAAATGGGTCAAAATACAAACATCATCACCAGACAATACGATATTAAATAAAATATCAATTTAGAACTTATATTAGTTGTTATTAGAGAGATAGATCATGGTTGACATGTTTTTAATGTTTTCTTTTTTTTAGAGGGTATCTTGCCGTCAGGCATCATTGTCTGAGCTTTTTTTTGTTTATAATGCCCAGCTGCTTTTGCCGTTTCCGATGTCGCTTTGCAAGCATTATTTTTATAAGGACGCCGCTTATGGCACTGGGTGAGGCAACAGCAACAGCAGACAACAATAGCAAAAGCAACAAATATACAGATAGCTACACTGAGAGTAGTTGTAGCTGCAACGGCTGACTGCCTCACTGCCTCACTGGCTCACTGGCTGACTGGCTGGCCGACTGGGTGACGCTCAGTGTTTGGCACATTCGTAGCCGCATTCGTTGCCAAAGCTTGGCACACGCGACACGTGCGAGTTGCGTGCTAAGTTGAATTGTCAGCGGCAAAAGTTGAAACATTTTTGGAACAATCAAATAATACACAACCAGCTGCCAAAGGAGCGCCCAAACACACACAAACACACACACACACACACACAGAGAGAGACACACACACCTCCATCCAAATACATACTTGTGACAGAACAACAAGGTAAAATATATAAGCTAAGAAATAATCGACATGTCTGTTAATTATTGTGAAACTTTTGTGACACACACACGGATACAAAGTGTCAGCCATTATGCTGCTATTCTGGTACTGCTCCTGCTGCTCCTGCTGCTCCCGTTTCTGCAGCTGCTCCAGCATCGGCTGCTCCTTGCTGCTGCGTTGGCGTTTCCTTTCCAGATGACAGCTTGTGGTGTTAGTGACAGGCACTCGGGAGCCGCCCCATATACTTTTTGAGTTGTTAGTGAAGCAGCTGCAGCTGCCGTCAGTAACTGTAAATGTTACTGTATTTGTATCGGTGACAGTATCTGTATCTGAGTCTGTATCTGTGTCTGTGTCTGTGTCTGTGCCTGGGTATCCCGTACACACATAAAGTTATTCGCGCAAATGGGGATTGTGTCTCATGTCATAAAGACACGCACAAATCATGCTTAAACTCGGCCTGTATGTCCTGTGTCCTGTGTCCTGTATCCCGTGTCCTGGTGCTCGTTGCTTTTTGCTTAACTCGCAATTTATGGTTAATCGATGCTGTCTTTGAACGTGACCTATTTGCTTTATTTCGTCGCGGTGTATCCTTTTGTCGACATGTCCTTGTCCATGTCAGCGTCTCACCATCATATCCGCTTTCCGGATCGCACTCAGCGTCCTGCTGACGTGTTAAATTGTCTTTTTGTTTACCCTCAATAAAGCAATAATTTATTTTTCATGCTCTGCAGAACGTTGTGCCTCTGCCCCATTTTTCTATCATTCTCGAACTTTTCGTTATTTCTGCATACATATATACATATATGCGTTATGGCATCTATTTTATCTCTAGTATATTTTCTCATTTGGCAAAATCGATATGTGGCTAACCTTGACATTTGGGTAGAGCTTTGTTGCAGCATTGGATGCTGCAGCTGCATTTGTTGCCAGCCACATTTTGCTGTAGACATCCCAAAGCTTTGCAGTTTTGCAGTCACTGTCAATTGTGACCACTAAAAAACCCATACCAGAAATGACGCATCACCACAAAGTAGAACTAAAGTGCCACCTGGGCATTCTAATTAGGCACAATTTGAATAGCTATTGCTCTCATGACAGCAGTTGACTATCTAATTGGGTCATCAGTTCCGTAGCGAACACTCGCCCAACTCTCAACATGCCACAAGGCAAATGAACGCGATTACTTATCGATTTTCTAATCGGTATTGAAGCTTTATTTTTTCATAACTTTAAGCACTTTTTTTCAAATCAAAATGGCAAACATTAATGATTGGTCATGTTATTAGATTGCAAAGCTAATAACTGATAAGCGGTAAGATACGGTAAAGGTAACAAAAATAAGTAAGTTTCGTAATCAACGCTGCTTATTTAATGCAGATATAAAATAATCCACAATACAAAATAATCTGCCTGGTACAGGGTATAGGTTGCAGGGTGCAGGGTGCAGGGTGCAGGGTGCAGGGTGCAGGGTGCATAGTCATATGAATAGTGACAGTTGCGTGTCGGCAATTTTCAACGATTGCGACCCAATCAATAAACAAGCACAGAAGCTCAGTCAACAAACAACTCAAATAGCAATCAATAATTTGTCATCCCTTTGTCTCCATCTCTCTCTCTCTCTCTCTCTCTCTCTCTCTCTTATGGTTATGCTATTCAAATAAACATATTACAGCAACGAATATAAACAATTTATTTATTGCTAATCAGCAAAACAAAGTTTGTTTCAATATTGCCAATAATATTGAAATGTTATTTTTTTCAAACGATTTTTGACGAACGGGTACGAAATAATTTAGCAATTTAGTATTTCCCTATGTTGATTTGAGGTGCATTTGAGAGGTTTACGGAGATTGCCGCACTTCCTGTTACAGTTCATATAAAGTTATCGATATGGCTTTCAGTAGTTGTTGTTTTTATGATGTCATGCTCGAATTATTGAGGTGAACGGGCACGCTTAAGCTACTGAAGCATTAATCAAATTGGTAAAGTTCAAGACGTTCCGGTTCACTGACAAGAGTGACTGCATTTTTTAATACTCTAATACCGGAGGTTGAAGAGTATATTGGTTTTGTGCGTCGTGCTGACAGTCCGTCTGTATCAGTGTATTTCCTTTCAAATTGGAAGTCTCCAGCTCTTATTGTCTCTGATGAAGAAAGGATGATGATCTCGGCTAGTGATGCGGATCAAGAATATATTTACTAAGGTCAAAGACTAAGAAGAAGACTTCATGACTAAGTTATAATTTCTAGCAGATTATAAAAACAGGAGCATTTACATTATACAATTTAGAACAATTATTTTATTATTATTTTCTTATATTTGTTTATGATGTTTCAATATTAGGCTTAACAATACAATAATATGAGCACTGAAGTTTGGAAAGTTTAATTGATTCTACAGAGGGTCGCTTCTGCGGATCTGGATCCCAGCAACTCTCAATAAGTTTTTTTAATTGCTCAAATTCTATTATAAGTTGAATGTTTAACTGCGGTCGGTCTCCTAAATAGGTTCGATACATAATTGAGATTGCCGTGCGAGTTACAAGGTGATCGAAAGGCTTTCTGCGCGACATTACTTCCCATAGAGTAATGCCAAAGCTGTAAATGTCACATTTTTCCGTATACTTTTCGTTTGAATTGAAAACCTGTTAGTAAATGGAACAGCTTAATAATATTTTAATTTTATGCTAATTTCATAATTAATGCAAACCTCGGGTGCCTCATAGGAAGGTGTGCCAATTTCATTCGTATTTTGTGTTGTCAATTCTTTAACGGTGCCAAAATCTCCAATCTTCAATTTTTTGAAGTTTTCGGTTAGTAGTAAATTTTGAGGTTTCAAATCGCGATGAATTATCGGAGGTTTTTTATCGTGCAAGTAAGCCATACCCTATAATTGAGAATATGATATAAATGACATGTTAGATGTTATATTACGTGAACGAACATTAACCAGTTGGATCATCCACTCCATTCCCTGTGACATTGTGTAAGTATATTGATCCTCTCCATGCAAGTACTCATAGAGTGATCCATTCCGTGCAAATTCCATAAGTAAATAAAGAGTGTCCAATTGAGAGGACGTTCCATACAGTTTCACAATATTCTCGTGGTCAACAGATGCAAGCGATTTGATCTCTTTGTTAAATGCGTTAAGGTAATTTTTCGCTTTGTCTTTACGTTTAAACTCTTTTAGCGCCATATCTATATCATAACAACGAGCTTTGTGAACATAGCCATAGGCGCCTTCCCCAATAGTCTGCAAGTTTAAAATTAATTTATAGCTTATTTAATTTATTTTGTTACTTGGTACCTCGATCAAGCTTATATCCTCAAAGTTTACATTCAGTGGGTCCGAAGTTCTATAAATAATTATAATAGAATTAAAGGAAAGGATAATGAAATCTTATTAATTTTCAACTAACTAAGTAATCATTTCAATTCAAATTTGTTGTTACATTGAAAACTTACTGAGACCTTACTCGATTCAATCTTTCTTCTCTAAGTTGTTTCACCTGGAACAGAGAACATTAACAGTGCAGAACAGATACGCATAACTATATTAATATTACCCTTTTCTCCTCTTTCTTATTTCGTAGTATTACTTGATAAATTATTCTAGATTCAGAGGTTCTAGAATCAAATAAATATAACATATTAAAATATCTTACAGACTTAATTGTTGAAATTCAAATCAAGCTTACAGAAGCATATCTATTAGTTGGGAGCCAATCCATTTTAATGATACATTTTCCGATGATCTGTAACAATATCCAATTATTTCTTGCAAGCGATCTTCGATTACCAAATCATCCATTGTCACAATTGATTCAATGACTGAATTCAATGAAATATCGACTATTCGGCGTGTCATCACTTCGTATAGAATTAAACCAAAGCAGAACAAATTCCAAAAATGTTTTTTCCAATATAAGGTTGAGAAATTTTCATTTTCTATGTGAAAAGTTTCCCTGATCTTTACAACCAATGCCTTGTAAACCATTGGCAGTTCATGAGCAATGCCAAAATCGCTTATTTTCATTTGGTAATTTTCGGTTAGAAGTAGGCTACATGGCGATAAGAAATTATGAAAAATAGGTTTTGGTTTCATATCCTCCAAGTACGCTAAACCCTATAAATGAGAATGTCATTAAACTATTCATGTATATTAATGTAATAACCTTAAACCAAACCTCAGCACACTGGATCATCCAACGGAGTCCAAGCTCCACTGTATACTTATAGTTCTCTTCTCCATGCAAGTAGTTATCAAGGGTTATAAACTCTGAACAATTCATTAATATATATGCATTATTCTCATGAATTGTAATTCCATATAGCTCTATAATATTCTCGTGACGAACGCGCGAAACTTTTTTAATGTTCTCTACGACTTCGTCGGTGTTGAAGTCCCCTGAAATCATTGTGCATATCTGAACTGCGATATCTTTGTTAAGCCAAATAGCTTTGTTTATAACTCCGAAGGTACCTTGTCCAACACTTTCCTGATGGATTGAAATTAATGTTTATAAAGTGAAATAAAATTCGTTGTATCTAACCTCTAAGATTTGAATATCCGCGAAGACAACGGCCGGAACCTCAGGATCAAACATAGCGACGTTTTCAAACAACCTGTGAAATAATTATTGATTTCATTTACTTATACTGGGCAACAGAAAGATTGATGGTCCTCTTATATTACTAAATGCAATTCAGAATTAAAACATATTTTCCAAATTCAACTTACTCAGGCTTATGCAGCTTTTCGACTAGTTCCGACGCCATTGGACGCTTTTCTGGGTCTGCATCCCGGCAATTTTGAATTATTCCCAGTATGTAATTAAACTCTTTTGCAATGAAAAACTTATAGTAATTGTACGCTGAATTGGTAATGTTCAAACTTTCGTACCATCTCGGATTTCTTCTACATCGATGCATTGAGACATCAGCTCCCCAAATATGATCCCAAAGCTATATATGTTGCTCTTAGGTGTACGTAGTCCATTGACGAAAACCTGATCAGGAATTAATACTGTTATTTAATAAACACATATTGAAGGGAAGCACAAACCTCTGGTGCTACATAGGCGTTATCTTGATGGGTTAGGAGAAATTCGCGTTCTGCCCCAAGGCAATAATCACTGATTTTCAAGAGTCTGAAGTTGTCGAACAGTAACATACTTCGAGAATTTAAATCAAAATATATAGATGCACGACTATCCCCCTTATGTAGATAATGTATACCCTTAAAGCGAAGTTTATGATTTAAATCTATTAATTAGTGGGACAAAATAATAAATAAAAATAAAAGTAATAAACCTTAGCCGCCTGATACATCCAGTGAATGGAGTTTATAACTGTGTATCTTCGCTGTTCCGCACCATGCAAGTAGTTGTAGAGGGATCCACAATTAGAATCTTCCACTAATATATGTGGAATTCCTACAATATAACCAATGCCATATAGTCTCACAATATTCTCATGTTTCAAACTTGAGCAAAATGCGACATCTTGTTCAAAATAGTTAATAAATTTTTTTAAGCATCTCATCTGCATGCCGCGCCAATAAGCTTTGTAGACAATTCCAAATCCACTTTGTCCAACAATCTGCAAAATATTAATTATAGTTATGGAAATATAATCGAATTTTACATAACATACTTCTAGTAGCTCTATATCCGCAATATCCATAACCTGTGGCCTGCAAAACATTAGATTTTCAATTTAGTTTTTAATAATTAAAGTTGTATTAATATTTTGAGAGTATTGTTAAGTAATTACTTTAATTGACAGTGATCAAAAATGGTTTGTATCATCTCATGTAATTCAAACACTTTAGGTCGCTCCGCCGGTTCTTTATTCCAACAATCGAACATAAAGTTTTGTATTAAATCCAAATTCACTATAGAAATATCCCTGAGAGGCGGACGTTCCCCTGCAAGAATGAAAATGGTACAATCTGTCCGTTGAAAATGCATCTGCCGTACCTCTTAGGACTGCACTCATAATTTCGAATTGATTATGATAGTTATAGAAAGGCTTTTTGCGGGCCAGTACCTCCCATAAAATAATAGCAAAGCTATATACTACGCTCTCTTCAGTGTATTTTCCATCTTTGCTCACCTGCGAATGAATTATTATTCCACATAATTACTGCACACATTTGCTTGGCAGTCATACAAACCTCCGGTGCTATGTAGGACTTATCTAATTTGTTTTTCAACACATTTTTATCGTTGAATACAAGACAAAAATTACGTAGTTTTAAGCATTTGTTATCTTGGAGCATCATATTTTTAGACTTCAAATTGCAAAGGAAACGTGGGTCCAGCTTTTTCTCACATAGAAGGTATTCAATAGCCTACAAATGAAAATCATAATCACAATCTGTTAGTTACTAAGAGATACATAAATTTCTCTATGTTCAGTTATAGAAAATACCTTAGCAGCAGAATACATCCAGCGAAGAGCCATATCCACAGTAATCATTAGCGAGTTATCATGAATATAATCGGACAGGGATATGTGATCATCGTATTTCATTAGTAAATATGTAAATCCATCATTCATTGCGATGCCAAGTATAGACACGATGTGTTCATTTGATAGAAGCATTAGCTCCCTGCTCCGATACTTGATGTTTTCATTTGTAATGTATTTTAATCTTTTTACTGCAATAGTCGATTTATTCCAAGTCGCCTTATACGTAACGCCAAAGTTGCCCTCTTCAATTTCCTGAAGGATGTACAAAAACGATTAATATACAAGAACTTAAAGTATAAATCAGTTGTATTATATTACTACCTCGTCCATTTCAATAGTTTCGAAGTTCCAGACTGATCCCAAATTAGCACTTAAGACTTGATCCAATGTTGAAGAGTCGAAAGATCTGCGTCCATACAAATCATTAAATATATAAGTATTATCCCTGAATGGTAAATTTCCTATTTAGCTTACTTAATAAAATATTTGATATCAGAAAGTATCTCTTCCATTGCTGGCCTTTTATCCGGATTCGAGCTACAGCATTCTTTAATTAATTCTTTGATCGGCTCAGAGTTTAGTAGTTGTATTTGACTAAGTATCGGTTGTTTTCCTATGAAAGTAATGCATTTAATAACTGTATTTATTTACTTATTTATTTGCTAAGCTATTTACCGTGATCTAAATGAATCCTGCGCGACATCAACTCATAAAAGATAATACCAAATTTGTACACGTTGCTCTTGGGAAAAGTGCACGCTCTTCCGGCTAGCGCCAACTTGAAATCATAATCACACTGAATTCTATTGAGAATCTCATTTTCGATATTTCTCTCGAAATTGCAAACGATTTTTAAGGTTTGAAAATCATAGAAAAACATAAGATTATTGGTATTTATATGTGGAAAGAACTGGTTAGTTTCCATAGAATCGAGGTATTGAATACCCTATAATTGACATGAAGAAGAAAATCAATTTAATCGCATAGGCCATAGATATATGTATATAACCACTTAGCAGACAATACATTGTCCGCTTATTGATATAACAAACCTCGGCGGCCTGACGCATCCAGAAAAGCACATTTCTCATTGTATATTCTCTCTGCACCTCCCCATGTAAGTAACTCTGGAGGGATCCACAATTCGAATATTCCATTAGTATATAATGGTCCTGTGTGCCATAGATTTTAATAATATTCCTGTGTCTCATACTCATTAATAAGTCTATATCGTCAATCTTAAGTTCAGTCTCAGATAATGGGATTGCCGCGCTCTCATTAATCCCCCAAAACGCTTTTCGGGCCTTGAAAGAGCCAAATTGAATTATCTGAAATTTTGCACTCTATTATTATCTTTTATGTAAAATATTTTAACGTTAACTTGTACATCACGTAGTTCCAAATCTTCAATCATTTTTATTTATATTTATTTATAAATTAATCGACCGCATGCAACGAAAATCAGTAGTGCACTGAATAATCAGTTGTTTCTAAATTTGTAAAGAAACTTTTTTCGCATGTGATAAGACAAGATAAGTAACGACTGTTATATATTACCACGTCGGTAGCCATACCCATATACCTTTGTAAATTTCGCAGTATGCCCGACTCTGTTGGTTTTTATACCCTTAACTCATTAAAAATGGGTAATTAGGGTATAATGGTTTTGTGCAAACGTATGTAACAGGCAGAAGGAAGCATCTCCGACCCCATAAAGTATATATATTCTTGTTTAGAATCAACAGCCGAGTCGATATAGCACTGTCAGTCTGTCTGTCCGTTCGTCCGTCTGTCCCTCCGTCCGTCTGTCCACCTGTATGAACACGCGGATCCCAGAGCCTATAAGAGCTAGCGACTTCAAAGAAGTTATCAATTTCGGACAAACGAACATGGCTATATCGACTCGACAGTTGATCCTGATTAAGAATTTAGATAAATCTTATGGGATCGGAGATCCTTCCTTCTTCACATGCATTTGCACAAAACCATTATACCCTCTTTCTCATTTTTATTAGGTATAACAACAAACAACAAATTCGGCATAACGATATAATTGGTTGACATTTCTTATCATTTCTTATGGAGATTATTGATTTCGAGGAATGTTCGTCATGTCCGTCCGTATCAGTGCTCCTTTTTTTTACCCTTAACCCATTAAAAATTAGTAAAAAGGGTGTATTGGTTTTGTGCAAATGTATGTAACGGGCAGAAGGACGCATCTCCGACCTCATAAAGTATATATATTCTTGATCAGGATCAACAGCCGAGTCGATATAGCCCTGGCCGTCTGTCCGTCCGTCCGTCCGTCAGTTCGTCTGTATGAACGCGCGGATCTCAGAGACTATAAGAGCTGGCGACTTCAAATTTGGAAAATAAGTTCGCGTGTACCATGAGCAGATCAAGTTTGCTTTATTTTATCGATAACTGCCTCAGTTTCTGATTTATTTGATTTCCGATAGCAAAACATTCTACAATTTAAGAGGCAGAGGCTTCTAATTTATACATAATATGCTTATACATATTATTAATCAATTGCCAAAACTTTATTAAGATCGGATAAGAAACACCAAAGTCATAGTCGAAAGTATAGTCTTATATTGATCTTATTTCTGTCAGCAGCCGTAAGAATTTCATGTATGCATAAATAGGCGAACGCATGTGTGAGAAAGAGAAGGCATGATAATCGACGCTAGCGTCAATATATTTTTGTGTATTCTGCAGAGCCCCGATAACTACTATGTCTGTATGTATGTATGTATGTATGTATGTATATGCATGTATTTGTAGCAAGCCAGTTCGGGTCAGTTTGTGAGTCAAAATACTCTGTAAGAAATGCATCTGCAGAACTGAACATTTGAGTGCAAATCATCTTAAAGGAAAATTGGCCAATAAAACTAGAATATATTGAACAACTTTGTGAAGGGTATATCGTAGTCGAGCCAACTCGACTACAGCGTTTTATTTGTTTTTTTTTTTGCGAGCACTTAAGGCTACTGCATTAAAACATTTACTTATCTAAGCCAGCGTGTGGCGAAGTTGTCAAATTGCGGTGATACGACCACCTCCACTGCTCCAGGCCCCTCATCAATATAAATGGGAAATCGCTATAGCTTTCGCAGTTTTTATACTATGATACCGAACCGATACTATGATATACATATGTACATTGAGTTTGGGTAATGTCCGTAATGCTGTCTGTCCGTCATGCTGTCTGTCCGTCTGTCTGTCGGTATAAATAAACGCACTGAAAAATTGCCATACCTCCCGCAATTTAAGAGCTACAGTTGCCAAACTTGGAAGGAAGATTATTAGAAACCTTATCTTTTTTCTTTTTCATCCACGCCCACTCCCGCTTCCAAAATCACGAAAAGCTCATATCTTCCGTAATTTAAGATCGATATATCTTAAGGTGGTAATCGATAAAATCATATATCTCACAAAATTATTCAGCTAATGTTACTAAATTTGAATGGTATATTGCTAGAAATAACCTTCCAAAACAGAAAAACTATTTTAAAGCCACGCCCACGCCTTTATAAATGGCAAAGCCTATGTCTCACGCAAGAATTAACCAACTTTGATGTTAGATTACAAAGAGCCAGCTTCAAGGTATTTTTTGAGCCACGCCTTAAACAAACTCAAAATCAATCTCAATTTAAGATTAGTTAGCGAACTTTCAAGGGAAATTACTAAGACATCTCTTAGACCTCCCTGCTCTTGGCCACCTGTTAGCAGCTGTTATTAGATTGGTGTCAGAGTTGGAATAGGTTCCGCACGACTTCAACTTTCTCACTTGTTTTTTTTAGAGTTATTTGTGGATCAAGAAAAACTCTATAGTTAATTTGCTTAAAGAAAGGCCGTTGAAGTGCAGTTTAAATTTGTTGTGGCTTATCATTTAATCATTGTATACTTTTTCCGAGCAATCACTTCATAAGACCAGTAATCTAAAAGTGTTCATACATACCCATTCGACTTGGAGTATGAGCAATTATGATAACTGTATACTCTATAGGTAAGGTAAAAATAAATAACGTGTGCAATGTTCCGTGAAGCAACTGTATTCAATGAATAATATCCACGTATTTGGGCATCTACCATGAGCAAGTAAGCAAAATAACTAATAATTACAACACGGCAAATAGCTGAACCCAAAACTCTTGCTGGAAATTAGCTCAATTCTTAACCATAATAGCTGCTGGCTATCGCTGTTATAATAGACATAATTATTCAAGGTAACTAAGCCAAGTATTAAACGAACTTTGAACGCCCTCAGGCCAAATGTCAGCTTATAAAAATAAACTTCAAGAATACAACATTTAATGAATTCCGCTAGTAAGAAAATAAAACACAATTTATAATTTATAGCTCAGCGTTCGAAACACAAAGCACAAATATTTTTGGATTATAATTAAAGCTCCTTATGGATATTTTAATTATATACAATTATACAGTTATTTAATTTGCAATTTTAATATTCAATTTTGATTTTGCAACTCGGAGTTGGGTTTTTTTGTATTTAATCAAAGTATCTCAGAAATTGTACTCTGACGTTATTAAGTTTTCGGAGTCACATATATATTTTCCACGAGCTGAGAAGCAAAATTCATAAGTTAAAATAATATTGCTGAGTCAACTTTAAAATCTAGTATTCTATAAAAATATGGTAAATTCTTAATGCATATTTTGATAAAAGTGCTAACATAATCTTTTCTGTCGCCCTGCTAGATGAATCGCCAGGACCCATTCTCGAAGGAAGCTGAGCTGAAGAACAAAGCGAGGCGAGAGTTGGCCAATGGGCTCGAAAAGGACTCAATCTACAAATTGCGCTTGCAGTGTTTCAGCCGTGGCGCCACTGGCATCTTAGGACTTGCCAGGTAAGTCTACAATGCAACATAAGTCCCAACGCGCAACGTTCTGATAAACATGACTCCTGCATTTCGTTGCTGACTCTCGGCCGACTTATTCATCGTGGATGTGCAACCAGGAGTGGCATTTTTGCATAAAATTGCTTGGGCTGCTCCTTCGATGTTAAAAAAAAAAGTGCTTTCCTTTCTTGTTTTTTTTACACTTGCTTAGAGTATTATGAATATTAAACGAAGTACGTAAGACACTAAAATCAAGAGCTCCGAGTCCAAAGTGCTTCTTTGTTATTATGCCTACTATTTGGCATTTATACAAGTTTTATATACATATGTATGGTTTATATTTAAAGAAATTTAGATGTGCGCAGTTGGAATCTGATCTGCAAGGATATTCAATCTTCGTCGTTCCCAAGTTGCTGTACTTTCAACCTTTTTTTTGTGCTTCTGCACAACTTTTGTTAACATACTCGTTCGTATAGTACCAGTATATTTATTAGGAAATGTGCGGTCTGTAGAAGGCATGGGGATTGTAGACTACAGAGATTTTTTGCCAGACAGGGTGATGGAAATGGCGAAATCCTTGTTGCCGAGTGTTGTTATAAAAGTGAAAGGGAACAGTTCCCTCTATGAGATGCCCAATTTGAAGGATGCTCCTTATAAATTGGGCCTGCCTATGTCGATGCCGATGTCGATGATGATGTTGATGGTGTGGATAATGATAGCTAGGCACAAGCAAATATGATGAGTGCAGGTTGAACTAACATTGCGAAAGCCCCTCCAAGTGTTTGGCAAGCGGCAAAAAACTATGCATGGTGCTGCTAAAGGGGTGGGTGGGTA
Organism: Drosophila kambysellisi; assembly: GCA_035042185.1. Taxonomy (NCBI): domain Eukaryota; kingdom Metazoa; phylum Arthropoda; class Insecta; order Diptera; family Drosophilidae; genus Drosophila; species Drosophila kambysellisi. The sequence continues at coordinate 1,132,884 of JAWNLS010000137.1, read as the reverse complement.
GGTGGCGAAAATCGCTGACTGAATGCAAACAAACATAATTGGATTTCTCTGGTCTCTGTACCTATCCACCTTTGCCAATGCAACTGCATACAAAAGCTACCCAGGCTAAATAACAACAACATAGCAAACCAGATCCGCTCTTTTCACATGTTTTCATTTCAATTTCAACTCAATATCCGACTGCCAGCAAGTCGGTTACCAATTTTCAGATTTTGAACAAATTCGCAACTTCAACATATACACTTGTATACATACATATAACAGTGTAAATATTTATATGTGTGTATGTGCCGTTAGCAGGCTAATTGTATCTGTGTGCATTGAACATATGTGTGTGCCTATTTTTATTTGTATTTATGCAATTGAAAAATTAAACAAACTCACATTGATCGCAGCAACTTATTGATCAGATTTCAAAAATCTAAATTTGATTTAATCACAGATCGTTTCGTGTGATGGATGACGATGGCAGCAAAACACTCAGTCTGGAAGAGTTCAAGAAGGGCATTATAGACATAGGCCTCGATGCTGACGAATCGGATATTCAAGATATGTTCAATCGGTATGTGAAATTTATCTCCTTTTTGTGTACTAATAAAATAAATACGCACCGCTTTAATTTGTAGTTTCGATACCGATGGAAACGGCTCCATAAACATGACCGAATTTCTTATGAAGCTGCGCGTAAGTGTTAAATTTTGAAAGTATTAAAATATGAGCATTACATAAGTTATTAATGTTTAAATGTAGCCTCCAATGGGGTCGTCTCGCCTGAATATTATAAACAAGGCCTTCACTAAATTGGATGCAAATGGCGATGGTCAAATTACTATCGCCGATTTGAAAAATATCTACTCGGTGCAAGATCATCCGAAGTATTTGAGTGGTGAAATGACGGAAGATGAGATTTTATTGAATTTCCTGAAAAACTTCGAAGCCGGTGCTCCCAATCCAGACGGAGTTGTTACCAAAGAGGAGTTCGAGAACTATTACGCCTCAATCAGCGCCTCGATTGATAACGATGCCTATTTCGATTTAGTCCTACGACGTGCCTATAAGCTATAATTCGGCTTTTGGTCATATTTTTAGAAAAAGATTTGACCACAGTTCCTTGGAATCCGACCATAGGCTAGTTGGTGCACTTTACTTTCGATATATATAAAATATTAAAAACATAATAATTCAAACTAACTCCGCTTAGTTATGCATGATGTCTACTAAAATCACGAAATTCCTGTTGCTTATCTGTATATTCAAATAAAATTGCTATATGCATAATTTAATATATAATCTTTCTTTTCTATAAGGCATTTAAAATTTCAAATAGGATTGATCATATTTTGATAGCTCGCTCTATATAGACTTATTATATAATTATTTTCCACTGATAATTGCTGCGAAAATAAGCCCAGAATGTGCATTTTGGTTGTGGAGATGATTCCCTTGTTTCATGTAGTTTTGCCAAAATAATGCGCTATAATAATTTATTAAAATAAAGCCCCATGCTAATTAGCATAAAACTAATTAGATTACTTGTACATGTGCAGCCAAAAAGCAAATGAGATGGCAACAGTTATAAAGAGAGATAGCAAGAGCCAGAGTAAAGGAGAGAGCAGCATAGTTAAACATTTGCGGCATTGGGGCTTGTTATCTCTTGTCGCCTTAAATAAAATTCATGTTTGCCAAAAAGTCAAGCGGTACACACACCCACAACACACACGCACACACTCAAACACACGCTTACAGTATCGCAACACACACATGACAACAAATAGGCCTGATTAGCTGTCGTTTTTTTCATACCCTGTATTAATATCTAAAGATGGGACTACCATAAATAATAAAATTCTTCGCTGGGGTGAAGAGTTTCTGAGAAGTGTTCAATTACTAAAATTATGTTCAAGTCCAATATATTTTTTATTTGTTTTTAAAATTCTGAAAACTGTTACCAGCCATTTGAAAATAATTTGTAAATAATTGTTAATTCCCAAGAAGGGCATATCTCATACAGGGCATCTCCTAGTCGAGTGCTTTGGATACAACAGCAATATTTTTAGTTGGTGCAACGGGGACAGATTAGGCTGACACCGCGAAGTGAAATGATATCATCGACACTTCCGCTCTCGGCTTATAGAGCGGAGCAGATGCCAATGGCTTTTCTTTAGACACCGCTAATTAGTAGCTTATTAAAGGAGCAAACTCTAATTACATTCATTTCCCATCAATGATAACAATGATGTGAATAGCCCAATCTCTTCCCAATTGTTGGCTCGACAAATAACGATAGCTCGAGCCGAGTGAATTGAGTCGAAAGCGGGGCGAAGAGTGCTGTGCAAACTATGTTAGCACATAATACAATATCCGAATAATATTGGAATGTCTCACACTTGGCACATTGATTATGCGGCAAAGTTTTAGTATGCCAAGTAGACATTGTTAAAAGTTTGCTCAAGTAATTAAATCACTTCGATCTTTGCTAATTACAAGCAACGAACATGCAGCTAACATGGCTAAAGGCCATGTGCAAATGCTTAACAGTGTATATACATATATATTTATATGTATCTGAGTGTCTGTGTGAGTATGTGATTGCCACTCGTTGGATATATCCAGTGCGCTGGGGCAACATCCTCATCAGGAGAACAACAGGCAACAACAAGAACGTTGACAAGTTACCTGCCAAATTAATGCAAACGTGAAACGTGCGGCAACCGAGAATATTAATTAACTAGCAGACACACACACACACACACACACACATACACACACATATACATACATACATAGATTTCGTTTGCTTCCTGTTGCAGTATTCGCACCAGTTGCCACTTGCCATTGTCAGACATAGACAGAATTAGGGAATGGCAAAGATCTGCTGCAACATTCCCAAGACTCTTTGACTCCACATGAGGAGCTTGACTTCATGACCCCTAATATTGTTGGTGCCGACAAGCGGCATATGATTAATGAACGTTTCATTAGCGCAACTCACATTACACAGCTTGAGCGGCAAATGATACTCGACCCGCAGCGAGAGCTTGAACTATTTACATTTCAGCAGGTTGCCGAACGTGATCTCAATATTATCTCTTCATCAGTTTCTGCAGGGTATGCAAACATTCCGGTCCGCACACATACAGAAAAAAGACGAAAGGCATCTCTACTTGTATATCTGATGGACGCCGTACCACATCCACATTCACACCCACATCCATCGCTCACCATCCGCCACCCATCCGGCACGAATGGGAGATGCCCTCCTCCGGTTGCGGAGCACGAAGTGAATGCTGGCCAGCCAAGAAATGTGGGGATGGCGGGAAGGGGGAGCGAGGATGCGGTCCTTGGCAACAGCGAAACCTAACGAGTTACAATGATTTTCGTGCTAATTAAAACGGTTTTTGCATACAGTTTACCGCATTAGTATTTCGTTTAGCAGTTGTACAAACACCTTGGCAATGTCTGGGCATGGGTTATTCGCACGGAATGTTTGCTTACGGCTGCCAGCCACACCCGCAACTCGTAAATGTCTGTCTGTGTGTGTGTGCGTATTTGTGTGAGTGTGGCATAAATTACGCATACGCAGCATAGCCCAGGCTCCAAAGGGATATGCAACAAAAAAGAGCTAGCTAAAAAGTGTATTTTTCAACTGACGCAACTGCGCCTAATGAACTCCCGTTGCGGGTTCCCACTGCCACACCTCTATCCATATCCATATCCACACTCACATCCACACTCACATCCACATCCACATCCACATGTATACATATCGATATCCACTACACCACTTTACCCATAAGCCGCATAGTTTTATCTTTTTTTGCGGGCAGCAAGTTGTCAGTGCAGTGACTTAATTAGCTGTTTGATATTTTGACAGCTGAGCGAAATAAAATTGAGCTCGTTAGCAAAAATTTGTAGACTGAATATGAGTCTAACATGACGACTGATTAAAGCCACATTATGATTCGAATATCATTTAAGTTAAATACCATTCATAAATCTGTTTTACATTACTTGATGAAGTATGATTATTTGTTTATATACCGATTAAATTAGCTAAATCAGTTCAAGGAACTAAGAATATAATTTGTTTGCACAGTTAAAACAAATAAAATAAAGAAAAATGTGACTACAGCATCCTCATGAAATAAATAAATAAAATTTTAAATAAAACCATATTTTAAATTAAAATCATCAATCAATTATTGCTTGCGAAAATCGTCGTAATTTCAACAAAGTTATTTCAGTGGAGTGCTTTTCTAATTTCAAATACAAATACTTGATAAAAACTCAGTTTTTCCACAAAATTGCTTTGATTTTGAGGAAATAAACGTAATTTGATCAGTCAGCATTTGTCATAAATTTCGAGTTATGGTTGCTTTACAAAATTTCATGCATGTGTATTTTAATTTTTGAAACCGATTTTGCTGATTTCAGACTAAGTTTATATAATAAGTCTTAAATGATGCATAAGAATAAATTATAAGAAAGTAAAATTGCATCTTTCTTTTGACGAATTCAATTCCAATAATTATTTTTTCCAACAATTAAAATACTCAATTCGGAACATAATCTGATTTTCAAAATTTGTTCTCATATATATTTTCTTTAATGTAGAAAATGAGGACAAACATGTTCGAAGGATTTGGTTAACGATAAATCCCAAGGTATGCAATTTGTGCACCAGTCTTGTAAACTTTTCACACTTTCAAAGCAAAAGTTAAGCTTACTTAAAACCATTAAAAAAAAGTGTAAGAAAAATGCACGAAGATATGTTGATACTTTTAAAACAAAACGTATTATTATTTGTTCTACACACAGCGTCTCCTATTCGCCGTGGCAAATAATAGCTGCCACACACAAAAAACGAGTTGTACAAAACGGCATCTCAAATGCTAGACACGTGTAAAAGTTGAGTTTTTAAACACTTGTACACGAATTCTTGTTTCGATTTGAAAACGTTTTGCGCTTTTGTTTTATAAATCACAACAAAAGTCCTAACATGACTTCCCCAAGAGAGAGAGAAAGAGAGAGAGAGAGAGAGAGAGAGAGAGAGGGAGACAGAAAACTGGTAAAGTTTTAGTTTCTCATCGGCCACGTTTACTGTCAATAAAACTTTGCTTGAGCTGGCAAAATGAAAACAGCATAGATTATGTCAAGTAAAATGGAGAGATGGTAAATAAAAAATAAAAAATAAAAAAGAAATTGCTAAAGCTCATATACTAAAACATGCAAATGCAATGAAATTACAAGTTACGTATACGCCGCATATTCCAGCCACAACACCAGGAGGAGCCCTTCGCTGGCGTCGCGAGCAAAAGGATTATGCAAAATTATGCAAAAATTGTGGGAGGCAAAATCCACGCACATTAAATTCAAGTGCTTAAATTCAAGTGCTTTCTATAAAGTCGAATCGTGACTTTCTTGCTAATGATGTACATAACCTAAAACCAAAGAATATTATCTGAAGAGGTCGATCGTTGTGGCCGTTAACCGTTACGTAAGCTAAATGCATTAAGTGTTTTTATTAGTGGACAAATTGACTTGCAAATGATTTTTTGGCATTTACATGTTTCGCAGCTTGTCATGAAATTTATTGCAATTACTTGTACTTCATAAATCCCAAGGCATCAAATGGACAGTTAGTATGCTTCTTGGCCATTTGGCTGATTTGTCAACAGTTTAACAATCCAGCGTGTGAGTCAGCTTCAGTGTGTGCTTGTGTGTGCGTGTGTGTGTGTGTGTGTGTAAGAGCGGATGCCACACTAAAAGCGCACTCAGTTCAAAGACAACGAACGGAAATAGTCGAAAAAGTGCAACAAAGCCTTTCGCTGTACGTGCCACGAACCAACAAAATGGCGGCGCAGACGAATCATAAGCAGCAGCAGCAGCAGCAGCAGCAATGGCCGACAATGACCCAGGAGCGCGACGGGGCCAGGATACGAAAAACCGCAGCCAGACCGGCGTTAGCTCTTTTGCTTGGTCTATTTTGGTCTTTCGGTCTTTTGGTCTGGGAACTGAGCGCTGAGGTTGGGCATCATTTATACTGAATGGATTTGGATTTGGATTTTGGATTTGCGCACAAGATAATGTGCAGCATGGCATGGCAAGGGTCTGAAGCGATGCATGTGAGCTGTTAGCTGTCTTTTTCTTTCATGGAGGGGGGGGAGGTTACTGAAGTGGTGGCTCGATGGTGGCGGGTGGGTGGGGCAGCGTGAGAGCTAAGCAGCTCCAATGCAACGGAAATAGTTTTGTGTGAGATTTATTACCACTCTGGAGAGTCATAAAACGGAAATTGTACACAAAATCCTTTCGGATGCTCGTTTAAATTGCACCCAAAACCCTCCCAGCCGCTTCAATGCCGAGAGACCCCCCCTATCTATACAAGTAACGCTGTCTCTGTCGCACTCGCACTCGCACTCGCACTCGCTGACGGTCGTATGTTTAGATTTTTATGGGTTGTGTCATTTGTGTTTACTCGAAGCTGTTGTTGCTGCTGTTTGCTTGTCCCAATGTTTATGTAAGTCATCGTTTCGTTTACGACGCCCAGCGCCAGTTCGACCAGCTCCCTCAGTTTCTCGGCCATCCAGCCAGCCAGTGTGGCATATCCTATTTTGGAATTATATTTTTGTAGCCATCCTCTGTAAATGTCTCCTCTGGTGCTCGAATGCTCGTTGCTCCAATGATTTTCTGCTAACTAAAAACTCTTTGCTTTGCAATTTCACTGTATTTATATTATTTGCTACATTGCAAAATGTCTTTGACTGGTTCAGACACTGCCGCAATTGCATTCCATTATCCGCCCAAGCGCCGCTTACTGCCCAAATCGCATATACTGTTATTTTAGTGGTGTATGCATACACATTGAGCAGTATTTGGCACAAAGTTGTCTCCATCTCCACTAATTAAGAACGTGACTCAAGTTTTATTCGCTCAAGCCGAAATTGATTGCATGCAGATCCTGAGACATAATTAAATGGGTAAATGTAAATTTGCTCATCAGTCATTCAACCAGTATTGGTATAAATTGAAATAGAGTTTTGGCTGCAATTCACAGTTCATTTTTGAGCCACAAGACTGCCACAAGAGTTTATTGAAATTTTGCAAGACAGACAAAAGTTCAAATCGAAATGCCAAAATTATATTTTCGTTCATTTCAATTCGAAATCAGTTTTGGCCCCAAACTAAGTACAACCATGTCTCGATGTCTCCGCCCCAAGCAGCTTCTCATAGTTTGGCTGACAACCAAAAGCTTTGCAGTTGCCTTTGTCTGTCTGTCCTTCTGTCTGATGCCAACCCAGTGATATCGGTTGTAGAGTGGCCAGCAAGTTACACAAGCAAAAACGATTTGCTTTGGCCATTACCATAGATCTGACGGTGTACCGAAGTGGAACCAGCTTTAAGCAGCGAACTCTCAACTAGTCGCGTTCCTTTGTCAACTAACGTAAATAGCAACTACATCACTACCTTGGGAATAGAGCAAGGGAATGGGAGATAGTGGATGGTGGACAGGACCAAGGGGCACACTCCTCTTACTGAGCCCCCTTTTTTAGTGCTAACATGGCTTAGCCTGGCCATTTCCATTTCCTTGGCTGACAACATTTTTGGCAAGAGATTTTCTGCTTATTTTGCCACAAAAGAAAACGGCGCTTTGTTAGGGATGCACAAATTTTCAATTCACAAAAGTCACAGTGACAAATTTCGTTAACAACTTAAAAATTATGAATGATTTATACAAATTAGATTTCTATAAAATATAAATATAAATTTAAATAAAATCAATGTTTTTTAATGTAATCAAATCATATGTTATTAATATCATGATCGTAACTTATAAGTGAATATATAAATTATACTGCCGATAACTGATCATAATACTTAAGTTGCTACATTTAAAGTTCAATATTTGCATAAGTCTTTTGGCCTGTAACAAATTTATGCTAGAAGTATTTCCCACTCTTAAATAATTAATCTTTATTTTAATGAAGCTGCTTTTCTTTAGTATTTCTCTTTCATTCTCTAAAATCTTTGTTAATCTGTTATTTGTCAGCTAAACTTGTTTCTTTTAATATACTTGGCCAGGGCTTAGCTCAACACTGGCCAGCTAAGCACCGGGGCACTGCAGCCAGCTCGACAGAATAATCATTTTTTCATAAAGTCATTATTGTTGTGGTTGCAGTCTGAGGCATAGCTATGTGCACCGTTCGTTCTGTTGCAGCTTCTACGAATTGTTTTCAAGTGTTTGTCGTCGTCGTCTGTGGCGACAAGGCAAAATTATATTGCTGATGGCCAAGACAACCGCAGGCAGAAGGCAACAGGAGCAGGTATCAGAGGCAGGGTAGGGAAAATCTAGAAAACAAGAAAATAATTTTCATTTCAGACATTTGCTTTCCAAGTAAACACTTTTTGAAATGCGGAACATCATAGAAAATGATGGAACACATCTACCCAATGCCCATGCCATGAACTTCTTCTCCGATTTCATGGGAGACTTTGTCCCTTAAGTGCGCCTGCAATTAACTCCGGCATGTTAAGCCAGGGCCTGCAATTCTAAGTCAAGAGGCGGTCTTAAAAGCTAAGCTTTTGAGCTAATTGATCGAGTTGCTGGCTGGATAACCATCCCAACCATATCACATTTCAGCCAATTACACAAGGCGTGTTGTAATTTTTGCAAAAAGATATCCCAACTAAATATTCATTTTGACTCATTTGCTTCAGTCGAATTCGAATGGGGTCAATTGCAATAATATCATTAGCAAAATTAAACACAGTTAACGGCGGCCCTCAAACTTTTACCGTGTCGAACCAGAGACCAGAGACGGAGCCACCCAGCCAAGTCAGGCGTATTATGCCTAATTGGGCGCTTCCAGCACCACGAACGGAGACCCAGCTTCAGCAACCACACCCCACCACATCCCCGTCACCATATCCAACACTCAACGACAGCTCCAAACGGCACCCAGCTGTAGCTGTCGCCATCGCCATCGCCATCGCCATCGCCATCTCCATCGCCATCGTTGGAGAGCATCTTTGCCGCGCCGCTTCGCACGTTTTGTCTACGCGAGTAATTAACTTTAATTGCGGCCATTAAAATAAATTGGCAAATACCTTTAAATATTGTTATTGTTGCATACTTAGAGACGCAGCAGACGTGGCGCCAACAGAACAGAGCCGACATCGCCTTTCGCATCGTGAGTGGCCTGCCGTGTAGTGTTTTACATTATCAGCCCAAAAAATATATATATATATATATATAAAATCAAAATATTTCCAGTACTTTTCTAAATTGCATGTCGCTCTGTGCTTTTGGTTAGCGATTTATGCTTTTAATATCTTAATAGAAATTCAGAAGATGTTCACTATTTAAAATTTGTTTAATAGGTATCCAGATTGACAAGCATACATTATTTAATAATAAAAAGCATGCTAGAATTTATAGGTATTATTAAATTAATGGATTATTCAATATATGCAAACAAATTTTAAATAATAAATGTCGAACACATTTTGATCATTGTTGCACTTAATAATTGTATCAACAACAATTTTAATAGCAATAGCATTATTTAGGTAAACTATCAATGTGCTTGCATCTTAGTGGCATTCACCACTGACGTTGTTGTCTTGTGGCATGTCAATTGTTTCGGGCTGCTGCATTTTATTGTGCGCGACACACTTCTTTCTTTTCATTTATTTTTTTATATTTCCCCAAATTTACCTCTATATATATGGGAGATTTTAATCTACTTTTCTGCAGTGGGGCTGTCATGCTTGCAACGCATAGTTGATAGTTGAGCCGGTGGCAAATTGCAAGCGCAAAACTTCTTTAATTTTGCTGAAGCGCCGTAAACGAAGCCACGGGAACGAGTGTAAAAACTAAAATGGTTTGGCCTACGGCAATAAATGTCAAACAAAGTTTTTGCGTAGTTTTTTTCAATTAGAAAAATGCAAAAAATATACCGAAATAAAAAATAAAAATAAAAAAATGGAGGGAGAGTGAGAGTGAGAGTGAAACGTGATGGGCCAGTTAAATCAACTGGAAGAACAAAATGTGAAAATCCGTTGAGAAACAACTGACAAAGCAGCGCCTGAGTGCAGTCTGACAACCGAGTGACGCCAAGGACGCCAGAAAGTAGCAAGAATAGAACGGAACCAGGGATAAGGATATTCGTAAAAAAGTCAAACAACGGGTATTTTAATAATAAAACCTTGATGCGGAACTGGCTCGTAGGAGGGCTTGTTTGCTTTTTGTCAGCGGCGCCTTTCACCCAACAAAAAACGAATGTGACTCGGACGCAGCAGATTGATAGCAGCAATCAGGCACCAGCTCAGGAGACAAACACAAATACGCAACTCACGCACAATGATGAGGCCAGTGTGTGTATGTGTGTGTGTGTGTGTGTGTATGTGCTGCTGCACGTTTGCAAACTTCCGCTTCCGCTTTTAGTTGTTGTGTCCGCATTGCGATGCGGAGGCAAGTGAATTCGCCACAGGCGCTAACTTGATATTTACTTTGTTGCTCTGGCACGCTGTTTACCTACATATATGTGTGTATGTATGTATGTATGTATGTATGTATGTATGTATGTATGTATGTATGTATGTATGTATGTATGTATGTATGTATGCATGTATGTATGTACATATGTATGTTTCCTTTGCCGCCTTTTCCATCAATATCGAAAACCAAAAGAAGAACGAAAAGCTGCCCAAAAGTTTTTCAGGACACTTCCGACCCCTGGCTAACAAAAGTGCGGCGCTTGACCAGCAAACTACTTCGGGTAGTCGTCCTTCGCCAAATGTTTTCGTTGATGAAAAAACTTTGGCCGCCTTCAACACTTCTCAACTTTTGTGTAGTTTGTCTGTTAGCTTGCCGCATCCCTCTTGGCTTTCTGTTTATCCACGTTTATCTACATGTCTGTGTAAGAACGGATGTCTCGCAAAGTCTCTGACCAGGACTCATTTTATCATTGAGTGTTAATTGTTTTCGTTTGCATCACAAAACACACATCGATAGGGCATTAATGGATAGCACCGACCAGCTAGACAACTGCTCAAATCAATCATACGCCGTGTGTAGCTGCTGTTGCTCATTTTGCTTTTTTGTGGCGCCACCAATAAACTGAAGATAAACTTCCGTTGCCAGGCGGCAGAAGAAATGCTGTAAGCCAACTTTGCTTTTGTGCTTCTTGGCCAATGGTATAAGTCACTTCGAGTGTTCCAGGGTTGCAGACCCAGACACTGCCACCCATTAAAGACGACGACCCAGGGACAGATGCATGTTTGTTTGTGTAGCGTTAGATACTCGAAACTATGTGCAGAGAAATTGAGAGAGACACTAATTGCTTTTCTTTGCAACCAACTCTTTCCTTTTCTAATTACTTTATGCATGTCTATTAGTATGTGTATGTATGTGTGTGTATGTGTGTGTGTGTGTGTGTGTGTGTGCCTGAGGCAGATTGCTGGCGACTGGAGACACACATATTTGGCTAAGTAGGAAAATGATAGTTTGAATGCCATTCAGACAACGTTGTCGACAAAAGGGACACAACGATAAGGACGACCAAAAGAACGCATTTAAAGCACATAATTCGGTTTTGATTATGTTTTGGTCTTAGTTTCAGTTCCCCCTTTCCCCTTTCCCCTTCCTCTGCCTTGCCCGTTGCCATTGCCATCGCAGTTGCCATTGCCGCCCCATTTCTAAAGTTAGCAACTTCATTATGGCTAAAACCCAAATGTGTTTATATTGCGGCTGATATAGTTGCCGCTCGCCCCCCCTCCCGCTCCATCTTTATTTTCCCGCTAACCACAGCATGGGGGCTTTCGGCTAAATGAGTAGCTTTCAATGGTCTTCGCGTTTCATGTATGTGCCACTTGGAGCACTTGCGATTATTTGCGGCTTAAGCCATGTTGACTCACAGCCAGTGTAAAACGAGTTGAACTCCGATTAGATGATTTGAGAAATGCCTCTTTTTTTTGTATATGTGAATCCTTTAGTGGGATAACAGTGCATCTCAAAGGGGTTTACATTTTGTGTTTTTAATTAAGTCTTAAACCTTTATTTATGACTTTATATTTGCTTATATATTTAGGCAGAAAGTATTCCCAAAAAAAAAAACATTGTAAGATTAATATTAGTTGTTTGAGATATTCTTAATTGTGTCTTCTTTTCAAATATTTATATTTGTCCTCTTGCTTGCCTAGAGTTTTATTTTCTTAAATATTATTTTCATTCAATTCAATTCATTCTTGTTTTATATTCAATCATTCACTGCATCTCTGAGCTTACCAAATTGCATAATTATATGACGTAACTGGTATTGGAAATATATTTCACAATCGCACGACTCTTTCTTAATTAACAATAATTGTTTATGTTTTTTTGCTAAGGGTATTTCATCTTCTGCTTTTCATTATCTCATTTTTGGGAAAGAAATTAATCCGAACTGTTCTTATCACCTGAGACCTGAAGAGACCCTCAGAGCATGGCACATAATTTAAGCAGTTTATGCCAGGTATTTTGCTATAAATTATGTACTAAAAGCCCAGGCAACAATTCACCACATCGTTTTAAGCGCACTCAAGTAGCAGTAAGGATCCAAGCCCCAGAGGAAGTGCGTAGAAGTCGCGCTGGAAATCAGTAAAGAAAAAGCCAAAAAATAACAAAAAAAAAAAGAAAAGAAAACTCAAAATCAAGCTGAATACAGGAAAAAAAAGAGGGAAAAGGGTTAGGCGCAAGAGTTGCCACAAAACTGGCAAAAATTTAACTTGAGCTAAAGTTACGCAACAACATAAAAATTGTTGTGGCGTAGGGGAGGGGTGCATAAGGAGACTATGATGTGTCCCCAAGCTGACGCAGTGACGCTTGGGGAAGACCGCTGACGCTCCGGGACCAGAATGATTGGCAGAGGGGGCAGAAGGAGCTCCCAAAAAGGGTGTGCGGTAATAATCAGCGGCAAGCGAGACTTTAAATATTTTATGTTGCTCAAATTGGCGGCGAAAAAAGAAAACCAAAATATACAAAAGCATCGCAAGTTGAGGGGGAGCAGGACTGCGGTTGTCATGGCTGGCAACAGGGGGAGCGCAGGGGTTCCACGACCCAGATGTATCCAGCGACAGCACAACAACGGCAGTGACCAAGCTGGAAGGGCGGTGTGGATCTATGTCTAGCTAGCTGGCTGGCTGACTGGCTGGGTGGCTGGCCGGGTGGCAACTTGAGCCACTTTGATTTTTGGTCGAGCGTAATTACAAGTTAAATGAGGCCAGGAGCGGGGCCAACGGTTGGCAACGTCCAGGATACGATGACTGGAAAACGGCGGCCGCCAAAAACAGTGTCATCATGCGGAAGGATACTGGGCTGCGGCTGTGACTGGCAATGAAACGGAAGGAAGCAAGCGACAAACGGTCGGACGGCAACTGGGGGAACGGACGCAAAGCGTGCGCACGGATGATGTACAGGCAGCGATTGCAGGCGTTTGCAAACATGGACATGGGACAGGACACTCTCGTTCTGGGCGCAGGCCATGCAAAGCCACTGGTAATGAATAAGCTGGGCCCGATGACTCGTCCTGGCCAGGGCCAGACTGCCCTATCCCATTCTGTTCTATCGTGCCGCACTGCTGTCCTGTGCTGAGAATGAAAAATGGCGACGCGGACATGAAGCGTCGTGGTCGCGGTCTCAAGCTTGTTTGGGTAGCCGCTTGGCAACAGTGTTTGCTCTGTCCGGCTCCACGATCCCGGCGTTGAGAACGGAACGCAGCCGTTTGCATAAGCGACAGAATGTAAAAAAAAAAATACAGAAACAGAAACAAAACAAAGTATAACGGAACGCACAGCACAACAGAACTTGGGAAAACAAACCGCATTAGTGAGTGAATGGGAATGGGCTATTGGAGATTGCCTGGACTTGGTCGTGACTCTGGTGATGGCATGTAACAATGATGCCAAGAAAACTGATGATGAGAATGCGAGATGATGAGTGGAGTTGGGGGGCAACACTCCACTCCACCCACCGATTCGAACATGAATTCCGAGTTTTGTTCTGTCGCCTGTCCACTCGAGCTGCTCCCGGAAACATCAGCTGCTGTTTGCTCAAACTGTAAACTGCAAACTGCAGCAGCATAATTTCGACTACGGCCAGCATCATCAGTGAGAAAGTTCATTTTGCAGTAATTAACAAATTGTAAAACGCAAGCGTGGCAACAACAGCGGATGGGGCAAGTGCAAACCAAAGTCAGCCAAACTGTCAGCCCAGTGCAGTTGAGCTGCCCGATAGCCAGTAGTAATAGTAAGTAGTACATTTCTCTGAACAGAAGTTTGTCTCAGCGCATGGAATTATAGATGCTGATGCCTGGCGTTGATGCTCGAAAGTCTGCACTGGCACAGTGCAAGTTTCGAGGCCCCTTTTCGTCCCCTTAACCGGGTGGGATGACAGTCACTTTGGCAAAGTTCGCTTGATTATTAATATTCTATTCCATTACTCTTTGACAGGGAGCCCGACGAGACGGAGAAGCGCTGGGAGCTCGACTATTGTCAACGGCACTTGTTGGCCGAAGAATGTCTTACAGGAAAAATAAAAAGGAATACAAAAACTGCCCAACAAAGTAGAACAGATGATTAAAGTTAAGAAAGTAAAGTAAAGTATACAAACAAGCAATGCAAATAATGATTATTCTCTGATTAACAATAATATAGAAGGGGATGCACTTAAATCGAAAAAAATGAAAAAAGAAAAGAAAGGAATTTGTAAATTTGTCATCTAAGTGAGAAATTGTGATTCTTACCTTCAAACTTTTTTTGTACAGCAGAACTTTCATCAATTTATTATTACTGAAAGTAATAAAGTTATTTCAAATAAATGGTTCTTAAAAGATTTTACCTAAAGCTGAATGAAATCATTAAATTTTCACACAGATCGTTTCCAACATATATTTTCCACTTAAAATAAATTAATTTTATGAGTTCATTGTCTGATTTATAATACAAAAACAATTTTGAAATTTTTTCTAGCACATGCTTAACATGTTTCACAACTTCCGCCTGTAATGTGCCTCAATCTTGTTATTGCAGCTTTGTCAACTTACCGCCACTCGTGTCAAAGTGTCATCTAGTTTTTGCCACCTCAAGACCAACATAATTAAGCGACGGGCTGCAAGTGCCAAGTTGCCGCCAAGTGCCAAAAAGTATCATGCAAAAGAAGTTCTAGGAAAATCTGAATGACAGACACCGTCAGCTCCCGACAACACATAGTTGCCACATTTTGGGGGCAGACATGTGCAGCATACAATATGTGACATCGGCTGCGACAATGCCGCAAAAGCCATGTCAACAGCAGCTGCAGCACTTCTCCTGCTGAAGATGTCCTTGCACAGATACTCCTGGCTGGCTGGCAGTCAAAATTGTCGCTTTGCTACGAATTCGATAGACTCCAGTGTGGGGCAACTGTTGATTGGCAGCAGTTGGAGCTACGTAGATAGCAGCGACCCGGACGCAATCTAGTTAACTGTTTTGGTACAGTGCCTTCCAGTTTGTTCTTGAAAGTTGGAGTTGGAGATGCAGCAGGACTCGGCCTATGGCCGACACTGACAGTCGGGTGTATGCAATATGGTTTTAATTTTGAGTGGGTGTCAGCTGCGTGTGTGTGCGAGTGTGGGTGATGTCTGAATTTGGGGCCAGGTCCTGTGCTGGTGCTCCTGGCAAACACAGATATACCTAGCATATAATACCTAGCATATAATATAACTCAAAAGCCACAAATTTGTAACAGACACTAAAACTTCTAATGGGCTTGTAGAATGCGTGTGGTCAAGTTGGTCAAATGTCATTTGAATTCCTTGATTAACTTGCAACAATGCAAAATAATTGGATTACAAACATTTTCCTAGATATTAAGATACCTCAAGCATTCCATGAAAACAATTACAGAAAATAACCAACAAATTTTATTATTAATACCATTTCACTTATTTTTCTGCTAAACACATAACTTCTCATAAATGTGATCAAGCTTAAGTGTCACTTGAATTGGTTGATTAACTTGCAAAAATTTTATATTATTATTATTTCACTTGTAATGCGATTAAACTTATTTTAACTTCATATCGATTTACAGTAATATTTAATATTAAATTTAATATTTGGCAATATTAGAAAAGTGTCAAAAGTATTAGTAAAATTACTGGAGCAGTTAAAAGTAAATTAATTTTATTCACACCGATTAACGCTTTTTCTTTTGGTAGGTGATCACACAATTGTTATCGATCGACATCGATATCAATGTTAAGTACAAAGATGCATGTTAAGTTACAGATGTTATCTTACAGTCTTAACCCCAGTGGGCTGTTATCTACATTACAAGAGTCCTGCTACAAAATGAATATTTAATACTAATAACAATATTAGTAAAGGTTCAGTACGAAATTATTCAAAATATAAATATATGTTTATATCATCAGATTATTCCAATCGACAAATTTTAACGCATTCCCGTTCGCTCTTAGCCCAAACGCATTTAAAGATTTTTTGTTTGTTTATTGTTAGATTTGTTTATTGCACAGTTGAATGAAATATTACTTGGCTATTTTTTCGCATTGTTTATAAGTGCAAAACAATAGAATATTCGAGTACAAAATCAAAACCGCGCTTCGCTCGCAAAACCTTTAAGGATTTTGCATTTTATTTGCTTTCCATCCAAAAAGTCTGACCCCTCTCAAAATAAATTTCAACTTCAACAGCATCTCAATGCAAACTTTTATTGTTTCGTAGTCTCATCTGCATACATGTATCTCCAGTGAAGGCGTTGAGTGGGCGGATAATCGAGGGGCGTGGCTCAGCCAAGCGCAAGCAAAATTGTACTGTTTCGACTTTGAAAAGTGGGAGAAATTGTGCTGAGAGGACAATGAATATTATTTCTGCTTCAATCGGCAAATGTGACGTAAGTTTTTAATTTTATTAACATTTGGAAAAGTAAATTTAGTCACTTTAGCATCTAATTCTGAGTTCCGCTCAAAACAATTAAAGCATAAAATATGCATTTTAATCTATGCGGATTAGTTCACATTTGGCTTGTGTTAAAACCGTCGCATTAATCAAGTCAACCATCGCCTCGAGGAACGTGTTTTCAATAATGCGGGCGAGTCCCCAGCATGCGGTCGAAAGTTCATTTGCAGTCAACTGGAATTTAGTTGGGGAAACCTTCTCGAAGCCGATAACACATTTGGCAAGAAACGGCAGCTGTGGCCGAGAACTGCTTTTGGCAGTGGTTCAAATGCGCCAGGGAAATGTCCGCAGCAACGTGGCTAAAGCTAGTTAATCAACAAATAAAATTCCACCAAAAAAGATGGCCAAGGGGCAAATGAAGAAAATAAAAGTTGGATGAAGCGCAAAGTAAATGCAGCAGAAAATCAAATGATTTCAAATTGTTCCTTGTACTTTTTGTTGCCCCCCTTTTTTGTCGTTTCAGCCATTGCGTTGGCAACTGATTTGCACTTGCTTATCAGTCTGGCACGAGTCATGTGAAAAAATATGGCTTGGACCACGCCTCCAAGCGGCATTTTGTAGCTGTTTGACCAGCCAACTGCAATGGCAGTGATAAATATTGAAGCCGTTGTAAATTATCTGATTTTGTCACTTCGGAAATTGGCAAAATGTTCGCAACAGGCAAACAAAAATTGTATTTCCTCGTTGGCTGCAGTGTCAAACGAAATAAGAGTTAAGTCAAGGATTAATGCATTTGAGCTGTCAGTAAACAATTTAAAGACTTATTATTTACGTAATCATTGCCAAACAAATATATTATTAATTGCGATCGTAAAAGCATCAAATGAATGGGCTTCTAATCCTCAAATTTGTGCACAAACCCATTAAATTGTTGAAATAATAATTTTTCCATTATTCTGCATAAGTTTGCAAAAGCTTGTCTGGCAATGTTGCTCTTGCGGCAGGACATGCTTTAAATATTTAAAACTCTTATAACAATAAAAATAAAAGAAAGCAAACCAAACCAAACCGCAAAAGCTAAACTAGAGGCAAGGACAATGACAATAACAATGTTGCCCCTGCTGCCCCAACTGCTACTGCTACTGCTACTGCTGCTGCTGCTCTGGCAACAAGAATTCCCAATGGGGAATGAGATCTAACGTATGTTTCTCAGTTGTTGATGCTATTTTGGTGCTGTGGCCAAGGCGTCGAGTGTTTGTGCCAAAGTGCAAATATAACAACAACAATAACAATTGAAAAGAATTTAAATTTGCATTTTGCGCAAAATGTTGAGAGTGAGATTCCCGTCTCTAGAGGGGTTGGGAGGCAAGTGTGGCAAGGAACACGTCGACGGGCAGCATCATTAAAGCGAGGTGAGACGGCCCAATCCGGACCAGTCTAGTCCTCTCCGCAACGGTCCGGTCTGAACCGGTGCGGTTCAGTTCAGTTTTGGGGCAACACACGCTTGTCCAGAATTTCAAATTTGTATCACTTTTTTATCGCCATTTAAATGTAAATTGTTGCTGAAAAGGGGCCTATCCGAGGAGGGGTCGCAGTTTATGCGAGTGCGACGACTTCCGACCGCAATTGAATTTTTTAAAAGCGCTGAGCGTTGATAACCAAAACAATAAAAATGGGGCCGCAGACTTTACCACATAGACTAGCAGCACCAGCAGCAAAATAAAAAAAAAACAAAAACAAGACAAACACAAAAAAAACGTAACAAATGTTTTAAAACCGCTTAAATATTCAACAAGCCAGAGATTGGGAGAGACGACATACACAAAATATATATACGACATAAAGGACACAAAGCCCATATCGGCCTATAGCAAAATATGTGCCCTTCCAGCCAAATATTTAAAACTCTTCACTGTGTGTGTGTGTGTGTGAGTGTGTGAGTGTTGGGTTGTCATTGGCAGGCTCAAAGCCACAGCCCCTTAGGCCCAGTCACAGAAGATGGTAGTTGGGCATCGAGATTGAGAGAGCTGCCAAATACAAACTGCCTGCATCATCATGGGGCATCGTTAAATTTGATATCATTGCGCCAAAATTTGTTAAAATTAACAATAAAACGTGACCAGGCAAATAATTTTTGGCTGCAAGTAAAACGTGTATAAAAAACCGAACAAATTGAAAAGATAAACACACTTTTGTGGCTTTACTGGTCAGCAAGTAAATATCTTAAAAAAAAAAAAACAAAAAGCAAACTGCTAGAATTATTTTAACTTGGACAGTGCAAAAGTGGAAGTGCACTAATTAAAGTAAATATTTGATTCGCAGTATATAAAGCAATTAACACAACAGTCTTGAACATATATTTCATCTCCTTTGATATGCAGCCTGCAGTTATTAATGTAATTCGCACTTAAATAATGTTTTATCTATTAACAGGTGTCCGCTTCCAGCAAATATTAATATATAATTTATAAACAAGGCAGCAGTGTGGCAGTTAAGCATGGCGAAAACCTCGTGTCACTTAATTGGATTTTAGTTTTAATATTTGTATAGCTAAAAACCAAAAATTATAATCAATTTACAAATCTGAGCCACATAAAAGCCGCCCAAAATATTGAAAATTAATTATAATGAACAATAAATTTGGATGAAAGCTTAAAACAATACAAATTACATATTTATGCCTTGCAAAATTATCACATATTAAATGGATGTAATTGAATCAAACAAAAATAACAAAAGAAAAAGGATATAATATACGACTATAAAATACACTGGTTCAACTCTTGGATAACTTAATACGATTATTAATAATAAAAAAAAATAAGTTTAATTAAAAAAAAAAACAGTATCAATTTTAGTTACTTATATTTGTATGTTTAGGTCTATACAACTCTGCGATACACTGTTAATCGCTTTATGGTTAGAGGGTGTAAATAGCATACTAATGCACCGTTATGCACTGGGATAATAGGATTTACTTGGCTTTTATTTAATGCGCCGTAAATAAATAATAAATTGAAATGGTCGGCCAGGGTTATTGTTTATTGTCACCATGGATGGCATTAAAAATATGCTAATTATTTTTTATTCTTATTGCTTTCAGTTATTTATTCATTTAGAATTGTAATGCGAAGCGTATAATCGACATAACATAAGTGTTGAGTTCAATTTAGAAATTGAACATTAATAAATTGTTGGACAATTTGACAAATTCAGGGCCAGAAAATAAATGAATTTGTACTAAAACTAAATGTAACTCTTGTATTCGGTTTCTACTTGAAAGACAAGACACGAATTTCATAAGCCATGTCAGACACTCATAACAATATGTAACTTGTTGTCATTGGACATGTATCTATGAAGTTGTTTTTTGCATTCGAAAGCTGTCAGCGTATTTTATGGTATTTAACAATAGATGGACACTCCACGTACGTGGCCTGGAACTGAATGAATGAATGTATACAAAGTGATAGGACCCCAGGAGCCCGTTGAGCAGCAAACAGTGCTCTGTTTCCAACTGGGGCGTCAACGCAATGTTAATTGGTTATCTACGTGATTTCTTACCAAATTAATTTGGCCAAATTGCGAATGGCAACTGGTAAATACCCAATGGCAGAGACAACAAGCAACAAGCCCGCATGGCGTATAAATCAGTTAAGTTGCTGTATTAACATTGAATACATTTGCTTAATTAAATGAAACGAAATATAATAAAATATGCGACTGGTCCTTTTTTATTTCATTACGGATGGGCTACAACCCCATCCCACCAACCCAACCCAACCAGCTGCCAGGGAAATGGAAAAAGCTTTTGCTTTAATTGAAAACCGTTCAGCTTGCAACGCTTAGCCTTTCGAGTGCCTTAATTTTATGAGGCTATGTTTTCGTTTCATGATTTCGTTTCGTGATGACACATGAGCGCATAAAATGCAAAACCAACAGAATCAGCATTAAAATCAACGTCAACAAACACCAGTCAGCCAGCAAAAGGTGTTGTTGGGTCTGATATTGGAGAGGCAACTGGTTAGTTAGGCTATGTGTGCACAAGCACCCAAAATATTATCGTACTGCATGTGAATAAAACGAATCTGACCCATCGCATACCAAACATATGTCTGTGTGTGTGTATGTGTGTGGCACGCAGGCTGTTTGGCTGTATGTTGACAAAATATCTAATGAAAACATTTGCCATGCTTGCAACCAACCAACTCTGAACACAAACACAACGCAGCCGAGCAGCCAAATAGATAGATAAACAAAACTACAGCCCCGAAATTATTGTGTTATCACAAGGATCATCAAAACAAGCGACGGCGCTGAATCAGTGCAATATGTAATAAAAGAATAAAAAATAGAAAGAAAAACTCAACATATTTCAGAATTAATTCTAACTGGCGATGTAAATAAAATAAATGTGTTTATATAAAATAATATATGTATGTAGTATATATAGGTGATCGGCTCAGTTGGAGCAACTGAGTATGTATTTCCATTTTCAGCTATTTCAAGCAAACAAAATTGACAAATTAAATGTAACAACTGTATTGATCCAGTGGAATATAAAGCAAAAACTGTTGTTTCAATGCAGGAATCGTAAGTGGAGCAAGCTCCATTTCACTCTTACGCAATACTCAGGCAAGGCCCCCCCCCAATTGCTGCTTAGCCCAGTTAGCATTGTAGTCGCAGTCGCAACATGGCAACAATAGAACAATTTCTATAGCATACTTTGGAGCGCAGCACTTGACACTGATAACACATCGTCTGGCGCATTAAATGGACAAAGGCTTCTGGCACGGGCATTATGCAGCCAGCTTACGACATTCCTTCCTCCTGCAACGTCCCCTGTCCCCTTTGCCCTGTCCCTCTTGTATATACATTTACAATGCTGTCAGCTGCCCTGGCGAACCTTCTGCCTTGTTTGCCTCGTCTTTGTGGCTTAAGGCAGTGCTGCCTTCCTGTCATGTTCTCTTCTGCTATCGTTCTTTATTTGCCTTCCTCAAGCCGAATGCGTCCTTCGCTTATTTACTCGCACTTGCAGCATTTGCATGTAGCATTGTCAAGCGGCAATTGCAACTGCAACTGCAACTGTAACCCAATTTTCTCCGCCTAATTGTTTCATTATGGCGCCGCATAAAAAAAGTCAGATCCCCCCACTTGTCAAGTGGAGTGGCTAAAGAAATGTCGAAAGAAATGTTTGCCTGGAACCCCATCTGCAGTGACGGTTATGTGGCTTGTGTGTGAGTGAGTACGTGTGTGTGTGGGTGTGTGTGTGTGTGTGCATGTGGGTGTATGTGGGAGCAGCAACTGAAATACAAGTAACTTAACTTGTAATGTGGCTTTGACTTGATTGGCCAGCCTTTGCAGATACTTGCTGCTGCTGCTGCTCTTGTTGCAGCCATTGTTGTTGCAACCTACTTTGTACAGCTATTGTTTGTTTTTAATTAGCCGCAATAAACGCTCACACACACACACACACACACGCATACACTCGCAAGCACGCACACACGCACATATGGGTCACGTTCGCTAGACCCACTTAAAATAAACAATTGGCAAATGGCATTTTACCAAGCAATTGAATTTGTGCCGAGGCCTTGAAACAATTTGTTATTCTTTTATGTAGATTGATCCCATCACACCACACCGCACACCACGCAACACACCATACACCACACACCACACACACAATACACCCCCGCATGCTGTTACTAGTCGGTAATTAACTCGCACAACATGTGCCTAACTTGGACTCTATTTAAATGCCACTGCCCGAATAAATATACATATATATATATATATATATATATATATATATAGATGTGTGTGTTTAGTTGGCTGCTCAAAATCAAATTAGCAGCCAGCAAGCCGAAATATATAAATCTGCTGATTTACACAGAAATAAAGCCCCGAGCCAGTCATATGGCAGCCATAAAAACAAATTAAGCCAAACTGTTAAGTAAACAACTTTTGCGGCCATCTCGACAGTCGTAAGCCAAGTTAGCCAAACTCTTGTGTAGTCAATTCTGTTCACCCACACATATCCATATTCTCGTAAAGTAATCTTATTAGTTCCTCCAAAAGCAGAAGGGACGGACAGTGAGGATAGGGCGGGACTAGGCATGGCCCACTAAACACTCGGTTAATACGCGCAATCAAATGCGATAAATATAACGATATATTGTAGCATAATTTTGGCCAACTAAGCTGACAGAAATAACACTTAAGCAAATATTCCAACAGCCTTGAATCACATTTTGGGCCACCCCCTTTGTTTTTGACCATTTTGCCTGGCTATTAAGCAATGTTTGCCATAACAAATTCTGGACATCGAACTAGAAATGGGGAAGAGGGGACGAGGCGGGGTGTCATCTATGTATGAGTAATCGCTTTCATGCTTGATGGCTAAAATGATTAATAGCCCTTTGGACATTGGCTCAGCTCCAAGATTAAACGCAACAGTTTTGAGTGCTGATCATTTGTTATATATATGTGCATATTTACTTATATATATATATATCTATATATCATTTTTATTAAGAGGCTTGCTGCCTAAGCCTTTATGTAATATTTGCAAGACTAATGAAATTCGTAGAACATTTTATTAAATTGTATTTTCTTTTCTTTTTTTAACATTTTATTGTACAAGTCACAACATTAATTTTGATTTCACACGTACATATTTTAACTTTTTGGACCATTTGTTTTTGTTTGTTAGCTTCTCTCCAGAAGCAACTTACAGATGGGAACTGATGACACAAATAAATGCTTTATCGCATGCACGACTCAACTGCCCGTGAACAAAACAAGGAAGCAGCCCCCAAAAACTTGGCATCCCCGACAAGCATTTTACACACAGAGCAAATTATGTTCTGGAATTTAGAAATAGAATTCGAATTCGAACTCGAAAGAATGAGATCTGCTTCGTTCTGTACTCAGAGTTAACAGAGGAGCTCAAAATTCTAGTCTATCCATTTTAAATTATATAAATTCATAAAAAGGATTTGCATAACAAATATTTTACTATTGAATTTAGGAAATTTATTTCGTAAATTTAAAAATTATTCCTTAAAAAATATTGTATTCTTCAGTGCGATTACATTGTAATTTTAAATTTCTATCTTGGTCAATATTTTTTGTAAGTGCACAAATTCGGTGCTGGATTTGTCCTTGTTGCGTCTCGATGCGATGCATTTCTTTCCTGTCTCCTTTTTTTCCTTCTTTTTTTTTTGGTTGAGTTACTTTTGCTGCTGCTGCCGCTGCTGCTTCTGTTGCTTGATGCTCTGTGTGTCAGTGGCTCTGGCATTTTTTGTTTGTTTGTATTGCCTGCTAGCTGGTTTGCCCCAGCTAGCTGGTCAATTTGACTATGACATGAGCCCGCAGCTACTGTTGGCCATAAAACATGTCCGAGGCACGCAAACAGTTTCATGCGCGTTGAGTGCACCAGCTTTAACCAACTGGGGCACAAAGCGAAAACTGAATATTCGACGGGTATTTCAATTTGGCTTCTTAACTGCCAACTTTGGCCGACAACTTAAAGTCGCGTCAAGCTGCAGACGCATCCAGTTTTTCACGCACATCAGCAACACGCAACAAGCAAAAACATCCTGATAAAGACGAACGACGACAATTTCAACATGTCAGTCGGCGACAGCAACAGGATGTGGCAGTGGAATGGCGATTCGGTCTGTGTTGGGTTTTAAGCGATGCGCCTTGTTGCAATCGTCACGAGGTTGAAACTATTATCCACGGAAATAAGCGCGCTTCAAAAACAACAAAAAACACATGAAATGTAAAAAGTTTTTGCCCCGCTTCAAGCTAAATTTCAAAATGTTTGTGTTGCAAGTGGATCTTTGCTGTTGTAGTTGTTTTCATTGCAACTACTTGTTGTGGCTATTTAGGTTTCAACATATTATTCCGCAGTAAATATTCTTGAAATATTTCAAAAACTAAATGGGTCGGCAACATTCAAATTTCAATAATTAAATAACACAATGTTACCACCGCTAATCCGATTTTATTTATTGTTTTTTTTTTGCAAATTATTTAATTAAAATTTAATTTTTATTCTCAACTTTGCTTTCATATTCGGTTGTCGTCATATCGTTTTCACTGAATTTTTAAATAAATAAATAAACCTATCTTAACTAGCTGTTTTATTTGTAAAAACTTAGAGTAGTAGAAAATTGTCCAGCGTCTATCAAATATATCAAGCCAAATCTATAAATTACAAACTTATCAACTCCATTCAGCAAATGTACATTTAAATATAAATTACATTATACTGTTGTCGAGCTATTTTCTAGTCGTTTCCCCTTTTAACTAAAGCACTCTTACTTGTTCCGCTTAAGTTTGTGGTCATAAAATGGCCGACACACATTTTGGCACATAAAATGTACATAATATATGTGCGTATATTCGCAAATAGTTGAGTTGGCTTAGATGGGAATGGAATCGTACGCTTCGGTCAGCTAATAGCAAAAGCAAGTCAAAGATAATTGCTGCCGGACTACTTTGTCGTTGTGTGCTTTGCATTTTTGTGGGGACGGCCGCCAGAAAAGATACACTCAAAATTTTACGAGCGCAAATGCCATTAAATATCCAAACGAATCTACATGAGGCGACTCTTTCTTGGCTACGTGGAAGTGGCCAAATCCAAAAGTCGCTGCCTTGCCACGGATTTGTCTAGTCCTTTGGCATCTACCACTGCCTAGTCGCCTGATACATGGTGTTGCCATTTTATTGCGGGCCATCAAAAAATGTTAAAAGCACGATTTCCATACCCATTGTCTGGACCCTGTAATTGCAGGCTGTCTGAAATTCACTACTTAAGAGCATGGAAAAGCAATTTCAGCTTGTAATCAAAATCCTTTGGCAGCAACATTCTATGTTAATGTTATGAGCTGTACAGTTAACAGTGCCGGTGGGCAGAGCCGAATAACAGCGCGTGGAGACTTTTCAGATTTCAGATTGCTGTTAGTGTAACAGTCTGTTGAATGTAAGGGACTCTGTAACTTTTCAATTAGAATTATAGAATGTTGAAGATAAACTTGCATTTCTATTAATATAATTCGTTTTTGTCAATAATTTGCTTTTATTTTGACTTGCATGTTTGTTTATGTTTAGCTATGTTAGTGTTAACATAAAAGATTTGGTTCAAATGCCGGCAGGCACCCAAATAGTAACTGACCCAGAAACGCGAGTGAGTTGTAAGAGAGTTGTCTGGCGACAACGCGACAAAGCGACAAAAGAGCAATGAGAACACTGTAGTGGACCAAAGTGAAACGAGTCTAACATTGTTGAGGCAGGTGACGAAGTGTTTAACTTCGTCCTTGATACGACAATATGTTACGCTGGGCACGGCTGCAAGTAAAGGCAACAACATCAGGAGGTGGCAGTGGCAGTGGCTGCTGCTGCGGCATCTTCGTCTCCTGAGTTTTTAGCGAAGAGTCGTCGAGCAACGAAAAAAATATATATATATGTGGAACAACAACAAAAACGACGAAAGGACGACGAAAAAGCTAGCGCTGCTGCAGCTGGCGTCGCTGCCGGCGTCGCCTTTTTGGCCACACGCTGTGCGCGCCGAACTGTTGGCCCCAGCATCAGTCTCGAAAATCCTTCTGTGCGTGCAGAGGTTAACGCGTGCAACACACACCTCGTGTACGCAACGTCCAAACGACCAACACAACCACCAAAAAAAAAAGACGTAACGAAAGCCGGCACGTGAAGTGAGTGTCGACTCGAAGCCTGATAGTCTCATATTGTGGCGAGTGTTAATCCTTTGCTGCGAGCAGGTTGCCAGTTACCTGCCCAATGAACCGTGGCAGAGGCATTGAACTGTGGCGCGCCTTGACTGGACATGAGACATGGACCGGTACATGGACAGAGACAGGTACGGGGACAGGTACTGGGCAGCAGGGCAGCAGGGAAAGGACATTGACTGCTGTTGCCTCGCATCAGTTATTGTGAATGGGTGGTGGAGGCTATTAAGAATTTATGTCCATTGAGAAGTCTTAACCAGTGTACAAGACTGACTACGTAGAGAGTGCTTTCTTATTGTTACTCCGCATGTTTCTGACAGTCTGCTGCTTTTGAGCCAAAATACTAACAAAAATGAAAATGAGGCAAACAGGTCAGCGGGCTAAGCAACTGAAATTGTGGACCAGCAGCAGGAGGTAACGGCCTGTTCACTTGACTTCTCGAGTGCTACCAAATTAATTAACATGACAATGACGAAGGTGAATTGCGTGTTTTAAGGGTTGCCAGCTTTCAAAAGAAATTGGCGCCTCGTCGCTTTCCATTTTCTCACCGCTCAACTCTCAGCTCTCAAACGACGAGCATTCAAAAATGTACCAAATGTGTTGTTTTTTTATTATTATTTTTTTTTTCTTTTTGCTCCCATGATTTTCGAAGCATTTACAAGTTTTTAATTAGACCCTTTATGTGTCGGTGGGGCAACAAAAAAACCCTCGTAATTAATTGTTTATTGTTAGCGATTTTGAGGCGTGTCGAACGTGAAAGAATTTGCATCGCCGTTTTGCCCTACTGAAGGCATCTCATTAAGAGTGGGCGTGGCTATTCAAATTGCGGAGTGCTGACACACAGAGCTATAATTAAGTGTGAAGTTAATAGCCATTAACATCAGGTTGTCATTTAAAAGCTTGGCCCAAGTGCAAGCACATGAATAAATTTCAATTGTCAGCCAGATTCTAGTTAAATAAATACACCTATTTCTAAGCATATAAATAGATGATTACATTACAATATTCAAATTATTCAAATGCTATTTCAAGCGACTGCAATCCCTCAGTAAAAATCACGAAATTAATTCGTTCAAGAAATATACAAAATCAATGAAATCATTTAACAATTTTGAAGTGTACAATTGGATTGTTTTAGTTCACTTTCGTTTTCTTTCATCCATCGATTGACTAATTGTTTAATACTTTTTTTTCAAACAATATCATGAATTCTTAGATATCGTCAGGTGCTCGATAAGCGATTACAAAGTTTGTTTTAGGAATTTGTCAACTGCTTTTCAAAAATAAAAGATTAGATATTTTTAACAAGTGGACAATGGACAATTCACACAATTTTTGTCTAAACAATAAAGTTATTAGCAAATCAATATTAAAAATATTTCCATATTACAAACTGTAGCATTCTTAAAGCTGGGCGTCTTGTGGCTTTAAGAATATTCAGTTATGTGTAGTATAAATCGCTCGTCACGTTTCCACATCACTCAAAGGAATCCCCGCCCATAATATTTGTCTAGCAATAAGGGGATGGTTGTCAGCTGCTGCTGTTCGAGTTGCTGGTTCGAGAGCTGGCACTTAAACCCTTTTGACAATGTCACAAGGGTAGCATCAAGTTGATGGCTCTGACGGTTACGCGGTGATCATCATGATGATAATGATTATGATGATGATGTGGCTAAATTCAAAGCAGCCATCACATATGAGCCAAAAGAAGCATATTCTTTTTAAAGGCATAACAATATTGATAAAAGAAAAACGCGAACAAAAATTACCAATACCAAAATAGAAACGAGATGAACTCATACGTAAAGTAACTGGGATGCTGGGAAACTGAAAGGCCGGAATGCTCAAAGGAGTCGGTCCTTGTTTGAGTTCAAGCATCCTTTAATGGAGGGTAATGACAACTCAAGTACATGTGCATAAATGTTTTATATTACATAAGCGAACGACTGTTAAACCTTGCAGGCTGTTGACTTACAACAAATTCATTGTTCGATGCCTGCTTGCAGATTTACTGGCAAGTGGCTAATTTATTTGTCAGCCGCGACTGAGGGGAATGGGAACGGAAACTCATTAAATCATACATTTTTTAAATAAATATGCAATGGTTTATGCTTTTTTATGGGGCGCGGCAAGAAATTGAAAATGCAAAGCACTTCAAGTGACAAACACACACAAACACACACACACACACACACACACAAACACACACACACACAAATACAAATGCAAACACAAAAGCGAGCATAAATACATGTATGCTTAGAGAGGGAATGGGTCACGAGGCGACGCAACAATAATTTATAAATGAATGAATAAAGGGGGCAGGACGCAGGACACAGGCAAAGGCACAGGCACAGTGGCAGTGGCAATGGCAATGGCAAATAAAAATAAATAAATAAAAATGGCAATGCGGCATAAAATGTGGCGAGGAGGGGAGATGCGAACAAACGGCGAAATGTGAATGCGGCGCGTTTATTTTATTGCGTATACGCAACGTCCCCCCTCCACCCAAAGTAGGCAAAACACATTTGCTGTCTCTCACCCCAAATGACTTATTTGCTCATGTGTATATTCTGCTGTGTGTGTGTGTGTGTGTGTGTGTGTGTTATATGGCCACAGCAGCAGCCACGCAGCGGCTCAACTTATTTTCCACAAAATTAAACCATCAAAAATTTGCCAACAACAATGCCGGGGTAATTTATTTGACTCATGGCGTTTTGCCGGGTTGTTTAGAAAGCGCCAGCCGCAGCCGCAACAACAACAACAATGTTATACACGCCTGCAGTACACAACAACAACAACAACAATAATAATACCAAAAAGAAAACACACTCAAACAAGTAAAAACACTGCCGTTGAGCATTAGAATCGACTACGTTATACTCTGTTCTTAAGATAGATTGATAGATAGATATATAGATAGATAGATAGATAGATACATAGATAGATAAATAGATAGATAGAAAGATTTAGCTGGCATTATCAACTATGACTTACGATAAGATTGCATCGAGTTGCTCACTTGAAGAGTGAATAATTAAATGAGTCAAAGTCTACTTTTTAAAACTAATTCTTCTCAAGAACAGAGTAGAATCTTTCAGTATTCGTTTATGAGTTCAAAGTGTAGATTTCAATTTAGTCAAATCACCAATATGCAGACTTAACTTCGATATTAGAGTATTCAAAAACAGTATTTAAAGCAAACACATAGCGAGAGGCTTGTGCAACAACAGCCAGAGACAAAAAAAAAAAAAAAACAAAAAAACAGAAACAACAACAACATTGGCTGCGGCTGTGGTCATGTTAGTGAGGGGCACGGGGCAACGGTTACGGGTTACGGGTGACGGTGTGGCTGCTGATCTGGGCATGGGTGCGGATATGGGCAGCCGGGCTTAATCCCAACACCGGTTGACTTGATGTACACGAGGCATACATCAACGGGTTTTCCGCGGATGGACTACATACTAACATTTTTTGGCTTGCGGCCCTTTGACGTGGCGCACTTTTTGTTCCCGAAATTAAACAAACTGCTTGCTGCACGAACAGCAGCCTGGGAACTGCGCCACACTGTGATGATGAATTGATGATAATGCCGCAGGGGATTTAGGCAAATACTCGTCCACGTAATACTTTGGCACTCACATCCCCTTAGCTTCCTGTTTTTATGGCTTGACGAACTGGGCCTGGAAAGAGTTAAGCATTTATTTATTTACACACACATTTTTGTCTGTTTATTTTGCTGTCGTTTTTTTTTTCTTTTATTTTTCTCTCCTCTCCACTTTTATCGTACAGTTTATTAAGTCTCAAGTGGCGAGTCTCAGTCTCGCTCTGCCACAACCATGCTTACAGCCAATTTCATGCAAAGTTGCGCGCGCCTAAAGCTGTCGTCCTTGATGGATGGCTTTTGAGGCAAGCATCCAGCATTTGGCGGCAACCAATTTGATTTGCGAATCATCCACAAACTCCATGTGGAAGGCAACAGTCAATCGGTGAATGGCCTGCAGCACAGACCTGTCGCTACACATCTATAAGGGAGAGCACGTCCTCGAATTGGAGCTTGCATATCGAATGGTTGGCTTACTGCAATCCAATATTAGATACAACCCACGTCAGACAGATGAATCAAGTGCGAATCAACACTCTGCTCGAATAAAGGATTCAGCTCTTTATGTATCTACTACCCGACAATGTTCGGACTTATTCATCCATTTGAATTCCACTATAAGTTTCATAGTCAAAAAGTAGCTTTTCAACTCATCTTGTCAAACATGTTTCTCTAGATTAAGTCTAATTTGAAATGCTGGACAAAATTCTGAAGATCTATGCAGCTTAGAAAATCTTTAAATTGAATTGAACAAATAAATTAGTATTTGGCAATACCAGTCCGGGAAAATAAATATTATATTACACTCTTTGCTCTATTTTTCTGTCTAAAATGGAAATAAGTCATTAATTTCATGGGAAGGCTTTTCATTTCAGCTCTTTATTGTTTATTTATGTATATATATTAACTATAATTCAGCTCCGACCATAAGTAGAGCTTTTAAATAATTGAACTTATAAAAAAGATTAATTTTATACTTTATACTTTACTTATACCTCACCCTTAACAGATTCACATTTTATTCGATTTTCTGTTGGGGTTTTCCCTTCTATAAATATCTAGAAAAGCCTTTTAAAATCGTATGCAAGCGAAGTCCGATTTATTTTTCTATGTCAAAGTACTTAAAGTGGGTGTTGCACAACAATGTTTCTTATCAATATGTGCTTCAATCATAGACAGAACAACTATGTTAAGAACATGCTGGCAATCCGCATGAGGCATATGCCCCAGGGATTGCAGGTGCAACAATCAGCTTCGTGCTTTACATGTCTTGCGTGTCTGTCTCGACTGTAAGCCAAGGCTAAGTCGGATCGTTGCCAATGTCTGTAAGTCGACGAGATGGATATAAATTCTTCTGTTATCTCCCAGCAGCAGGAACAACATCTACCATAACAACAACAACAACAACAACAACAACAACATTAGCAACAGCATACAGCGATAAATCTTTAACATGGATTTTGGCAGTAAGCCGCCAAGAAGTTACCTTTTTGTGTGGATGAATGGCAAATGCAGGCCAACAAACTTAGTTTGATAAACTTTCAATGAAATTTACTGCTTGCAAAAGAGAAAATATTAAAGACCAAGTTAATTTAAATAGGAATTACAGCAACTGCAACTGAAAGAGACTAAAACAAGCCATAAATATTATCAACAGCATAAATTTGACAAGACAAACTAACAAAAATAGACTAAAGCCACACAAAAAGGAAGGAAAGAAGAAGAAGAATTTAGCAGCAGGCAAACTGGCACTTCCTGCCACCGAACAACTGGTGCGCCTCCTTTGTGGCAGGCGCGCATTTCCGTTCCTTATCGCGGCAATGTAAACGCGTTTCCGCCTCATGTTCGCACGCGACATCAGCTTAAGACAACATTAAACAGTTAGCTTGTGCCGCATAACCGTTAGAAATTTAAAAAAGTTACAAAAAATGAGCAACCCGCTAGCAACACTGGCCAACACAGAAATGTTGCCAATGCAAACGCCTCTGCTGCTGCTCCGACTCCTCGGCTCACAGCTCCTGATCGTGAGCATCCTAAATGGTAAGTACACTGAGCAAAATAACTGGGTTAGAAAATGTACCCGTAATATTCGTAAGAACAAAAAACAATAAATCTAGCACAAAAATAAATATCAAATCGAATTAATCTAGATATGTTTTAAGCAAGTAACTGTTTTAAGTTCGATTATACTTAACTTATATTTATGAAGCACAGAAAATGCAAATAATTTTGAAATATTTATGATTGTGATTACCCGTAAACTGTTGCTGGAGCTCTGCATAAATGTCATAAACGCTGCACCTATAATTTGAGGCACGATTTATTTGTGTTTGCAACTTATTTACAGAACTATTTACGAGAATTGCGAGTGGCAGCAGCAGCAGCAGCAGCTGCAACATGCCGAACAAAAACAGCAGCAACAATTCAATAAATGCAACAATTTGCATCGACAACAGTCATAAATTTATCTCAAATGAACAAATATTTTCTTGCTGCTGCCGATGCTGCTGATGGTTGCTATCGTGGCAAATAAAATGCGATATGGATATGCGAAAAGCTTATCATTGCCACAAAAGGCAGCAACAATCGTAATAACAACAGCAAATGCAATAAATGCACTGCATCGAAAAGAGCTCGAGTTTTGACAATGCATTTCAATTTGTAATGCATTAAAGACAAAGTGCATACAGAATCAGGCAATACATAATAAATACTTACATTCAATAAATATACTTGTGTACATAATGCAAATTTCACCACCACATGTAAATTGCCAGCAGTATGGTATATAAATAAATACATATGTATACATATACATATATATGCACATTCTTATCAATTGCTTGTTCGCATTTATTGAATAACAAATTGGAAGTTGGAATTTATCAAAGGGCTGAAAATATCGTGAGTAATTCATGGAGATATGCATAAGAAGCATAACAATTGCAAAAAAAAGAATGAATATTTTTAACTTATGTTGGGGAAATATTAACAAGTAAAAAAAACTCTGTACCCACTTATAAGATGTTCATTACAACAGTAAATATATTTGTTTGTATGCAAATTCTATATATATATATTCTTACGACTGCACTGTTATATATCCCAAAAATGCAATAAGCTAAATCAATAAACTGAACCTCACTCTGCTAAAAATAATAACAATTTCACTCTGCTGCAACTACTTTTAAGATTTAACAACTAATAATTTCATGTCATCAAAAATATAATTTGACAATTGCAATTGTTTTTCCATGTTGTTCTCTTGTTAGCCTGGACTCTAACAATTCCTTGAGGGAGTGCAGTTTTAGTTATGTACTATATGATTATATATATATATATATATGTATATATGTATGTAGACATATGCTTGGTATATCTGAGCAGGGTGTACAATATTTTGATATCTCTCAGTTCGGTTTGTGAGCAGTATAAAAATATGTCAAATGCAAATTATGCGCATAAATATAAATAAATATATGAATCAACAAATAAATATGTCGCATAAAACGATATGTGGTTGCCACAGCGACCCGCGCACACTTGCCATTTGCCACATGCCACATGCCACTTGCCATTTGGTGTAAAAGTCAATTTGCTTTTTGCTGTCGCCCAAAAGTCGCTAGTGTCATAAACATGGCCAAAATGGCGTGTGGCCGCCAAAGTAAATAAAAGCCAAAGCCGATAGCAAGCGGAAGCGGAAGCGGAAGCAGCAGCAAGCCCCATAGGATAAGTGGCGGTATGTTCCGCACTTGTGGCAAATGCAAAATAATTGCATATTTATGTGAGCAATCGTAGCAGCTTCCATAAATATAAATCTGCTCCTCATGCTCCTTTTAATAATGCACCAAATGTGATTATAGAAACATATGTTTGAATATCTCATGTCTGCATTTCACCATCTGAACAATTTCCACTAAATTTGTGGCAGCTCACATTTCCCATCATTTCTGGATCAGCTTTTCTTTCTATTTCCAGCATTTCATTTTCATTGCACGACCTTGGCCAAGTTCATCTAATTACTTATTCGGCAATCGATATTCATTATAATTTCCATGCTGAAATGCCACAAAATCGTTACCTCAAACTGTATTTAAAATATGGAATTGTGTCATTAAAATAGTTGTTCAAATAATATCTGTATAAAAAATGTTAAATGATATCAGTTTTATTTAATATAAAATATCCGGAGTTTAGAAAGCTGTTAATTGATTCCAAGAGGGTGATTAGTTGAGGTGTTTGCATGTTATTTATTTATTGGTCCCTGGTCATTTTTAAATGATGATGAAGACAATTTTACATATATTTTTGGCTTAAAAAAATTGGCTAATTAAACGATCAGATTCTGGGTATGTGAATATATACAAAATCTGTGCACACACAAGGAGAATTAATCATTATAGTCAATTGTGGAATTGGCTGACATCTGCTTTCAGTTCCCAATCAATTGTCCTCATTTTGGCGCAATCCTTTCAAAAGAACAAAGCGTATTTTAGTTTTTTGGGGGGTGCACATAAAAAACGTATGTGTGGAAGTACGTTCCAGAGATAGCGATAGAAAGAAAGAGCAAGCGAGACACAGAGATAGCGATAGAGAGAGAGAGAGAGAGCAGAAAAATAATCCAATGAAATTCAGTTAAAATCACTCAAGAGCATGAATGGCAGCATTTTATCTCGCCGCTTGGCTTTTGTTTTGGACTGCGGAAAAGGAAGCGCGTTGATGATAATAATGCCAACACTTGGCTTTTGTTTTAGTCACCGCAGCGCCAACAATGACAACAACAAGAACATGACACTTTAATAGCATAAATGCGGCACTAAACAAAACCAAAATCAACGAATAATGTTGTTGGGGAAGGGGAACTGGCACAGGAACTGGAATAGGAAGGAGCAAGTGAAAGGGAGTGGGAACCGGAGGGGGGCAGGCAGACAGAGGAGAACGCCAGCAGCGCACAGCTGTCATAATGAAACAGTCAAGGACAATGGCGGCCAGCGGAAATACAAAGTGTACGTGTTCCGTACAGGCCCAGTGACCTCACCACACTCCACATGCCGCGGTCCTCCCTGGGATGCTACTCCAGCTGTCTGTCGCACCGACGCGATAAAAGCGCCAAACGAAATGTTGTCTGGGTGAAGGGGGGGGAGGGGGCTGGGGGTAGTCGGCGGCTGCCATTTATAAGAGCATCAGTTACAATAACACTGGCCGCGCGTTGTGGGCGTGGCCCGCCGACAACAATAGCCAGGCCATTGTCATAAATTAAAAATGAGGAAGTATATGAAATTTAACAAAAACAAACGGCCCGCGGAACAGCAGCAGCAACAAAACCAACAACGGAAATACAAAAAGCGCTGATAAATAAATTTTCTAAAAAAAAAAGATTGTATAATAATAATAATAAAAGTAAAAAACAGCACATGGCATAAGGCTGTAATTTTAAGGCCGCCTTAAAGTCAAAAGCCTCCCCTGGAAACAAAACAACAATTGAAACAACGAAAGAACAACAGCAACAGCAAAAGCAACAAAAACAAAAACAAAAACAACAACAAAAGAAAAACAAAGATAGCCGTCAGCCAAGTTACTTTCTCCATCTAGTTGGCCTAGGTCAATTTCTCAGCCCAAACGCAAAAGTGGCCACACTTAATTTGCCCGCTTATTTTCCCAATCTCTCGTCTTTATTTAAAGCTGATTAAGAGTGGGAGCCGCAAATGTTGTCCCACTTTTGAGGTGAAATTCAACACGTGCAACAAATTTCAAAATTTCCAGCTCACGCGTATTTGAGATATGTGTCGCCAAGTAACACAACAGCAGCTACTTCACACTGTCTGCTATGCCACATGCCACTGCAACAACAAATAACCGCTCACAAAGTCTCTGGTTAGCCACCTGGCATCTAAGTCCAAACCGCAATGGCTTTGATGGAATTTTCAAATTACAACTCAAAGCAGAACAAAACTAACAAGATTTTCGACAACGACTAAAAACTACTGTTAATAAAAAATAAAAAAACTAAATACAAAATTGATAAGTGTATTTAATTAAATAACATCATTTTAGCCTTTAACATTTTGATGCTCCTCGAAAATCCACAAAATATGAGTATAAATAATAATATATTTTATAATAAATAAATTATTTTCTTTTTTATATTTACTCTTCGATATTCACATTTCGTAATATTCGCCGAGCTCTAATTTCCATATATAGAAACCCGATCCATATAATCTGTCAACACAAACTTGACTCCTTTCATCGTTATTGGAATAAAGAGTAGCACAACAAAACACTATTTTTTATCAATGACAGCTCCTGTTTGGCATTCTCTGTTTTTCGGCATTTCACTTTATTTTATACGTATATTTATAGTACGATTTTTTTCATTATTATTATTATTATTATTATTATTATTTTTAAGCTGATTTGCTCGCACGGCACGTTTCATTTTTAGTTTAGCTCGGTGTAGATTTTCGGGTGGACTCTCGCCCATCGCCATCTTTGGTCCTTTGGGCATTTGTTTATGTTGAGGCTTATGGGTAACAAAACAGAAAAAAATGAATGGAAAAATGGCAGCCAAAGTGGCTCTTAAAATTTAAATATGTGCGCAGGACTTTAATCTGCGTCCACGTGGCGTATGATGAGTTTCTGTGTGGCGTACCAGGAAGGAAGCTAAATGAAGCAAGGGACATTTTTAATTTGTCTGGACAGCTCAACCCGTGCTTCTTGGTTAGCGCTTTGTATGCATGGACAAAATGCGTCAAATTGCACGTTGCTGCCACACAATGAGGCAACACAAAACATAAAACACAGAACACAATTACAAATGAAAATATTCGTAATAATAAGCCATTTAGCACTTTGTTTCAGTTTTGTTCGTCGCTTCCCCCTCCCCTGTTATATAATTTATATTGTTAATTCCTTGAGCAGCCGCCAGGCAGCACCACTTTCCCCCTTCCATGCCCCAACCCCACCCCGGCTCTTTTCCTCTGTCACCCGCACTTGTGCCGCACATCAGCGGCTACCATAAAAGCTTCATAAACATTTTATAGCTTGCAGTTGTTGCAGGAAACTGCGCTAGGACCATAATTGCTGCCAACCATTTTCCAGTTTAGCCAGCTAGAAAGCCAACTAGCCAAATTACGTAGAGGGCTCGCTGAGTGCTTGTCGGAAAGGGGAGGGGGAAAGGAAAGGAGGTTCTGCTGTGCGTTTCTAAGCGCCTTTATGGCATTGTCAAAATGTCCCTGTGTAAAACAAACTTTTACGCCACTCGCACCTAAAACGGTTGCATCTTTATGAGAACTTAAATATCTAAAATATGCAACAATAATAAAAATCGCATTTAGGCACGGTTACAAACTTTCTACTCCAATAACTTTTGTCAAAACTAAATTGATTTTCACAATGCAATGTTTTGATCAGGATTTGATGCTTTGAAAAATTCAACATAATTTCACATAACAAAAACCTTAAATGGAATGATACAGATTAATATGTGTACATACAAATTGATAAAGGATAAAGATATGTATTAAAATTATATGTTTGAGATTGAAATGGAAATACCACTTTGTAATAGTTGGTTTTTTAAAGTAACTAAATCAGTTAAAATCACGATTGTAGATTTTATCCCAGCCCAGCACATTGTTTAACCCCTAAGAATAGAATGTTCCAAGTATGCGAAATTGAATTAACGCAGAACCAAAAATTGTAACTTTTTGCAACATTCCTACACAAAAGTAAGGTTCGAAAAATAGGAGACGTTAGCAAAATCCGTAGCTCTGCCTCATTATAGCTGTGCTCGTTACCGTTTAATTGAGCCCCGTTGTTCTCAGGTGTAAATTACAAATCTGAACAGCGCATAATGAATGAAGCAGGCCGACTGGCTAAACGGATGACTAAATGAAATGAAATCGGAGTGAAAACGCTTTCAGTTCAGGCATCGCCCGGGCGTGGACAAAAGTTTTGTGGGGCGCGACAAACTGTGGCACAAGAAGTTGATTAGAAAACCGGCCGCAATGTCGACAAGGAAGTGGAGTGCGCGAGTGGCACAAACGGGGAGGGGTCTCTGGTCTCTGTTCTGGTCTCTGGTATTGGCAGCAGCCTAATGAGAAACTTGAAAATTTACGGTCAACGAGTTGTCAAAGTTCCGGCACCGTGGCATAGTTTTAGATGCCAAGTCAAACAATTAAGCGCCGCTCGGCGCCCTTCCAATGAATTCCATTTTAAATAAATAATTGCCAGCGAAATTAAGCAGCGACCAAGATGGAGGCCATAATCTGGGTGGACTGGACGATGGCACAGGACACTGAATGGTTGAAGTAATGACAGGAAGTACCGATAAAAAAAAAAGAAAAAAGAAAAAGAAAACGCATGCATTAAAATTGATAAGAACCGGGCGACTAATAAAATATAAAAGTGCAAAAAAAGAGGCTCTCACAATCGCCAACAAAATGTTCATTAGCGTTGATCGGAAGCGGAAATGA
This sequence comes from Drosophila kambysellisi, assembly GCA_035042185.1. Taxonomy (NCBI): domain Eukaryota; kingdom Metazoa; phylum Arthropoda; class Insecta; order Diptera; family Drosophilidae; genus Drosophila; species Drosophila kambysellisi. The sequence goes on along the minus strand of JAWNLS010000137.1, from coordinate 1,094,110 downwards.
CTGTGGCCCCAAAAATGACCGGGTAGATAAGAGCATTTGTTGTGCCTTACACACCCACACACACACACAGCCACAGGCACAGGCACATCTAAATGGTGGCTGGCAGTTGAAAGTCGAAATTCGGTCCGCGGCAGAAATTTTGAATGTCACCTGAAACACAAGTCCAGACTCATTAATAATTCGGATGCCACAAATGGAGTCAAGCGTATGGGGAGAGTGAGAAGAGTAACGACAAATAAAATTACAATCAGATGCTGCTTGAAATTAAGGACACAATGCCACAAAAGCTTTTAAGTCCTGTCCAAGCTGAAATAACTAAAAGCAAATGACAGAAGTTAATGCGATTGCCGTTCAATTAGAGATGGTCAGAAACAAAAATAATAATAAAATCTATGCACAACTTAAATAAATGTTGCAATTTGAAAATAAATTCCCCAATTATGCTCCAACTCCAACTTAAACAACAAATATTAATTAGTGACTAAAAGTCAAAAGCCGCACGTACTAGAAATGAAAAAAAAAAAAAACCAAAAACAAATGCTAATCGACAAAACGTGTTCTCGAAATGCGTGTCCTTTTCATTAAGCACGTGTCCATCTCTAGTTTGGCCAGAATAGGTCAACATTGCGTGTCAGCGAGTGTGCAAGTGTGTTTGCGAGTGTGTGTTTGGGCGAGTGTGTGTGTGCGAGTGTGTGTGTGTGTGTGTGTGTGCATTGAGTGTGAGAGCATGTGTGCGCAACGTTTTGGCGACCCAACTTGATGCTATCATCAATTGTCAAATAACCAACTGTGTGAGATTTGTGTACCAGCTGTGTCCAGAGAGAGAATGACACAGAGACAAAGAGAGAGATAGACAGAGAGAGAGAGAGAGAGAGAGAGAGAGAGAGAGAGAGAGAGGGAGAAGCAAAGCGTTGAAGCATTCATGGTGTTGCAAATCAACGCACATCCACACACACACACACACACATACGCAGGCAGTCATGCAAAATCCCCCACACCACTCCACACCACACCACACCGCACCGCACCACATCGCACCACACAAACACATAGATGGAATGACCAGCGTGCATATGTGGCATACCCATAGAACAACTCACTTTGTGGGCTATTTGTTTTGGTCATACGCTCATTTGGCTTTTGCCAGGCAAATCGAATGTGGGAGCAGCACTAGTAGTGAAAACACACAAAAAAAAGAAGAAAATACCAAAAAGGTTTCACATACGTATCCTTGGACGAGGACGAAATCGGAAAGTGTGCAAAAATCAAGCGAGACCCAGCGCAGCAAAAACAAACAAACAAAATCGTAAAGAGCAGATCCAAAGCAGAAGGGTCCGAAGGTGGTTGGAGGAGAGCAACCGCAAATGTACAACGTAGAAGCAACCGAATCATTGGGCAAGGTTGGTACTGCCAATGTCGATGCTGCTGCTGTTGCTGCCACTGCTGCTGCCACTGCCACTGCTACTGCTGCTGTTGGTGCCACTGCTGCTGCTTCTGAAGCCAGAAACCGAGCTGAGCAATCGTAAATCTTCTTATATGCAGCAGCGTTTTAACGATAATTTGCTTTATTGGAGCAGTTTAGATTTGGGCAGCGGACCGGGCCAAAACTGGAACCACAAGTCAAACGACAACTAGACCGAGCAATATATGTATGTGTATATATATGTGCGTGTGTGTGTGTGTGTGTGTGTGTGTTTTATGCGAGTGTATGCGTGTATTTGGGTTTTGGGTCTGCTGACTAGTTTTGCCAATGGCCGAGACTGGGCTTTGCCTTTTGAATGTTTCAACGTTTCCGTTTAAATGGTTTTTATAGCAAATTTATGTAGAGGAAAAACACTTCGAAGGTTCACCGAATGACCAGACGCAGCAATCCGAATCCATAAAAATCGCTCACAACCACATGCGACCAATCTGGATCTGTGCTCCGCTCCCAATGTGTAGTCACTGTAGGTGTGAACAAAGATTTGCCACTTTTGCTGGTGATTCTCTGCTTCCACTGCTGCTTGCCCCCACCGAAATGCCTCAATATGTACCATGAATAATGACCGTACAAATTGCTGCCTATTTGGAACTGAATCTGCTTCCTCTGCAGCTGCCGCTGCTGCATTTATTGCTCAGAATGTTTCGCATGTAACCACAAGAGCTATCAGGTAATTACTACATCGTTTAACTGTTGACAATCAATTGGCATATAGCTGACAAGGGTCTAAAATGCGGTCACTATGTGGGCTCTTAAAGTGATTAAACGTATTTTAGAAATTTTACATTTTACACATCTGACCAAGGGTGAATATTCAATGTACTAAATTCATATTTAAATTATTACGATTTAATATGAATTTTCGTTTGATTGAAATAGCTTTTATGCATAATAGTTACATCAGCCAGCTTGCTTTATAGCCACACTTAATTAAAATACTTCCCTTATTTTTGATTATCACATGAATATATAATTTAAATGTGGGCATCGTAAATTGCCATCAGTCAGTGGCAAGAAAATAAATCTGTCAATAAATGCTCGCGAGCTTCCAATTATAGCAATAAAGAAATTAATTACAATTTTTAAAAATACGACGAAAGCTTAAGCGATAAATTCTTCAATTACGATACATTATGTATGTATATGTCCGATTTAATATGCAATTTTTACATTGAGATACTTTAAAAATGATTTACAGCGCTTTGTTGTTGATCTGGTAAATTACCCAAAGAGGATCAAAAGTTAACTGGAATGCTTAAAACATGAGATCCGGATTCGGCATGTCTTTCAATATCAAAAATATCCCTATTCGTGACACATTTTAAATCCTTTCCGTATTTTTGCATTACTCGGTTATTTAATTTTTTGCGCTGCACTTATTTTTGTACACCGGATGTGGTTGCCAGAACTGGAGGCCTTTGAATTATGTTAAGCTTTGTAGCAGTACTTATATTCACACACACACACACCCACACACTCACTCACCCACACTACACACACTAACACACACACACAAGCGCATTGCATCCCTTGCTTAAGGCCGGCTGGCAAGTGACATTTGCCGGCATGAAAGTCAACAACTGTTGGTGGCAGTTGCTGTTGTTGTCGTTGTTGTTGTTGTTGTCGTTGTTGCTGTTGCAAGTCTTGCGAGTGCGGCTTTGCACTGTCAACAATGCCAAGGTGGCGGCTGACTGTTGTTGGCTGTTGTTGCCTGTTGGCTGTTGGCATTTTGCTGTTGAAAGCCACTCACAACTAATTCACATGCACCTGTTACTCATGCGACCCGTTGCCCAGTTAGGCAGCAACACGTAATTATTTTTGTTCAGCACAATTTGCGACTAGTTGCAAACTACTTATGCGCCAAATTATATACAAATATATATGTATATGTGTATATACAAACTGAATATTTATGCCCATCAGCTGGTTCGAATGGAGACAAACCTCAACACATTAGCGCTCAAGCAGCCATTTGAGGCTGATTGGCATCGGGTGTGGCCTAATTATATTCAGTTATAAACCGAAACGCTTAAGTGTCAACTTTGCACATAAAAACTACAGTTATCGTAATAATAATCACAATAATAATATCATCAAGAGTATCATTTAACAATAGTTGAACGGACTTCATAAAAACAAGCTGTTAATGCCGACCATTTTCATAATATCATCAATGCATGGAGAAAATAGCAGAAAATAGCAGAAAATAGCAGAAAATATACAGAAAAGTGAATTAATATTTTGTATTCAGCTTTTGTTTTGGTCTCGACGGGGTTGTCATAAATTGCACATCAGGCAAATGTTAACGGACAAAACAGCCGTAAAATGTTTAACCCAAACTTTAACGAGCCAACAGCCGCAAATTGATTCATAAACAATTAGTGAACATCAATTTTGACCAAATTGTGGGTCAAATTGGGTATTCGGAAATTTTCTTCGTCGGTCAGCTGATCTTTTTGTTTAATGGCATTGTAAAAGTTTAATTAGGGACATTAATTAAACATTTAATACTTGAGCAAAGTCACTAAATGTTAACCTTATTAATAAGGAAATCAATATTGAAAATGTGAAAGCAACTTAATAACTATTATAATGCAAATATGGGGTTGTTCTCCAACTAAGAAAATCACTCAGTAAATCCATGATTAAACTATATATAATATAATGTTTAGTCTATCTCTTAAATTTGTCCTATTAGGTCCTGCCTTGTGTGGACTTAAAGCCTTCTTTTATCCGTTTATACATTTCATGCATATCAATAATAAACAGCAGCTCATCCACGCGCCATTTGAAATATGATTTATGTGCCCCGCAGCATTTGAGCTCAACTCGACGACTGATCCACCCAACCACACCGCTAACACCACCAGCACCACCAAACCACCCCGCCATCTGTCGTTCCGTCTGTCTCTGTGCTTGTGCGGCTGATAAAACTGTCGAAACTTGTAAGTGTTACAGAGGTGATTTACTTGCGTCTAAACGAAATCGAATGCGGCCTTAATAGCCCACGGACAGACAACTCGCATAATTTTACACGCAGACAGGCGGACGGACAGGCGGACAGACGGACAGAAGGCATAATGGCCAGACAATGGCCGGGCTTTGCGGAGTAGAGTCGTTTCTTATTAGCAGTCAAGGAATTTGAAATTATAATGCCACTCGACAAATCGGTAAAGTTTTGTTGGCCTTTGCCTTTTTCCATGGCTCAGTCAGCCATAAATTTAAAACTGATTTTTATATCGGCTTTTGATATGTGCCCCAACACTTTAAGCATTTGAATTTACCACATAAAAATGTGAAAAGTTTTCTCGTTTCATCTCTTTGCACAATGGCCCAACTAAAAACTATATAATCTGAGAAGGCTTTTTAAGCTTTTAAGTCGCCCTTTCAATCAAGAAATTGTTAAACTTTAACTATTAAAATTATAAATGCTTTGATTTACGACATTAATTGTTTATAGGAAATCGTTAAAATTTTATATTCAATATTATTTTATTTTATGTATTTTAAATTTTTAATTCTTCCATAATAATTCCATTCATTTGAATTCATTTTTTTTTTGTTGCCCATTTTGGAATTTATAAAATTTCATATTTTATTACTGATTAAATAAATTATTTATATTACTATAAATACTCTATAAAAATACACTTTTGTTTTACATATCTTTTTTTAGCCGTTATTTATTCAGCATGCATGTCAATTGTTCTTAATTTTGATTAGAGGATAACATTGTTCGTGATTTGCGTATGTCAAAAAAAAAAATAATAATAAAAAAAATCACTTTTATAGCTGGCTAACATGGATATATACAAATGTTGACGAAGTGAGGAGGCTTTTGGCCCTCAAATGAGTCAGCTAAGACGCAAAACTTTTTCATTACGCAATTTTTGCGCTTCGCTTATGTCATGCTCATAGTTCTAGTGCACACGCACACGCACACACACATACACGCACACACACTCACACACACACATACATACATAGACATACGCAGTTTTTTATGAAAGACAAGCACGTTAGTATATACAGTTAGTATGTGTAGGTATGGTATATATTGAGCTTGGCTTTTTGCTTAAAAACTTTTCTAATTCCATTAACGAAACGCACATGCGAAAATCTGGCTGACTGTCCCTTTGGCCTGGTGCTGCTGCTGCTGCCACGTTTTCGTAGCTAACAGAAGTTTCTGCCCCAATTGCCACAATGCATTGCCCCCACAAAAAGAAAAGAAACAACAACAAAAAAAAAAGCGAGCAAAACAAACTGCGTGACTTCAGAAATTGACTGGTGCCCACTTTCTGTGCAAACATTATTTGCACTTTAAAGTAAATAAATGCCTTTGGACGGGACTCCTCTTCGGGCTTCCAGCTTTAATGAGCTGTAGTTGTGTACAGATTTGCCACACTTCGTCATCCACAGACCAGTTTCATGCCTCAGCTCATCGTCCTTGCCCCATCGGACTGACTCATTGAAATTGTGTGGCTCGTTTAAAATTGTTAATGAAATGAAATTTAAATGTTCCTTCATTTTTATTCTTATCCCTCGACCGCCGATGCTAATGCTTTCTATGGATTGCTATGGTGAGTTTTCTTAATTTTTTTTTTTTTTTTTTGCTGTTGCTGCTTTTCGACTGGTGTAATTTGGTTTAATTTCAGTTAATAATTATTTTCACATTTTCGGCATTGCTTGTGTTCGGGGCAACGGCAGCGACTGTTGTTGCCTTGGCGCAGGGATCACAGTTAATTAGTTTGTAATTATTATAAATTGAGGATGAATGCTTGTGGCAAGTTTAATTGGATATTTGATGTCTTAAATTACGCAAAAATGAGCGTGAAATATTAGCGCGAGTAGCGCATACTTTTCTGCATAAGCCACAGTAGTCGTAGTAGCCATTCTTGCCAGTTAGTCATGTTGAAAGTAAATTAATTTTTAATGCCTTCACAATGTCAGGCTGCCTCATATTTATGTGGCAAGCGTGGCATGGCCTCAGCTCTCTTCCAACTCGGTTTCGTTGTTCCGTTCAGTTCTGTTCTGTTCTGCATGCTCATGTCGTTGACCACTGTGCTTTGTCACACGTGCCACACCCACTGAGCCCCTCCCCATGTGCAACAATTAATCATAATCTCATACATAGCTTCCAGGCAGTACTTGGGCCACGTAGCAGAAGCCGGCAGTTTTTCACCAGACCCAAACCATAAATTTTACACTCGGGGACTGCGTCGTCTTGAGCAGAGTCGTAAGTTGGCAACATAGGAACGCCCTTAACCCTATGCCTCCCACTTGCCACATGCCACATGCCCCTACCGCTCTTTCTCCATAAGCCAACGCAAAAATATGTTTAAATTTACTTCAGTTTTGCAACTGTTGTTATTGTATTCTGATCATTTTCTGTGCCAGCTTCACACGTAGTTTTCTTATAAATTATCATGAAATATGCCGTGACTTACCTATGTATACTATGTGCAAGGCACTAACACACACACACACACACATTTGAAATTATTCAACTTCGATTGCAAATACCATAAAATATTTCTAGAAGCTCTTACCTAAAAATCAAAACCTGTGAATACATTTTAAAATATGAGTGTAAATCAAATCCATGTTAACAAGATGTAAAACATTTTGTTCAATTAAATTATGTATTTTTATTTAAATATAAATAATCAGTATAAATTGATTTCTTTCGTAAAATTAAATATTAAAAGCTAAGCAACCTTCTGAAATTATAATAACATTTGTTTCCACATTATCCACATTACAGCATAATCCAATACAAAACTTCTTGTCCGATTTAATTGTTGTATTTAATGTGGAATATTAAAATATTTTGATTACTATTAAATATCAAATTAAAATCTACAAGGAATTTTGTTAAAGGTAATTGCTGGTGATTAGCAATGTTTGTCAGTTGCAAGTTGCAAATAGCAAACTGATAATAATAGCTCAAGTTGCATGAACCAATTACAACGTTGCACAGATTTCTTTGTTAAATGCAGTTGCCCAAAAAAAGCAACAGACTTTTTTTTGTCGCTTTTGGATACTGGCAACTTTAACTCTTTGCAAATATTTTATTACCAATAATACACTTGCCCCAACAGGGAATGCAAATGTGAATGTGATTGTGAATGTTAACCTTGCAATATGCGACCAGACAACCCAAAGCTGCCCACACTTATTAAGCATGCCCAAGTCCAAGTCCAAGTCCAAGCCGTATGTCTGTTGTCCAGCTGAGTGTGTGCCTTGTGCTCCGAGCTGCGAGCTCCGAGCTCCGGACTCCATTCTGCTGGCTGCTTCTTTGTACGCATCGCATTTCGGGTGGCGGGGAGCAGCCAGCATTGATTCTATTGGCTTTGTTGTGATAAGGTCAAAAGTTTAATATAAATGTTGTGGCTGGCAACTTCTCGTAATGGCAAACACTGATAAAAGTCAAACTTTGAAACACTATGTGGCAGTGCAGATTGTCACGAGGAAGCTCACTTATACATACTTATACCTTACATGACAATTGCTTGTGCATTAATGATTGACTTTAGTTGACATTTTTATCAGCTCTTATTACGTTTTTAGGGAATCTTTGATGAGCCAATAAAGTTTATTGTCCGGAATCAAAGCAAGGAATGGCTATTTTTAAGCAAACTTCAAAATGAAAGGAAAACAGAACTTCTGCTATTGTTGTTAAAAGCTCGTCCGCAATCAAACCACTAATTTAATGTACTTTAAACACTTAATTTTACTTTACTCGCTCTCTCTTACTCCAACTCTCGCTATCTCTGTCTCTGACTCAATCTCTATTTTTATCAATCTTGCTTTCTCTCTTGCCCATAAACCAAGCAGGACCAGAAATATCCTGGCCCCATTCTCCACATACAGTCCGCATAAAAAGCAATCCCTGCCTGGCAGCCTGGCTGCCTGGCTGCCGAGCAGGGCAAAGTTTTGTGCGTAACATGAAAAACTTCGATAAATTCACAGTTGAAACAATTACCATGAATTTTATCAAAAATGATACGCGCTGCTCGTATCCGACCATGCAGCAACAATATTTTTTAATGCACTTTGGGGGAAACTGAAACGCGTGGCCAAAGATGCTGCGGCGAAGACAAAACAGGAAAAAAAAAAAAATACAAAAAAAAGAAAAGAAAAAAGGAAAAGAAAAGAAAACCGACAGTGGCAGTGAAGCTGTGAGAACTAAGCAGATAAGGATCGAATTGGTTGGGAGCAGGGAGAGGGGAGCACGAAGGAAATACCAATAACATTCCGTCTGCTGACAGATAGACCAGGAACGGGACCAGGACCAGGACCAGAACCAGGACCTAAACAGGGGCCGGGCCAAAGGAGCTGGCAGCTTCAAGGCTGTCGGTACTGTTAAAATGTAAGCGAAAAATTGCTTGAGAAAACTTTCTCAACTTTTCAGCTAATATTTGACTTTTGCAAAATAAGGAGACGATGTGGAAAAAACAACGCTGCAACATGGCATCGAACCAAAATACATATATACTTATATATATTCAATTTTATTTTATTTTTCTTAGCGTTTTTGTTGTTGTTGTAGTTTTCTTTTTTTTGCATAAGCATTATGCGTGACATTTGCGTTGATATGGAAAAAAATATGAAAATACTCTTACACGCACACATACATACACACACATACACACGATGTGACATGCGTGCTTAAAGAAGCATAAGGATGTGTTCGAAAAATGTGGCAGAAGCATGTCAGAATGTCGACCTCTAAAAAACTTATATTACTGATGGGATCGCATAAAAAGTAAGTAAATATGGCAGCAGGCAGCAGGCAACAGTTTGCTAAAGTTAAGTTTATTGATTTTGCAGACTGCAGCAAATTGCAGCAAACTTTAGCCTAAACGGAGCCATTGCCGGAGCTGATGCTGCTGCTGCTGCTGCTGTTGCAACTGATTGTGGCTGCAATTGAAAATTTAAATTGATATTTGCGAGCCCCACGGTCAAAATGTACAATTTTAATGGCCGTCAATTGCATTTGACGGAAACTTTTTTGCTCAAACTCGCTTAAACTTAATATTTTGTTATACTCGCCAGCAAGGACGAAGCGTAGGTGTATTGTGACTTTTTTTTAACCAGTTTTGCTTCCCCTTTCCCCCCTCCGTCGCCAGGCAAATCAAATAGATATTGAGTAGCTTTTCAGTTTGCCTCAGCGTTAAATGAGAAAAGTTATCCAAGTGCTTGTTGCACTTTTCGAACGGTGTTTCTAGCACTTTTCCACCCGCAAGCAACACTATCACTTGTTCTCCATCTTTCTCTTTCTTCATCTCCATCTCTCTCTTTTTTCTCAGGTAAACTGCACTCAGCAAGTTTACTTCTTTTTTTTGTGTGTAGATATGCCATTAATGAGCGTTTGGTTAGCTGTTTAGCTTTGGTTTACCAAGCGTTTAGTCTCGCATTTAAAGCGAATGAGCTGCAATCAATTTTTAGTTGCAACCTCAAAAGTTATCCTGTTTTCATACTTTGCGTTAACTTTTACTTGAAGGGGTTAGCTCTAGTATTAATGGATTGGCAGAGGTTTAATTAAGGTTTTTTTGATATCTAAGCAACATCAAATCAGGTGTGATTTCTTAAAATGCATATTTCCATTGGTTTTAGTTTTCTAGAATACTTAAAAATGTATAATTCATTGGTTTTCTTTGCCAATCTTCAAAGACAATTATTTATTACCCAACTTATAAATTCTCCCGCAGTACCTCAAACTCCAACTCTTCTTCTTTACTTTTCTCACAACCTTTTCGCATTTTCATTAAAACTGTAATTCTTACTTCTCTTTCCCTTCAAGTATAAACAGACCGTTTTGGGCTAATAACTTTTGCAATTGGCACATTTGGAATGGGGCCTCTTTTTCTATAGGCCACAACTCCACTTTACTAATTTTTAGTTTCTGAACTTTTCCTGTTGAAATCCACAATAAATATACACGAGTGTCTACAGAGACTATAGAAACAACAACAAGAACTAAAACAACAACAACAACTATAAAAACGTGTCCCGAACGCGACGTGGGAAATCTAACAAAGGACACGCCAATGCCAACCAACGCCAGAAAGCAGTAGAAATTTACAAATAAAAAAATATATAAATGGTGAAACCGGGCAAAAATTAACAGCAAACAAAAAAGGCTAACGAAGCTGGGCAATACCCCGCTCTATGCCACCCGGTCGGGCATATTGTATTGAGAGTTCGTTTTAATTAAAAGAAAAGGAAAACCGAGCGCCGCAGCAACTGTGGAAAAAAGGTTACTGGGCGTTGCCTATTCACCAAAAATTCGCCACGACTTTTTGCAGTTGCTATATATATATATATATATATGTATATACATATATATGATTAAAAAAGTTGAAAACGCTTCAACAATAGAAACAATTACTAAATTGTCAAAAACAAAAAACACGAGATGCACAGACAGCAAAACGGAAACAAAAAAATATATGAAAACATACAAATATATATATATATGTATGTATATATATATATATAAACAATGCATTGCTGCATATTTGCGTTGAGGCAACGGCATCTACAAATATTGCGTATACGCCATGTAATAAATAAAACAAGCGGCGAACGAGCCAATGCAGAGAAAACTGCCTCAGCTGCTGCTGCTGGTGGTGCTGCTGCCATTGCTTGAGTCTTTTGCTGGCTTGGCACTGGCAAACAGTTTCCAACTCAATGACTTTATATCTACGACTCGAGCTACATTTGCCACAGATGTCTTGGATATCGAGCATCCGCATCGTTGCCCTTTGCTGTTGGCCCCGCTAATACCCAAACCAGAACCAGCACCAGCACCAGCACCAACTAGAACCAGCACCAACTGGCAGCAGCAGGAGCAGCGTCAGGAGCATTCAGCTGGCTGCTCGTTTGTGCCAGTTTGCTCGTTTACAGGCTTTTACCTGAAACTATTACCCACTTGCCAACTCAGTCGGTTTGTCAGTCAGTCGCCCATTTGCAATGTCTGCTTGCCTGTATTATATAGCTAGATTCTGGTTGCTGGTTGCTGGTTCCTGGATGTGGATGCGGATGTAGGGTCCTTATGCAATCAACATTCGACTCGTTACAACTTTTCGTTGCAAATCTTTACGTTGAGCATCTGCAGCTAGTTGCTTATCTGATTACATATTTATCTACAATTTATACATAATTTTTGCATCATTCCATTTAAGACAGCAAAATACTTTAAGCTCTTTCTGCACTGCCATTAAATTGCAACTAGAGATGCAGCAACTGTGTCTGCTGAAACACTGTGGCACACAACAATCCATCAGGCAATGCATCTTTCCCCCGCAATCCCTGTGGCATAAAACTGTCAAAAACTTGTGATGAGTGCGCAAATCTCACACGCACATATTTTTGTATTGGTTTCTTGGCGCTTCAAAGTCATACTTTAACTTTGCGGTGCAAAAAACTACCACAAATTCAGTATTCAGTAAGAGCAACAAAAACAATGATGAATTTGCCCACAAAGCTACTAAAATGTTTCAGAAAGTATGTGGCCCGAAACACAAGTAAAGTGAATACAGGACAAAAGGTACACATTTCTGTGTTTATATTTGTATGTATGTATGGATATGTTAGCATGATGAAATGTGTGCCATTTTTCATACAATAACATGCCCGACTTAAGTTGGGCGCTTGTAAAAGCATTGACAGGAATATGGGGATATTAACAAGAACCCCAAACTATTAGCAAACTTTTAGATGCCCTTACTTTCATTAAGTAGTATATTGATTTAAAAAAAAACTACTAAAATTGTTATTTAAAAAAAAATAAATATTTATATACAGGCATAAAATCTATATAAATAATTTTAAATTATTTCATAATTTTTTGTTACTAGTGTAATTAAGACAATAACGCAACGAAAAAAATATCTTCAATATTTTCACATTTCTAAAAATTGAACTCTAAAGTAAATAATAATACAAGTATTTGAAATAAAAATTGCTCATTAATCTTCAAGAAATATATATACGAGGGTGGTTTGATGAGTACCTGACCTTGACGCCAGATGGCGCCACTATTGCAATATGACGTGACTATCGTATAGTACATAAACCTAAACAGCCACAGTGAAAATTTCAGTCAAATCGGACTTTTAGTTTTGTTTTCACCACGTGTCAAAGCAGTCGTGTCCACGCATTTTAGAAAAATGGAAAAAGAGCAATATCGGTCGGTGATTCGATTCTTCTTTTTGGAGGGGAAATCACGCAGTGAAATCAAAGAACGCTTGGATACTGTGTACGGTGACCTCTGCTCCTTCGATGACCACCGTCAAAAATTGGTTTAGTGAGTTTCAACGTGGTCGCACGTCCGTTTTTGATGAGCCACGACCAGGTGGCCCGAAAACAGCAACCACGGAGGATAAAGTGAAGAAAATACATGATCTGGTATTGTCAGACCGCCGGTTGAAGGTGCGCGAGTTAGCTGAGACAGTAGGCATCTCAACAGAACGAGTGTTTCATGTCCTACATGAAATATTGGGTATGAGAAAGCTATCGGCGCGATGGGTGCCGCGTTTGCTCACACCAGACAATAAGCGCAACCGCGTGACCACTTCGGAGCATGGTTTGGCGCTGTTAAAGCGTAATCCGAAGGAATTCTTGCGTCGATTCGTGACTGTTGACGAAACATGGATTCACTGGTACACACCAGAGACCAAAGAACAGTCGAAACAGTGGACTTCACCTGGCGAATCTGCCCCGAAGAAGGCGAAAACTGTTCCATCGGCCGGAAAGGTGATGGCCACGGTTTTCTGGGATTCGAAAGGTATTATCCTCATAGATTACCTAGAGAAGGGAAGAACGATTACAGGGCTCTACTATGCCGAACTATTGGAAAGATTTGACGCCGAGTTGAAGAAGAAACGGCCCCATTTGGTGAAGAAGAAAGTGCTCTTCCACCATGATAACGCTCCCGCTCACACCTCCGGCGTCGCCCAGGCCAAATTGGTCGAATTACGCTACGAACTCCTTATTCTCCGGATTTGGCCCCTTGCGACTTTTTCTTGTTCCCAAATTTGAAAAAGTCAATCGCTGGGCAGAAATTTCGGTCGAACGAGGAGGTTATTGCCACTACGGAGACGTATTTTGCGGATCTACAGAAATCATATTTTTTAGAGGGGATAAAAAAGTTGGAGCATCGCTGGAATAAATGTGTAGAGCTGAAAGGGGATTATATTGAAAAATAAAAAATAATTTTTCCAAAAATTTTCGTTTTTCTTATGTAGGTCAGGTACTCATCAAACCACCCTCGTATATATATTTTTAAAATTAAATATTAATCTATTAAAAAAACACACCAGACCCAATACATTATGATTGCATTAAAGTAGAGCATCAACAGGTACGCAAACATCCATCAATAGGCACAGGAACTAGCAGCTTTAACTATCATCTCGGAACACACAACCTTAGAACAATGAACCTAACAAAGCCCCCTTCCTTCGGAAGATGGGCGTGGCATGAAGTGAACCACATGTCAATGTCAAAGGCGATGACAGAGACAAATTCACCTCTCAGGCGGCACATGTGGGATACAGTGCTGAAACTGATACCTAGTCCCGAGTTATACGATAAAAGTGTATAAAGAAAATTCGCTTGAACCACTTGACGCACAAATTTAAATACAAAAATGTTTCGTCGGGTTGTTTTCTTTAATCGAAAATTCCAAACATGATGCTCCTGATGCCGCTCTTGTTGAATTTAATGCACCGTTTGACGAACACACTCATAAACACACGCACATACATAGGCACACACACGCACACACATAGGCACACACACACACATACACACGCATAGAGCTCAAATGGCGCCAAATTCCGTCCGGCAATCAACTAAATTCAAAGCAAATTGTCCGCACTGTGAATTTGGTCCATGATTGTAACTGTAGACAGCGTTTTGGATGATGGCGAGGGGTTGACGGCTGGGCCAAGGGGGGGTTGGCAAGGGCAAACAAGCAAACGCCTCATTATTTTGCGCTTGAGAAATTTCTGTCTCGTCACTAATTCATCATTGTTTCGGCACATTAAATGCTTGAACGTCAACGCATTCATTATCTTATGGCCAACAACAACAACAACAACAACTGGGCTTTTGGCCAACTCATCGCCGGTTCGCTCACATGGTCAGCTATCTATCTGTCAGTTGGTGGTGGTGGCCAGGGCAACTCTCATGCCTGAGTGATATTAACTGACCGACAATCCGTCAGCGTGAGCGTTGCCATAAGAAAGCCAAAAACAAACGCTCGACTTGGCCAAAGCATTGGGCTTAAGCCAGATTTAGGCTTGAGCATGTTACACATTTTTGCGGCTGTTGGCTATTTGCCCACGTCATTTGGTCGAGAAATCCTTTTTAATTTCTTCGCAAATATATATATATACAGTGGCTTGCAGCCCCAATCGCCCAGTGTCTAGCAACAAATTTAAAGTGCTATAAAGTTTAAACAAGGAAACAAATTCAAAATGTTTAAGTGCCAATTTGTTTAATGTTATATCACATTTGAAAAACAAACTTTAGTTTTTATTTAAATATTAATTAATTAATTAAAATTAGTCAAAAACTGAAAACATTTAACCAAACTACATATGCAGCTCATTTCGCCCAGTCTTAAAAAAAGTTACATATTTGGCGTATAAAAGCTTAAATAAGGATGTTAATACTAAGTATGATATCCTTTAGCCTTAACAACTTCCCTTAATCTATTATTCATGGAAGGTACCAGCTTCCGGGTAGTTTCTGGACTGATCCTGCTCCACTCCTCCAGCAGAGCAATTTGAGATCCGGTTTGCAGGATATGTTGTGGTTCCGGGTATTAATTTTTAGCAGAGCCCACAAATTTTCAATAACATTTAAGTCTGGAGACTAGGCCGGTGGAATCATCACGTGGGGGCAGTTCAATCTAAACCAGGACTGTACTATTCCGGCCTTATGCTTGGGGTCGTTGTCCTGGTAGATCCGGAAAGTACGTCGGTTTCCAGATTCTCGGCACTTTGGAGTAAATTTTCCTTTAGTATATCAAAGTACACATTCTTGTCCATTGTTGTTTCCAAAATCACAAAATTTCCGACACCGGCTGCCGAGATAGATGCCCCATACCAAGATACTTCCTCCGCAGTGCTTGACTGTTGCCTTCAATTGTTTGGGATTTAGCTCAGTATTGGAGTGTCGCCACACTTAATTCCATTCGTCCGGGTAAAAATGTTTGAATTTGTACTCATATTCACATATGACTGTGTTCCAGAACTCCAAATCCTTGCCCAAGTGGATTTTGACGAACGTCATCCTATACCCTCTATTTTGTGCGCTTATAAATTTCTTTTTTCGTGGTTCTCGGGCATCAAAGTCATGGTTGCGCAGAACTTGGAGCACAGTTCCCATACTGAACTTTTTCCTTATTTAATCCTGCACCTATTGAGTCAGTTTTTGAGCCGATAGCTTAAGATTTCCCCTTGAAATCTTGATGATCCTTGGCTCGTCCTGCTCGGTGAAAATCGGATTTGGTGCCGTTCCGCCCTTGTCCTCTGTTCGATTTTCGTCGACGAAACTCCAAATGATGAAGAATACAGTTGAGTTGTTTAGATTGAGCATTCTAGCTATTTGGCGATATGAATATTCCGATTTTTAAGTGTTCCAGGATGAGTTTCCTTTGCCCAATGGTAGTCAGTTTGCCCATGGTCCTTGTTGGCTTGTTGCACCCGAATTGCAGGAAAAAACTAAACTGACTATGGAGGATTGGTCTATTAAAACTGAAAAGATTCAATCTGTCGAAAAAAATCCGGGTTTTATGGCACTCAGGTGTCCATAAAGTAACTGGGCGAAATGACGTGCATACCTAAAAAGAGGTACTTTCTTACATAACCCTACCTAGCAGGTGGAAAAACCACATTTTAATAGGGTCATATATTAATTTTGGTGGTCAATAAATGTACCTGCCATGGGTCTTTGGAATTTTTGAAAAATATTGAATAATGAGTTTATGGCAGGCAATTGAAATTGTTGCTAGACACTGGGCGATTGGGGCTGCAAGCCACTGTATATACGTATATGTGTGTGTGTGTGTGTGTGTGTCTATCTGTGTGTGCTTAGCATGTTAATTGCTTTCTAAGCTAATCGAATTTTTTGCTCGTCATTATGAGTAATGTGTGTCGAGAAAGGCTGGCATAAAGCAATTTGTCGACTAACTTTCTGTATGGCAAATTACTTTAAGCCAGCAAGGATTTTAGCTATTTATGAAAGCATAAATATTAAAGTCATGTTAATGTTATGTCAGCCACAACACCAAACCAAAAAAAAAAATAGATATATATAAATATGTATATGTAAATAAACAAAAAACAAATACTTATTCGGCCATGTCATTTGTATTTAATTTTACATGCAAACAAAACCATATTGTAAACAAATAAATGCAAGAAAAAAAGGTTTTTAATGCTTGAATGTTCATACACGTGTCCTCATTATAATATTTATTATAAGCACTTTAATTTACATATTTGATTATTTACCGTATTGATTTTCAATGTTTTTTAGCACAGTTAACATCAGAATTCTGAATTCACCAAATATTACATTGTTTTAATGTAACTAATTCAGTTTAACTATATAAAAATAAAATATGTATAAAATGGATACATACTCTTATTTATGAACTCATCCAATTAAAGTGCGCTTATCAATGTATTAAAAAGACTTAAAATTAATTAAGTGTTAAATATTTTCATGGAAAAACACACTATTTCTGATTTTATTCGAGCTTGCAAATTGAATGGAAGACGTGTGAAAACAGTATTTGCATTAAAAAGTTTAGCTGATTTCCAGCGGGTTATCGGCATTCAATTATTATTGTAAGCAATTACCCAAGGATTATGAGCGAATTATCATGAATTCGCGTGAATTAATGCTATGAAAGAGACGCTTCCGGAATGAGTTCTACAACACTGGTAATTTATGGAGCACATAAGTTCATTTTTGTTTGTCTGTTGTACGTTGTAATTAGTCGTCGTTCAAGCCGTTGGACAGGACCATTAAATCCAGTCCTGCCACGGAACTCGGACACATAAACAAATGAAAAACTGTTGCTTCCGCTCGCTGCACAGGAATGCGAGAGAGAGAGAGAGAAGCACAAGTTAGAAAGAGACAGAGAGTGAGATATGCAATATGAGAAACTGCGATACAGCTGGCTAATTATTTTGTCGGTTTGCAAAAGTTCATAGTTCAGATATAAAACAAGCAACAACAATAACAGCACAAACAATAATAAACACAATACGACAAGCACACAGTCAGCACGCTCAGCCCCTTTATTTGCCCTTGGCCCCGCCCATTTCAGTAATTTTTATTATCAAGCCAAGTAAAATAAACTTAATTAAGAGCCACATTCAGTGCGGCGACTGTCCTTTGATTCATGACCTGCATTTGCGAAACTGGCTGAAATGCAATAAAAAAAGTGTGATAAAAAGGGGGCATTTTGTAAGTGAAAAACGTTGTAAATAAAGTTGACCCGTAAGCAGGGTCAAAGCCATGAACCCTGGATCCGCAGATTTCAGAGCATACATTTATGCGAAGTGATGAAATGTAAAATAATAACGCTATTAATAAATTAATTAATAAATTAATCTGTTTTAATAGCTGCAGAACAAAATAATCTAAATATTTTCTTGGCAATAATGTTGTAAATGTTAATTATTAGAATTGGTTGTAGGTAACTTTAACAAGAGAGAACGTTGCAGTCGGACGTATCCGACTGCAAAATACTATGATACCATAATTTGTGTGCAGCCAAGAAATACTGTCCAGGTTCGCCTCTCAGATTGAGGAAGATATAAGATAGTAACCCTTCTTCAAAGTTTTCCGACTTGGTAGCTCTTAAATTAGGAAAGAAATGAGCATTTCGAGATTTTGGAGACGGTTGGGCGTGGTTGAATAATAATAATCTTCCTTCCAAGTTTGGTAACTGTAGCTCTCAAATTGCGGGAGATATGGGCATTTATCGGGTTTTAAGGGCGGGAGTTGGCGTTGTCCAACATTTTTTTTTTACAGATTTTTGAAGGGTGCAACTAGCAATATACCTTTCAAAGTTGGTGACTTACGCTTTCAAATTGCTTGAGATATATGGTCTTATCGATTTACACCAACAGGTGTATCAGCTTAGGTAGGCCATTTAATTTTTAATCAATATCTTAGGGGAGTTACCAGTAGCATACTTTCACTATTTGGAGCCTCCACCTTACAAATTATGGAATATACTTAATGTTTCAAAATGCCATAACTTCGTCAAAACTCACCGCATTTTAAAAAGCAAGGGCGTCTTAATTATAGTTTGTTCTCTAGATAAATCGTACATTTAAAGTTGAGAACGTGATTTTAGGTCGGAAAATAGGTCAAAATTATAGTCCGAAAACCGGCATATGGAAGATATACATATTTCAGATTTGAAGGGTCCTAGGTCCTGAGAACGGCGGGTGTAAGCTTGGTCCAAAAAACTATATTCCGATCCTGGTAGGAGGTTACCAGCAAGTTGCCTTCCAAGGCTGGTGGTGTCGGAGGTGGGCGTTGCATATTCCGATTTATAAAATTGTGGGTGATATGTGGCTTTATCGATATGTGAAAATCAATTATATCGATATTCTAGCTTCCTAGACTACACTTGACAATTGACACTTGACTTGACTGACACTTTAATTTTGAGGCTACTTTCAAGTATATGTTCCAAGTTTCAAGTTTCTATCTCTAATGGTGTGAAAGAAACTTGCGTTCATACAGACGGACAGACGGACAGAGGTTGCACAAACCCAATATACTATTATACCTTCTGTATCATAGTATAAAAATGACCAACAAACATCACAGCAGTTTTTTTTATAATCTAAATATATTCAAATTATATATAGCAGCATGAATAACTTTTCAATCAATTTAAAGCACAATGAAGCAGAAAACATTTTAACTGAGAACAATCAATATTTTAAATGGTCATTTCAATCATCCATATTTACACATAAGAGTTGCATTGAAAACATACAGTAAAATGTTGAATTAAATATAGTCAAATATAATAAAGTAGAGTGTCGAAAATATCATAATGAACAGGTAATATGAATTTCTTACTCCCTATTCAAAATCCATTAGTACAAGATTATTTTGTAACAAATTAAAAACTTTATTATTAATAAGCAGCGCAGTTGATTGAAAATAGCTGAACTTTCGGCTATTTAAGGCCAAGTCACAAATATCATGACTTTTAAACTTACAATGTTTTTTTTTTCAAACTGGCTTAAAAGTGTTTAATAATATGAGCTTCTAATGCTTTATATATGCATTTTTGTGTGTGAAAAGGGCTGGAATACAAAAAATAATCAGTTAATACACGATTATTCAATTACAAATTAAAAATAAAGCAGAAACTATCATAAAATAAGCAGCATGTTCCAGGTTTTTTCTTAAATATTATTGAACGCATTATATTATAATTAAAAACTCATGTACATGTGGTTGATCTTTAAAAATTCTTACTAATTATTTTCTAACTAATTCTTTTTTGTCTGATTGGGTTTTTCTGGGTTTTCCACAATTCATGCAACAAATGTTGGACCATTTTCTTTTCTACCCCCAGAAATCTTAGAAATCTTAAAAATCGTAAAAATATTTTAGTATTTTTTAATTTATTTATAATTTTAATTTGATTTTAAATATAATTTAATTCAAATTTTTAATTTTTGAATTTTTGGTGTCGACTGACTTTTGTTGACAATAAATAAATAAAAAGCATCTTAAATAGGCCGAGACATACATATCATAAATTTTGAAGAGACATATTTGTTTTAATAAACGGCTTAAGGCTGCTGATATATCTGGGCTTTTATTGTCATTAATATGCATTTAAGCATTGTGAAGATAACGGGTGGTTGGTGGCTATCAACAGCCCATTGATAAATAACCGCAATAACTGTGCGCATTTCATTGCAGCCATTCAGCCCATTGGAGCCCTGCACTTATCGAGCCTCTCCGTCCCGCGAATTATCGATGTCGCACAAAAGGCCAAACTGTTCTGCAGCTATGAGATGGGCAATCGGACGCTCAACTCAGTCAAATGGTACAAGGATGGAATGGAGTTTTTCAGGTATGTTTGTATGCGAGTTTCCCGTTGGTGTGGGGATGTAAAACAAATAAAAACAGCCATAAAAATATTTTCGACTCTGGCTCGAAATAATAAAATGGTCGACGAATGTGCCGGCGCATTCATGTAGATTTTATGGTGCAAATTGAAAACGTCATGAAATTGCAACACTGTCCGCAACAAAGTAATGCCAGCTAAGAGAGCCAAGTTGGGGCAGAGGAGTGAGGAGCAGCAGCAGGAGCAGGAGCAGGCTGTACATTCGTTCGTCCTGAAAGTGCCGCGACTAATTTAAATGCTTAATTGAAATGGATTTTTATGGACGCCAGAAATGTCGCTCGGGTGGCGCTGCCACCTCGACAGTACAATACAGACCAACACCCGCAATCCCCTCGCAATCCTCATTCATGGCCCATATACAGGTGCAGAGTTCAAATACGTGTGAAGCGAACTTTTTATTTAACTGGCTTAATTGTTGGTCGTTGGTCGTTGGTCGTTGGTCGGGCTTAATGGAGCGCAAAATTTTTACCTTGTTTCGTGCACGACAAACATTGCAATTTTTTAGGCCAATTTTACTATTGATTTTAAAGCCTTACCAATCCAATAATTTGTGAAACATATATGGGCCAAAAGCAATACAACCAAATCTCAGCTTAGCACAGCCGATTGTTATTGCGATTGTCATTAACTGGCATTTGTTTTTGATACATAGGACAGATGGATGAAAAGTTATTTCGATTTTGGTTATCCGGTCAACACTTGTTTGCTTACCTGATTGCTAAATTATTTCATTTTAATTTAAATCAATACTAAATATCAATATATTTGTAAATATATACTAAATATAAATATCGAATATCATATATCTCCGGGAAACCTCAAATTGTGTTTAACTGTGGTAAACTTGTCTTACTCAACAGATTCAGAGACTTGCCTATATTTTCTTTCATTATTATTAATTTTACTTTAACTTTCTCTATTAATAAAACTTAACAATTCTTGAAATAATATCCTTAACTATTTTTTTTTTTATTTCATTTTTAATGTTTATATTAACAACATTTAATTTGTCACTTTAATTTTAGTTTAATGTTTTAAGTTCACTTTTTAAAACTATTACACTGTTTTTTACCACAATAAATAAATAAATTAAAAAAATATTATATATGCTGAAATTTATAATTTTTAAATACTGAATTTCTTCAGCAAATAATGATAGATTCTTCAACAATAAAATTATGATTAATGTTTGAAATATGCGCACAAATTACTCAACTGCAAAAGCTTCCCGAAACTACTAAAGATCTATCCGAGAATATTATTATTATTTAAAACGAAGGTACCTCAAACTTTGCAGTTCTTTCATTTTTATAATTTATTCAAAGATTGTATGCAATTTGAATTTTATGGTATTTTTATGTGATTCTTATTTCGAAATTGGAGCTATTGAAAACGCCAAGCCTGAAGCACAACGTCAGCCATTGAAAACCGCATAATATCCGCTTTATTCATAATAAAAAATCTAGAAATAGAATAAAAAAAAAAATACAGAACAAATCGTGAGATGCGGCAACAAATCGATGGATTTGTTTTTGGACACCATTTGCGCAACGTTGGCGCAAATGCAGGAAAATCGGAAAACCTTTTTGCATGCGCTCATAAATATTTCATGGATTCGAATTTTGCGCAGCACTCGAACTTCAAGCCGCTCTCTTTCTCAATCTCCCTCTCTCTCACTGTCTCTCTCTCTCTCTCACTCTTCTAACTATATATATGTATATGTGTTTTTTTTTTCTATTTTTGCAGATATTCGCCGCTAACGCCGCCGACAACAAATTGGTTTCCCGTCAAAGGTGTCACCATTGCCGAAGGCTCGTCGCATTGCAATCAATTCATCTGCAACGTGGAGCTGGAGAAGCTAAATGTGCACTCATCGGGCCAATACCGCTGCGAAGTGTCCGGCGATGCGCCCGAGTTCAAGCTGATCGATAAAGCGGCCAATATGACCGTTGGCGGTAAGTAGATGTCCCCAAAGCAAACCACAGGACTTGCACTCCTCTCCTTTGTAATGCTTGCTGTTTACTTCCATGATTTATGTGTATGTGTGTGTATTTGTGTGTGTGTGTGTGTGTTCCGTACACACACAGAAGAGAGACAACAAATTATGTGCAATTTTGCAAACACTTAATAAAATTATAAATGGTCTTTTCCCGGTTCAACGCCAGTAGTAGTAGGGCGGTGTGGGGGGAGGGGGTGAGATAGCTCAAATCCTTTTCATTTATCATGTGGCAGACAGTAGTCGCGGTCGCCGAGTAGGCGCCTACACAGTTCAAAAGGACGCCGCTTAAGCGCAGCAAAATTGTGACACGCTTCAGCCATTTGTATGAGTAATGATTGTTAATAAATCCTGACCGACGGCGCCTCCATCAGATCCGCGAACCCACGTACAAGCCACACACCACCTGCCTACACTCATAAAAAAAGGAAATCTAGTAGAAAATCACACTAAAAGAAAAATCATATCGAAAACCGGAAAGATAACTGATTGACATAATTTCTACAATATTAAGCTAGAAATAAAAAAATAATAAATATATTTCTAAAGAGAAGACCCTCAAACTTCTATTTGAAATATGTTTTTCGCTGGTTGCACTTCAAATGCCTTTATTTTCTTATATACTCATATATTATTTCGTATTCCTTCGGGACTCGTCGTCAGGAAGTGATTTAAAGTGTTCGTCAAGTCAACTCGAAATCACAGAAACCATATCGATTTTTGCTTTCTTGGCAAAATATCTATGCAGTAAAAGTCTATGTCCTTAAAATAGAAAAAGAAAATGAATAGATATTTTAAAAAAAAGTGAAATAGCAACGAATTATTATTTTTAGAAACATAAGCTATTCTGACCTTGTCAGTCTTCATTTAACTTAATCAAGCCTACAATCTATAAACACTGCAACCTATTTTTGATTTCTTAACTTAATTTCTATGCTATAGATTCCTAAAAATAAAAGAAGAAAACAGAATAAATATTTAAAAAAAAAAATAGAATAGCAAGCAATTATTATTTTTAGAAAAATATGTTGAGCCGACCTTGTCGGTTTTAATTTAACTTTATCAGTCTTACAATCTAAAAACACAGCAACTTATACTTTTATAAATACTTAATTCATTTCTAAATATGCATTTTAAATCCAATTCAATAATGTTTTTCTTAGTGTAGCTAGCGTACAAATTCAACTCAATTGTAAGCTGGGTACGAATCAATTTATAATCCAGCTCGCAAACGCAGGCAGAGTCGTTGTCACGTGCACGCGGACGCTAGACAACAGGGATAACTCAAACGACAACAACAACAACAAAAACAACGCGAACAACAACAGCGACAACAACAATGGGTTACTCGTTTTTAAGGTTCTGGGGGACGTGTAGTTATGGGTTTGTTAACGTCAACGCCACAGGGCCAATGATGGCCGCCATTTTGAACTCTCTCGCGCTCGCTTTGATTGGCAACGTACATGAAAACGCTGCCGCCGTTGCGGTTGCGGGCCAAAAGCAGCATTGCTGATTGTGGCCAGGAGTGGTTGTGGCTCTGACTCCGACGGCTACGACTCTGGCTTTGAAATTCAAATCAATTGATGCTGGGCCCAATGTCATTTGACGCAAATGAAAATGGCCTGCTTATGCCTTTTGTTGCATGCGGCGTATACCCGAGGTTGCGGCTCAAAATGATTTATTTGTCGCAATTTTCCTGCTCAGCGATTTGTTCCGTACTTCAGCAGCGTTACGAAGGATAATTTGGGGTGAGGGGTGGATGACTTGGGGTGGGTTTATGAGAGGGGGTTCAGTTTTATTTATTGTCGCTACTTTAAGAGTATTGATTTGCATAATGCGCACTTAAGCATTTGTTTACGCGTAACAATCAAATTTGAATTCGCATTTTCGTATTTGAATTTTGCCTTTAATTGGATGTTTCGGATGTTTGGGTATTTGCTTGGGTAGTCCCGTCCCGCCCCGTCCTCTCCCCTCGGCTTTGAGTCGCCTCTCGTCTCGTCGCCACTCTGTTGTCTGCGCTATTTGCATGTCAATTTGAATTTTATCTATTGTACTTAGGTATGCTAGTAAGCTGCTTTTAACTTGTTCAACATGCAAATAAAAACGACTAGATTAGATTCAAGCGGCATTTTGACTTTATCAAAGCTCATAACTTAGGGTTGTTTTCACCTGAAAGCGACACTTTTATGATTTAGCTTTGATAAAGGACGCTTCTCATAATTATGAAATAAAATGAATAATGTGTACAACTACATTCTAGAATCTGTATTATATTGCAAAACACTCATAATTCAGTTTTCAAATAAAGTTTTTCTACAGTATGTATGTTATACTTTATCTATTATATATACAAATATCGATTTGTTGTTTTTAAACCTAGCCACATCTGTAAGGTTCTAAAACATCTTACTTTGCGCCGAGTTCATAATTATGAATTTCTAATATATGATACTAACATTTTCTAAATGTTAAGGCCAAAAAGTATCGCAACTAAAGCTGATATTAAAATACACATTAGAGCAAAAATAAAGCAAGAGAGAATAATTAAATGAAGACATCCAACTTAATCAATCTTACAAACTGTGAATACTTAAAGCTGAACTTTAACTTTTAGAAATGCAGTATGCTTATTTTTAAAATTTGTACAATATTCAATTTACTTTTAAATTGAGCATATATAAAACACACCCTTCAATATGTGAAGAATTTTTCGAGAACCAACAAGAAACTCATCGTCAGACTGCCATATAACAAAAAAAATAACTGAATTTTAAACATGTTACGACTCATTTTTCACATATGCCACCTACACTTGGCCACTTTGATTTTACACATACATCATATATAATAATATTTTGCTTCTTTTTTTGCATGAGTGTGTGTGTGTGTGTGTGTGTGTGTGTGTGTGTGTATAGCCATAAAATGGACAATCCAAGCCATGTATAAAATGAGGAGCAAACATTGCCACATATAAGAGCCAAGCAAGCCAACGTTGGCATCAAACTTCATCAACGAGCTGCTGACAAAGTTTAAGGACCGTTATCAAACCCTCCCAACCCCCACCCACCTTCCTCACCACACAGGCCACCCCTACCGCCCTAAAGTGCTGCATAACAGAATGTGTACCATGTCCGGTGCAGCACGTAGTGTCGATTTAATGCCCTGCACTGTTCTCTAGTGTGGTGTAGAATTGTCTTATGTTCTGTAGTGCAGTGTCGAGTGGGGTAGTGTTGTGTAGTGTAGTGTAGTGTAGTGTAGTGTAGTGCTGTGTAGGGTGGTGTAGTGGTTTGTAGCCAGTTTTTTGTTTCAATGGCTGCAAAGCTGTTGACAGACCAACAATCAACTTGGGAATTTCGACACCGAAGTGCCATCGCCAACCTGAAAAACTTTGACAAAACAGCAGCCAAAGGTGGTTGTAGCAGTCGAGAGGGGCGAGCGAAGGGTGCATTAACTATACAGGTAGGATGTCTCTGCTTTTCTAGCGGCAATCACCTTGCTGCTCTTTGATGATGCGCTACTCGTTGGGGTGGTTTGGTATTAAAAACTTTGCAGTGCAAATATTTTTCCGCTTAGTTGCGTGCCATGTGTTGCCGCACTGATTTACTTTCCAAAGTTTTGGCTCCGGATGTGATCTGTGTCCACAACAGAGAGGCCGCTCTCTACGCACACAGCAACACACCTAATTACTTCAGGGATTTCCCATACCACACATACATACGTGTGTGTTTAAAGGTCAAGCCACGCTCCTTATTCATAAACAACCATCTACTTTTGACTTTGTTAGATGGGGTCATCCGTTGCGCAGAGTTCTCCTATCGGACTAAGGACTTTCACCCCAAATGTGCTGGTTACACCTGTTTGGAACGCTTTTCCGTCGCTTTCCTTCACTGCTATTGTTGTTGCTGGTTTCTTTCTTCGTTTAGCATTCAGAACAATTTCCCCAACTGCCTATGGTGTCGTTTGTTTCCTTTCTTTATTTTGGTTTTGTTGATGTTTTTGTTGTGGTGTTTTTTTTTTATTTTTTGTTTTTGTTTATTTTGAGTTGCTTCAGTTTGTATTTTGTGTTTCACTGGTTTGGTACTTTGGTATTTTTTGTTTATTTATCCGAGTTGATTGCTTTGTTTTCGTACAATTTTCGAATCGCCGCATGCGGCTTGTTGTTGCCAATTCCAGTCACAGTTCTGTTTACCACAGGCCCCACTGGTGGTGAGCCGGTTACAACGCTACATCCTGTACTCCAATTCACCTGTTCACCTGTTCACCAGTTCACCTGCGCTCCTGCTAACCTGTGAGGTTCGTCTAGTCTAAAAGCAGCACAACATGTCCGCAATCATCAACTCGTAGCTGGCAAACACTCTTCAGTAAGTTCTTGCTTCGAAAACAGGTCAGAGAAACTTTCCACCAAAGTGGTCTGTATTAAGTCAATTAAAAAGTTTATAGTACTGCTGACTGGCTGACATTTGATGTCGCCCCCTCTGCCCTCTTCCATAGTCCCATCACAGCCACGCCTCTGGCTCCTTAGCATATTTTACAACAACAACAAAGGCATTCAGCATTCAACATTCAACATTTGACTGTAACTCAAACTTGGTTGATTTTTGTTCCTAGTTGTTGTTGTTGTTGTTGTTGAAGTTGAGCCCAGTCTTTTGTGGTCGTGCTCGAAGCTGCCTCTTGTTGTTTCTGGTTGCTGCGGCTGGTGACGGATACTTTGTGTTGGCCCAGTCCCTGAGTGTGTGTGTGTGTGTGTGTGTGTGTAAACCAAATTATTCTTGCGTTCTTCAAAAAGTTTGTTCTGGGCAATTATTTGTAAAGATTAATTAACACTTAAAACAAATATTTAGACTGTTGGCGAGTTGATAATTACCTGGGCTGTTCGGTGTACGGCCAACAATAAGTAAACAAAACCTTTTGAACCACAACCTGACGGTGTTTTACTGTTTCAGTTGCAGTATTCGTGCTGGGTTACAAATTGCAGCCAAATGACATTTAATTAAAATAAAATAAAATATTACATTACTGACGTTTTGAATAGATACAAGAGCCATTGACGCACTTAACTCCTTTGACTTGACTAACACGATGGCCATTGATAATACCAATTGAGCTTCATATTAATTGGTCATCGCAATAACTTTTTCCAGGAGTTTGTCGCTCCAATTTCTAACTCTAAAAACTAAACTAGATTTCAGGCTGTTAACTCCAGTCTAAAGGGGTATGTACTCTTTGGCATCGATAGAAAATTAAATTATGCTCGAATACTTTGCATTTAATGCGTATTACTTAAATTTTAATATGGAAACATGTCATATTTAAGTAACTTTGTAGTTTATATTTTTAATTATCCATTAAGAAATAACAACAATTATAAAGATAAAAAAAAACATTTCCAAATACATTCTGATAGAAAGCATATTTAAGATATCATAAATAAGAGATATGTTGTTCTATATATGCACCACATATATTGCTAAACTTTAAGACCTTAAAATCCATCTACCCACTGACATTTTTGAAAGTGTAACGACTAATCGAAATTAAGTAACTGACGTAACACTTTATTTCACATTTGCAGTGCTGCCAAAATTCGATCCATTCATCACTGGGATTCGACATGCGTATAAATATCGGGATACGCTGTTTGCCAACTGCAGTTCAGAATGGTCGAGTCCTGCGGCGAGGCTAACGTGGTACGTCAACAACAAAACGGTAAGTACTTTTGGCCACATTCCACATACATGCGAACCATTGCACATTAGATAGCTGCGGTCGAACTCGGCTCCACCTGATTTCATATTTGTGGCCGCGTTGCATATCCTTGGCCAGTTTGTGCAACCCGTAAAGCCGCCGCACGCATAAATGCGAATCGGAAATTACATGCGGCATGGTGGTGTCCAAAAAATGTTGGTGTATTGGTAAGCGTCAGCATTTCACACTAATTGCTGGTCGATCGTTTTAATGCTCTGCGGCAAATTCTCACCTCTCGTTTTTCATTTTCATTTTCGATTTCGATTTCGTTTTCGTTTTTGGGGCAACGATGATTTCTTTGTGCAGGCCCCGATGAACAGCCTTCAACCGCAAATCAACGAAATCACACGCAACATCGAAGGATTTCCGCTCTATGCGAGCAATCTGCAGCTTCGCCTCCACATCGATGACCAGCGCTTCATTAGCAAAAGCGAGGTGCTCGAGCTACGTTGCAGCTCCGATATCATGGGCCTAACCCATTTGCGGCGCACAAGCTGGATGCGTACCACAATACTGGCGCTCAAGGATAGCGGCTACAATCAGCGACTGACCGAGAATGGCAACTGTGCCAGCGCCCGGGCAGGTTAGTAATAGAAAACCCCTTTCCCCCCCAATTGATTGGCGTCTATTGAATGTCTCTTTAATTTGTCATCCGATTTTTGTTTTTATTGCAGCCACATTGGGATTCTGGCTGGTGTGCCTCACACTCTTCCTGCGCTGGCACTGCACTCTGAGTTAGTAGCTGTCCCTGTTGGTGGCCTTCATTTTAGCCTAATTTCTAAGTCAAAACGATGGGCTGTTTTTTTTTAGCACCCGATATTCGCCAAGAATCAAGAGTTAACAAGCTAACAGTTGAATTTGTATATACATATTTAAATATATATATATTTATATATATTATTCGTATATTAACTAGTATTTGCATAGTCCAAAAAACGAATTAGCTTACGCAATTCCTTTAGATCTAATGCCAAAAATGTGTAAGAGCACAAAAAAACAACAAATTGAAGGATATAATTACTAATCGTATATTAAAATATGACAAATTTAATTTGAAAAAAAAATATATATGGAACATGCAACATGCATGAGTCGCGAATTACACATACATATGCAAATCACATAAATGTAAATCTAACAATTATAATTGCACATACGTACATATGTATAAGTGTGTATGCACACACACACACACACACTCATACACAGAGATAAATGACACACAATCAATGTCAGCTAAAAGTAAACATAATTAAATGTGAAATGTTAATGTATTTGTATTAAATATAATGTATGAGAAATAAAAATAAATTTCAAGCAATGCTACTTTTTATCATTTCGTATTATTATTTAATCTAAATACAATGGAAAGTAATCAAATATATATATTTATTTATTAATAGTTCATACAGCGAAAAAATATACAAAAGCTGCAGAAGGAAAATGCGTAGAAATTACTTTATTTATGGTAATTATTATAAATTATTTCAATGGTATGATGTGATTCACTAATATTCAATAAAGTGATTTAGATTTAGTAAAAAGCAAACCACTCATTATAACAATTACCAAAATTACAGGTTTAATTAAATATGAAGCTTATAATTATTTTATTATCTGTTAAGCATATGCTATTTTATTATATTATTATTATTATTTTATTAAGTAACAGCACACGCACAAAATAGTAGCCTCTACCCTCATCCGGAGCAGACCAACAAACGAGACACCATTGGAAGCCTATGTCATAGATTTCCTTTGTGTACCCAACTAATTCGTTTACCATGCTTATTGTGAATTGATAAAGGAGCCCACCCTAAATGGACCCAGAAAATCGATTTAGCATCGTTAGTAAATAAAAACCAGACACTTTACAGGTAAGGCGCCTCCACTTCTTTGAGCCTTGGCCGGGCCCCATTTCCGAAATAAATATTCAACACATTATGACAAATCCGGCTAAAATATGCAAGGCTGAAAAATACAAGACAACACCAATGGTTCTGCCAGTAGAGTTGGCCCGAAAATTATGCATGAAATGGCTTTGGGCCAACGCAAAAAATAATATAAATATATAATAATAATAAAAAAAAAGCAGAGGCGAAATGCAAACAAAGATAAATTCCGCAGACTGTGCTAGGGTCCAGCCGCTGTCAATGCGCCGCTGGGCCATTAAGTGACGGAAGTAAATAAGCTTGACAAATTTCCACTCATCATTTTTGCATTAATTCAAGCTTCTTTAACGCATCCACAAAAAAAAACCAAATGTCCTTTGATTAATCAAAAAATTTGCCACAGCAGCCCGCGGGAGCAGCGGAGTGAAAAAGGGAGCGCAAGACAAACACAACAAATTACCCAAAGAGGCGCCGTCGGCATTCCGTGTGGCATTTGCGGCACAGGCGCCAACAAGCACACACACAAATACACTCCAGCAATATCAACAACAACAACAGCAACACAGGAGACACGGCAGCGCCACCCACACCCTAAACTCCGATTGTTGGCTGCGGCTTGCGGCAGCTTTGGAGACGCAAAATCCAACGCTTTCAAAAACATTCAAAAATGAAAAAAAAAAATGCAAAGAAGAAAAGATTTCCCAGATTTTAGCACGCGATTTGTCAAGCTGACAGTTCCGACGTCACAATGTCGCAACGTCGCAACGTCGCCGGCGTTGCCCGAGAATTGGAATCATGTTTTTGTTGCCACAAAGGAGCTTCAGCTTCAAACAGCCGGCGAGCGACAGGTCCCGAGTTGATTTAGTAAGTCACGTGGCCGCATAACTGTAAATTGCCTGGTCCTGCTTTGAGTCCTGTCTCGGTTGCCGGTCCTCCTTCTGGTCCTCATTCTGTCCACGGTGTTGGTGTTCTGGCAATGCCAGAGCGTGTGAAATAAACTGTCGCTGCGTGCGTCCGACTATGTTTCTGTTACCTTTTTAATACCCTTGTGGAGAGCATTCGAATTTTAGAGCGATGTGTGCTGTATCACCCACCGACCCTATATACTCTCTATTCTTTATTCACAACGATAAAAACATCTTCTTTTTCTTGGTGATCACACAATTGATATCGATCGACTTCGATATTAATGTTAATGTTAAGTACATAGTATGTTAGATTACAGATGTTATGTTACAGTCTTAGAACATCACTAGAGGCCTGTTATCGACATTACAAGAGGCCTGCTACAATATATACTCGTTCAACATTACAAATTTCCACTCATCTTTGCTGTACATTTATCTTGATGTATATGTGAAGTAATCCAAAGAATTCCAAAACAATTATCTGCCTAAGATAAGGTCTTGTCCCGTGCGGGTCGGAATTGGGATAATTCTGAATCCGAGTTGGAACTTCAATTCGTTTTGGTTTGACACACCTAAATAAGGAAAGATATACGAATCATAGTGTTATTAAACTAATATTGTGAGAAGGAATTATAAACATTGGTGCACTATATTATATAACGTCAATTTTTTAGTCAACATGTTGAATCTGCAAGGGAATGCTATCTTCGGCTAGCCAAAAAAAGCTGTTCTTTCTCCATTTTTCCCCCCACAGTCAATTTTCCTGGCCCCAAAACGTTTTTGCACCCAATTTTAGCCGGCGGCCAAGTTGTTCGCCCACTCTGGAAAGGACACAGACATTTGGCCCCGATAAAAGATAAGCCCCACGAGCGAGAGGAGCTACGAGTCTTACATATGTACGCAGGCAGCGTGGAAGAGGAATAGCTCTTATATTTCTAAAAACATACATAAGTATGGTTTTGTAATTTAGGCAAAGAAAATGTTTCAAATTAAATGAAAACATGCAACGCCACTTGGCTCGGTGTCGACTTGTAGTTTTTGGCAAATGAAACAAAAGCAAAGCGACATTACCTGAAACACAGTCAGGTGCTTTCTAAAGATTAATTCCCAACCGAACCTAGCGGCGCGAAAACTTAAACACACTTCAATAAATTTTGTAATTTTGCAGTTCTACATTAATTTACATGTTTTAAAATAATTGAAATTTTAGTACATTGCACTCATTTTACAATCATTGAATAGAGATTATATTTTGTTTTGCACAATTGTTTAATATATTTTCGTAAATTATTGCCATTAAAACAATTACTCTGCATTAAATAAAATTAAGTAAAATCATGAAGTTGATATTATTGTAATTATATTTTCGTAAAAAAAAAACCTAATAGTTTTTTATTTAATTCGATGTTTTCTAATTTTATTGACACAATTGACACGCTCAATTCTCTGCTTGCAACATTTCAAAGGCATATACTTTAATACATGGATGCTCAACACAAATTGTTTTTAAATTGAATATTTGGCCTAACGGTTGTCATGTCATTCTGTCAACATGAGCTTCAAACAAACATGAAACTCATTCAAATAACTAAAGTAATCCACTTTAAAACACACAACGGGTCGTTAGTTACGCAACCCCACTAAAAATGAGGAATTAACAACTGGTGTTTTTACTAGTGTCATGTCAGTTTTGCAGCTTATTCACATATATATATGTATTATTTTAAGCAGTGATTGAAAATGTCTAGGTCCTTCATAGTTTTTTGTTTTACTAGGTATTCATGAAAAATTACCTAATAGAATCCTAATAGCAGCTTTGATAGCTGATTTGGTAGCAGTGCTATAGCTAAAGCACAGGCAATATTTTGCTATAGCACAAAAGTACAGGAAATATTTTGCTATAGCACTGCTACCAAATCAGCTCTCAAAGCTAGTTTGGCTATGCTCTTGCTCTGCTTTCGTTTAGTCTAATCTGACAACTACATACAGCATAATTAACAGTTGTTACTCTTGCTACTGCTATTGCTCTTACAAATGACGGAGCAAAAGAGCGAAATAGCATTTATTTAAGTTTCCTGCTCTTGATGCTGCTATTGGTCTTACAAATGACGGAGCAGAGCAGAGCGAAAGAGCATTTATTTCAGTTGCATGCTCTGTTGAAGCTAATAGCAGTAGCAAAACAATTATTATATTGATCTTTAGATACATATCTGCATTATTGTGTTTGTCAGGTTGGTGTTTATGGAATGACAGGATTTCTGGGATAAACACTTGATTTTGTTAAAACCAATTTGAATCTGAATTCTGCATAATTTGAATTTCTGCATACATCTTTGTTAAGAATAACAATCATTTAAATAGAAAACACATAATAATGTTTATTAAATTTGCAGATTCTGATTGGAATATGACTGATTTATATTCTAGGCCTAAATAGCCGGCAAATACAAAAGCAACGCCTGTCAGAGCGCTTTGTGCAAATGAGTCAAGTCACGACAGTTCCGGGGACGTCGCATTGATTTTCCATTTGAGCCGTGGCTGTCAGTCAAAGTGTCGCGTGCCAGATAGGCATCACACGGAGTCCGGCCGGACTCACGCTCCACTCCGGGCCCAACATGACATGCGTTCAGCGCGATGATGGCAATTTAAACAAGCGCAACATTTCCGTTACTTGTTTCGATACCCTGCACCCAGCAAATGGATACAAAAGTGGAAAAGAGTAGCAATATTATAAAGTACTTTATGATACTCGTGGGTACTTGTTGTAAACTCTTTGAAGAGCTGGATAATGAAATATGATAAAGCTACTATGCGCAGGTTCAAGTTTCACACACATTTCGATGACTATTTCTTATATTTTTTCTGATCGTTAAAAAGAAATTAGCGAATGCATTTTTAAAGTAACATCTTGAATATTCTTAACACATGTCTTATGAATATTTATTATTATTATTTGTTACAACATAAATAATATATTTTTAGATTCTTTAATTTAAAAGACTCAAACTGTTATTTAAGTTTATATTTTTTGTTATAAAATACACCTTTATATAGCATAAAAATAATGTTATTTATATGTATAATTAATATAAATAATTTAAAATTTTTTAACATTGTTTATTTGCCAATCTCTCATTATAGGTATGCTCAATCTGCTATTCGAATTCTACTGTTGAACTATCAACAATGTTGCAGATATGTTTTAGTCCAGTCAACGAGGGCCCTGCTGTGATTTGGCACTATTCTGCCATTGATGCTGGAGGCATTCATGTCAGACGGTTCAGTGGCTAATTGGCCGGTGATTTAGGGTCTTTGCCCAGCGCTTTATTGTAATTAAAAACGCAGTCGTCAAAGAAGCGCGCATTCAAAGCCAACTGGGAACAGATCCAAGTCCAATGAATTTCAACTGCTGCAACTGAAGGCTATCCCACCTCTCTTTTTCGGTCGCTATCTCTCACTCTCTCTCTCCCTCTCTCTCTCTCTCTCTCTCTCCCTCTCTCTCTCTCTCTCTCTCACTATCTCCCTCTGTCACTCTGTGTGTGTCATTTGTGTATTTTGCCATATCTGTGACATTGGCAATCGCATTGACATATTATTGCTATCGGCCCTTTGCCTTGTGACTGTCAAAATGCCACATCACGATGCCACGACGCTAGTCGTGGGGCCATAGGACATAAGGCTTTTACTTTTTTCCTCTCTCTCTCTCTCTCTCTACCTCCCTCTCTCTCCCTCTCTCTCTCTCTCTCGTATTCTCTATCAGTTTTAATGAGAGGTTGTGGTAATAAAGCCTTTGGCTTTATGCTCGGCATTAAGTGAACTTATAATTAAACGATTTCCCCATTTAATCGGACGTTTTTATCGACCAATGAGAACAGCAATGAGTCAAAAGCCAAATTCCTTTTGGCCAAATGTTGTGCTGTCATTTGCACTGTTGCTGCTGATTTTCTTTTTATTTTTTTATCTGTTGCTTTTGCTGTTCCTACAGTTGAGATTGCCGTTTCGATAGTGACTGCCAATTCGAAGCAACATGCAGAAAATCTGCATTGATTTTTGTAATTAACTCTTCAGCTTGCAGTTATAATTTTATTTAAGTTGAGAGTGTTTTAAAGCAGAACTCTGAATGATGTATTAGCTGATTGTAGCACAAAGTTTGATTAGTTGGTATTTGATTAGATGTAGCACTAAAGATACCAGCTCTATGTTCAGTCAATCAATAGCGTTTCGATAGTGTTATCTATAGTTTTGCAGCACAACACAAATGAACTGTTAAACTATAAAAAAGAAAAATCGTAAATTTCACTTAAAGCTAATCAGATCATTCGATTTCGTTTGGGAGTTATAATACACACTCACCCTTATGAAAGGCCCTACTAAATCAGTAACCAATTATATTTTAACACAGCCACAAAAAAAAATTTATATATATATATGTATATATATAAATACATATCTGCGACAACTACCAAACCCATGAATTCTACACAATATCCCACATGGGCCCCATTTAACAATATGTCATAAGGCCGCCAAGATGCTTAACTTGGCTCCTTTCGTTTCTGTTATTTTTATGACAGCCCACTCCCAATCCGAGGACTGCCGCAAAAAAAAAAAAAAAAAAAACAAAATAAGGAGCAAAAAATTGAATGAGGATATAAATGGCCCAAGAAACGGGCGTGCAAAATTTTAGGCTTGGGCAAACTGAAAGAACTGAAGGATGTCGACGTGTAGTTATAAAAATGTTGTATCTTAAAGCGACTGTCAGTTTTTCAGGTTGTCTGAATGCTGCGCTGGATGTCGTCTTGTCGTCCTGTCGTCCTGTCGCCCTGTCGCCCTGTCGCCTGATGAAAACGAAGTTGACAATGCGAATGAGTTTCTTATAACAACAGAAAAGCGCCAACAACAACAAAAACAACAACAACGTGGCGGAAGTGAAAACAAAATGAAGCGACAGCAAAAAGTGGAAACGTGCCGCTAGCCTAGGCTTCGAAGAGGGGCGGGGCGGCACCAATGGAAAGGGGCAAAGGTTAAGCACTCGGGTTTTATATACCATCAGCCAAAGGCTGGGTGAACGAAAAAAAAAAAACAAACCTTTTTCGAAATGTTGCAAACGCAAACACAACATTTATGCGAATATGTGGAATAAGTTTTTCTTTTCGTGAAATCTGCGGATAAGGGCGGAGTAACTGTCTACGTCCCCACACACCCCCTCGCAGCCCAACCGCCCCCCGAATCCTCACTGAATGCTGTCTGTGCTGCGTTTGTTAACGTTTAATAAATCAAAATTACTTTTCATTTCTATGACAGTCATAATGGGGCGTTACTTGACATTTTGCTTTTCTTTTTTGGCCCGCTTCCTGTTTTGGCGTGCATGTGGGGCAAGCAAGCATGTGGCAAGCATCGCTTCCTGTTCTGTCTGTTCATTTGCACAGTTCGCAGTTAGCGCGCAGTTCGCAGCTTGTTGCCAGATGAAATCTCGGAGCAGCTCACAAATGTTGGGCCACATGCTCATGCTTAAAGCTTTTCTTATCGCGCACTTTGAGACAACCACACACACATACACACACATACACACACACACAACCACGCACATACTCACACATTGTTGATTTTTATATTGGGTGCTAAATTCAATGCGCTCACGCCCCCCACAACGCAACAATGCCAACAGCAGCGGCAACAGCAGTAACCACAACAAAAAGCAGCGCAACAAAAAAAAAAGTCATTTAATTTCGTTCATTTCACTACATGCCGCAAAGGGGGGCGTCGGCAATGTCCTTGCACAGGATAACACCAATTTCGCTTATGACAGTTATTACAAATGCTTCTTGTCTGCCTGGCGCTCAACAAAATGA
Source organism: Drosophila kambysellisi (assembly GCA_035042185.1). Taxonomy (NCBI): domain Eukaryota; kingdom Metazoa; phylum Arthropoda; class Insecta; order Diptera; family Drosophilidae; genus Drosophila; species Drosophila kambysellisi. Next base: position 1,057,036 of record JAWNLS010000137.1, on the reverse strand, counting down.
GCAGTCGCAACACAAGAAGGGGCAGCAGCAGGAGTTGGGGGCAATGCTTGCCACTTTTGCGCTTATCCCTCAAATGAAAAGTTATTGAAGGGAACTTTTTAGGGTCGCACTTCATTTTGATGCCCCGAGAATCGATTGTCGCTGTCGATATCGCTGTTGCCAAAGCATCAACAACAACAACAACAACAACAGACCAATCGCCCATTAGTGGAAAGCAAAAAAGCGACGATGACTTCTGCTGGCATCTTGTTGCCCCCCAGCTGTCTATCTGTCTGTCTGTCTGTCTGTCTGTGTGTCTATCTGTCTGTCCGTCTGTCCGCCAGTTGGTTTTGCTTTTGGTTTAAGTATGTTTTCAGATTTTCTTTTCTACATATTTCGCTTTTTTCATTCATTGAATATCGATACACAGTAAATTAATTTTTCTAAAATTTGGCATTCATTTCATTTTTATCTATTGCATTTGGCTTCGCTCAACATTCGAAATTATTATTTTTTTTGTTGTTGTTTTTTTGCTTCTGTTTCTGTGTGTGCCTCAATTCATTTATTATTATTGTTATTTATTGCCACATTGTATAGCTATCACAATGTCTGCACAATGAGTTGATGTTTTTTTTCCCACGAATTCAATTATCGACACTCACAATTGATAATTTCAAACATAAAAGATTCGTCCCGCTGCTCTGATGATTTAGAAACCCACACGAAATTTGAGGCTAAACCAGGCGATTTTTCTATGAAATAGAAAATTGAAAATGATTTTTTGGTTTGGATGCAATCAATATAAATTGGCACTTGTTGTTGACTTTGTTGCCTCTTTCTCACATTCAGGCCAAAGAAGAAAAGTTTTACGCTGAAATACGAATCACTTAAGACTCTCATATATTTTTTATATCTGAACTACATTTTTTAAAGAACAGTTCAATTTGTTTTGGAATGAAAAAAAATGTACTTACAAAATGCAAATGTAAAATCATTTTTTTTTTACTTCAACTTTCATCAAATTCAAATAATTGATTTACATTTAATTAAATAATTTTTAATATCCACTAATTATGCTGATATGACCCAATAAATTTAAACAGAATTGTGCATCTATTGCAAGCAACACACTTTTTCCAACTTTATTCAACCTTTTCTAATTCAGTTTGAAAATAAAAAAAAAACTTTTTGCAACTCTGATTAAATCATAAAATAGTAGCTTGAAAATAAAAACAATTTCTCGACTTTGCTAAAGGTCACTAAAGCTCTGCTCTTGTTTCTAATCCCATATCGACTTGGTTTTTTTTGTTTTTTTTTTTGGAAGCAGAACTCTCTCAATGGTCTTAAAATGTTTATTATCTGTATAGGTAAATTGCATTAGGGCTTCATACTGAATAGCTCATCAGACGTTATGGCATCCCACTAAATATGCAAGCAAATGAAATTAGAGGCAGCTCAACTCCAAAGCATCTCCTGCCTCTGCCCCAAAAACAATGTCGAGAAGGAGCCTTTTGGTAAAATCGCCAGCAGGCAGGATCCACTCGGCTCCTTTATCGCACTGGGTGGGTGGAGTGGGATGGGCGTTGGTGGAGATAGGGCGTATTTCGACTTGCGTCTTTCGTCTTTCGTGTAAACCAAAAATAGCATCACGTTTTAAATTGCTGCTTATCAAAACATGTTCTTGAACTGTAATCTGTTTTTGCGCTCCCGCGCACTCCAATCCTTAACGGCGTCTCGCCCCACCTGCCAGGAAGACTGATATAAATGGAGAGATGCAGAGGGGGACAGATCTTTTTTTGGGAGCCACCACAAAACCAAAAGCCGGCAAAGCGGCGGTGTCAAGTGAGCAGCGTCGCTGAAGCATAAAATGAGTGAAAGCGAGTCGGAAATAAAAACGCAGCAAGCAACGCAAACTGACACATCATTTATATAGAATGTACGCGGTATGGTGACGATGGAGGAGAATGGAGATGGGGAGGAGTGCTAAGGGCGGTATATGTAAATTGAAACGAGAAGCTGAGCCCGACCAAGCATCACCTGGCCAATTCCTATATCCATACATACATATCAGTATGCTGAGAAGGAGCCAAAAAAAAAAAAAAAAACATAAAAATGAACATTAGCACAAAATGACTAAGCGAATCGGAGCTGAGCTGAGCTATAGCATATAGCATATAGACAGGAGGATCTGTTGCGTAAGTTGCACTGGGTTAGCCACTTGAGCAGACCTGAGCATAAATTTAGAGCTGTCTACTCATGGTTACCCAACTCCGTCTCCAACCAGCAATCTGTCATCTGTGCGAGCTGTCGTCGCTTCATAAATTTGTGACACTTTTCCTTCGAATTTATTACGCCAAATAAATCGCGAGTTTTCCGTGCTGAAATTTTACATACGCATCCAGTTAGGTGATATGCTTGCTCATTTGGTATTCATTAGAGCAACTCTCGACCTCTTATGCCGTTTTGGGGCCAAGTTAATTAATTGAACAAAAGCCGGTCTGCCAATGTCATTGGGCACACGGGTCTGCCAGTAAGTCCTAAATGGATTGGGCTTTTGTTGTCTTGCCATACTCTAGCCATTCTATCATTCAACTTCTTCAGCTAACAGCCGGCAAACCTCCTGCAACTCCAGCTGCGACAACGAATACGTTGGCCCCCTGCTCCGGATCGTGTTGATTTTTGAAATTGTTTGGCACTTGAGTGGCAAAGTGTTCCCGGGTGGCATCCAATGTCTGGTCATGATTGAGCAGCACAGCTGCCCAGCAAAGAGCATGAGAAATTGCAGCTGCACTGCTAAAACAGTTCCCAAATAGGTAAGAATGTTCTAGACGATACTAGCTCGACTAGCTGATACCCTGTATACACATCTAAATGTTCCAAAATGTACTTTTGTTTTGCATATAATATAAATAATAATTTAATATATTAATTTAATTTAATAAATTAATTGGATTTTAAAAATATTTACAAGACTTTTTTTGACTTGCAAAAATAATTGAAATTTCCTGCTGATGCAGAGAAAAATGTGATTTATTATAAGATTAGAAATATTTCAAAGATTGTTTAAATATTAACTGACATATATAAAAATATAATATAAAATATAAAATAATATAAAATAGGATGTAACTAAATTTAAAATGAAAAAAATATATATATATTTATAAAAAAATATATATATAAATAGTAAATGTTAAGTTTGAATATGATTCCACAACGAAGCAAATTTAAATTTATTTCAATTTATTTTTTTAATTTTATCCGATCGCCTCAGAAGCCACGGTTTAAACTAATGATTTGATATATATACTTTAGAAAGCTGTGCTTAAGAATATTACAGGATATAATCTAGGATGAGGTGATGTTGCTCATGGAATGCTAATAAAATCAATGTTGTAGCAACCAGGATTGCTCGGACACTTTGGACAGAAAGTGCACGTCCACAACTGGCTAACGAGAGGCGGATAGTCTCTGGCAAATTGCCGTACAGTTGTCGGAATACATCTAGTTATTATTCACAGTGCATTGTGCATTGCGAACCGAATAATTGGTTGAATCCAAATTAAAATTTGTATGCAAATTTTTCAATTGCCATTGTTTAAGTGCAGCAACTATAAATTGTCAAATTTAAATATGAATGTAGACATAAGAAAATTTCAGCAATTAATCATTATTGTCAATAAGTGGAGAAAAGAAAAACAAAATCTCATTTTCTATGTGGTCATTAACTGTATATATATACATATATAAATTTGACATTTCAGGTAGTGATATGATAGAGTTGGACAGTTTAGTTTCATTATTGATATTTATTCACGTTTGTTTCAGTTTTGTAGCTTGTCAAGTTAAGTCAAGTTTTGGGTTAAACTACTTACCTCAACAACAAAATTAATGATGCAATGGCCAAACAATCAGTTGTAATCCAGTTGAACAGAGATTAACTTGGAGACCAACACAAGCTTCAATCAGTTATTTATTTGACCAACAGTTCAACTGGCATATCAAGCGCTCTACGCAATGGCAAATCATATTTTTGAATAGGTACAAAATATCTGGTCAGATAGTTAAATCTCTAAGTAGGGGATGGGGTGGACGGTGGAGGATCAAGTCACAAGTAAGGTCATCCTTGTGGATAAGCGCAATGTATGTGGGTTTTATGTACTTAACACTTCAGCTCGTCGCACTGTGATGACACAGAGGCCACCCAGTTGGATAAGGAAAGTCCCAAACCACCAAAGGCACCCCTTCTCATTCAACTGTGGCCCAGGATGCGCCCGGCTGAGATGCGAGGTCGACCAGATGAGCAATTTATCTCGCAGCTGTTTACTGTTTCACTTGGAGCCAACGCAACACACACAACGCAGCCGAGCAGTCGGAGACGTCACGCTTGGCTGAAGCCACTTATGCGCCCACACTCACACTCACACTCACACTCACACACACGCACACACACGCACAGTCGGAGCGTTATGATTTATGTGTTGGTGTAAATACATAAGCACATCCGCATACAAATAAGGATCCAAATGTCCTTGTGTCCAAACGCATTCGTTTGCTCATTAAATGAGCAAAAATTGCGGCGACTGCGAAAGTAAAATTAAAACTGAATTTCAGTCAAAGGGCGTGGTCGTAAATTGAAAGGAGGCCATCCCATGCCCAACCAAGATGTCCTCGCTGTATGCATTTTGAGAGGCAGCCGCAGCAGCGGCAGCAGCAGCGGCAGCGGCAGCAGCAGCCTCGGTTGCGCGTTGGAATTGTGGGCGGTCCTTCACTTTTTACAGTCACTGCTGATGTCCTTTGCACGCATCACACACACACACACACACATTCATGAGCGGGGGTGTGTGTGTGTGTGTGTTTAGTCTTAAGCACGCAAAATGTGCCACTGCAAACGCCCACAAGAGGAACTGCCCCTTAATCTGTGTCGTCATTTCGCCCGTTGACATTTATATTTAGTTTTTGCTTTTTTTCATATGTGTGTTTGTTTATTTTGCTGCCCGTTTTTTTAGCCATTTGCTTTCATAAGCGTAAAGTGCTCTTCATTATGCGCATGAAGTGAAAGGATAAGTGCAGCAACTATACACACACTCACACACACACACACACACACACACACACACACACACACTCACACACACACTCACTAAGGCACGCACTTGCATTCAAGTTCAAACATTATGCTCTTTCTGTCTGTGAATTGAAAGCAGGGAAAATGCTACAAAATTGCCTTCAATTGACGTGTAGCAAGGAAACAGAAAGAAAAACAACAACATAGAAAGAGAACGTTTTAAGAAATTTCCTTCTAAGTTCTGTAAGAAATGCCGAGTAAATGGAACTGAAATAGAGGTGCACTCAAAAGGCTGCCACCTGAGCGCATTATGTGAACTTAGCAGTTAAAAAAAAAAAAAAAACAACTGGAAAAATAACTTTTTTCATATTCATTTTTTTCTGCCAGAATTTGCAGTTTCTATTATAAATTCTGCATAGATGTTGTAAATTTCCTAAAATAAAATAAGTCTGGTTGTTGGTTTAAACTAGTTGTTATAAATTCCACATAAATTTCAAACACTTTGTGAACATAAAATAATTGCTGCTAACTGTTTTAGCAGATTTATTTTAAAACCTGTGTAGATAAAATTCTGTAAGCATTTTTAAGTCTGCAAGGATAACAAAAGTATAACAAAGTTTGAACAAAGCTATGGGCTGGGGAATATTAACTTTTGTAAAAAAAATACGTAAAAAATCGTATATAATTTAATTTCATTTTTTTTTACATTTGAAGAATAATTTTACCATTATTAAATTCCCATCACTTCTAAGAAGTTAATGATTTAGTTACCAATTTTAGCACAATACAAATTTTCAATTTACTCACATGACAACCTCAACTAATTTGTTTCCGATTATCGGATGGGTTGTGAATCGGTGAATCGGTGAAACTAATCCCCATTTGAGTAAAGTATTAACTTACTAAATGCTGGCAGTGGCATAATCTGTCATAAGTTCGACTTCTAATAAACTTTATTGCCACAAGTAATCCCTATTGAAACGGGGCACAGTGTAAAATTCAGAACCAGGCAGCCAAGTCAAGTGAGGGACACTTGAATAAGTCTTTGGGTCTGCAAATCGATTGGTCGTCAGGGTCAAGGGGCTTTGCCTTATGGCCTCAGTCGGGTCTGAGCAGCGGGTCCGCATTGTTGTCCAACAGCCTAACCGGGCTTAAATTATGTCTGACATAACCGGCAAGCCAAATGTGCCAGCGCCAAAGCGATTTGGATTTTTCACACAATTTTCTCTGGCCTGGCAACTCGTTGGCATTTCAGGGGCTGAAGTGCGGGAAAAGGGGGTGCAGGGTGGATGCCAAGTGTACAAAGTCGTTGCTGGTTTTTATTTTTTTTTTTTTGGCACACTTTTTCAGCTGTTGTCATTGACAGGCGGGGGACAAGAATACAAAAGGCCTTTGACACCTTTTGTGTGTGTGTGTGTGTTTGGGGGGTGGGGGGGTGTGTGCGTGGTTTAGCGAGCATCAAATTATAATACGATGTCTGCTCTTAACAATGCCTTAAGTACTGATGCATAACTTTTAATGGACCAATGGGCTTGCAAATTAAATTCATTATTTAAAACACTTTGGATATGTTTAAGGATTAATCCAGCAGTTTAAACAGGATTAATCCAGCAAAATTAACAATAAGTTTGAGTATATATTATCAATATCTATATTCAAACGTTGGACCCATTAAAAATGATTAAATGGGTTAATTGAATAATTTGGAAGTATGTAACAGACTGAGTAGTAAAATTTGCCTTAGCTAATGCTTGTAAATGTTTTTCCACTGTGTTAAAATATAAGAATTCAAAATTATTTGTTAAGAAATTGAAGCTCATAATACAATTTTATTATAAATTATATCAGTTTGAGTACATAAAATTATCTTTAAAAATGAATGCAAATAATAATTACGAGATACGAATAGCAAATTTGTGCAACTCTTTTGAAGTGCACAAAAGGCAAATAATAGAATTTATCAGCACACCACACAATACAGATCCATGTTGACTATATATTTATGTGTATATATATATACACACATACACACACACACGCACGCAGACATAGACATAGATACGGGTTACTTTTCTGTATGTAAATGTTGAGTTGAGTAAAGGAAAGCGAAAACAATCATTTTACCATAATAAGCACTAAATATGCAGAACGCCCCTATGCTGCCAACTTGTTTTTGCCGGGAACAGCAGGAAAAACTGCTTCGCATATATTGATAAATATTAGTTAAAATATGAATAAATTCTTATGAGAGACAGAGACAGAGAGAGAAAGAGACAGAGAGAGGGAGAGTGCAAACGAATCAGCCACCTGTGTAGCTCTATGCGCATTAAGTGAGTGTATGTTTGTGTTTGTGTGTGTGTCTGTGTGTGTGTGTGTGGCAACAATTTGCCAAACGTTGCGTATACGTAACGAGCAGAGTAAATTGATTGCAAGACGCAATGAGGCGCGTCCTGTAAAACCACTTAAAACATGCCTCAATACATGCCATAAACTCAACCCAGGAAGCGTTTCTCAGTTACCCGGCTGCTTTAGGGTCTCCCTAAGCGAACTCTCGCAACATAAGACGGCAAACACACACACACACAAACACATATAGACAACGAGTTACACCCACCAAATGCAAATGCAAACACACACTAACACAAATACACACACTCACACGCAAACACACACACAAAGACGCTTAAGCCAGACCGACAAACATTTAACCGGCGGCTATGAAATTCGATAAATATCGACAAAGTTTTTCGGCAACGTCGCCGAAACGTCGAGAGTTTATTAAACACAGGAAGGATATGGTCTCAGCAGAGTCAAGACGTCTCCTACATATCCTCCCCGCCTCCCTTCAGCGCCTTCGGCGTCTCCCCGGCCATTTGAATCGGGTTCGCAAAAGGCGCAACTTTGACATAAATATGCAGTCGCACGTTCAACCAAAGAGGCTTCCCCTCTGCCTTCCCAGACTTCAATTACGCGACCGCGCTTTTTACCTTCCATATATGTGTATGTGTGTGTGTGTGTGTGTGTGTGTGTGTGTGTGTGTTTGTGTGTGTGTGTGTCTGTGTGTGGACGACACCCAGGGGGATTATCGCATACATTTTCAGTCAAGTGCGCCCGTTCATTGTAGCTGATATTGCATAGCTTAGCCAGGCCCAAACAGTGCTGTGAGTGCCGCCAGCACAGGTTTTAGACAGAAGTGAAAGTCGTGTCGCTATTGCGTTGATTTGAAATTGTCCTGGGCAGGCATCTGTCTCGGATTCGTAGGGATTCCAAACGCCGGCCGCGCACCTTTATGAATTGTGCGACAGTTTTTCAGCGAAAAAAGGATAAACATCCGAAATGGAAAAATATAATAATTTCTAAGAAATTGCTTTCAAGAAAAATAAAACATGTACATTTTATCATTGAAAAAAGAAAAACAAGAATTGCAGCCTTTGCAGAGGCGAATATCTAATTCCCTTTTAGAAATGAGTTCAACTCCATTCAAAAATTCACATAGAATAATCCTAGTAAGCACATATAATAAGAAATCAATAGAATATGTTATAAGATTCCGATGTTGATGGGATAATAATAATATTAGCAATCTACTATTATTAAAACATGTACACTTTATATACGAATAGAAGCAAGAATAAACATCCTTGAAATGAGTACAACTCTTTAAAAACTACTTTAGCAAAATTCATCAAACTTAAATAAAATAAGGCGATTTTCAAACGAAGTTCTCATGTTGAGTAGAAAATAATAATTATACACAATAACTAGCAAAAAAAAAAATTAAAACAATAATTACAATATTTGAAAATGCGAATGTTAAACATCCTTGTAGGAATGATTCCATCCGACGTTTTACAAATTTCAAAGAAATAAAAGATATAAAGTAGATTTTCAAATGATTAAGAGGTTTTATGTTTTTAGAGTTCCATGCTGAAGGGAAATAAACACTAAAATAGTTTTAGTAAAAATAAGTGTGTGAAAATTTTTGGAAAATCCATTTGTAAAGGCGTCAAAATCTAAATTCTTGGCAAAAAAAAAGCGGCAAGTTTGTGGTCATAAGAGCTGAAGGGTTAGCCGCTAATTTAATAATGTAATGGTGTCGACAGATTTTAGTTGACAATAAATAAATAAATAAATAAACAAATAAATAATCAAATAAATAAATAAATAAATATTTGTCTATTAATTAGGATTAATAAATAAATAATTGAGTGAATTTTCACAATCGTAGAAAGCTAATATGTTTTGTGATAGAAAACCCGAAAAAAGGTTCACAAATATTATTTAAATAGCATTAAAATTTAAGTTTTGCGCCCAAAAACACGATTTGCTAAAATCGTTTAAAAAAATACCAAATAGGGTTGCCCACATCTGAAATTCTGACATCAAAATTTTGTACAAACGTTAAATTATTTTCGGCCTGCTTTTTCAGCAAAAAATAACATCAGATTTGTGATTGTCAGGAACAGGCGTGACATTAGCAGATGTGGCAATATGAAAATATACACACACACACACACAGGCCATTACACTCATATGTATGAATGGTCAACATTTGATTTTTCGACAGGCCAAGCGTCATGGTGGGGTGGGGAGGGGGGGATGTGATTTTCTTGCTGGTTCGTCAACTCTGACAATTTGTTTAAAGCGCCCAAGCAACAGTGTAAACTTTTTAATTAATATCAAATATGAAACGCTGCTAAAAGCGAGGAAACCAACCCCTCAGTGAAAAACAGTGATAGAGAGCGAATGTTGCTGTGTGTGTCTCTGTGTGTGTGTGTGTGTGTGTGTGTGTGTGTGTGTGTGTGTGGGTGTGTGTGTGTGTGTGTCCTGAATAGCATCGGCAATCCGAATAGCTCCAAAATTAAAGCGGGGAAGCAGATGCAAAAAGCTGACAAAAGTGAAATCAACCAAAGCTTGTTAAAAACTTTTAATTAAATTTATTGTTGCTTCCTCGAACGTCGCTTGTTTCTGTTGGCTGTTTTTATTGGTATTGTTATTGCTGATGTTGCCTGTTATTCAATTGTTGCTGATTTACTAATCATTTATGAAAGCAAGTCAGAATACTTATTAAGAACTTACAATCAGACAGTTAAATTAACCAAACAAATAGTCTTCAACCGGATATGCAAATCTAGCAACGATTCAAGCCCAAATATATATTTATTTTTGAAATACACATTTAAAAATAAAAAAAAAAATAAATTAACAAATTTACATAACAAAATGCATATAAATTTTGTATTAATACAACAAAACAAATTTCATCATTACTCAACATTATTGGTTAAATTTTGCATTAATAAATTATTAATTATTAAGTATTTTGTATGTCTTAGACCAAGTAATTATTCAACTATTAAATAATAAAATAATTATACTTTATTGAGAAACTGAAATCTCTGGGCATAAATAAGTGTGGTAAACTTCACAGGTTTACAGATATGCCTATATTTTCTTTATTTTCTAAACAATCCTTGGGCTAATTTGGGGTTTTCTGGGTTTAGCGGATCCTTGTAATAAATGTTGAACCATTTTACATTTGCATTTCACTTTATTTATTTTTATTTTCAATTGTTAATTTAACTACACTTTCATGATTTTATGAAATTTAACTGTAGTATTTATTTTAAATTAAATGTTGTATATTTCTTTTTGAAAACAGTTTTTAAATCTTGTAAACTTCTTAGTTCCACATTAAATAAATAATACTAAAGTATTGAGAGTTTAAATATTGTAAACCAATTCAACATAGTTATAATTATATATAATGCTTAACATGTTTATTTAATATTTATTATCTGAACCAATAAATATTTCGGAAACTGTAGTTGTCTTGGGTTTTGTCAATGTTTGTCATTTGTTGACATAAGTTTCGAGTGTATCAAATAAATCCAATTTTATAAATGCCAAATTGAAATTATTGCTGTGTCAAAGGCGAAACTTAATGCATCAATTCAGATTGCGGAATTCCGAATAATATATAATATATATTGAATAAGATGGGTGCAGACATGAACTTTTATGACATCCCGCTGAAATGTTATTAACGACAGAGTGAGACATAAAGAAGGACATTTCCGGGGGAAAATTAAAAGATGACATTTTGAAAGCTGTTATTAAGGCCAATTCATTAAAGTTATGTTTTTAAATCGGACATCATTAATTGTGCTGTGACAAAGAATATTTAATGTAAATATCGAAAGTATAAGATTGCCATACAATGAATATATATATATATATATATAGTAAAAAGAGAAATGCAGCTGACAGGCCGTTAATATTGATATCCTTTGAGACCTGCCAGAGTTTTTCAGGGCGCAACGATTTTTAATTGCTATACACCGAATTGAAATAAAAAACGGTGGGATGTCTGCGGCTGTTGTGCAATAAGCAGCATTTTTTATTGACTGCATTTTTGTCTTATTATTATATTAAAATGAATTACATGCCACATCGGATCGTTTGCCTCATGTTGCATTACATATCGCGGCTTACGGTTTTGTTTTTAATTACCTATCCGGTATTTTATGGGATGTACTTATTTTTTTTATTAATTTAAAATTTAATTTTTTTTTAAACCTTTAAGCTGAAAACTTACCTAAGCTATCCATAGGCCATAAGCTATAGGGCTTACACTATATATAGCCTTATAGCATATATAAAAGTCGTGTTTCAAAATGTTGGTGCTGTGTTTACTTTAATATAAAGTAATATAACTCACAATAATTTGTGTTTTATTTTTTAGGTTGCTTTCGTTGTTCTTGTATTGTCCAGTTGAATTAATTAACACAAATATTTCTCATGGCTTATTTATGTGAGTGCATTGCCTCAAAAATGCTAAGAGAGCTGAACAATGATGACGAATAAATGCGAATAATTATGCTTTTGTTGAGTTTTTTTTGCCAAATCGAAGGACCAAGGACAAGGGTGCATGACCCACTCCAATTGCCATCAACAACAGCAGCAGTTACTACAACAACGCCATTGTCCATAGTCCTTTCATCTATTTCCGGAGCAAGTGAGAGATCGTGTGTGCGAGACTCATAAAATTGTTGGCTATTTGAACGTTTTTGTACCATCCATTGAAAAATAAAACGCGATAACTGAAGCTTACCCAACACACACACACACACATATATATATATACACATATATATATATTCCGCCTTAGAAAGGGTGAAAAAAATGAAAATCTAACGAAAATAGGAACGAAATGAAGCGCTTGGCTGGAATTTCATACTGTTGGCATGGCATGTCCGCTCACAGACAAATATATGTGTGTGCTTATGTATTGGTGGCTGTGTGTGTGTGTGTGTGTGTGTTTTCCTTTGACAAGCAGCATAAGTGTGCAGCTTGGCCTGCAACAGCACTCGCTGCTCCTAGCTGCTTCTGGCTGTCCACATCGATGTGTTGGACATTTTATTATATTTGCTCGCAGACATTTTTGCTCTAATACGAAAATGGGATTTTAGGATATAAAAATTATGATAGATTACCGTTGCACACTCCTGCACCCACAAACTCACACACACACACACACACACACACACACACATGCAGCTGACGTGACTTGGCTTTGTTTGGCGTTCTTTGGAGCTGGAATTGCAACGTTGACGTCACCATGAAAATTGCGCCCAGCTTAGCTGAAGAAAATCATTTGATGATAAAAGTGGCCCCTCAATTGCTTCGTTGCTTGTTGCCTGTTGGACTCTTTGCTGCTTGGCTTTTATTAAATTCAAGTCTGAAAACGCGGTGGAAAAATGCGGCAAATTGTTGGTTGCCCGCCGCAGTAATAATAATCCATTAGATAAGTACTTTATGGAAGTACTATCAAAAAATTTAACTGCATTGTACGCATTTGTTGGCGAAGTAGCTAAATTTGTTTGCAATCGAGGCTTTATGGTGTCAAAAAATATATTTTACCTGAATAATATGAGAACTTATGTATCTATGATCACATTCAAGGAACAAAATATTTTTTAACCAATTTCGGAGGCAAAGAAAAAAATTGTGTTTGAGATTCATTAGGGAGTTTTAATAATACATTTCAAATTTCTATTCTTATTGCATTTTATAAGACACTGTATTTTAAGTATAGTAATACTTTATATATATTTTTTTTATAAATATCTTTTATATATGCACTTTATTATATGAATATGAATTATTACGCTACAAACGAAAAAGTTAAAAATGGTGAACAAACTCTGTTGTGGCGCCATCCATTGACTTAATGCTGCAACGTCCTAGCAAAGACGCAAACCGTTATGCAGCGCCCTCTGTTGTTCACCAAGCAGCGCCCTCTATATCAGGTTATTTAATAATAATTTTATAATATAATAATAATAAACAATAGCCTTACACGCATAAAGAAAACATTAAGAAAAAAATTAGAAATAATTACTAAAAATACAAATGAATTATTTAATGAGCCCAACCCAAGTCACCTTCAGGTTGCGGACCTATGATACAATTTAACTAGCTCAAAAACATAAATGTTTCAGTTCAAGCAAAAACCAAAAAAAAAAAACAACAAAAATTACTAGTATAATAAGCGATCTCAATTGTTACTGCTATTATCTGCTATTATTGTTGTGAATTCAGTTGAGCAAAAACCTCTCCAAAAAACACTGTTGAGTTAATTAAAAGTTTTATGCAACTTAAACGACAAATAAATAAACGTAAAATCATTAAAATTACGAAATCAGAGACATCTAACAACACTAAAAACTACAACTGAGTCGACTTTGTTATCCTCTACATTTGTGTTGATGATAGCGCATTTATTAAAGTTTAAATAAATGTAAGTTTTAAAATGAAATGTACGTAAAGTTCTAGCTTGTGATCAGTTTAGCTTTCTAACATTAGCATTAACAAATTTAATGTAAATAATATACAGAAATACTATTTCTAATTTTTCTAAATTCATAATCTACTTTTTAAAATTAAAGCTAAACTACACAAATTGAAAACAATTGTTTTTAATGCATTCATTATTATACAATTTAAATTAATATAAATTCAGTTTTACATATTGCTCATAATATTTCAGTTTTATCATTAATAAATCGAATATGTTGATACATAAATAGTTATTGCTCTGTGGCTTAGGCCAAGTGTGACGATGGTCAATGCGTTTTGCTGGTATATTTACTGTAAAATAATTATATTTTAATTAACTACACACAACAAAAGACAAAAACAAGCCAACTATAACTTCGTGCAAATTGTGCTATCTAAGGTCAAATTACGATTAGCCAAGAGACCAACTTGTGAGCCAGCGTCTCAGCCAAATGCAATACTCACAACTAACTACATTTAAAAAACAAAAAAAAAGTGTTTTTTTTTCTATAAGGCTGCCCGTCCAATTAAACACAGCTTGTAGCCACCGTCGGTGAGTCAGTAACTTGTGAAGCAACGTCTGATCGCCGCCCCCTGGCACGCCTCAGGCGCCCCTCCTTTTCGACTAACTACGCACCTGTCAAGCATCGCGTGCTCCGTGCAAGGCGCAAGAGAGCGGGTTGGCTACAAAAGCTAATGTTGTCTCCCTTGTACCGACACTCCCCACACCCCTCCCCTTGGGCCAAGCGACAAAATTGTGATTGTAACAAGTGGCCGGTGGCGAGTTTTAGTTCAGTTTTTGATTCAGTTTCAAACGAATAAGAGCCGATTACGAGCGCGCAACAAATAATAGCTGTTTGACTTGAATAGCATTTTAAATGTTTGTCTCAATCAATTAAAGAACACTTTTTCGAGTGTGTAAATGTTATAAATATTCTGGGCTTAGACAAAGTCAACGAAGAATTGCTTGGAAATAATCGAGAAACTTTCAGCATCATTTCGCTCAAATGGGTAATTCCAGTTCCATTTGTGCCGATCGCAATGCCGTAAGGAATTTCGATGAAAATGGGTAAGAATACAGAAGAGAGTAAAGCATGATAAACGAGTGTAGTGCGACAGGCTGTTAAACTAACGGAAAAACGAAATAAATGCATTGACTAAAATTGACTAGAAAATCAATTGAAACTTTAAGAAATATGCAATTTACAATTGCATTTTGTAACAAACTAAAACTTTTACAAAATTATAAAGTTTTAAACTAATTAATGATCAAATAATTCAATAAAAAATATATTAGAGAGTGCAATTAAAAATCCAGTGTTTTATAGATCACTTCAACTTAGAGTTAATCAAAATCCAAACTAAATAAAATATTAAAGTTCCATTTTTCATTATTAATTTTTGAAAACATTGATGCAAATTTTTTTTAAGTATTTTCAACTTGAGTGAGTAATAATATTTATTTATAGTGGATATTTGGCTTAAAAGTGTCCCAACAAAGAACTTAACACACTATATTGTAGCCGAATTAATCTGTTGGCTAACAAGCTGGTAGCTGTTCTCTTTAAAACAAACACTAGCTTTCAAAACAGTACTCAGAAATCCTTACCACTTAGCCACAACACACACACACACAAACACACACACGCAGAGCAGGGCATATGACCCTGGACACGCCCACTCTGATTCTAAATAGTTACTGTTTTTTCTGTCGATTTACATATATAAAATACAACTGATAATTAACATTTAACGATGAGTTTTATCAGCGATTTACTCGTGGTTCACTGACCCCAAAAAAAGGAAATATATATTACAATTTCGGATATAAATAGATATATTGAAGCCGGCCCATTTGTAGTTCAACTGGCAGTGGGCGTGGCTGAGTAGCAATTTAATTAATGTCGCTATATTACAAAGATATTAACTATTAAATCTCTTGCCAAACACAACAAATATATATACTCTAAGGTTATGATTAAAAACAATCACAATTGCTGCTGCTGCTTTTGTTGTTGTTGTTGTTGTAATTGTTGTTGCCATGAAATCCCCAATCATAAAACAAACTAAAATAACCCATTAATATTTATATATGAAGGCTAGACACCTGTGTCTAATGTTCCAGCCGCAGTTTACTTTCAATTTTTGACATTGGTTTGTTAGACACAGGTGAACAGAGGGTTTTATACACCTTAAATAATTTGAGTTTCAATTTAATTTATTTTTTAACTTTTACTTATTTCATATAATACATTATATAATAAAAGTTATATTTTGTTGACTACTGTTTTGTATAGTTTTGATGAATACCAAATTTAATTAAATAATTAAATAAACTAATTACAAAAAGGTATAGTCTTTGTAGTTGGCTTCAGGTGTTTCACCTTCTTTTCTTATTAATTATTTATATGTTAGCATTTTAGCATTTAGTTTAAGAGTTTCTATATTATTTCATATCACATTTATTTTATAACACTTACCTATTTCTAACCAATTAAGTTGTTTGCACTATTTCTATTTAATGCAAGTATACAATTCTAAAGATTAATGCAGGACTTATGTGCAGTTTATTGATTATTTTCATTCTTCTTTTACGTAGTTTTCAGTTAAAAATATCTAAATTGCTTTTAATTAATTAAATACTTAGTTTTTTAAAGACAATTTTAGTTGTTCCTGCTTGTCTTAAAAATTATTTATATTTTCGTTATACAGCAACTCCAAGAATTATAAAAGTTGAGCCTAAATAAATGGTTTTAAATCTAATTGATGTATATTTTTGTATTATATATCTAATTCAAATTTTTATATATAAGAAAATATTATTTTTCAACAATATCGAACAACTGTTATATTTACTATTATATACATACATATATATATTGAGCACTTAATCTGCTTCACTTCAAAAGTTAACAATTTGTTTGTATAAAACTTTACTAAACTCGACTCTTGCATATTTATATATCTAAACACTCATCTGACTAAGTAGATATATTTTGCACTTGCTTTCTTATCACTTTTTATTAAGGTCCCCTTCAATTACAAGTAATCGACGCCAGTGATTATTTTGGGAATTGTTTACATGCTCAAGCAAAATGTTTTTATGCCCTGATTGATTGCCAGCAAAGTCATTCGGCTCTGTTCTGTTCTGTTCTGGCCTTATCAGTTTGCTGTACATAGTACGATGTTGTCCCTTTTTGCCCCTCTGCCGTCTATGTTCTAAGCAAAGCTAATCAAAACAAACAGCGAATACTGTAAAATGTAATAGGAAAACAAAAGCCTCAACGACAAATCCTCTGAAATAGTCATTCTCAGTTCAATTTTAGTGCTCCAACGTTGCGGTCAAAACGAAATACTGTTCGACTCTAGCCATAATCAAAGCATATAAATCGGCAATATATACAGTTTATAGTATACTATAGTATATACACATAATTGTGCAAGTCAAGTGCCAACAAACGGCAAAGCAATAAAATTGTTTGGCATGTTTGCTTCACTGCAGCGCTTCTCTGCACTTCAAACCTTTGGACGTCTTAAGATGTATGTATATATTTAAATAATATATTGAATATACTAAGTACGGAAAAAATCTTTACTAACGTATAAGAATCATTAACACGAATGCAAAGTGGGCATATAAGTGCTTATCAATATTTTCAAGCAAACATCACCTGTTTCAGCATCTTTCAACAAAGTGTAAAATTCAACAGCGATTAAAAATACCGTTTTTATGACATTCAAATTTACATATAAAACTATAAAAATCAATATTTCCAATAGATTATGATGCATTCTTTTTATTATTTTTCATTTTGCTTGGCATATTTTGGAATGCAGTTTTTTGTTTTGACTTCCCTTAAGATTCTTCAGACTTAAGCCCTTCAATTTGTGAACAGCTACTTTATTATTCTTCTGATTACATTTTCCCTGTGTTATTACATAATAGTACTAGATTTGAAAAGATCTTGATCATCACATAAATAGTTCACCGTATGTAGAACTTTCCAAAAATTCTTTAATGTGTTAGAATTATTAGCTACACAGGCCCATTTCTGTCCCCACCCCTATTTTGCATATATGAATTTAATGAATTCAGAGCAATGTTCGTAGCGCCAGATACCAGTACAATTCGAGTAATTGAATTATGCCGGGAATCGAGCTTTTGTTTTACCTACACCACCCTACACACCAAACACACATATCGCACTCTGCGTTAAATTCACTGTTGCTCTCTCTCTCTATCTCTCTGTCTCATTCGCAGCACACCAATTTATCCAACGGCCAATAATTCCCGCAACCCTTCCAATGGCCAAACAACACCGTATCATCATCAACAGCAGCAGCAGCAAAATGAGCACGGCTATTACAAGACCACAATACCCGTTGGCGTTGCCAGCGCCGCTAACAGCGGCGACGGCAGCGGGTTACACTGCTCTCACTGCCAAACAGCTGTTTTGTGCTCACGCGCACTCGCACCCGAGACAAGCATAAGCAACAACAATAACAAATCAACGCCAACACATCTACTCTCCCACACACACACACACATAAGCGCAAGCACGAACACGGGCAGCTGCGATTGTGCTGCTACTGCGAAATGTCATAGTAGTCGTGTGTGTAAAAATCATACGACTACAACGACAACAACGCTCGAATATGAACTTTCCAATTTTGCAAAACTCAAAACACAAATCAGTACGGAACGCGACGTTGAAGAGGCAACAGCAGCAATAGAGCCAGCTTTGCCACCACCAATATTATCCTCGAACCACTGGCAACAGCTACAACAGAGCCTCAACGAACTACACTGTCACAATCAACAGCAGCAACTACTAATTGGCAATCCTAGCAGCAACTATCTACAACAGCAACGTAACTTTAGCAGCATGAGCAACAACAAGGACAATGATCTGCAACGCGATCGTCTAGGTCTTTGGGGCACCGGCGACAATGAGATCGCGGGTAATCTGTCGGGACTCGATCGCCTATACAATAAACGCTTCAGCAAGGTGAGTTCTCTTCCCTTTTCCCTGTTTGAAAAAGCCATAGTTCCCAAGAAGTTGTGGTGGAAAAATACCAGAGCTGAAAGCGGGGTTGTTTCTATATATCTATGTATATGTACTAAAACTGATACACACATACGGGCACACAAAATTGCCGCAATAGAAACTTGCTTGTCTCAACACTGCGAAAAAAGAGGGGCGTCGGTCATTAACAACTTTTCGCCAAAAAAAATTTTAATCCAAAATTTTTAGTTGATCACGGATCTTTGAGAAAACATGTTAATAATAATTTATTTAAATTGTTCTTAATTTCTAATTTATTAATTTTTCATTTCAACGCACGAGTCTTCGGCTAATGTCTATTTTTTTTCCGCGACTTGCTATTTTTACACAAATATCTAATGGATGCTTAAAAAACAAAACTCATAAATTATAATGAAATTGACATTCACAACAAATGTCGGCTAACAATTTCCACAAATGAAAATAAAAACGAATTCTTTGAACGTTTTGTTTGACCTTTAGATGACATAGCAGTCCCAAAAAAGAACAAAAAATATAAGAAACACGTGCCGCACTGGAAGACCAAAGTTCGTGTGTATTTTATGAGTACATATAAATTTATATAGAGTTGATGTCATATCAAATCAATAAGTGGGCCAGAGTCTTTCAATTGGGAACTCGATAAATTGACCAAGCAACAATTAGCCAGCTGCAACTGACAAAAATCGTTATCACAAAAATTGGTTTCTTAGTCGCTCACAGTGTGAATTACACTTCAAGTTCAATGCCAAATTGCAGAGGCTGTTTTTTGCCTGGTTCTTTTTCCCTTTCTTTTTTTTCCTGATGGTCTTGCTCTTCCGCTTTCATCATCGTCATCGGTCGAGAATTAAACTTTTTGCACTCAGAGAGCAATTGTACAAAAGAGAGCGTGCAATGCGCATGAGCTTTTAAAAGCTTGCAGGGTTTGGGGTTGCAGCTTAGTTTCAATGTAATAAACTCTCTGACACAATTTATAAACATATTAACAACTTTAGTATCTATACTTTAGTATATATAAATCAGACAATTGGTCTTTCATAATTGATAATAATCAATCTTGCTCTTATGTATTTGTTCTTTTTTCTCTTTTGATTGTTTTCACTGTTGCGCTCTCCGAGCAACAGCTGTTTTATTTAGATATATATGTAAATAAATAAAGCTTTTACCAAACAATTTAAAGTTCCACAATGGAAAGTTTTCCCATGCTTATCGCATCGCATTGGAATGTATTCTACTAACTGACTTACTGACGAATAAATAAAAAAAACTGACCTACGTTAAGCGCTGGATATTGTTTTCAAACGTGAATTATAACAAGTATATAAGTATGTGTGCAAGAATATTCAAATCTATGCCCCAAAATATTTGTTCAGATAACAACAAATATGTTGCATAAATAATTTATTTTCTTCAGGAAATTTAAGCAAAAGATAAACGATATGTGAAACAAGTCGATGCTTAAATACGCTTTAAAATATATTAATTAATAATTTTATACCAAATTTAAGTAAATATATCGTAGACAAATTAATATATATGTTTATTTAAAATTGGGTATCAAGTCGGCTGTCAAAGCCATTATCTATGTACATACATACATTTGTAATTTTTATGGTCAAAGTTCTGCATAAGTCAATAAATACCACTCAGACAACTTGAGTAATTCCCATCTTAAGGAATAGCTTAAAAAAGCAGCAAAAACATTGGCTTGAGTCATTTTGAGTATTTAAAAAGCACCAAAAAAAGTGGCTTTAGTTTTGTATTTAAGCCTTTGAAATTACAACCCATTTTGCACACACAGCGTAAAAAATGTTTTCCTTTTGTAAAGGAAACATTTTGTATGAAATTGTGTCATTGTTGCAATCTTCATCATCATCTGATTTTGATGTTCACTTTGTTGCTTTCGTCATCGCTTCAACGTCTGGCTTGCCACTTGAATATCATGTGGCGCTAATCGCCGACGGCGAACCCCTGATAATGCATATGATTATCGCCAAGCCAGACACCGCAAAAATTAACAGATAATTATTTTGGTTTGTTTTCTGTGTTTTTTTTAATCATTGTTTTTTTTTTGTTTGCTATATTTTTATTTTTGTTTTTTTTTTTGCAATCGTTTGCTGCAACTTCCCTATGTTTCGTGTTGAAACTGTTGGCAAACGATCTATCAATCAATCTGCTTAGACATTAATTTTAAATTGTTTTTCTTATAATTTATTTGATATTTTTTCTTCTTCATTTTTTGTGCAATATTTAATAATATACATTTATTCTTGTGTAATCGTGTAAGAGCTACTTGAGAGACTTACCGGGAATTACTGACACTACTCCGCTATTTTTCCATATTAAAAGCCATGTTGCCAGGCAAACCGATCTCACTGATTCAACCTGCTTATCGTGCCACCAGCGGCACCATTTCAATGTCAATGGTGTCGTTTTCAACGGAGTCGCGCGCGCAATCACGAATTTCATCACCTCCAACGATGACGTAGCATGACAAATCGATTTTTTTTTTAAAGGTAGCTGTTATCTGATATGTTAAATATGATTTTAAGTTGGGCGACGTGCTGCGGTTTTTGAAGTGTTTGTTTTTACTTTTATGAGCTCCATTAGAGCCACTTAAGCTAACAGCTTCGCACTGCTCTAGCACGCAGTCACCTCATGCATCGCACCCTCCCCTTCTGATTGTTTTAAATTGCTATAAATTCTGATCAGATTAAATATAATTTATTGTAGTATTTTCTAGTTAGTTCCACTTCACAAGTGTTAATTTTCAAAATTATTTATGATAACACTATATCTATAACTTGTCATTGTGTTTTTTGCATCTCAGATGAGCTGTCTGGAAAATACCCCAAATGACGCACTCAGCTTTGTTTTAATTGTAAATTTTGGCCAACATAACTTTGCGTTAATACGTCATATAGTCACTTGAGATTCGTTAAAGTGCTGTAGGGAGATGAAGACATTTTTTATTGTAAATATCCTTATTAACTAATCAATTAAAAATCGGACTTAATGACCTAAAGATATACACATCAAAAATTTAAACAAATTCACCAATATAAAAAAAATTCAATATTAATCAACAAAAGGGCTTAAGCAGTAAATATTACACAAAGCATAAAAGTTGTATTATGGTGTCAGATGTTATATAATATATATTATTATAAACAAATGCCTTGTTAGCATTTACATAACAAGTGCAGCTTAAAAACTACACATAAAACACTAATTAATATTTATTGTTTCTAAGGTCACGATTTGCACACTTGAACAAAAGCCTTTAAGGAATGCCAGAGACTTTTGTGCATCTGCTTTAAAGTGCATATTGTCAGGTAGTGTCGGGTAGATACGCGCCACAGGAAGTTGCACAACCCAAACAGAAAAGAGCACGCAACATAATGTATGTGTAATTTTGTTAGTTATACAATATCAAAATACAAAAAAATGCAAAAAACACAGTTTAACAATAATGCTTTCAAATGTTTGAAATCATGCTCAGTATTTGGCAGCGTATCGAGGTCGGCGCTGAGTCAGCTTCGATTCCACTTTCAAAATGAGTGCCCCAATGGATTTGAATACCGGTTCGTAATCGCATACTTATATATGGGCCGTTAGACAGATTCAGTATCAATATTTCAAACACTTTGACTTTGAACTTCAAACATATTGCGACTGAACATGCTAATCTCCTTCCATTTACCGCCTATCTATCGACTGGCTGAGGTCAGTTAAAGACGATAGTCAGCCCACGAGCTCGACTCACGACTCACGACTGACCGTAGACCCCAATCGAAAATCGCCAGATGATGAGACGAGACAGCTTGTCTCGGGGCGCGTGCTTGCGCTCGACGTGCTCGACAATTCAATGATAAGCGGGTCTAATGGGATCGCAGTCCAAATGTTGGGCGCGTGTTTCCCTTCGATTTGGAACGCGCACAACATGTTATACACCGAACCCATTCGAAGTGGGCATATAAAGTGGTGCCAAGGTTTGTGACAGGCAGAAGGTTGCATGTCCGACCCCATACGGTATATATTTTTTTGATCAGCATCAGCAGCACAGTCTATTTAGAGTATCTAAAATACCAAAAGAGGAAAAGACTTTTGATCTCACATTAAGTTTATTTCAGATGAGCAACAAATCGTTTTCCGATAGCAATAAGATATACAATTGTAAGGGTATAGTAGTAATGCATAGGTATCCAAATCGATTTCCGATATAATTTAATTATTTTTATAATAATTATCTAACTTTGTAAATTGGCAGGATTGCAAGCTGTTATTATGGCCACTTGCAAGATGGTAGCATTAAAATGTGTTAATTACTTGCCAATTATTTCGAGACTCAATAAATAGCATGTAAGCTTAAAAAACTAATTAAACTATTTTATTTTTACATGAACTACAAGTTTATTAATAATTTGTAAATGTGTTTTGTTAATACCAAAAGCCTGGGTACTATACTTATGCATGTAACAAAAAATAATAATAACATGGAATTAAGTTTATTATTATAAATTATAAATTTCCACTGTGTTGAGTCGGGCTAGTTCGTGTCACGACATGACTATAATTAAGTCCGAGTCATATCTGTTGCCAATTGTAACTAATCCACATTAACTCCTCCTACCAACCCAGGGTCTGGCCTTCACACACGACGAGCGCCAGGTGTTGGGCATCCATGGCCTTCTGCCGTATGCGGTGCGCACCGATGAGGAGCAGGTGAAGCACTGCCGCTTGCTGCTGAATCGCCTGGAGAACGATCTGGACAAGTACAACTATCTGATTGGTCTATCGGAGCGCAATGAGCGACTGTTTTTCAAGGTGCTGAGCTCGGACATTGGTCACATGATGCCGCTGGTGTATACACCGACCGTGGGATTGGCATGCCAGAAGTACAGTCTGGTGTTCCAGAATCCCAAGGGCATGTTTATCTCCATCAAGGACAAGGGACACGTCTACGATGTGCTGAAGAACTGGCCCGAGATGGATGTGCGTGCGATTGTTGTCACCGACGGTGAACGCATTCTGGGCCTGGGCGATCTGGGCGCCAATGGCATGGGCATACCAGTGGGCAAACTATCGCTATACACGGCTCTGGCAGGCATAAAGCCGCATCAGTGTCTGCCCATCACATTGGATGTGGGCACGAACACACAGTCCATTCTGGATGATCCCCTCTATATGGGACTGCGTCAGACACGCACCACGGGCGACATCTACGATGAGTTCGTCGATGAATTTATGCGCGCCTGTGTGCGTCGCTTTGGCCAGAACGTTCTCATCCAGTTCGAGGACTTTGGCAATGCCAATGCCTTCCGTCTGCTCTCCCTGTATCGCGACAAGTACTGTACATTCAATGATGATATCCAGGGCACCGCTTCGGTTGCCGTCGCCGGCCTCCTGGCCTCGCTGAAGATCAAGAAGACAAAGCTGAAGGACAATGTGATGCTATTCCTGGGCGCTGGCGAGGCTGCTCTTGGTATTGCCACGCTGTGCACAATGGCCATGAAGGAGGAGGGGCTCAGCGAAGAGGAAGCCAAAGCTCGTATCTGGATGGTCGACAGGTAAGACAAATTTGGAGATTTGGTAGCCCATAAGCTCTATATTGATTTAAACCAATATTTCTTTGCAGCCGTGGCGTGATTGTTCGTGATCGTCCAAAGGGTGGTTTGACCGAGCACAAGCTGCACTTTGCTCAGATCAGTCCTCCAATTGATACATTGCTGGAGGCGGTGTCCAAGGTGCGCCCGAATGTGTTGATTGGTGCCTCGGCACAGGGCGGAGCCTTCACCAAGGAAATTCTAGAGAAAATGGCCGAGATCAATGAGACACCCATTATATTTGCCCTGTCGAATCCAACTCACAAGGCTGAGTGCACCGCCGAGGAGGCCTACACTTTCACGGATGGCAAATGCATCTTTGCCTCTGGTTCACCCTTCCCTCCCGTCACCTACAATGGTCGTACGTTTTTCCCCGGCCAGGGCAACAACTCGTACATCTTTCCGGGAGTGGCACTGGGCGTTCTCTGTGCCGGTATGCTAACCATACCTGAGGAAGTGTTCCTCATTTCGGCCCAAGTCCTGTCCGATCTGGTCTCCAAGGAGGATCTGAACAAGGGCAGCCTGTATCCGCCACTCGATACGATCGTCAACTGCTCGCTGGCCATTGCCGAGAAGATTGTGGAATATGCCTTCAGCAATGGACTGGCTACGGTACATCCCGAACCCAACAGCAAACTGGCCTTCATCAAGGCCCAAATGTACGATCTCGACTATCCGCGTGCCTTGCCCCCCACCTATCACCTGTAAATGAAGCCGGCCAACTTTGCTTTTGTCCATGTCGTACTCAGTTTGCCTTGCTGCATTCCATTTGCTACGAATTTAGCCGCGGGCATCAAAATTCAACAAAAAGACCAAGAAAACAGCAACAAGATGCATATGTTATTTATTTTATAGTGTCTCACATCTCTTTAGAATCATTCAACAGACATTTACACACACACACACACTCCTTCTCTGTCCCACTTAACCCACTTAAGACTCTATTTTTGTTTGCTGGCCCAAATTAATATTTGATAGAAGTTTTTACTAAATTAAAAGTTACATTTTTATGATATGATAATGAGATCTGTATGTATGTAAATGGGGATATTAATCTGCTAGATATCTTTATATGTATGTATATTAAATACAAATTCTATGTAAACGTGAACACAAACTATGCTAAGTACATAAGTAAAAAATAATAAAGAAAAAAATATATACAAAAAAAAACTACAAAGAATTAACAATTTTAATGTGATTTTTATTTTACTAATTTAAAGTTAAGGTCAAGAAAAGCTCTCCGAAAAATAATGTCGATAATGTCGTGACAAATATTTAAGATAAAGAGAGCACTTTCAAATGTAGTGTGTCAAATAAATTAATATTTTTGAGTTCAACACTTAATATATTTATTCGAGGACCGTATCAGAACTAAAACATTTTAGCGAAACATTATTTATGTATATATACATATATGTATATCCAGTTACTTAGGCGTTTGTGTGCTAATGCGTCTAAGAGCCTAGCTCTTATAATGTCTGGGATCCATTTGTTCGTACCGACGGAGTAAAATACCGACAGGGTCGGAACGACTCTGATTTTTATGATGATCACTAATTTACATGCCACATGCCTCATGCCTCATAGCCTTCATGTTCATTATACACTTTCCCCATTTTTAATGGGACTGCCGAAGATAACAAACCCTTGAAGACATCAAATACAGCAAACAGGACCGAGCTACATATATAAGGTATACATATGTATGTTCGATATTGATAATCCTTAAGCTGAAATGAAAGAAGTCTTCTTGCCAGCTGTTATCACCAGGTATTACACAGAGCATCAGAGCATTTCCCACCTGAAATGTTCTCTCCTATATTTCCCAAAACCATGAAAACATTATTAAAAGTTAAAACGAATCAGTGCTCTACGAAAACTGTATTTAAAAGTGCAGTAAAGATATTATTAGATATGAATTACTATCATAAAATGTGTCCATGAAATCGTGACAAATATTTAACATTTAAGCGATTAAATCTTAATTGAGATTAAGGCGGATCTGTGTTCTACATAATCTACAAATATATAGCCTGAATCAGGTCTAGTTTTGTGAATTGAGATATGTGAAGAGTCGATAGCCCAGCTGCATAATCTAAAATAGGATAATATGTTATACATATAGCATCAGGCGTAGACTTTCACTCACATCAGTAAAGTGCATCATGTTGACATCCATAAAGCCATAGGCTGTAATCTTTTTAGTACATTGTGTGTAATTAAGCCAGATTAAAATTAGTTTACGATACTTCTTGCTGCCCATGTACCAGTTTTGATTGTAAAGAGCCTCATTTAAGCGAGCGGACTAAAAGAGTCAATAAGTAGTTATGGGATTCAGTATTACATTGTTAGACTTACGGCCTCCTCGAGCTGTGTGCCTCTTAAAGAAGTTTCAAAGGTGAACGCGATCAAAGCCAAAGTGATGATAACGAATTTGATATACGTCACCGGATCCTGCACTTCTGTTAGCAGATACAAAAGGAAACAGAGCGATGCGGCGCCCACAAGATCTGTTATTAAGACTGCTAACTTAAAGATATCATTGAACTTATCACAAATCAAATTGAGCTGCTGTTGACGTCGAATTAATCCAAAGATACGGTCATAGAACCAATCCTTCATGCTATCCTCGGCATCAATGGCTTCCAACTGGCTGCATAAATAATCCAGATGCATTATGATCTGTTTATGTGTCCCATAAAAGAAAGTATCGAAACTGGTGAAGAAGGCAACGCCCATTAGTAGAGAATAGATATCATATATCAACACTAACGGATATAGTATGTGACTCTGCCTCATATTGTAGGGCAGATAACCGCCAAACAACTGATGCTCCAGCAATATCGGCGCATTGCGATCCTCATAGGTGAGTATATAGGTAATCGGAGGTGCGATACAGTAGGCGGTTATAATGCAATTAAAATATCGTGACAAATATAATCTTCGCTGCTGAACTGTCTTGAACACCACGTCTACGCCTCTCACTCTCTGCTCCGGCAAGTCGCGTGGAAATTCCTTATCCAAGTCGTTGAGAAAATCGAAAATTGGGTGACGCTTAATGAAAAGCATTATGCCACGAATTACGAAATAAAAACCAATGCAAAGCGTGGGAGGATTTTGATGGGAAGGCTCGCCTAGGTGCAACGATTTTAGTATGTCGTATATGTTGCAGAAGACGAAAACGCTCGTCGAAAAGAAAAAAGTCGTATAGAACAACAATTCCGACTTATTGAACAAGCGTCCATTTTCATTCCGGGCGAATTTGAAGTGCAGCAAGCCCAAAACTTGCTGATACTGAATTAATTGAAAGAACTGCTCAAATTCGATAGGTTGATTTGCTGCGTCCATCGCTAGACACGTTTCGTTCTCAATCCAAGGAGCCACTATAAATCCTTCTGCAGTCCGACATGGCTTTTTATGCAAATCAAACACCTGCCTTTAATTGGATAATCAATGCCTGGCAGCAGTTTTAATTGCCTGCATTTTTTGCAGCCTGGAGTTAATTTTGCATTTTAATTGTTAGTTCGCAGGTAATACTTAATATCCTCTGTAATAACTAAGGGATGTCTAAGTAAGTCTAATTATTGTGTATTATTACAAAGGATTTTTATCTGCTTCTATTTAATTTTGTTTTCATATATAGTAAAGTTTATGAATTCAAATTTACTAAAATTGAAAATCTCTCAGACTATAATTTAATATACTATAATATACTTTTTTTCTGTTTTTATACAAATTTACTATTCGAAATTATAAAATCTCTTAAATTGTAATTTAAGTTATTCAATTTCGTTTTGTTAACCTTAAATTTTAAAATTTAATATTTATAAATGTTTTTAAAGGTAAACAAAATAAAAGAATTCTTGTATGACATCACTAAGCAGCACTGAATTGTCTGCTTAGTGATTCCATTTAAAAACAAGTAAGAATGCTGTAGTCGAGTTGGGTCGACTACGATATACCCTTAACCCTTTTGTTAAATATATAAATATATCTTGTTTTATTGGCAAATTTCCCTTTAAGGTGATTTGCATTCAAATTTTCAGTTCTGCAAGTTCATTTCTTACAGAGTATTTTTACTCACACGACCGAACTGACCCGAACTGGCTGGCTACAAACACGTGCATATACAGTGTCTCAAAGTTAATTTCGAGCAGTGTAAAGCAATAAATTTAAAGTGCTATAAAGTTTAAACAACGAAAAAAAACGCCAAATACTTAAATGCCAATTTGCTTAATGTTATATCACACACAAAAAGAATCTTTAATTTTTATTAAAATATTAATTAATTAATTAAAATAAGTCAAAAACTGAAAACATATCCAAAATACATATCAAGACTTGGCGAATAAAAGCTTAAATAAGGATGTTAATACTTAGTATGATATCCTTTAGCCATAACAACTTCCCTTAACCTATTATTTATGAAAGATTGCAGCTTCCGGGTATTTTCTGGGCTATTCTTGCCTCACTCCTTCAGCAGAGCATTTTTGAGATCGTGTTTGCTGAATATGTTGTGATTCCGGATTTTATTATTCAGCAGAGCCTACAAATTTTCAACAACATTTAAATCTGGAGACTACGCCGGTGAAATTATCACGTGGGTGCAGTTCCAGATGAGCCAGCACTATTTCGGACTTATGATTGGGGCCGTTGTCCTGGTAGAACCGGAAAGTACGTCGGATTCCATCTTCTCGGCTCTTTGTAGTAAATTTTCCTTTAGTATATCAAACTACACATGTGTGTCCATTGTTGTTTCAATAATCACAAAATTTCCGACTCTGGCTGCCGATATAGATGCCCATAACAGGACGGTTTCTTGGGATACAGCTCAGTATTGGACTGTCGCCACACATTACTCCATCCGTCCGGGCCAAAAATGTTGAATTTGTACTCATATTCAAATATGACTGTGTTCCAGAACTCCAAATCCTAGACCGTTTATTTTTTGCTTTTATAAAGTGCTTTTTCCGTGGTAATCCGGCCTTAAAGTCATAGTAGTAGTAGTCAAACTCGGATTTTTTACATAACGTGGAATATTTTCGGTATAAATAGACCAATCCTTCGTAGTCAGTTTTGTTTTTTCCTGCATTTCGAGTGCAATAAGCCAACAAGGACTATGGGCAAACGGACTACCATTGATCAACGGAAAATCATCCTGGAACACTTAAAAATCGGATATTCATTTCGCCAGACATCTAAAATTGGCATGTGCCACGCCCACCTCCGACGACCCCATCACCCCCGCCCCTAACATTTTTAAATGGTTATATCTTTCGCAGTTTTTGAGTAGGCAACGTCAAAATTGGTAGGTATATTACTTGTAGTCGCCTCTAAGAACCGATAACAAATTTGTGTTGCAACGCCCACACCTGACAATTCCGATTGTAAATCGAAAACTCCGTATATCTCCGAAAATTTTAAAGATAGAGTAACTTCTCTATAATTTTTTTTGGCAACGCCTACTCCCGCCCCTAAAGTCTCGAAAAGCCCTTATCTCCGGAATTTAAGAGTGAAAGTAGCTTATACAATTTTTTGGATCTGCTCTCCCGTGTTATTCTGCTCACCGTCTTTAAAAGCCAGGATCACTTATACATATATATTATACATATACATATTTATTAGTAGAGAATTAACAGAATGTGTTCCCATTCAAAAAGGCAAACTTGGACAGTATTTCTTGACTGCACACAAATTATGGTATAATAGTATTTCGCTGTCGGTTACGTCCGACAGCAACGATCTATCTTGTTTTAAGACTGGGCGAACTAAGTTTTTATATGTATTTTGGATATGTTTTCAGTTTTTGACTTATTTTAATTAATTAATTAATTAATATTTTAATAAAAACTAAAGTTTATTTTTCAAATGTGACAAACATTAAGCAAATTGGCATTTAAACATTTTGAATTTGTTTCCTAGCTTAAACGTTATAGCACTTTAAAATTCTGCTACACGCTGGGCGACTTGAGCTTTGAGACACTGTATATATCCAGTTATTGAGGGATCCATTTCTTCACACCGACGGAGTAAAATACCGCCGAAGATAACAAACCCTTGGAGACATCAAATACAGCAAAATTAAGGACCGAGCTACATATATAAGGTATACATATGTCCGATATTGATAATCCATAAGCTGAAATGAAAGAAGTCTTCTTGCCAGCTGTTATCACCAGGTATTACACCACCTGAAATGTTCTCTCCTATATTTTTCGAAACCATAAAAAAATGCTTAAAAGTTAAAACGAATAAGTCCTCTACGAAAACTGTATTTAAAAGTGCAGTGAAGATATTATTAGATATGAATTACTGTCATAAAATGTGTCCATGAAATCGTGACAAATATTTAACATTTAAGCGATTAAATGTTAATTGAGATTAAGGCGGATCTGTGTTCTACATAATCTATAAATATATATACTGAATCAGATTTATTTTCGTGAATTGAGAAATGCGAACAGTCGATAGGCCAGCTTCATAATCTAAAATAGGATAATATGTTATACATATAGCATCTCGCGTAGACTTTCACTCACATTAGTAAAGTGCATCATGTTGACATCCATTAAGCCGTAGGCTGTAATCTTTTTGGTACATCGTGTGTATTTAAGCCAGATTAGAATTAGTTTACGATACTTCTTGCTGCCCATGTACCAGTTTTGATTATAAAGAGCCTCATTTAAGCGAGCGGACTAAAAGAGTCAAGAAGTAGTTATGGGATTCAGTATTACATTGTTAAACTTACGGCCTCCTCGAGCTGTGTGCCTCTTAGAGAAGTTTCAAAGGTGAACGCGATCAAAGCCAAAGTGGTGATAACGAATTTGATATACATCACCGGATCCTGCACTTCTGTTAGCAGATACAAAAGGAAACAGAGCGATGCGGCGCCCACAAGATCTGTTATTAAGACTGCTAACTTAAAGATATCATTGAACTTATCACAAATCAAATTGAGCTGCTGTTGACGTCGAATTAATCCAAAGATACGGTCATAGAACCAATCCTTCATGCTATCCTCGGCATCAATGGCTTCCAACTGGCTGCATAAATAATCCAGATGCATTATGATCTGTTTATGTGTCCCATAAAAGAAAGTATCGAAACTGGTGAAGAAGGCAACGCCCATTAGTAGAGAATAGGAATCATATATCACCACTAACGGATATAGTGTGTGACTCTGCCTCATATTGTAGGGCAGATAACCGCCAAACAACTGATGCTCCAGCAATATCGGCGCATTACGATCCTCATAGGTGAGTATATAGGTAATCGGAGGAGCGATACAGAATGCGGTTATCATGCAATTAAAATATCGTGACATATATAATCTTCGCTGCTGAACTTGCTTGAACACCACGTCTACGCCTCTAACTCTCTGCTCCGGCAAGTCGCGTGGAAATTCCTTATCCAAGTCGTTGAGAAAATCGAGAATTTGGTGACGCTTAATGAAAAGCGTTACGCCACGAATTATGAAATAATTACCAATGCAAAGCGTGGGAGGATTTTGCTGGGAAGGCTCGCCTAGGTGCAACGATTTTAGTATGTCGTACATGTTGCAGAAGACGAAAACGGAGTCCGAAAAGAAAAAAGACGTATAGAACAACAATTCCGACTTATTGAACAAGCGTCCATTTTCATTCCGGGCGAATTTAAAGTGCAGCAAGCCCAAAACTTGCTGATACTGAATTAATTGAAAGAACTGCTCAAATTCGATAGGTTGATTTGCTGCGTCCATCGCTAGACACGTTTCGTTCTCAATCCAAGGAGCCACTATAAATCCTTCTGCAGTCCGACATGGCTTTTTATGCAAATCAAACACCTGCCCTTAATTGGATAATCAACGCCTGGCAGCAGCTTTAATTGCCTGCATTTTTTGCAGCCTGGAGTTAATTTTGCATTTTAATTGTTGGTTCGCAGGTAATACTTAATATCCTCTGTAATAACTAAGGGATGTCTAAGTAAGTCCAATTAATGTGTATTATCAGAAAGGATTTTTTTCTGCCTATATTTAATTTAGTTTTCATATATAGTAAAGTTTATGAATTCAAATTAACTATTTGAAAATCTCTCAGACTATAATTTAATATACTATAATATACTTTTTTCTGTTTTTATACAAATTTACTATTCGAAATTATAAAATCTCTTAAATTGTAATTTAAATAATTCAATTTCGTTTTTATACCCTTAACCCATTAAAAATGGGTAAAAAGGGTATAATGGTTTTGTGCAAATGTATGTAACAGGCAGAAGGAAGCATCTCCGTCCCCATAAAGTATATATATTCTTGATCAGGATCAACAGCCGAGTCGATATAGCCCTGTCCGTCTGTCCTGTCTGTCTTTCCGTCTGTATAAACGCGCGGATCTCAGAGACTATAAGAGCTAGCGACTTCAAATTTGGAATATAAGTTCTCGTGTACCAGGCGCAGATCAAGTTTGCTTTATTTTATCGATAACTGCCTCAGTTTCTGAATTATCGATACATTTAGATTTCCGATAGCAATAAATTCCACAATTTAAAAGGCAGAGACTTCTAATTTACACATAATATGAATATATATATTATTGATCAAGAGCCGAAATTTCATTAAGATCGGACAAGAAACACCAAAGTTATAGCCGAAAGTATATTCTCATATTGATCTCATTTGTATCAGCAGCCGCAATAATTTTCTGTATACATATAAATAGGCGAGCGTATGTGTGAGAAAGAGATGGCACGATAATCGACGCTAGCGTAAATATACGAGGGTGGTTTGATGAGTACCTGACCTTGACGCCAGATGGCGCCACTATTGCAATATGACGTGACTATCGTATAGTACATAAACCTAAACAGCCACAGTGAAAATTTCAGTCAAATCGGACTTTTAGTTTTGTTTTCACCACGTGTCAAAGCAGTCGTGTCCACGCATTTTAGAAAAATGGAAAAAGAGCAATATCGGTCGGTGATTCGATTCTTCTTTTTGGAGGGGAAATCACGCAGTGAAATAAAAGAACGCTTGGATACTGTGTACGGTGACTCTGCTCCTTCGATGACCACCGTCAAAAATTGGTTTAGTGAGTTTCAACGTGGTCGCACGTCCGTTTTTGATGAGCCACGACCAGGTGGCCCGAAAACAGCAACCACGGAGGATAAAGTGAAGAAAATACATGATCTGGTATTGTCAGACCGCCGGTTGAAGGTGCGCGAGTTAGCTGAGACAGTAGGCATCTCAACAGAACGAGTGTTTCATGTCCTACATGAAATATTGGGTATGAGAAAGCTATCGGCGCGATGGGTGCCGCGTTTGCTCACACCAGACAATAAGCGCAACCGCGTGACCACTTCGGAGCATGGTTTGGCGCTGTTAAAGCGTAATCCGAAGGAATTTTTGGGTCGATTCGTGACTGTTGACGAAACATGGATTCACTGGTACACACCAGAGACCAAAGAACAGTCGAAACAGTGGACTTCACCTGGCGAATCTGCCCCAAAGAAGGCGAAAACTGTTCCATCGGCCGGAAAGGTGATGGCCACGGTTTTCTGGGATTCGAAAGGTATTATCCTCATAGATTACCTAGAGAAGGGAAGAACGATTACAGGGCTCTACTATGCCGAACTATTGGGAAGATTTGACGCCGAGTTGAAGAAGAAACGGCCCCATTTGGTGAAGAAGAAAGTGCTCTTCCACCATGATAACGCTCCCGCTCACACCTCCGGCGTCGCCCAGGCCAAATTGGTCGAATTACGCTACGAACTGCTGCCCCATCCACCTTATTCTCCGGATTTGGCCCCTTGCGACTTTTTCTTGTTCCCAAATTTGAAAAAGTCAATCGCTGGGCAGAAATTTCGGTCGAACGAAGAGGTTATTGCCACTACGGAGACGTATTTTGCGGATCTACAGAAATCATATTTTTTAGAGGGGATAAAAAAGTTGGAGCATCGCTGGAATAAATGTGTAGAGCTGAAAGGGGATTATATTGAAAAATAAAAAATAATTTTTCCAAAAATTTTCGTTTTTCTTATGTAGGTCAGGTACTCATCAAACCACCCTCGTATTTGTGTGTATTCTGCAGAGCCCCGATAAGTACTGTTTCGTGTACGTGAGCAAACACACTCTGTAAGAAATGTTCTTGCAGAACTGAACATTTGAGTGCAAATCATTTTAAAGGGAAATTTGCCATAAAAACTAGAATATATTTAACAAACTGGGTTAAGGGTATATCGTATCGCTTCAGTCGCTGCCTTTAGTAGTTTGTCTTAAATTCGTTATTCGCTTGTGTAATAGCTGCAATTGCGATCGATGCCGTTGTAGTTCATATTCGCACACACAAACAAACATTTCTTTTCGTCGTTTTTTGGACGTCAAGCAGAACTCAAGCTTCGTGCCAAATTCTCTTGGTTCGATTTCGTTGCACATTTTTATACTATTATAGCAAAATGGTATAATAACGTCATTGTCAATTCTTGCTGTCTTCAGGTTCAACCATCAACCAAAACCATTCAAAACCAACTCGTAATCCTGGCAAAGGACATAATTCGTCGTTCGCACTTGCTACGGGCTGCGAACAATTTAAATCACTGGATGCGCTGCAACGTTTTGATGTCGCAAAACGTCACCGACTGTATCTTAATTGTTTGTCTAAGGGTCATCAAAGATGTGAGATGTAAGAGATCGCACCACACTTTGTTACACATCGAAAAGCTACATACCACAACACAACCAAGCGTTTCTCCAGCCACCCAAGCAGTAACACAAAATCATTCGCCAATCGAAAATCGGAAAAAACCTCAGGTTCTTTTAGCAACGGCTATGGTCCTGGTCAGAGATTCAACTGGCACCTACAGATTAGGCCGTGCTCTACTGGACTCGTGTTCGCAGGTGAACTTCGTCACCGATTCGTTCGCTCAGAAGCTTCGACTCAAAAGAGAGAAACACGATGTGCAAATCAGCAGTATGGGCCATGCACGGACAGACATAACCTCTCTTACAACTACATCAATAAAATCTCGTTTGTCATCGTTTGAACTATCATTGGATCTCTGCGTCACTTTGTATATAGCTTATCAGCAGGATATCAACATCGACATTTCAAATTGGAAGATGCCAGAAAATACGGTTCTGGCAGATGAAAAATTCGATCAGTCTCGACACATCGACATGCTTCTAGGTGCAGAAGCATTCATCGACATTCTGTCAGTGGGCCGAATTAAACTTGGTACAGATGGGCCCATTATCCAAAAAACGCTATTTGGATGGGTAGTGACAGGCAAGTTCCACCCGCAAAGTACTACAGATCTTGCTGCTTGCTTTAAACTTGGCGCCACTTCAATTGATGATCATCTTTAACGCTTATGGGAAATTGAATCAACTGAAACATCAACTGTGCAGTTGAAACCAGAACATCGAGCTTGTGAGAAATACTACACAAAAAAGGACTGTCGTAAATGAAAATGGCCTCATTGTTGTAAAACTGCCGTTTAAGAACACCCCAGTCATCTTAGTCATTCATTCGACATTGCACGCCGCAGATTATTCAGCTTGGAACGCTGTTTGGTACAGTCTTCGGAACTTCGCTTGCAGTATTGTCAATTAATGGAGGAGTATGAACGTTTGGAACATATGTCGCTGGTTTCAGAACCAAACTTATCGGTACCTTACTACTACATACCCCATCATTGCATTTTGAAGTCCAGCAGCGAATCCACAAAGCTTCGGGTGATCTTCGACGCTTCGTGTCGTACGTCCAATCATACTTCGCTCAATGATCAGTTACTCGTCTGCCCGACCCTCCAAGATGATATATATTTGTTGTTGTTGCGCTTCAGACTACATCGTTATGCCATAACAGCGGATGTAACCAAAATGTACAGGCAATTAAATGTTGATATAAATACCGGTACATACTTTAGCGAGCTCTTCCAGATGAACCGTTTCGCACTTATCAGCTTAACACGGTCACATATGGAACAGCCTCGGCACTATATTTAACCATACGCAGCCTGCACTATTTGGCAGATCATCAAGCTGAGTATCCAATCGGTGTCATTAAATCGTCGTTCTATGTAGATGATCTTTTATCTGGAAGTGAGAACATACAAAATCTCCGCACAATCAAGGATCAAGTAACGGAAATCTTGCATCGCGGTCATTTGCCGTTATCAAAATGGCATTCAAATCATGCTCAATTCATCGAAAATTTCGTGCGACAACGGATTGACTAGCACACTAGCGCGTCAGCTGGAATCAACATACTAATATGCTGCTATTCAACTTTAGACCAAAAATCGTTCCGTCGAACGTCACCAAGAGGACCATTCTACCTATCGCATCAGCTTTGTTCGACCCTCTCGGACTTGTGTCACTACTCATAATCGTCGCAAAGATCATCCTGCAGGAACTCTGGCTCGCTGGGCTTAATTGGGATGAATCCGTACCCCAGCATCTTGAACTGGCCTGGAAGAAGTGCCTGGAATCATTCCAAACCATTTCGTCACTTGCTGTACCTAGATACTGCAAGCAGGTCAACCAAAGTTCAATTCAATTGCACGGATTCTGCGACGCCTCGATTCGTGTTGTTTTGCATTGGCTAAATCAACATTCAGTCACTTCAATCGGAGATTGGAGATACGTGCCATCAGCATCAAATCCTGCTGACATCGTATATCGAGGTGCCACCACCTCCGAACTAGAATCATTCATATGGTTCTCAGGACCAGCTTTTTTAACTCAACATCGTGAACTTTGGCCTGCATCAGGCAACATCAGCGACATTGATATGCAAGTAATCAGCGCTGAACAACGGAAAAGCACATTCGTCGCAACCATATCTTGGAGAGACTGGCGAACATCAGATCATACAATCGCTGCATTCACACTATCGCTCACATGCTTCGCTTCGTTCAAATCACACGTACGGGACGAAAATTCGATACAACTTTGTCACCCGATGAACTTCGCAATGCATCTCATTGCATAATTTGGAACATCTAACAATTATCATTCGTCGAAGATATTCGCCAATTGGAAAGGAATCAACCTCTTAAAAGCCATCTGAAGTTTCTAAATCCGTTTCTAAATCGCTCCACAGGATATTCACTTATTAGAGTTGGCGGACGGCTAGAGAACTTTGACTTCGAAAACTTCGAAAAACACCCGGTATTGTTGTCCAGTAAATCCCATTTCGTTTGGATTTATGTTTGGCATCTACATCTTCGCAACTGCCATCGTAAACAACAGGGACTTGGCCCGTCGCATCGTGCGCACTTGCATGGCTTGTGTTCGATACAAGTTAAAATTGGAAAGGCAGCTTGTGGGATCGCTACCAGCGGAGCGCCCTCGACCGGAACACCCACTCCTACGCTGTGGCATCGACTTCTGTGGGCCAATAAATTTGTATATTCGCATACGAGGAAAGGGTCCTACAAAGTATTATTTGGCTGTATTCATTTGCTTGGCATCTAAGGCGGTAACTTCGTGGGTGCAGCAAATGAGCTAAAGGCATTGAAACAAATTCTTGTCTGATAAATCTACGCAAGACGCAATATCAGCGTATTGTGCTACTGATTTCGTTTCGTTCCATTTTATTGCCCCCCAGGGCATCTCACTTTGGCGGACTCTGGGAAGCAGCAGCTAAAAGTGCAAAGGGGTTGATGTACAAGACGCTCTCAAACACTCGCGTAACATTTGAGGAACTCTGCACGATCACAGCAGTAATCGAAGCTGCTCTCAATTCTCGCCCATTGTCGCCTATGTCACCTGACCCAAATGATCTATCAGCAACTACCAGGACACTTGTTAGTGGGAAAATCCCACTATCAACGCCGCATCTCAACAATTTGGAACGGTTTGACGTGATAACCGCTGCCAAACAGCAATTTTGGCGTCGTTGGTCTTCAAACTACATTCACGAGCTTCGTGCCCGAACGAAATGGACAACATCTTCATCAAACATCGATATTGGGACCATGGTCATAATCCATGACGACAATCTTCCACCACAGCAATGGAAGCTTGGCCGCATCGAGTCACTTGTGCCTGGAAAGGATGGTCATGTTCGAGTTGTTCATATTCGCACAGCCAATGGCATCTGTTGCCGGCCAATCCACAAGTTGGCCATTTTATCGATGGAGTCTTGTTGTATTGAAAGCAGATCCTTTCAAGGCGGCCGGGATGTTTAGTCAAACTAAATAACTCTTGATAACTCTGTTAACCTTCACTAACATACTTAAAAAACATCGATAGTATCGACTATTGTTTAGTCTAAGCAAAACCTTTAATCAAGAAGAAGCGCACTTTTTCGTGTCGGCAAAATAAAGTGTAAAATAATTGTTTAAATCACCGCCCAGACTTGTTGTTTCATGCTTGCATAATAGTGCTTGATTTTCATTAATTCCGTTGTGGATCTCTACAAAGATATTTTGTCCTTGATTAAGTCTCCTCGCGATATTCGCATAAATTGACTGTATTTTTGTTTGCTGTCCCAAACATTGCATTGGAATATTTGAAATGCGCGCGCAACCAGCCAGATATCAAAATATCTATGTCAATCAATTGGAATAATTGCTCTAACTATCGGCGCAAGCGATATCGACCACCATCATGTCGATCGAATGAACTGGAACCAGGGACGCCGTTCACACACACTGCAGTTCTAAATTGGCGCCATTTTGGCTTATCTGCAGAAGTAATTTTTCAGTCCTAATAAAGCACTAAGAACAAACGGTTTTCTTTTTTTATTTAAAAGCCTAACAAATCGTTTAATTTATATAAGGTATATGTCCGATATTGATAATCTTTAAGCTGAAATGAAAGAAGTCTTCTTGCTAGCTGTTATCACCAGGTATTACACAGAGCATCAGAGCATTTCCAACCTGAAATGTTCTCTCCTATATTTCCCAAAACCATGAAAACATTATTAAAAGTTAAAACGAATCAGTGCTCTACGAAAACTGTATTTAAAAGTGCAGTGAAGATATTATTAGATATCAAATGTGTCCATGAAATCGTGACAAATATTAAACATTACGAATAAGCGATTAAATCTCAATTGTGATTAAAGCGAATCTGTGCTCTACATAATCTACAAATATATATCCTGAATCAGATCTATTTTCGTGAATTGAGAAATGCGAAGAGTCGATAGCCCAGCTGCATAATCTAAAATAGGATAATATGTTATACATATAGCATCAGGCGTAGACTTTCACTCACATCAGTAAAGTGCATCATGTTGACATCCATTAAGCCGTAGGCTGTAATCTTTTTGGTACATCGTGTGTATTTAAGCCAGATTAGAATTAGTTTACGATACTTCTTGCTGCCCATGTACCAGTTTTGATTGTAAAGAGCCTCATTTAAGCGAGCGGACTAAAAGAGTCAATAAGTAGTTATGGGATTCAGTATTACATTGTTAAACTTACGGCCTCCTCGAGCTGTGTGCCTCTTAGAGAAGTTTCAAAGGTGAACGCGATCACAGCCAAAGTGGTACAAACGTATTTGATAAACATCACCGGATCCTGCACTTCTGTTAGCAGATACAAATGGAAACAAAGCGATGCGGCGCCCACAAGATCTGCCATGAAGATTGCTAACTTAAAGATATCATTGAACTTATCACAAATCAAATTGAGCTGCTGCTGACGCCGAATTAATCCAAAGATATGGTCATAGAACCAATCCTTCATGCTATCCTCGGCATCAATGGCTTCCAACGGGCTGCGTAAATAATCCAGATGCATTATGATCTGTATATGTGTCCCATAGAAGAAAGTATCGTAACTGGTGAAGAAGGCAACGCCCACTAGTAGAGCATAGGTATCGTATATCACCACTAACGGATATAGTGTGTGACTCTGCCTCACATTGTAGGGCAGATAACCGCCATACAACTGATGCTCCAGCAATATCGGCGCATTACGATCCTCATAGGTGAGTATATAGGTAATCGGAGGAGCGATACAGAATGCGGTTATCATGCAATTAAAATATCGTGACATATATAATCTTCGCTGCTGAACTTGCTTGAACACCACGTCTACGCCTCTAACTCTCTGCTCCGGCAAGTCGCGTGGAAATTCCTTATCCAAGTCGTTGAGAAAATCGAGAATTTGGTGACGCTTAATGAAAAGCGTTACGCCACGAATTATGAAATAATAACCAATGCAAAGCGTGGGAGGATTTTGCTGGGAAGGCTCGCCTAGGTGCAACGATTTTAGTATGTCGTACATGTTGCAGAAGACGAAAACGGAGTCCGAAAAGAAAAAAGACGTATAGAACAACAATTCCGACTTATTGAACAAGCGTCCATTTTCATTCCGGGCGAATTTAAAGTGCAGCAAGCCCAAAACTTGCTGATACTGAATTAATTGAAAGAACTGCTCAAATTCGATAGGTTGATTTGCTGCGTCCATCGCTAGACACGTTTCGTTCTCAATCCAAGGAGCCACTATAAATCCTTCTGCAGTCCGACATGGCTTTTTATGCAAATCAAACACCTGCCCTTAATTGGATAATCAATGCCTGGCAGCAGCTTTAATTGCCTGCATTTTTTGCAGCCTGGAGTTAATTTTGCATTTTAATTGTTAGTTCGCAGGTAATACTTAATATCCTCTGTAATAACTAGGGGATGTCTAAGTAAGTCTAATTAAAGTGTATTATCCAAAGTATTTTTTTCTGCTTCTATTTAATTTTGTTTTAATATATAGTAAAGGTTGTGAATTCAAATTAACTATTTGCAAATCTCTCACACTATAATTTAATATACTATAATATACATTTTTCTGTTTTTATACAAATTTACTATTCGAAATTATAAAATCTCTTAATTTGTAATTTAAGTTATTCAATTTTTTTTATAATTTTAAATTTTAAAATTTAATAATTATAAATATTTTTAAAGGTATACAAAATAAAAGAATTCTTGTATACAATCACTAAGCAGCATTGAATTGTCTGCTTAGTGATTGCATTTAAAAATAAGTAAGAATGTTGTAGTCGAGTTGGCTCGACTACTATATACCCTTAACCCTGTTGTTAAATATATAAATATATCTAGTTTTATTGGCAAATTTCCCTTTAATATGATTGGCATTCAAATGTTCAGTTCTGCAAGTTCATTTCTTACATAGTATTTTTACTCACAAGACCGAACTGATCCGAACTGGCTGGCTACAAACACGTGCATATACAGTGTCTCAAAGTTCATTTCGAGCAGTGTAAACCAAAAAATTTAAAGTGCTATAAAGTTTAAACAACGAAAAAAAACGCCAAATACTTAAATGCCAATTTGCTTAATGTTATATCACATTTGAAAAAGAATCTTTAATTTTTATTAAAATATTAATTAATTAATTAAATTAAGTAAAAAACTGAAAACATATCCAAAATACATATCAAGACTTAGTGCGAGCAGTCTTAAAAAAAGTTACATATTTGGCGAATAAAAGCTTAAATAAGGATGTTAATACTTAGTATGATATCCTTTAGCTATAACAACTTCCCTTAACCTATTATTCATGAAAGATTGCAGCTTCCGGGTATTTTCTGGGCTATTCTCGCTTCACTCCTCCAGCAGATCATTTTTGAGATCTTGTTTGCTGGATATGTTGTGATTCCAGATTTTATTATTCAGCATATCTCACAAATTTTCAACATTTAAATCTGGAGACTGCGCCGGTGAAATTATCACGTAGGTGCAGTTTCAGATGAGCCAGAACTGCACTATTACGGACTTATGCTTGGGGTCGTTGACTTGGTAGATCCGGAAACTACATCGGATTCCAGTTTCTCGGCACTTTGGAGTACATTTTTCTTTAGTATATCAAAGTACACATTATTGTCCATTGTTGTTTCAATAAACACCAAATTTCCGACTCCGGCTGCCGAGATACATGCCCATACCATGACACTTCCTCTGCCGTGGTTGACAGTTGCCGTTAAGTGTTTGGGATTCAGCTCAGTATTGGACTGTCGCCACACACAATTCCGTCCGTCCGGGCCAAAAATGTTGAATATGTACTCATACTGTGTTCCAGAAATCCAAATCCTTTCCCAAATGGATTTTGGCGAACGTCATCCTAGACCCCTTTATTTTTTGCTTTTATAAATTGCTTTTTCCGTGGTAATCGGGCCTTAAAGTCATAGTTGCGCAAAACATAGAGCACAGTTTCCATACTGAACTTTTTCCTTATTTCATCCTGCACCTACTGAGTAACTTTTTGAGCCGATTATTTTCCCCTTATTTTCCTGATGATCCTCCGCTCGTCCTGTTCGGTGAAAGTCTTGTTTGGTGCCATTCCGCCCTCGCCCTCAATCCAAGTTTCGATGACAAAACTCCAAATGATGTAGAATACAGTTAAGGTGTTTAGATTGACCATTTTAGTTATTTGACGATATGAATATTTGATTTTTAAGTGTTTCAGGATGATTTTCCATTGACCAATGGTAGTCCGTTTGCCCATAGTCCTTGTGGGCTTGTTGGAAAATACTAAACTGACTGAAGGATTGGTCTATTTATACCGAAAATATTTAACCTGACGAAAAAATCCTGGTTTTATGGCACCCAGGTGTTCATAATGTAACTGTTCGAAATAACCTTCGACCATAAATAGAGGTTTATTAGGGTCATGTATTCATTTTGGTAGTTAATAAATGTACCTGTCATCGGTCTTTGTAATTTTTGAAAAATAATCAATAATTTATGGCAGGCAATTTAAATTTTTGCTGGACAGTTTTCGAAATGAGCTTGTGGACACTGTACATGCATACATACAGACATATTTAACATATTTTAAGTTCCGAAATTTTATCTAATGGATTCACTTTCTATAGAAAAGATCGCAATCTCCGTCGAGGCGGAGGTGTACTTATTGCTATCGATGCTGAGTTATCTTCTGAGTTAGTAATGACAGATAATTCTATAGATATTGAGTTCATTGTTGTTAAATTGTGTGTAAATGGTGTTGGTATTTTTATTACGTGTTCCTATATCCCACCGTGTTCGGATAGATCCATATATCTGTCCCATTTAGATGCTATATTAGATGTTTCTACTAAACTTTCTGATCG
Organism: Drosophila kambysellisi; assembly: GCA_035042185.1. Lineage (NCBI taxonomy): Eukaryota > Metazoa > Arthropoda > Insecta > Diptera > Drosophilidae > Drosophila > Drosophila kambysellisi. The sequence goes on along the minus strand of JAWNLS010000137.1, from coordinate 1,013,437 downwards.
TGACTTTCTTGTAGTTCTTGGTGATTTTAATCTCACTGGAACTACATGGACTTCTTGTCCAGACTCAAGTGTCTTGATACCTGCGACTCAGAGTGAGTTTCTCGATGGTTTGTTTGGGATATCTTTGAGTCAAATCAATGCTATCCCAAATTCGCTAGATAAGATGCTTGATCTTGTTTTTGTCATGGATCCCTCCTTTTTTTGTCTTTCCCGTTCCGAACCCATGTCCTATCCTGAAGATCCCTATCACCCTACTCTGGAAGTGCTGTTTGATTTGCCCACTAAGGTATCAAGTCAGGATAACAAGCTATCAGGGCGAGTTCGTCAGTTTCGGAAAACCGATTTTGTCAAATTAACTCGACTCTTATTGCAGACTGACTGGTCCCAGCTTTATAGTTGTGAGGACATGGATGGAGCAATCAATATCTTTTACAAAACTCTGGACGATTTATTTGATTTGTGTGTTCCTGATCGTGAGCCATGTAGGTCTAATAAACCTGTGTGGTTTACGCGGGAATTGATCAATTTAAAAAATCGAAAGTCGAGAATGTTCAAGAAATTCAGGGAAACTGGCTCTTCCTTGGATTACTCTCGTTATTTGATTGCACGATCCAATTTCTCTGTTATAAATGACAAATGTTATAAGGATTACCTAAGAAACTGTAGTTTACAGTTTCAGCGGGATCCTAAACGTTTCTATGACTTTGTCAACACTAAGCGTGGTTCAACAGCACTTCCTTCTTACTGTATTTTTTTAAAAAAAGACTGCAGACTCAGATCAGGCCATTGCCGATCTATTTGCGGAATTTTTTCAATCAACCTATAGTACCCATAATCATCAGGTGGTTTTGCCATATCCTTATCCGGTCAGTCGCTCTAATTGCATTTTTGAACATGTGATAACTGAGAGGACTTTACTTAGGGACTTAAAGGGTATAAAGCCAGTATTTTTACCGGGACCTGATGAGGTACCTGGCTGTGTGCTAAGGTACTGTGCCGATGGTCTTTTGGAGCCCTTGCTAAAACTTTTTGAATTGTCCGTGGAGTTAAGCTCTTTTCCTAATATTTGGAAAGAATCGTTTATTATCCCTCTCCTTAAAAAGGGAAACAAATCAAATGTTCAAAATTATAGAGGTATCTCTAAATTGTCTGCCATTCCTAAAGTTTTTGAGAAATTGATAACTTCTCAACTTCAACATTTTTGTAGATCTTTGATTTCACCCTGTCAACATGGGTTCATGAAATACAGATCTACAACCACTAACTTATTAAAATTCACCTCTTTTGTTATCAAAGGTTTTCAGAACAAAATGCAAACGGAGGTTGTTTACACTGATTTCAGTAAGACTTTTGATTCTGTGAATCACCCTTTGCTAATTCACAAGCTTTATCTTCTGGGTTTTCCAAATAATCTGATTAATTGGATCTCAAAATATTTACTATCAAGAACACAGAGAGTTTTCTTTAAAGGTTTTATTTCAAAGTCTGTTCAGGTTACTTCCGGAGTACCACAAGGAAGTCACCTTGGTCCCTTGTTATTTACTTTATTTATAAATGACCTTCCGTCCGTTATAAGTTATTCTCGGGTACTGATGTACGCCGATGACGTTAAGTTGTGTTTATCAACTACTGACTCTCTTACTGGACAGAGGCTTCAAGCTGACTTAGATAGTTTTGAAGCCTGGTGTCGTTTTAATTTATTAAATCTTAATTGTGACAAATGCAAAGTCATGTCCTTTTATAGGATTGCTAACTTAAAGATATCATTGAACTTATCACAAATCAAATTGAGCTGCTGTTGACGTCGAATTAATCCAAAGATATGGTCATAGAACCAATCCTTCATGCTATCCTTGGCATCAATGGCTTCCAACTGGCTGCGTAAATAATTTAGATGCATTATGATCTGTATATGTGTCCCATAGAAGAAAGTATCGTAACTGGTGAAGAAGGCAACGCCCCCTAGTAGAGCATAGGTATCATATATCACCACTAACGGATATAGTGTGTGACTCTGCCTCATATTGTAGGGCAGATAACCGCCAAACAACTGATGCTCCAGCAATATCGGCGCATTACGATCCTCATAGGTGAGTATATAGGTAATCGGAGGAGCGATACAGAATGCGGTTATCATGCAATTAAAATATCGTGACATATATAATCTTCGCTGCTGAACTTGCTTGAACACCACGTCTACGCCTCTCACTCTCTGCTCCGGCAAGTCGCGTGGAAATTCCTTATCCAAGTCGTTGAGAAAATCGAGAAGTTGGTGACGCTTAATGAAAAGCATTATGCCACGAATTATGAAATAAGAACCAATGCAAAGCGTGGGAGGATTTTGATGGGAAGGCTCGCCTAGGTGCAACGATTTTAGTATGTCGTATATGTTGCAGAAGACGAAAACGGAGTCCACGAAGAAAAAAGTCGTATAGAACAACAAATCTGACTTATTGAACAAGCGTCCATTTTCATTCCGGGCGAATTTAAAGTGCAGCAAGCCCAAAACTTGCTGAATCTGAATTAATTGAAAGAACTGCTCAAATTCGATAGGTTGATTTGCTGCGTCCATCGCTAGACACGTTTCGTTCTCAATCCAAGGAGCCACTATAAATCCTTCTGCAGTCCGACATGGCTTTTTATGCAAATCAAACACCTGCCCTTAATTGGATAATCAACGCCTGGCAGCAGTTTTAATTGCCTGCATTTTTTGCAGCCTGGAGTTAATTTTGCATTTTAATTGTTAGTTCGCAGGTAATACTTAATATCCTCTGTAATAACTAAGGGATGTCTAAGTAAGTCTAATTATTGTGTATTATTACAAAGGATTTTTATCTGCTTCTATTTAATTTTGTTTTCATATATAGTAAAGTTTATGAATTCAAATTTACTAAAATTGAAAATCTCTCAGACTATAATTTAATATACTATAATATACTTTTTTTCTGTTTTTATACAAATTTACTATTCGAAATTATAAAATCTCTTAAATTGTAATTTAAGTTATTCAATTTCGTTTTGTTAACCTTAAATTTTAAAATTTAATATTTATAAATGTTTTTAAAGGTAAACAAAATAAAAGAATTCTTGTATGACATCACTAAGCAGCACTGAATTGTCTGCTTAGTGATTCCATTTAAAAACAAGTAAGAATGCTGTAGTCGAGTTGGGTCGACTACGATATACCCTTAACCCTTTTGTTAAATATATAAATATATCTAGTTTTATTGGCAAATTTCCCTTTAAGGTGATTTGCATTCAAATTTTCAGTTCTGCAAGTTCATTTCTTACAGAGTATTTTTACTCACACGACCGAACTGACCCGAACTGGCTGGCTACAAACACGTGCATATACAGTGTCTCAAAGTTAATTTCGAGCAGTGTGAAGCAATAAATTTAAAGTGCTATAAAGTTTAAACAACGAAAAAAAACGCCAAATACTTAAATGCCAATTTGCTTAATGTTATATCACACACAAAAAGAATCTTTAATTTTTATTAAAATATTAATTAATTAATTAAAATAAGTCAAAAACTGAAAACATATCCAAAATACATATCAAGACTTGGCGAATAAAAGCTTAAATAAGGATGTTAATACTTAGTATGATATCCTTTAGCCATAACAACTTCCCTTAACCTATTATTTATGAAAGATTGCAGCTTCCGGGTATTTTCTGGGCTATTCTTGCCTCACTCCTTCAGCAGAGCATTTTTGAGATCGTGTTTGCTGAATATGTTGTGATTCCGGATTTTATTATTCAGCAGAGCCTACAAATTTTCAACAACATTTAAATCTGGAGACTACGCCGGTGAAATTATCACGTGGGTGCAGTTCCAGATGAGCCAGCACTATTTCGGACTTATGATTGGGGCCGTTGTCCTGGTAGAACCGGAAAGTACGTCGGATTCCATCTTCTCGGCTCTTTGTAGTAAATTTTCCTTTAGTATATCAAACTACACATGTGTGTCCATTGTTGTTTCAATAATCACAAAATTTCCGACTCTGGCTGCCGATATAGATGCCCATACCAGGACGGTTTCTTGGGATACAGCTCAGTATTGGACTGTCGCCACACATTACTCCGTCCGTCCGGGCCAAAAATGTTGAATTTGTACTCATATTCAAATATGACTGTGTTCCAGAACTCCAAATCCTAGACCGTTTATTTTTTGCTTTTATAAATTGCTATTTCCGTGGTAATCCGTGGTAGTAGTAGTCAAACTCGGATTTTTTACATAAAGTGGAATATTTTCGGTATAAATAGACCAATCCTTCGTAGTCAGTTTAGTTTTTTCCTGCATTTCGAGTGCAATAAGCCAACAAGGACTATCGGCAAACGGACTACCATTGATCAACGGAAAATCATCCTGGAACACTTAAAAATCGGATATTCATTTCGCCAAACATCTAAAATTGACATGTGCCACGCCCACCTCCGACGCCCCCATCACCCCCGCCCCTAACATTTTTAAATGGTTATATCTTCCGCAGTTTTTGAGTAGGCAACGTCAAAATTGGTAGGTATATTACTTGTAGTCGCCTCTAAGAACCGATAACAAATTTGTGTTGCAACGCCCACACCTGCGTGTTGTCACGCCCACACCTGACAATTCCGATTGTAAATCGAAAACTCCGTATATCTCCGAAAATTTTAAAGATAGAGTAACCAAACTTGGGAGGTAATTTGCTGGTAACATCCTCCAAGGATTGGCATACCAATTTTTGGACCACGCTCACAGCCGACGCCAAGATCGAACTCCAATATTTATTGGGCCTACCCTCTCCCGCCCCCAAAACCGATAAACGCCCATATCCCCCGCAATTCAAGATTATTAGAAAACTTCTCTATAATTTTTTTGGGCAACGCCTACTCCCGCCGCTAAAGTCTCGAAAAGCCCATATCTCCGGAATTTAAGAGAAAAGTAGCTTGCACAATTTTTTGTGTCTGCTCTCCCGTGTTATTCTGCTCACCGTCTTTAAAAGCCAGGCTCACTTATAAATATATATTATACATATACATATTTATTAGTAGAGAATTAACAGAATGTGTTCCCATTCAAAAAGGCAAACTTGGACAGTATTTCTTGACTGCACACAAATTATGGTATAATAGTATTTCGCTGTCGGTTACGTCCGACAGCAACGATCTATCTTGTTTTAAGACTGGGCGAACTAAGTTTTTATATGTATTTTGGATATGTTTTCAGTTTTTGACTTATTTTAATTAATTAATTAATTAATATTTTAATAAAAACTAAAGTTTATTTTTCAAATGTGACAAACATTAAACAAATTGGCATTTAAACATTTTGAATTTGCTTCCTTGTTTAAACGTTATAGTACTTTAAAATTCTGATACAGCAAAATTAAGGACCGAGCTACATATATAAGGTATACATATGTAAGATATTAATAATCCTTAAGCTGAAATGAAAGAAGTCTTCTTGCCAGCTGTTATCACCAGGTATTACACAGAGCATCAGAGCACTTCCCACCTGAAATGTTCTCTCCTATATTTTTCGAAACCATAACAAAATGCTTAAAAGTTAAAACGAATAAGTCCTCTACGAAAACTGTATTTAAAAGTGCAGTGAAGATATTATTAGATATGAATTACTATCATAAAATGTGTCCATGAAATCGTGACAAATATTTAACATTTAAGCGATTAAATCTTAATTGAGATTAAGGCGGATCTGTGTTCTACATAATCTACAAATATATAGCCTGAATCAGGTCTAGTTTCGTGAATTGAGATATGTGAAAGGTCGATAGCCCAGCTGCATAATCTAAAATAGGATAATATGTTATACATATAGCATCAGGCGTAGACTTTCACTCACATCAGTAAAGTGCATCATGTTGACATCCATTAAGCCATAGGCTGTAATCTTTTTGGTACATTGTGTGTAATTAAGCCAGATTAAAATTAGTTTACGATACTTCTTGCTGCCCATGTACCAGTTTTGATTATAAAGAGCCTCATTTAAGCAAGCGGACTAAAAGAGTCAAGAAGTAGTTATGGGATTCAATATTACATTGTTAAACTTACGGCCTCCTCGAGCTGTGTGCCTCTTAAAGAAGTTTCAAAGGTGAACGCGATCAAAGCCAAAGTGGTGATAACGAATTTGATATACATCACCGGATCCTGCACTTCTGTTAGAATCAGATACAATAAGTTTCGTGAATTGAGATATGTGAAAGGTGCGGTCGCCCAGCTGCATAGATCTGTCATGAGGATAATATGTTATACATATAGCATCAGGCGTAGACTTTCACTCACATCAGTAAAGTGCATCATGTTGACATCCATTAAGCCATAGGCTGTAATCTTTTTGGTACATTGTGTGTAATTAAGCCAGATTAAAATTAGTTTACGATACTTCTTGCTGCCCATGTACCAGTTTTGATTATAAAGAGCCTCATTTAAGCAAGCGGACTAAAAGAGTCAAGAAGTAGTTATGGGATTCAATATTACATTGTTAAACTTACGGCCTCCTCGAGCTGTGTGCCTCTTAAAGAAGTTTCAAAGGTGAACGCGATCAAAGCCAAAGTGGTGATAACGAATTTGATATACATCACCGGATCCTGCACTTCTGTTAGCAGATACAAAAGGAAACAGAGCGATGCGGCGCCCACAGATCTGTCATGAGGATTGCTAACTTAAAGATATCATTGAACTTATCACAAATCAAATTGAGCTGCTGTTGACGTCAAATTAATCCAAAGATATGGTCATAGAACCAATCCTTCATGCTATCCTCGGCATCAATGGCTTCCAACTGGCTGCATAAATAATCCAGATGCATTATGATCTGTTTATGTGTCCCATAAAAGAAAGTATCGAAACTGGTGAAGAAGGCAACGCCCATTAGTAGAGAATAGGTATCATATATCACCACTAACGGATATAGTGTGTGACTCTGCCTCATATTGTAGGGCAGATAACCGCCAAACAACTGATGCTCCAGCAATATCGGCGCATTGCGATCCTCATAGGTGAGTATATAGGTAATCGGAGGTGCGATACAGTAGGCGGTTAGAATGCAATTAAAATATCGTGACAAATATAATCTTCGCTGCTGAACTTGCTTGAACACCACGTCTACGCCTCTAACTCTCTGCTCCGGCAAGTCGCGTGGAAATTCCTTATCCAAGTCGTTGAGAAAATCGAAAATTGGGTGACGTTTAATGAAAAGCATTATGCCACGAATTACGAAATAAAAACCAATGCAAAGCGTGGGAGGATTTTGATGGGAAGGCTCGCCTAGGAGCAACGATTTTAGTATGTCGTATATGTTGCAGAAGACGAAAACGCTCGTCGAAAAGAAAAAAGTCGTATAGAACAACAATTCCGACTTATTGAACAAGCGTCCATTTTCATTCCGGGCGAATTTGAAGTGCAGCAAGCCCAAAACTTGCTGATACTGAATTAATTGAAAGAACTGCTCAAATTCGATAGGTTGATTTGCTGCGTCCATCGCTAGACACGTTTCGTTCTCAATCCAAGGAGCCACTATAAATCCTTCTGCAGTCCGACATGGCTTTTTATGCAAATCAAACACCTGCCCTTAATTGGATAATCAACGCCTGGCAGCAGCTTTAATTGCCTGCATTTTTTGCAGCCTGGAGTTAATTTTGCATTTTAATTGTTGGTTCGCAGGTAATACTTAATATCCTCTGTAATAACTAAGGGATGTCTAAGTAAGTCCAATTAATGTGTATTATCAGAAAGGATTTTTTTCTGCCTATATTTAATTTAGTTTTCATATATAGTAAAGTTTATGAATTCAAATTTACAAAAATTGAAAATCTCTCAGACTATAATTTAATATACTATAATATACTTTTTTTCTGTTTTTGTACAAATTTACTATTCGAAATTATAAAATCTCTTAAATTGTAATTTAAGTTATTCAATTTCGTTTTTTAACTTTAAATTTTAAAATTTAATATTTATAAATGTTTTTAAAGGTAAAATAAAAGAATTCTTGTATGACATCACTAAACAGCACTGAATTGTCTGCTTAGTGATTCCATTTAAAAACAAGTAAGAATGCTGTAGTCGAGTTGGGTTGACTACGATATACCCTTAATCCTTTTGTTAAATATATAAATATATCTAGTTTTATTGGCAAATTTCCCTTTAAGGTGATTTGCATTCAAATTTTCAGTTCTGCAAGTTCATTTCTTACATAGTATTTTTACTCACAAGACCGAACTGACCCGAACTGGCTGGCTACAAACACGTGCATATACAGTGTCTCAAAGTTAATTTCGAGCAGCGTGAAGCAATAAATTTAAAGTGCTATAAAGTTTAAACAACGAAAAAAACGCCAAATACTTAAATGCCAATTTGCTTAATGTTATATCACATTTAAAAAAGAATCTTTAATTTTTATTAAAATATTAATTAATTAATTAAAATAAGTCAAAAGAGCATTTTTGAGATCTTGTTTGCTGGATATGTTGTGATTCCGGATTTTATTATTCAGCAGAGCCCACAAATTTTCAACAACATTTAAATTTGGAGACTGCGCCGGTGAAATTATCACGTCGGTGCAGTTCCAGATGAGCCAGCACTATTTCGGACTTATGATTGGGGCCGTTGTCCTGGTAGAACTGGAAAGTACGTCGGACTCCATCTTCTCGACTCTTTGAAGTAAATTTTCCTTTAGTATATCAAACTACACATGTGTGTCCACTGTTGTTTCAATAATCACAAAATATCCGACTCTGGCTGCCGATATAGATGCCCATACCAGGACGGTTTCTTGGGATACAGCTCAGTATTGGACTGTCGCCACACATTACTCCGTCCGTCCGGGCCAAAAATGTTGAATTTGTACTCATATTCAAATATGACTGTGTTCCAGAACTCCAAATCCTAGACCGTTTATTTTTTGCTTTTATAAATTGCTATTTCCGTGGTAATCCGTGGTAGTAGTAGTCAAACTCGGATTTTTTACATAAAGTGGAATATTTTCGGTATAAATAGACCAATCCTTCGTAGTCAGTTTAGTTTTTTCCTGCATTTCGAGTGCAATAAGCCAACAAGGACTATCGGCAAACGGACTACCATTGATCAACGGAAAATCATCCTGGAACACTTAAAAATCGGATATTCATTTCGCCAAACATCTAAAATTGACATGTGCCACGCCCACCTCCGACGCCCCCATCACCCCCGCCCCTAACATTTTTAAATGGTTATATCTTCCGCAGTTTTTGAGTAGGCAACGTCAAAATTGGTAGGTATATTACTTGTAGTCGCCTCTAAGAACCGATAACAAATTTGTGTTGCAACGCCCACACCTGCGTGTTGTCACGCCCACACCTGACAATTCCGATTGTAAATCGAAAACTCCGTATATCTCCGAAAATTTTAAAGATAGAGTAACCAAACTTGGGAGGTAATTTGCTGGTAACATCCTCCAAGGATTGGCATACCAATTTTTGGACCACGCTCACAGCCGACGCCAAGATCGAACTCCAAAATTTATTGGGCCTACCCTCTCCCGCCCCCAAAACCGATAAACGCCCATATCCCCCGCAATTCAAGATTATTAGAAAACTTCTCTATAATTTTTTTGGGCAACGCCTACTCCCGCCGCTAAAGTCTCGAAAAGCCCATATCTCCGGAATTTAAGAGAAAAGTAGCTTGCACAATTTTTTGTGTCTGCTCTCCCGTGTTATTCTGCTCACCGTCTTTAAAAGCCAGGCTCACTTATACATATATATTATACATATACATATTTATTAGTAGAGAATTAACAGAATGTGTTCCCATTCAAAAAGGCAAACTTGGACAGTATTTCTTGACTGCACACAAATTATGGTATAATAGTATTTCGCTGTCGGTTACGTCCGACAGCAACGATCTATCTTGTTTTAAGACTGGGCGAACTAAGTTTTTATATGTATTTTGGATATGTTTTCAGTTTTTGACTTATTTTAATTAATTAATTAATTAATATTTTAATAAAAACTAAAGTTTATTTTTCAAATGTGACAAACATTAAACAAATTGGCATTTAAACATTTTGAATTTGCTTCCTTGTTTAAACGTTATAGTACTTTAAAATTCTGATACAGCAAAATTAAGGACCGAGCTACATATATAAGGTATATATATGTAAGATATTAATAATCCTTAAGCTGAAATGAAAGAAGTCTTCTTGCCAGCTGTTATCACCAGGTATTACACAGAGCATCAGAGCACTTCCCACCTAAAATGTTCTCTCCTATATTTTTCGAAACCATAACAAAATGCTTAAAAGTTAAAACGAATAAGTCCTCTACGAAAACTGTATTTAAAAGTGCAGTGAAGATATTATTAGATATGAATTACTGTCATAAAATGTGTCCATGAAATCGTGACAAATATTTAACATTTAAGCGATTAAATGTTTATTGAGATTAAGGCGGATCTGTGTTCTACATAATCTATAAATATATATCCTGAATCAGATTTATTTTCGTGAATTGAGAAATGCGAAGAGTCGATAGGCTTTTTGGTACATCGTGTGTATTTAAGCCAGATTAGAATTAGTTTACGATACTTCTTGCTGCCCATGTACCAGTTTTGATTATAAAGAGCCTCATTTAAGCGAGCGGACTAAAAGAGTCAATAAGTAGTTATGGGATTCAGTATTACATTGTTAAACTTACGGCCTCCTCGAGCTGTGTGCCCCTTAAAGAAGTTTCAAAGGTGAACGCGATCAAAGCCAAAGTGGTGATAACGAATTTGATAAACATCACTGGATTCTGCACTTCTGTTAGCAGATACAAAAGGAAACAGAGCGATGCGGCGCCCACAAGATCTGTCATGAGGATTGCTAACTTAAAGATATCATTGAACTTATCACAAATCAAATTGAGCTGCTGTTGACGTCGAATTAATCCAAAGATATGGTCATAGAACCAATCCTTCATGCTATCCTTGGCATCAATGGCTTCCAACTGGCTGCGTAAATAATTTAGATGCATTATGATCTGTATATGTGTCCCATAGAACAAAGTATCGTAACTGGTGAAGAAGGCAATGCCCATTAGTAGAGAATAGGAATCATATATCACCACTAACGGATATAGTGTGTGACTCTGCCTCATATTGTAGGGCAGATAACCGCCAAACAACTGATGCTCCAGCAATATCGGCGCATTGCGATCCTCATAGGTGAGTATATAGGTAATCGGAGGTGCGATACAGAAGGCGGTTATAATGCAATTAAAATATCGTGACAAATATAATCTTCGCTGCTGAACTTGCTTGAACACCACGTCTACGCCTCTAACTCTCTGCTCCGGCAAGTGGCGTGGAAATTCCTTATCCAAGTCGTTGAGAAAATCGAAAATTGGGTGACGTTTAATGAAAAGCATTATGCCACGAATTACGAAATAATAACCAATGCAAAGCGTGGGAGGATTTTGATGGGAAGGCTCGCCTAGGAGCAACGATTTTAGTATGTCGTATATGTTGCAGAAGACGAAAACGCTCGTCGAAAAGAAAAAAGTCGTATAGAACAACAATTCCGACTTATTGAACAAGCGTCCATTTTCATTCCGGGCGAATTTGAAGTGCAGCAAGCCCAAAACTTGCTGATACTGAATTAATTGAAAGAACTGCTCAAATTCGATAGGTTGATTTGCTGCGTCCATCGCTAGACACGTTTCGTTCTCAATCCAAGGAGCCACTATAAATCCTTCTGCAGTCCGACATGGCTTTTTATGCAAATCAAACACCTGCCCTTAATTGGATAATCAACGCCTGGCAGCAGCTTTAATTGCCTGCATTTTTTGCAGCCTGGAGTTAATTTTGCATTTTAATTGTTGGTTCGCAGGTAATACTTAATATCCTCTGTAATAACTAAGGGATGTCTAAGTAAGTCCAATTAATGTGTATTATCAGAAAGGATTTTTTTCTGCCTATATTTAATTTAGTTTTCATATATAGTAAAGTTTATGAATTCAAATTAACTATTTGAAAATCTCTCAGACTATAATTTAATATACTATAATATACTTTTTTCTGTTTTTATACAAATTTACTATTCGAAATTATAAAATCTCTTAAATTGTAATTTAAATAATTCAATTTCGTTTTTATACCCTTAACCCATTAAAAATGGGTAAAAAGGGTATAATGGTTTTGTGCAAATGTATGTAACAGGCAGAAGGAAGCATCTCCGTCCCCATAAAGTATATATATTCTTGATCAGGATCAACAGCCGAGTCGATATAGCCCTGTCCGTCTGTCCGTCTGTCTGTCTGTCTTTCCGTCTGTATGAACGCGCGGATCTCAGAGACTATAAGAGCTAGCGACTTCAAATTTGGAATATAAGTTCTCGTGTACCAGGCGCAGATCAAGTTTGCTTTATTTTATCGATAACTGCCTCAGTTTCTGAATTATCGATACATTTAGATTTCCGATAGCAATAAATTCCACAATTTAAAAGGCAGAGACTTCTAATTTACACATATGAATATATATATTATTGATCAAGAGCCGAAATTTCATTAAGATCGGACAAGAAACACCAAAGTTATAGTCGAAAGTATATTCTCATATTGATCTCATTTGTATCAGCAGCCGCAATCATTTTCTGTATACATATAAATAGGCGAGCGTATGTGTGAGAAAGAGATGGCACGATAATCGACGCTAGCGTAAATATATTTGTGTGTATTCTGCAGAGCCCCGATAAGTACTGTTTCGTGTACGTGAGCAAACACACTCTGTAAGAAATGTTCTTGCAGAACTGAACATTTGAGTGCAAATCATTTTAAAGGGAAATTTGCCATAAAAACTAGAATATATTTAACAAACTGGGTTAAGGGTATATCGTAGTCGAGTTAACTCGACTACAGCATCTTACTTGTTTAATTTTAAATTTTTAAATTTTATATAAATACATTTTTTTAAAGGTAAACAAAGTAAAAGAATTCTTATATACCATCACTAAGCAGCACTGTATTGTCTGCTTAGTGATTCCATTCAAAGACAAGTAAGAATGCTGTAGTCGAGTTGGCTCGACTGCGATATACCCTCAACCCTGTTGTTAAATATATAATTATATCTAGTTTTATTAGCAAATTTCCCTTTAATATGATTGGCATTCAAATGTTCAGTTCTGCAAGTTAATTTCTTACAGAGTATTTTTACTCACAAGACCGAACTGACCCGAACTGGCTGGCTACAAACACGTGCATATACAGTGTCTCAAAGTTCATTTCGAGCAGTGTAAACCAAAAAATTTAAAGTGATTGTTTAGTCAAACTAATTAATGATCAGCTGTTGATCTCATCTCAAGTTGATAACTCTGTTAACCTTCACTAACCTTCACAAAACATTGATAGTATCGACTATCGTTTAGTCTAAGAAAAAACTTTGAACAAGAAGAAGCGCACTTTTTCGTGTCGGCCGAAAAGGTTAAAATAATTGTTAAAATCACCGGCCAGACTTGTTTCATGCTTGCATTAAAAACTCTTTATGCATCCAACATTTTGGCGCCCAACGTGGGGCAGTGTTTTGCTGCCGCAATCGTCGCTTCAGTCGCTGCCTTTAGTAGTTTGTCTTAAATTCGTTATTCGCTTGTGTAATAGCTGCAACTGCGATCGATGCCGTTGTAGTTCATATTCGCACACACAAACAAACATTTCTTTTCGTCGTTTTTTGGACGTCAAGCAGAACTCAAGCTTCGTGCCAAATTCTCTTGGTTCTATTTCGTTGCACATTTTTATACTATTATACCAAAATGGTATAATAACGTCATTGTCAATTCTTGCTGTCTTCAGGTTAAACCATCAACCAAAACCATTCAAAACCAACTCGTAATCCTGGCAAAGGACATAATTCGTCGTTCGCACTTGCCACCACTGCTTGTGCGTTGAGCTCAAGCTCAACTCAGAAATTGACGTGCTGCGAACATTTTAAATCACTGTATGCGCTGCAACGTTTTGATGTCGCAAAACGTCACCGACTGTATCTTAATTGTTTGTCTAAGGGTCATCAAATGGCCGATTGCCCTTCAACAAATCGCTGTCGCTATTGTAAGAGATCGCACCACACTTTGTTACACAACGAAAAGCTACATACCACAACACAACCAAGCGTTTCTCCAGCCACCCAAGCAGTAACACACAATCATTCGCCAATCGAAAATCGGAAACAACCTCAGGTTCTTTTAGCAACGGCTATGGTCCTGGTCAGAGATTCAACTGGCGCCTACAGATTAGGCCGTGCTCTACTGGACTCGTGTTTGCAGGTGAACTTCGTCACCGATTCGTTCGCTCAGAAGCTTCGACTCAAAAGAGAGAAACACGATGTGCAAATCAGCAGTATGGGCCATGCACGGACAGACATAACCTCTCTTACAACTACATCAATAAAATCTCGTTTGTCATCGTTTGAACTATCATTGGATCTCTGCGTCACTTTGTATATAGCTTATCAGCAGGATATCAACATCGACATTTCAAATTGGAAGATGCCAGAAAATACGGTTCTGGCAGATGAAAAATTCGATCAGTCTCGACACATCGACATGCTTCTAGGTGCAGAAGCATTCATCGACATTCTGTCAGTGGGCCGAATTAAACTTGGTACAGATGGGCCCATTATCCAAAAAACGCTATTTGGATGGGTAGTGACAGGCAAGTTCCACCCGCAAAGTACTACAGATCTTGCTGCTTGCTTTAAACTTGGCGCCACTTCAATTGATGATCATCTTTAACGCTTATGGGAAATTGAATCAACTGAAACATCAACTGTGCAGTTGAAACCAGAACATCGAGCTTGTGAGGAATACTACACAAAAAAGGACTGTCGTAAATGAAAATGGCCTCATTGTTGTAAAACTGCCGTTTAAGAATACCCCAGTCATCTTAGTCATTCATTCGACATTGCACGCCGCAGATTATTTAGCTTGGAACGCTGTTTGGTACAGTCTTCGGAACTTCGCTTACAGTATTGTCAATTAATGGAGGAGTATGAACGTTTGGAACATATGTCGCTGGTTTCAGAACCAAACTTATCGGTACCTTACTACTACATACCCCATCATTGCATTTTGAAGTCCAGCAGCGAATCCACAAAGCTTCGGGTGATCTTCGACGCTTCGTGTCGTACGTCCAATCATACTTCGCTCAATGATCAGTTACTCGTCTGCCCGACCCTCCAAGATGATATATATTTGTTGTTGTTGCGCTTCAGACTACATCGTTATGCCATAACAGCGGATGTAACCAAAATGTACAGGCAATTAAATGTTGATATAAATACCGGTACATACTTTAGCGAGCTCTTCCAGATGAACCGTTTCGCACTTATCAGCTTAACACGGTCACATATGGAACAGCCTCGGCACCATATTTAACCATACGCAGCCTGCACTATTTGGCAGATCATCAAGCTGAGTATCCAATCGGTGTCATTAAATCGTCGTTCTATGTAGATGATCTTTTATCTGGAAGTGAGAACATACAAAATCTCCGCACAATCAAGGATCAAGTAACGGAAATCTTGCATCGCGGTCATTTGCCGTTATCAAAATGGCATTCAAATCATGCTCAATTCATCGAAAATTTCGTGCGACAACGGATTGACTAGCACACTAGCGCGTCAGCTGGAATCAACATACTAATATGCTGCTATTCAACTTTAGACCAAAACTCGTTCCGTCGAACGTCACCAAGAGGACCATTCTACCTATCGCATCAGCTTTGTTCGACCCTCTCGGACTTGTGTCACTACTCATAATCGTCGCAAAGATCATCCTGCAGGAACTCTGGCTCGCTGGGCTTAATTGGGATGAATCCGTACCCCAGCATCTTGAACTGGCCTGGAAGAAATGCCTGGAATCATTCCAAACCATTTCGTCACTTGCTGTACCTAGATACTGCAAGCAGGTCAACCAAAGTTCAATTCAATTGCACGGATTCTGTGACGCCTCGATTCGTGTTGTTTTGCATTGGCTAAATCAACATTCAGTCACTTCAATCGGAGATTGGAGATACGTGCCATCAGCATCAAATCCTGCTGACATCGTATATCGAGGTGCCACCACCTCCGAACTAGAATCAACCATATGGTTCTCAGGACCAGCTTTTTTAACTCAACATCGTGAACTTTGGCCTGCATCAGGCAACATCAGCGACATTGATATGCAAGTAATCAGCGCTGAACAACGGAAAAGCACATTCGTCGCAACCATATCTTGGAGAGACTGGCGAACATCAGATCATACAATCGCTGCATTCACACTATCGCTCACATGCTTCGCTTCGTTCAAATCACACGTACGGGACGAAAATTCGATACAACTTTGTCACCCGATGAACTTCGCAATGCATCTCATTGCATAATTTGGAACATCTAACAATTATCATTCGTCGAAGATATTCGCCAATTGGAAAGGAATCAACCTCTTAAAAGCCATCTGAAGTTTCTAAATCCGTTTCTAAATCGCTCCACAGGATATTCACTTATTAGAGTTGGCGGACGGCTAGAGAACTTTGACTTCGAAAACTTCGAAAAACACCCGGTATTGTTGTCCAGTAAATCCCATTTCGTTTGGATTTATGTTTGGCATCTACATCTTCGCAGGGACTTGGCCCGTCGCATCGTGCGCACTTGCATGGCTTGTGTTCGATACAAGTTAAAATTGGAAAGGCAGCTTGTGGGATCGCTACCAGCGGAGCGCCCTCGACCGGAACACCCACTCCTACGCTGTGGCATCGACTTCTGTGGGCCAATAAATTTGTATATTCGCATACGAGGAAAGGGTCCTACAAAGTATTATTTGGCTGTATTCATTTGCTTGGCATCTAAGGCGGTAACTTCGTGGGTGCAGCAAATGAGCTAAAGGCATTGAAACAAATTCTTGTCTGATAAATCTACGCAAGACGCAATATCAGCGTATTGTGCTACTGATTTCGTTTCGTTCCATTTTACTCCCCCCAGGGCATCTCACTTTGGCGGACTCTGGGAAGCAGCAGCTAAAAGTGCAAAGGGGTTGATGTACAAGACGCTCTCAAACACTCGCCTAACATTTGAGGAACTCTGCACGATCACAGCAGTAATCGAAGCTGTTCTTAATGATCTATCAGCAACTACCAGGACACTTGTTACTACCAGGAGTCTTGTTGTATTGAAAGCAGATCCTTTCAAGGCGGCCGGGATGTTTAGTCAAACTAAATAACTCTTGATAACTCTGTTAACCTTCACTAACATACTTAAAAAACATCGATAGTATCGACTATTGTTTAGTCTAAGCAAAACCTTTAATCAAGAAGAAGCGCACTTTTTCGTGTCGGCAAAATAAAGTGTAAAATAATTGTTTAAATCACCGCCCAGACTTGTTGTTTCATGCTTGCATAATAGTGCTTGATTTTCATTAATTCCGTTGTGGATCTCTACAAAGATATTTTGTCCTTGATTAAGTCTCCTCGCGATATTCGCATAAATTGACTGTATTTTTGTTTGCTGTCCCAAACATTGCATTGGAATATTTGAAATGCGCGCGCAACCAGCCAGATATCAAAATATCTATGTCAATCAATTGGAATAATTGCTCTAACTATCGGCGCAAGCGATATCGACCACCATCATGTCGATCGAATGAACTGGAACCAGGGACGCCGTTCACACACACTGCAGTTCTAAATTGGCGCCATTTTGGCTTATCTGCAGAAGTAATTTTTCAGTCCTAATAAAGCACTAAGAACAAACGGTTTTCTTTTTTTATTTAAAAGCCTAACAAATCGTTTAATTTATATAAGGTATATGTCCGATATTGATAATCTTTAAGCTGAAATGAAAGAAGTCTTCTTGCTAGCTGTTATCACCAGGTATTACACAGAGCATCAGAGCATTTCCAACCTGAAATGTTCTCTCCTATATTTCCCAAAACCATGAAAACATTATTAAAAGTTAAAACGAATCAGTGCTCTACGAAAACTGTATTTAAAAGTGCAGTGAAGATATTATTAGATATCAAATGTGTCCATGAAATCGTGACAAATATTAAACATTACGAATAAGCGATTAAATCTCAATTGTGATTAAAGCGAATCTGTGCTCTACATAATCTATAAATATATATCCTGAATCAGATCTATTTTCGTGAATTGAGAAATGCGAAGAGTCGATAGCCCAGCTGCATAATCTAAAATAGGATAATATGTTATACATATAGCATCACGCGTAGACTTTCACTCACATTAGTAAAGTGCATCATGTTGACATCCATTAAGCCGTAGGCTGTAATCTTTTTGGTACATCGTGTGTATTTAAGCCAGATTAGAATTAGTTTACGATACTTCTTGCTGCCCATGTACCAGTTTTGATTGTAAAGAGCCTCATTTAAGCGAGCGGACTAAAAGAGTCAATAAGTAGTTATGGGATTCAGTATTACATTGTTAAACTTACGGCCTCCTCGAGCTGTGTGCCTCTTAGAGAAGTTTCAAAGGTGAACACGATCACAGCCAAAGTGGTACAAACGTATTTGATAAACATCACCGGATCCTGCACTTCTGTTAGCAGATACAAATGGAAACAAAGCGATGCGGCGCCCACAAGATCTGCCATGAAGATTGCTAACTTAAAGATATCATTGAACATATCACAAATCAAATTGAGCTGCTGCTGACGCCGAATTAATCCAAAGATATGGTCATAGAACCAAGCCTTCATGCTATCCTCGGCATCAATGGCTTCCAACTGGCTGCGTAAATAATCCAGATGCATTATGATCTGTATATGTGTCCCATAGAAGAAAGTATCGTAACTGGTGAAGAAGGCAACGCCCACTAGTAGAGCATAGGTATCGTATATCACCACTAACGGATATAGTGTGTGACTCTGCCTCACATTGTAGGGCAGATAACCGCCATACAACTGATGCTCCAGCAATATCGGCGCATTACGATCCTCATAGGTGAGTATATAGGTAATCGGAGGAGCGATACAGAATGCGGTTATCATGCAATTAAAATATCGTGACATATATAATCTTCGCTGCTGAACTTGCTTGAACACCACGTCTACGCCTCTAACTCTCTGCTCCGGCAAGTGGCGTGGAAATTCCTTATCCAAGTCGTTGAGAAAATCGAGAATTTGGTGACGCTTAATGAAAAGCGTTACGCCACGAATTATGAAATAATAACCAATGCAAAGCGTGGGAGGATTTTGCTGGGAAGGCTCGCCTAGGTGCAACGATTTTAGTATGTCGTACATGTTGCAGAAGACGAAAACGGAGTCCGAAAAGAAAAAAGACGTATAGAACAACAATTCCGACTTATTGAACAAGCGTCCATTTTCATTCCGGGCGAATTTAAAGTGCAGCAAGCCCAAAACTTGCTGATACTGAATTAATTGAAAGAACTGCTCAAATTCGATAGGTTGATTTGCTGCGTCCATCGCTAGACACGTTTCGTTCTCAATCCAAGGAGCCACTATAAATCCTTCTGCAGTCCGACATGGCTTTTTATGCAAATCAAACACCTGCCCTTAATTGGATAATCAATGCCTGGCAGCAGCTTTAATTGCCTGCATTTTTTGCAGCCTGGAGTTAATTTTGCATTTTAATTGTTAGTTCGCAGGTAATACTTAATATCCTCTGTAATAACTAGGGGATGTCTAAGTAAGTCTAATTAATCTGTATTATCACAAAGGATTTTTTTCTGCTTCTATTTAATTTTGTTTTAATATATAGTAAAGGTCACAAGGTCGAGTTGGCTCGACTACTATATACCCTTAACCCTGTTGTTAAATATATAAATATATCTAGTTTTATTGGCAAATTTCCCTTTAAGGTGATTTGCATTCAAATTTTCAGTTCTGCAAGTTCATTTCTTACATAGTATTTTTACTCACAAGACCGAACTGATCCGAACTGGCTGGCTACAAACACGTGCATATACAGTGTCTCAAAGCTAATTTCAAGCAGTGTGAAGCAATAAATTTTAAAGTGCTATAAAGTTTAAACAACGAAAAAAAACGCCAAATACTTAAATGCCAATTTGCTTAATGTTATATCACATTTGAAAAAGAATCTTTAATTTTTATTAAAATATTAATTAATTAATTAAATTAAGTAAAAAACTGAAAACATATCCAAAATACATATCGAGACTTAGTGCGAGCAGTCTTAAAAAAAGTTACATATTTGGCGAATAAAAGCTTAATAAAGGATGTTAATACTTAGTATGATATCCTTTAGCCATAACAACTTCCCTTAACCTATTATTCATGAAAGATTGCAGCTTCCGGGAATTTTCTGGGCTATTCTCGCTTCACTCCTCCAGCAGATCATTTTTGAGATCTTGTTTGCTGGATATGTTGTGATTCCAGATTTTATTATTCAGCATAGCTCACAAATTTTCAACAACATTTAAATCTGGAGACTGCGCCGGTGAAATTATCACGTAGGTGCAGTTCCAGATGAGCCAGAACTGCACTATTACGGACTTATGCTTGGGTTCGTTGACTTGGTAGATCCGGAAAGTACATCGGATTCCAGCTTCTCGGCACTTTGGAGTACATTTTTCTTTAGTATATCGAAGTACACATTATTGTCCATTGTTGTTTCAATAAACACCAAATTTCCGACTCCGGCTGCCGAGATACATGCCCATACCATGACACTTCCTCTGCCGTGGTTGACAGTTGCCGTTAAGTGTTTGGGATTCAGCTCAGTATTGGACTGTCGCCACACATAATTCCGTCCGTCCGGGCCAAAAATGTTGAATATGTACTCATACTGTGTTTCAGAAATCCAAATCCTTTCCCAAATGGATTTTGGCGAACGTCATCCTAGACCCCTTTATTTTTTGCTTTTATAAATTGCTTTTTCCGTGGTAATCGGGCCTTAAAGTCATAGTTGCGCAAAACATAGAGCACAGTTTCCATACTGAACTTTTTCCTTATTTCATCCTGCACCTACTGAGTAACTTTTTGAGCCGATTATTTTCCCCTTATTTTCCTGATGATCCTCCGCTCGTCCTGTTCGGTGAAAGTCTTGTTTGGTGCCATTCCGTCCTCGCCCTCAATCCAAGTTTCGATGACAAAACTCCAAATGATGTAGAATACAGTTAAGGTGTTTAGATTGACCATTTTAGTTATTTGACGATATGAATATCTGATTTTTAAGTGTTTCAGAATGATTTTCCATTGACCAATGGTAGTCCGTTTGCCCATAGTCCTTGTGGGCTTGTTGGAAAATACTAAACTGACTACGAAGGATTGGTCTATTTATACCGAAAATATTTAACCTGACGAAAAAATCCTGGTTTTATGGCACCCAGGTGTTCATAATGTAACTGTTCGAAATAACCTTCGACCATAAATAGAGGTTTATTAGGGTCATGTATTCATTTTGGTAGTTAATAAATGTACCTGTCATCGGTCTTTGTAATTTTTGAAAAATAATCAATAATTTATAGCAGGCAATTTAAATTTTTGGTGGACAGTTTTCGAAATGAGCTTGTGGACACTGTACATGCATACATACAGACATATGTACATGTACATACGTACACGAAATAGTAGTTATCGGGGCTCTGCAGAATACACACAAATATATTGACGATAGCTAGTCGACGCCGTCTCTTTCTCACACATGCGCTCACCTATTTATATGTTTATATATACAGAAAATGCTTGCGGCTGCTGATAGAAATGTGATCAATATGAGAATATATTTTTGACCATAACTTGGTGATTCTTTTATATGTATATGTACTATGTATTAGAACCCTCTTTTTTGCTATCGGAAATCGAAATGTTTCGAAATTTGAGAAACTGAGACAGTTATCGATAAAATAAAGCAAGCTTGACTTGCGCCTGGCACACAAGAACTTATATTCCTAATTTGAAGTCGCTAGCTCTTATAGTCTCTGAGATCCGCGTGTTCATACAGACGGACAGACGGGCATGGCTATATCGACTAAATCTAAATGTATCGATAATTCAGAAACTGAGGCAGTTATCGATAAAATAACGCAAACTTGATCTGGGCCTGGTATACGAGATCTTATATTCCAAATTTGAAGTCTCTAGCTCTTATAGTCTCTGAGATCCGCGCGTTTATACAGACGGACGGACAGACGGACAGGGCTATATCAACTCGGCTGTTGATCCTGATCAAGAATATATATACTTTATGGGGTCGGAGATGCTTCCTTCTGCCTGTTACATACATTTGCACAAAACCATTATACCCTTTTTACCCATTTTTAATGGGTTCAGGGTATAAAAATATATGCAACAAAAAATACAAAGAATCAACAATTTTAGTGCGATTCTTATTTTACTAATTTAAAGTTAAGATCGAGAAAAGCTCTCCGAAAAATAATGTCGATAATGTCGTGACAAATATTAAGATAAAGAGAGCACTTTCAAATGTAGTGTGTCAAATGAATTAATATTTTTGAGTTCATTTTAGCGAAACATTTATGTACGAGGGTGGTTTGATGAGTACCTGACCTTGACGCCAGATGGCGCCACTATTGCAATATGACGTGACTATCGTATAGTACATAAACCTAAACAGCCACAGTGAATTTCAGTCAAATCGGACTTTTAGTTTTGTTTTCACCACGTGTCAAAGCAGTCGTGTCCACGCATTTTAGAAAAATGGAAAAAGAGCAATATCGGTCGGTGATTCGATTCTTCTTTTTGGAGGGGAAATCACGCAGTGAAATCAAAGAACGCTTGGATACTGTGTACGGTGACTCTGCTCCTTCGATGACCACCGTCAAAAATTGGTTTAGTGAGTTTCAACGTGGTCGCACGTCCGTTTTTGATGAGCCACGACCAGGTGGCCCGAAAACAGCAACCACGGAGGATAAAGTGAAGAAAATACATGATCTGGTATTGTCAGACCGCCGGTTGAAGGTGCGCGAGTTAGCTGAGACAGTAGGCATCTCAACAGAACGAGTGTTTCATGTCCTACATGAAATATTGGGTATGAGAAAGCTATCGGCGCGATGGGTGCCGCGTTTGCTCACACCAGACAATAAGCGCAACCGCGTGACCACTTCGGAGCATGGTTTGGCGCTGTTAAAGCGTAATCCGAAGGAATTTTTGCGTCGATTCGTGACTGTTGACGAAACATGGATTCACTGGTACACACCAGAGACCAAAGAACAGTCGAAACAGTGGACTTCACCTGGCGAATCTGCCCCGAAGAAGGCGAAAACTGTTCCATCGGCCGGAAAGGTGATGGCCACGGTTTTCTGGGATTCGAAAGGTATTATCCTCATAGATTACCTAGAGAAGGGAAGAACGATTACAGGGCTCTACTATGCCGAACTATTGGGAAGATTTGACGCCGAGTTGAAGAAGAAACGGCCCCATTTGGTGAAGAAGAAAGTGCTCTTCCACCATGATAACGCTCCCGCTCACACCTCCGGCGTCGCCCAGGCCAAATTGGTCGAATTACGCTACGAACTGCTGCCCCATCCACCTTATTCTCCGGATTTGGCCCCTTGCGACTTTTTCTTGTTCCCAAATTTGAAAAAGTCAATCGCTGGGCAGAAATTTCGGTCGAACGAGGAGGTTATTGCCACTACGGAGACGTATTTTGCGGATCTACAGAAATCATATTTTTTAGAGGGGATAAAAAAGTTGGAGCATCGCTGGAATAAATGTGTAGAGCTGAAAGGGGATTATATTGAAAAATAAAAAATAATTTTTCCAAAAATTTTCGTTTTTCTTATGTAGGTCAGGTACTCATCAAACCACCCTCGTATATATACAGTGATTACAAGCGAATTAGAAGCAGCGTCAAGCAAAAATTTCAATTGCCCGTCATAAACTCATTATTCATTATTTTTCAAAAATTCCAAAGACCCATGGCAGGTACATGTATTGACCACCGAAATGAATATATGACCCTAATAAATGGGAATTTCCAGACCCGTTAGGTCGGGTTATGAAAAAAAACTACGTACTTTATGGTGCAGGCGTATTTAAAGCAGTTACATTATGTACAGTTAGGTTGCAAAAACCTGGGTTTTCCGCCTAAAGTTGAATATTTTCGGTAAGAATAGACCAATCCTTCATAGTCAGTTTAGTTATATTCTGCATCTCGAGTGGAACAAGCCTACAAGGACAATGGGCAAACGGACTACCATTGAGCAAAGTTAACTGATCCTGGAACACTTAAAAATCGGATATTCATATCGAAAAATAGCTAAAATGGTCAATCTAAACACCTCAACTGTATTCTACAACAAGGGCGGAACGGCACCAAACCTGATTTTCACCGAGCAGGACGAGCCATATACAGTACCAGCTTATTTGGAACTGTGTCAAGCAAAAATTTCAATTGCCTGCCATAAACTCTTTAATCATTATTTTTAAAAAATTACAAATACCGATGACAGGTACATATATTACCCACCAAAATAAATATATGAGCCTAATAAAATTGGGTTTTCCAACCAGCTAGGTCGGATTATGTAAAAAAGTACCTAATTTTATGATTCCAGCCTTTTTGGAACAGTTTCATTATGAACATCTTGGTGCCATAAAACCAGGATTTTTTCGTCAGGTTGAATATTTTTTGTATAAATAGACCAATCCTCCGTAGTCAGTTTTGTTTTTTCCTGCATTTTGCATTTCCTGCAAGCCAACAAGGACTATGGGAAAACGAACGAACATTGATCAACGGAAAATCATCCTGGAACACTTAAAAATCGGATATTGATATCGCCAAATAGCTAAAATCATCAATATAAACGCCTCAACTGTGTTCTACATCATTTGGAGTTTCGTCGGCGAAAATTGGATGGATGGCGAAGGCGGAATGGCACCAAACCCGATTTTTACCGAGCAGGACGAGCCGAGGATCATCAAGAAAATATGTGGAAATCGGTATATAAGGTATATATCCGATATTGATAATCTTTAAGCTGAAATGAAAGAAGTCTTCTTGCCAGCTGTTATCACCAGGTATTACACAGAGCATCAGAGCATTTCCCTCTGAAATGTTCTCTCCTATATTTCCCAAAACCATGAAAACATTATTAAAAGTTAAAACGAATCAGTGCTCTACGAAAACTGTATTTAAAAGTGCAGTGAAGATATTATTAGATATCAATTACTATCATAAAATGTGTCCATGAAATCGTGACAAATATTAAACATTACGAATAAGCGATTAAATCTCAATTGTGATTAAAGCGAATCTGTGCTCTACATAATCTATAAATATATATCCTGAATCAGATCTATTTTCGTGAATTGAGAAATGCGAAGAGTCGATAGCCCAGCTGCATAATCTAAAATAGGATAATATGTTATACATATAGCATCAGGCGATAGAGCGCGGCTTATCACCGTGAAAAGAGAGCTGCAGAAACTGCAGAGACTGGCCTGCGTATGCATGACAGGGGCAATGCGCACCTGTCCAACAATGGCCTTGGAAGCCTTAATGGAGATAACACCACTCCACCACACAATAAGGCTCCAACAGAAAGCTACACTTTTAAGGATGTCAGCGGAAGGAGTTGGAGGCTACCACATCCTTAGCCAAAAAGATGCCCAACGACTTTCAGATGAACTTCCCCTATTGGCTCAACCTAGGGATGAAATGGCAGCCGAATACATATTCGAGCGTAATTTCAAAGTTCAGATGAGTAGCAAAAAGGAATGGACGTCACTGGATGACATCCATCCTATGAAACCGCACACCATAAAATGGTACACCGACGGATCACTCACCAACCAGGGCACGGGCCTAGGAGTGGTGGGCCCTCGGATATCTTATCATGAATCCCTAGGAACGCAAACCAGCATATTCCAAGCTGAAGTGTGTGCGATAGGAAGGTGTGCGGATTTTAACCTGGTGCGCAACTATCGGAATACGGATATATCCATCCTATCCGACAGTCAAGCAGCGTTAAACGCTATTAGTGGGACGAAAATCACCTCTAAGGTGGTCCTAGAAGCACGTTCCAGACTTGACCGACTCGGGGCAATCAATAGGCTCACCCTAAGATGGGTCCCGGGACACACGGACATAGTTGGGAACGAACTGGCCGACAGGCAAGCAAGATTGGGGGCGGAGAGACCCTTAGTGGGGCCTGAACCGTATTGTGGCATCGGAAGGCACACGATACAGGCAGGAGCTCAGAAAAGAAGAAAGACAGAGGAGGCAATGGAGCTGGGCAGAGGCACCAGGACTCCGACAAGCCAAATGTCTACTGGGTGGCTATCATCAGAAGCGATTTAAGCAGATTATAGCCATGAGCAAAAACAATCTTAGAATACTCACCGGTCTACTGACGGGACACTGTAGACTAAGAAGTCACCTAGCCAAGCTGGGCATAATCAGTAGCGGACTCTGCAGGTTCTGTGAAAGCGAGGAGGAATCCTCAATGCACATCCTAGCAGAGTGTGTAGCCCTAGCAAGGAAAAGAAGCAACATCCTAGGGATGCATGTCATGATGAGCAATGACATAGTGGCCCTCAACCCAACAAAAATTCTAGCATTCGTGCAAGAGCTTGGGTTGATGGAGGAGCTTTAAGGCCCAGAAGGGGGCACAATATATCTACCAGGTCGCTGTGCACACACACCCCCAATCTAATAATAATAAAAGCATCAGGCGAAAACTTTCACTCACTTCAGAAAAGTGCTTCATGTTGACATCCATGAAGCCATAGGCTGTAATCTTTTTGGTACATCGTGTGTATTTAAGCCAGATTAGAATTAGTTTACGATACTTCTTGCTTCCCAAGTACCAGTTTTGATTGTAAAGAGCCTCATTTAAGCGCGCGGACTAATAGAGTTAATAAGTAGTTATGGGATTCAGTATTACATTGTTAGACTTACGGCCTCCTCGAGCTGTGTGCCTCTAAGAGAAGTTTCAAAGGTGAACGCGATCACAGCCAAAGTGGTAAAAACGTATTTGATAAACATCACCGGATCCTGCACTTCTGTTAGCAGATACAAATGGAAACAAAGCGATGCGGCGCCCACAAGATCTGTCATGAGGATTGCTAACTTAAAGATATCATTGAACTTATCACAAATCAAATTGAGCTGCTGTTGACGTCGAATTAATCCAAAGATATGGTCATAGAACCAATCCTTCATGCTATCCTTGGCATCAATGGCTTCCAACTGGCTGCGTAAATAATTTAGATGCATTATGATCTGTATATGTGTCCCATAGAACAAAGTATCGTAACTGGTGAAGAACGCAACGCCCACTAGTATAGCATAGGTATCATATATCACCACTAACGGATATAGTGTGTGACTCTGCCTCATATTGTAGGGCAGATAACCGCCAAACAACTGATGCTCCAGCAATATCGGCGCATTGCGATCCTCATAGGTGAGTATATAGGTAATCGGAGGTGCGATACAGAATGCGGTTATAATGCAATTAAAATATCGTGACAAATATAATCTTCGCTGCTGAACTTGCTTGAACACCACGTCTACGCCTCTCACTCTCTGCTCCGGCAAGTCGCGTGGAAATTCCTTATCCAAGTCGTTGAGAAAATCGAAAATTGGGTGACGCTTAATGAAAAGCATTATGCCACGAATTACGAAATAAAAACCAATGCAAAGCGTGGGAGGATTTTGATGGGAAGGCTCGCCTAGGAGCAACGATTTTAGTATGTCGTATATGTTGCAGAAGACGAAAACTGAGTCCGCGAAGAAAAAAGTCGTATAGAACAACAAATCTGACTTATTGAACAAGCGTCCATTTTCATTCCGGGCGAATTTAAAGTGCAGCAAGCCCAAAACTTGCTGATACTGAATTAATTGAAAGAACTGCTCAAATTCGATAGGTTGATTTGCTGCGTCCATCGCTAGACACGTTTCGTTCTCAATCCAAGGAGCCACTATAAATCCTTCTGCAGTCCGACATGGCTTTTTATGCAAATCAAACACCTGCCTTTAATTGGATAATCAATGCCTGGCAGCAGCTTTAATTACCTGCATTTTATGCAGCCAGGAGTTAATTTTGCATTTTAATTGTTAGTTCGCAGGTAATACTTAATATCCTCTGTAATAACTAGGGGATGTCTAAGAAAGTCTAATTAATGTGTATTATCACAAAGGATTTGTTTCTGTTTATATTTAAATTTGTTTTCATATATTACATTTAATAAAATAAAATTTAAGAATTAATATTTACTATTTAAAAATCTCTCAGACTATTATTTAATATACTATAATATACTTTTTTTCTGTTTTTATACACATTTACCATTCGAAATTATTAAATCTCTTAATTGTAATTTAAGTTTTTCAATTTTTTATTTTAAATTTTAAAATTTAACATTTAATTTAAGATAAGAATTCGTGTATACAATCACCAAGCAGCACTGTATTGTCTGCTTAGTGATACCATTTTAAAATAATATCTTAGGGAAAATGGTAAAATATTCTTATTGGTGTTATTATATATTAATGTAAAATTGAATCAGCACGAGTTCTTAAAAAATGAGTAAAAAATGCATCTTATTTCAATCGGGTTAATTCGGGTAAGTAAGTAACTGCTCACAAACAATTTTTTAAATTAGGATCCGACATACTTGATGATGAATACATTTTTCTTTTGGTCGATATTAGGGAAAAGTAACAAGTTATCGATAATTCAAATGTCATATATATTGACAGAATTTCCGTCAGTCTCAATTTTGAAATTAACTATTTTATTTTTCCAAATTAAAGTAATCGGTTTAATGTGTCGATTGGCTGCCGTTACGGGCTCACATTGCGTTAACGCTGCGCAACTTTGCGTTAACGTATGTATGTTGTTTTTGCCCATCGCATGGAAATCGCTCTATGTTCGAGTGTGACAACAGTGCGTCTCAGCTGTGCCCTGCAGCCCTGGTTTATATGAATAACGTAAATATTATTAAACTCGCAATATCTGTGCAAAATAATTACGCAAATAATGGAAAGGTTAACGGTAAGTTAAAAGTGCATACGCGATATTTATATATATAAACAATCCACACACATACGCACAGGCTAGTTTTGAACGCCGTCAACTGGCCAATGAGCTGAAGCAGAAACAGGTTAGTGAAAATGAGTGAAAAATAAAAGTGAAACACATTTACCGAGATATTTGCTAAATTTGTACACCATTAGGCCATAACCGATCGCCTGCTGCATCAGATACTATACTCAAAACGATTGCTGGTCGATCACGTTGAGGCACTGGAGCAGTGCATGCAACAGCATCCGTCTGTGACGGCCGGCCGGCAATTGCTGACCCCGCGGAATGCCTGCCTACTGCTGGGCGGCACAGTTCTGCAGAAGTTGGTAACGCCGCGTGGTCTCCGATTCACCCTGATGCCCGTCATCCTGATTAGCAGCACCTTTGGAGCCCTGTACGCCGTCAAAAGCGTTTTTGTGTGCCGCAACAAAATTGTTGAACGCAAACTGGAGGAACTGGTGAAGACTATCGATGAGTTTGGCAATTGCATTAGGCGCAACATGACCTATTTTCAGGAGATAATCATCATGAAACAGGCAGAGCTCATTGAGTAAGAGTAGCGCTTAAAATTGGAGAACTGATTTAAAATTTGTTAATAATATCGTACATAGATCGCGTCAAATAGAACGCGCTTGGGACTGCATCACAGCCACAAAGGAGGTGACCGAAATCCTTTATGATGCCACACGCAAGCTGGAAGTTGATTATCCCCTGCCCGCCAAATATGGTCTCTACTATGCACCCATGGAGGAGCTGCGCGAATGTGATTACTTTAAGAATAATGTAACGGATTACAGTCCCAAGCATATAAAGGCGGGTATTCATATAATGCATCTGGAATTGAATTTTTAAAACTATCGTTTAGCATATTGATTATTATTAATCTCTTTCTCGTTGTCCACAGGGCTTTCACAACATATTTGCCTACGTGCAGTCGCAGTATTTGTTGCGCCTGGCATTGACTATCATGACGCGTCCATCGATTTCACGTCTCAGCGGTGATCTGGTGAAAATTGACAGTCTGGTGCGACAACTTGTGCAGGAGGAGGAGCAGCACTTTAAGAATCTGGCTCTGACCATGCAGAACAAGAAGCAACTTGAGCTGGCCGAACTGCATGCGACCAAGACGCAGCAACAACAAACTGGACCGATTGCCGTATTGCAGCATTCATCCTTAAAGCTGAGTGCCTGCATGGTAGCCGTGGCCGGCGAGTGTCAGGCATTGGATGTCACCTTGCAAAAGTTGACCGCCGCTGAGGCCGCCAATAAAAACAATGCCGATCAGCTGGTGGCTGTGGCCAATAATATGCGTGGCATTGAGAATGCTTTGGCAGTTTGCTGTGATGACTTTCAGCGTCTGATGCTCGTCTACAACAAGTTTCTGCATAGTAAATTGGATTTGGATCTCAATACGCCGGCTAAAAGCAACGCAGCAGCCACTAAAGACGATGAGTTCCCCGAGAGCATTTTGCGCGTGGAGTTCTCACAGAATCCTAGCGAGCCGCAGAAGTGCGATGACTTCTATGCATACATGTACGACGAGGCGGAGGCGCGACAATTCGAGAGCGAGCAGCAGGCGGCGCCTTATCCCACGCCCGAAAAGGAACTTCTCAACTTTGAGAAGCGCATTACGAAGGGCAAGTTCAAGCCGGTGCTCAGGCAGCTCAAAGATCGGATTGATCCCATACGCCGCGTGATGCTTGAAAAGGAGCGCGAAGTGCTCGCTGCCAAGGGCATCAACGTGGATGAGCTCTTTGGCAAAGTGGAGGAAGAGATGGAGCAGCAGGATAATCGCCTATGCGATGCAAGAAGACCAAGCGATGGCGATGCTATCGCAACCGATTCCGAGTCGGATTCAGCGGATGAGGCATACAAGGAGCGAACCAAGCAAGTCAAGGAACGCGACAACTTTGCCGAAATGCGTCAGTTTCTGGCCCAGAAGCAGGCCGTCAATCTCTTCGCACTGGACTCGCAGATGCGTCAGCTGCTCACCCAAAACAAAGACGCAACAGCTGCGCGGCCAGCGCAACCAAAGCCAGCTGGCGACGAGGAGCTGCTCGAAAGCGAATGCTAGACACAGAACAACACAACCTGGCATTGCTCTACATTATCTGCTCTGTTTTGTTTTTTATCTATAGAATGTTTAAGATAAGCGGCACAGCTGCGACAATGCGACTTGTACAAAACAGTTAGTCATTAGCCACCTTCTCCACCGGCTCCTTTATTGTCTTTCTTCTGGCTTTCTTTTTTCTTTTGCTGTATAAAATGCAAAACAATAAAGTAGACAATAGAAAATGTTATGCAATAGCATAATCTCGAGCTTAAGTTGTCCTTAATTATTTATAAGAATCTCTGGAAATTTGAGATTTTTAAATATCAAAAAGCAAATCTTTTTATTATGTTAAAGTTTAAATAGTTTTAGATATAGAGTCGAACATTTAAAGAGCATAGATTCTGTTATGAAATACATATGTAAAAGATCTTCAAGCCCACAAAGAATAAAGATGTGCATATATATTCTTGTTCAGCATCAAAAGTGGTGTCAGTGTCAGTCATTCTGTCTTCTGCTTCGATCAAACTGATGACTCAATTTTTAAGCTTGGTTAGGGTTTATGTAGAATGGGATGTTATTTAGATTTGAAGAGAATACATATTTTTATGAAAAATATAGTCCACAAAGACTAAACATATGCATAATTATTCAGCTTTAGTATCAAAATCAGGTCAATATAATTAGTTAGTCTGTTTCTCATCATCATTTAATTTCTTAATAAAAAACTGTGATTTTAATAGGTACTTCGACCAATTATAATATTTAAACTCAAAATGATGGTAAAAATTGCAAATTTTTGATGTACAATATCCATAGAAAACATCGGTCAAAAAATTATTAATACATATAAAACTAGGTGTCGCCAAATATAAAAATATATTTTCAGGATTGCTCTAAGATGTAATAGGAACATAGGATTATACACAATACAGAGAAACGAATAGCATTTACGGCAATCCAACTAGTCAGGAGTACTATGTATAACATAAACGTAATATCTATTTGGCCGCTATAGCAACCAATATCCATGACAAAGAACAGACTTGGAATACTCACCCAGGTACAGATTATATGTTCAGTGTTTTGTTTAAAGTATAAACACATTTGACATTGTTCGATTGCAATGACTTCCTGGATTACACGGCCTACACAGAATACAAAACCTTCTTGAATTACACGGGCTACTTGGAATTCTTTACAATATTGACAAAGTGAGCTTGCAAATACCATATTCTGATCAGTTGGCCGTACTGGAAGACTGTTTTGGCCAACCTTTGGACTGAAAAGACCTACTATCTAAAGTACAAGTGTTAATCAAATTGACAGGTGGCTCCTTGGCACAACCAATACGTCACCAATGCGGACTTCGTGACAAGAAAATTATGCAGTATATTAGGAAAACATATCTTAAGACCTGAAGTCATCAGAAACCCAACAAAAACAAGAGAGTACGTTGCAGTCGGACATAACCGACAGCTAAATACTATGATATCATAACTTCTGTGCAGCCAAGAAATACTGTCCAAGTTTGCCTTTCAGATTGAGGTAGATATAAGATAGCAACCCTTCTTCGAAGTTTGGCAACTGTAGCTCTTAAATCAGGTGTATCAGTTTAGGTAGGCGGAGTGGGAGTGGCCATCCAATTTTAATTCGAACTCTGAGGGGAGTTAACAGTAACATACTTTTAAACTTTGGTGCCTCTAGCTTACAAATTATTGAATATATGCCCATTTAAGTTTTCTAAGGCTGAAGTCGGCATATGGGCATTGATCGAACCTTCAAAATGCCATAACTTCATCAAAACTCATCGCATTTTCAAAAGCAAGGGCGTTTTAACCATAGTTTGGCCTCTAGATCAATTCTGCATTTAAAGTTGAAAACGTGATTTTGAGTCGGAGCATAAGTCAAAATTATAGTCCGAAAATCGGCATATGGGCCAAGCCCAATATACTATATACCTGTCCAATCTGTTGCTAAGGAAATACATGTATACAAATATATATATTTTTTTAATGGGTATATAGATGAATTTTTTTATTCACAATAATTAAAAACTATCGAAACTTAAGTACAACACAAACAGCGATGGCAACACTAGGCACTAGGGTGTGGATGTGGTGGCAGGACTCCGTCAG
Organism: Drosophila kambysellisi; assembly: GCA_035042185.1. NCBI lineage: Eukaryota > Metazoa > Arthropoda > Insecta > Diptera > Drosophilidae > Drosophila > Drosophila kambysellisi. The sequence continues at coordinate 980,275 of JAWNLS010000137.1, read as the reverse complement.
AGTAAGGAATTAAAGGTAAGATAAGATAAAATATATATGTTATATACATAGAAAATGCATGCACGAAAAGTCTTTGTTGGTGGCTGCAACACTTTCGTGGACATCTTTGGCTCATACTATAGTTCGTGCAGTAGCAAAGCAACTGATCTATTCTCAGGCATTTGGTGCACCAGTTTTGGCTGCGAGGGCGGCATTGTTGAACTTGCTGGTTACCGAGACGGGCTGCAGCTGCGACAAGGCGGACAGATTGCTGCCACGGACGCTGGTGTAGCGTATGGGCTGAACTCCAAAGTCGTTGCCCTTGAGCCGACGCCGAACGCAGACGACGACGAAGCCAATTATTAAACCAGCGACGACAACAATGCTGGCAATGATCACGGTGAGTATTATGTAGCGACGACGCAGGAAACGTGGAGGATCATCCTCGACAGCGCGATACTTCTTGGGTATGACCATGTTGCAGATTTGCTCAGACGTCAGATTGGTCAGCGGCATGCCAGCTAACAGATAGGGTGTCTCGCAGCGGGCCACCGCATTGAGGGATTGGAGCACCTGTGGTGCACCCGCTTGCTCTAAGGCCTTGAACAGATCACAGCTGCAATACCATGGATTGCCGGCAATCGCCATCTTTTTCAATCGTGGCCAAGATCTGGTGGAATTCGTATCTGTGCTTACGTTCAGCGAAAGGGAGCTCAGAGCATTCTGTGAGATGTCCAGTTGCGTCAGATTGCGGCTGTGTAGCAAATTGTTGAGCTCCAATCGTTCCAGCTTGGGATTGCGTGCACAGTCCAGCTGTTCCAAGGCAGGCAGCTGCAGTGTACCCTGGTCAATGGAGCGCAGCATTGGCAACTCACTAATGTTCAGTCGACGCAATGCAGCCAGATTCCGGAAACTTTCGTCCCCAATTTTTGCGAATGGATTGCCAGCCAGATTCAGTTGCAGCAGAGATTTACCCAACTGCTGAATGCTGGCCGGAACGATGGCAAACTCATTGCCCGAAACATCGAGGAACTGCAGGTTGCCCAGATGTGAAAAGAGCTCGGCGGGTAGCGTCAACATGCCATTGTGGGAAAGATCCAGGCGCTGCAGATTCGCGATAGATGCCAGTGAAGCAGTCGTCGCTGCATCCAGCACACTGAGACGATTATGGGATAGAGCCAGTTTGCGGAGCTGTGGCGTGTGCTCGAAGAGCTTGCGATCCAGCCGGGAGATACGATTGTGACTCAGTTCCAGATCCTTGAGGGCTATCGGCTCGTATTTGGTCGTATTGAAGGGACCGCGAAACAGTTCCGGTTTCAGTGCATCATCGGCAATTTCATTCCAGCTCAAGTACAGACCCTCCACATTCGGCACGTCCATGAAGAGTGGAGCCTGCAGCTGCTGCATGCCACAGTGTCGGCACGACAGCGTCAGCACTGCTCTGGTAGCAGGCAGCTGTTGCAATAGGCGAATATTGTTGCCTGAATACGAGGCGACAATCTCCATACCAAGATGATCCGTGCCAAACTCACTTGGCCAGCGTGCGAGAATATGCTGAAAGTTATTCATGGCACAGTTGAGAGTCTGGTGGAGGCGATGATTGCTATCCTGGGCACTCAAACAGGTGCACGTCTCACAAATGTTCGTCACGTGCTGATAGGGAATATCCTCGTGCTGCGCAGACACCAGATGCAGATGCAGCAACAATGCTGCACTCATATTGAGCAGCTACAAGAAAACAAGAGGTTTGAAAAGTATTTTAAAGTAAGAATAAAATTTCAAGCTTGCGGTTTGCAAACATATACAAATGTAAGTTAAAGAGCGTAAGGAAGGTGGTGTGGAGGTTGGTGAGAGAATTGTGGGTGGAGGGGGGTCTACCAGTTCGACCATATCGGATAGCGCTCAGCAATATCATATTCACAAATAACACCATTTCATGATTAATCATTGTCTGTTCAACACATTAAAACACATTTCCAATCTTTAAGAGAGCTTAGTCATCGGGAGTATTGAACTTAAATATACCCTTTATGATCGTCTAAACATTAGAATTTTTAATTTACCTTCTAATACTACAATCCTTAGAAACAAAATCATTTTCAATGTGTCTAATAACTTTTTCAAAAAAGTATAAATATTTAAAAAAAATTTAAATTTTGCATGCATTAATATCTTAAGCTAATTTGAGTTTTCTAAAGATATTCTTTAAATTGTTTCTTAGTTTTTTGCATGGAAAACGAAAACTAACAAATTTAAACTTTTTTTTTTTGTAATTTCTCTAAATCCAAAGCTCTGCATTTTAAGCCAATTTAATATTTTGCATCAGGTTTCAAACATTTCTTGAATTATTGACTGAATTTAAAGTTGTAAGTCAATTTGCAATTTACTTCTAATTTTTAGTTTTTCAATCACTAATTTAAAAATGTTTGTGTGGAAAACCAAAACTTTTATAAATTTTATTTTGATTAAAATTTTATTCGCCTAAAATTATCTAAATCTAAGGCTCTAAAACAACATTGTAATTGTACATTCCATGGTAAACAAATACTTTTACTGTTTACATTTTGCGAATTTGAATTATTTCTAAAATCAACGCACTTGTGAAAGAGAATTTAAAGTGTAGCTAAATACTTAAAAAATAATATATACCTCCATAAAAAGGTTTCCCCAAGCAGAAAAACGAGCACAGTATCTATATTAAAAAATATTTACACAAAACTTATGTATGTATATACACTATACATATATATATATATATATACATATACATACATATATATAGAGGTATATAATATGTGAGTTGGAGCTTCAATGCTGACCCTAACGGAAAACAATTGCAGATAAGATAAGAATAATGATCGAAGTTTTTAGATAGTCTATTTTTTTGTTGTTACTTACCAGCAGCAAAAATTTGTATTTCATTTTGTCCACGTAGTTTTGTATTACGTTTTATGTATTTGCTGAACTTTTTTGTTGGTTCAATTATAAACAATAAAGTACACAAATAAAAATATCTTTTGGTATTATTTACATGCACTGCTCGAATTGCATTTAAATTTTTTATGTCGAAATCGGCTATTTAAATAACTCTGCGCTGCAAAATTCAGCGCCACGACGAGCACTTCTCAAATTCAGAACTGACACTAAAATTAAAAAAATAATCAAACCGCAAACCGTGAGTGGGTTGGTTGGGTTGGTTGGTGCAACTATTTGTTTTGATTAGATATCAGCTGAGAGAGAAACGTTTGGCGTCGCTCTCTCTCCTACACACCAACACACACACACATAAACACACACTTTCGCTCTCAGCGAAGAAGTGGATTTGCATGCAGTAAGTACAGTGTGTCTTGAGTAAAAGTGAATTTGAATTGAGTCACCAACATATTGTTTTCTTCCTCAAGGTCGTTTCTAATTTGATGATTCGAAATTCCCAGAAACTGGATGTTCTTTTGTAATATTCAGTTGGGAAATAATCGAAAGAATGTATATAAATACTTTTTTCAATGATTCCAATAGATAAGATAATGAAACGGTGGCAAGCTACAGCAACAACAACGCTCACACAAGCAGTTGACTCAGCTGAGATCTTTGACACTTTATTCACTTGGAAAAGCGAACGCAGAACGAAAGCAGAACAGGAAATATGAAAGAAACGCCGCTGACTGCTTGGCCTATTCAATTAAATTGACGACGGACCAATTGCAGCAACAACAACATGCGTCACTCGTCGTTCCATTGAACTCTGCTCATTTTAGACACACTCACACACACACACGCACAGGCAAATTGAGTTGTTTCGAGGCGCATGCAAATTGATGCTGAGCTGAAAAACAAACAAATGTTTGTGGTCGATCGCCAAGTGGAAATTGGTTGCATAAACATTTGCCGCCGGCTGCAGACACACTTATTGTCTGAGTCATCATCGATCAATATTTACTGTTTTCGTAGTTTTGTTTTTGAATACGCAGTGTTTGTTTTCCAATCAGACACGTACAGTTTGAAACACTTTTCAGCCTGCAATTGAAACCCGTTTTTTGTTGTTTGTTGTCGTTGTTGTTGTAGCACTTTTGCAGCTGCCTTCGCTGATGTTCATCCTCGTATTCTTGTCTCTTAAATCACAAAGCTCGAACCGAAAGCGAAAACGACAAACGCAACAGTTGCGTTCGTTGCCTGCTCGCTGCTCAAATTGAACTGAAACTGGAAATCGTTTAAGTTTCAACAGCAACCAAAGCAAGGCATTCATTCTCTGTGTTCAAGTTGACTTTTAAGCTGTCCATAGACTCCCGTTCCCACAAGCTGGATGAAGACTTTTGCACCCCCCTCGCCATCCTACAAAAAAAAAACCGGTCGCTGTCCGCCGAATATTCGTGCTGTGGCATGTTGTTTATGCCACAAGAGTGTTGCGCTTTTTCATGGGATTTAATATTAATGTGTGGCAGCTGTTGCAGCAGCAGGAAATGTGCTGTGATCGTCGTGCTGAGCTCGTTAAACGCGCTTCCGGCGGCAACATTCAAAAGAAACCCAATCACTTAATAAGTAAGAACAAAAACATTTATACGATTAAAAGCTTAACTATCTCATGTGCATGTAGTAATCGATTGCCGACGAGAATGCCGCAAAGCCCAATCCACCAATGATCCCAGCCTTGATGCCAGCTCGCAATCCAATCAATCCACCCGTGATTCCACCGGCATACGTTCCATTGCGCCAGTCGGTCACACCACGTTTCTATTGAGTTAATATACAAAATAATTGAAGATTCGAGACTCATCTTTGTCACTTACGCTTTCGATGGTGCACTCGACTATGGAGAAGACGGCGCCAATCAGTGCGAAATTTTTCGCATACGAATGCGTTGTGGACCGCATCTCGCGGAACACTTCGCGCGCCGTCTGTTTCTTTTCGTTAGCAAACGGATCTGCCATGTTCGGATTAACGGAAGCACTGAACAGACCCAAGGCGGCACCCAATCCATAACCTACATATATTATACATATAAATAAGTGGATTATTTATTTCGCATTTGGTGCGACTTACCCATGACACATGCCATTGTGCTCTTGAAGGCGCAACTCTCGACGGCAGCCTCAATGAGTTTCTCCTCGTTTGTCTTGATTTTGACGGGGCCATTTGACTTGGGAATGATGATGTTTTCCCTATATCTGTGTAGGTTGCCCACAAAATGCATGGCCATTCTGTCCAGCTCGGCTGTGTCTATCAGATGCGGCTTGGCCGCCCCGCCACCCTTTGGATCAGCGCCTGGCATCAACGACATGTTTGCCTCTTATTCAATGTTGTCCGGTTTAATACAGAATTTAAGAATAATAAAGAAAGAAAAATGTATTTTATACGGCGTGTTTCAGTTTTCTGAATTGTTATCACATCGCAAACAGCTGTTGTCACAGCGTTGCCAGATAGCAGACTTATCGAGTTGCAAACTTAACGATTCGTCAAAAGTGGCCCATATTGATAAATTAGTACTGAACTTTATAACTTAACTATAATTTTTTATTGCTATCACAAGTTGATTATAAATATAGGTATATACCAAAAAGTGGGGGAAAACATACAGAAATACAGAATACAGAATTGCATTTGTCGGAAATGTGTTGAATTGACATTTTGTTAATTGAAAGCATATATTAGCAGCAGGATGACACAGAACGCGATAACAGCGCCCAGAATGAGCGAATCCCGTCGCTTTTTGATATTGATGCGCTGAATGAGACTGCAGACAAATAAACATTCATTTAGAACAGCGCTAACAATCGTTATCGATAGCTTACCTGGATATCAAAGGAAAACGATTGGAAATGTCGTTAAAACGAGTCTGAAGTCGCTTAAATGCCTGTCGCTGGGCATGCAGATTATCTCGTGTCTCGATGGCAATATTGATCTGATCGTTGACCATATGGCCGGCACTGCTCAAGTGCCCGCTCTCCTTCATGTACATCTCCCGACGACTCAGCCCCGATATCGATGGACTGCCACTTGTGGCCAGACCCGAGCCACGCAGCAGTTCCTCGCGCTCGATGCGCATCGTGTGATTTGCACAGATCTTGTTGAACTCCTGCCGGTAGCCCTGCAGGATCTCCCTGTGCCGCTGTAGAGTATGCATAGCTGCACTTCCACTCGCCGGCAGCTCCGACATCGATTCATTCAGCGTCGACAACTGAAAGGGGAAAGTTGGTTATTTTTGATTGCTCATTTGTTGAATCTCTTCGTGTCACCTTGTCGAGCATTTGCTCAATTTCCGCGGACAGTGAGTCAAAGACATGTTCTCCCAGAAGCGGTGATGTGTCAGCCGCAGCAGCAGAATTGTTGCCACTCAAAGTGCTGCTGCTGCCTGCTCCAATTTTGCTGAATGCCACAAGTTTAAGGTCGATTTCGTTTTCCAGAGTGCGCGCCTGCTTGCGTAGCACTTGCAACATAATTACCACAAAATCAATTGCATATTTTAACAAATTTTATTTTCTTTAGAATACCTACCATCATAGCTATTTCCAACCATTTGCATTTGTTGCGAACAATATTCTTACTTGCATAGACAATAATAAAAAAAAAACAACTACTGCTGCTACCAGGGATACATTCAAATTAAGTCTGGTATATTTTTGGGCAAGTGTTTTACTTAAATAAGTTTAATTAATTTTTTAAATGTCTTTGTCCTTTAATTGGAATAAATATATAATAATTAATATAAGTTTTGTTTTTGCAAAATGTGAATAATTTTAAATTTGTGTGGTATTTTCAAAGTTGTTATCGATAACATAGAATCGATAGTTGCAATCATATGTGAAAAAATTGAACGCGTTTCGTTGCCGGCGAAAGGTTGTATTTATTATAACTTATTTTGAAATATAATAGCACAAACATGGCGCAAGCGCAGCCAACAAATGTCACACATATGCCCGATGAGGAGAGCGATCTGCTGCAAATCAAGCCGCTGTAAGTAAGAAACAGTTAAAAACGAGCGTCGATTAAATCTGGCTTTCGTTTCAGTGGAGCTGGTCAGGAAGTGGGTCGCTCCTGCATCATGCTGGAGTTCAAGGGTAAAAAGATAATGCTAGACTGTGGCATACATCCGGGTCTGTCTGGCATGGATGCGCTGCCCTATGTGGACCTGATTGAAGCGGACGAAATTGATTTGCTGTTCATATCACAGTGCGTTCTTATGCATAATATTTATAAGTATATATCTACTATAAGCTGATCCATTTTAGTTTTCATCTTGATCACTGTGGGGCTCTGCCCTGGTTCCTGATGAAGACCAGCTTTCGAGGACGTTGTTTTATGACGCACGCCACGAAAGCCATTTATCGCTGGATGCTCTCAGATTACATCAAAATCAGCAATATATCCACCGATCAAATGCTATACACAGAAGCCGATCTGGAGGCGTCCATGGAGAAGATTGAGACGATCAATTTTCATGAGGAACGTGATGTGATGGGCGTGCGCTTCTGCGCCTACAATGCCGGCCATGTGCTGGGCGCAGCGATGTTTATGATCGAAATTGCTGGTATCAAGATTCTATATACGGGCGACTTTTCGCGCCAGGAGGATCGACATTTAATGGCCGCAGAGGTGCCGCCAAAGAAACCGGATGTTCTAATAACTGAGTCCACATATGGCACACACATCCATGAGAAGCGCGAGGATCGCGAGAGTCGCTTCACATCGTTAGTGCAAAAGATTGTCCAGCAAGGTGGTCGCTGCCTAATTCCGGTCTTTGCCTTGGGACGGGCCCAGGAGCTGCTGTTGATATTGGACGAGTACTGGTCCCAGAATCCCGATCTGCATGAGATACCCATCTACTATGCCTCCTCGCTGGCCAAGAAGTGCATGGCCGTCTATCAAACGTACATCAATGCGATGAACGATCGCATCCGTCGCCAGATTGCCGTCAACAATCCGTTTGTCTTTCGTCATATTTCCAATCTGAAGGGCATCGATCATTTTGACGATATTGGGCCGTGTGTGATCATGGCCTCGCCCGGTATGATGCAGTCGGGCCTGTCGCGTGAACTGTTCGAGAGCTGGTGCACAGATCCCAAGAATGGGGTCATCATCGCCGGCTACTGTGTGGAGGGCACTCTGGCCAAGACCATACTCTCCGAGCCCGAGGAAATCATAACGCTCTCCGGGCAGAAGCTGCCGCTGAACATGTCCGTCGACTATATATCCTTCTCGGCGCACACGGACTACCAGCAGACCAGCGAATTTATCCGCCTCCTGCGGCCCAATCACGTCGTTCTCGTCCACGGCGAACAGAATGAGATGTCCCGCTTGAAACTCGCACTACAGCGCGAATATGAAGCGGATGCCAGCACAGACATCAAGTTCTATAATCCCCGTAATACGCACGCGGTCGATCTCTATTTTCGAGGCGAGAAGACGGCCAAGGTGATGGGTCATCTGGCGGCCAAGAAGCCAGAAGTGGGCAGCAAACTGTCCGGCGTGCTGGTCAAGCGCGATTTCAAATACCATTTGCTTGCACCCTCGGATCTGGGCAGTAAGTAATCTATTATCGGTGATTGGTGAAATAACAAATTGATTAGGTATATATCTTTAACTATATCAGTTAAATATAGTATAACTGACAGATTGATTGAATGATAAATTAATTTACTATATGTGTTATAACTGACTGATTGAGTGAATGAATAATAATCGATCTTCCAACAGAATACACAGACATGAGCATGTCCGTGGTGACGCAGCGCCTATCAATACCGTGGTCCAGTTCACTGACGACACTTCAACTGTTGCTGGATCGTATAGGCGCTGGCTGCGTGGAGGTCGTTGAGCCGGATCGGAAGCTGCGCGTCTTCAACTGCGTCGAACTGACCGTGGAGCAGAAGATCATTGTGATGGAATGGCATGCGACGCATGTGAATGATGTCTATGCGGATTCCGTACTCGCCTGCCTCATGCAGTCCGAGTTGGGTGGCACCAACATTAAGGGCGCCACCAAACAAACCAAATCGGAGGAGTCTCGCTTTCGCGAGTGCCTCATCGAGACGCTGCAGGACACCTTCGGGGACACATGTGTGCCAAAGATGTTCAAGGGCGATGTGCTCCCGATCACGGTCAGCGGCAAACATGCCGAAATCAATCTGGAGACACTGGTAAGCATGGATATGGAGTATCTAACGATTAACCCACTTTAAACTCACAATCTTTTTTTAAAGACTGTTCACTGTGCCGAGGATGAGGTGCTGCGCCAGATGCTAAACACCACCTTGCAGAAACTACATCAAACTCTGGTCTCCGCCTATTAATTCCAACATAAATGTGTGAATCTTCTTTATTATTAGCATTCAATTACAAATGGTGTACAATTAAAATTAAATTCGAAGACTTTTATTTAGCGTGCCGTTCGAGTCTTGGCAATCTGCTCCTTGAGCACCAAAATGCTGGCGCGCTGTTCCGGTGGTAGCTGGGCAATCTGATCGTCGGACAATTGCAGCACCTGCATAATGAGAGCGGCCTTCTCCTGATCGGAGGCATCCGACGGCAATACGCCGTGGGCGCCCAGGCGACTCTGGAGCTGCAGTGCCGCCGACTGCTGCTGTTGCGTCACCGACTGCTGCACCTGTGGAGGCGGCTGTTGCTGCTGTTGTTGCTGCTGCTGCTGCACTGGTCCAGGCGGCATGGCGCCACGTAGACGCGGATCCATCGGACGTTGACGAGGATCACTCGGATAAGGAATCGATGGGGCTGGGGGTCCTTGCTGCTGTTGTTGCTGCGGTTGCATTTGGGCGCGAGTACGCGGGTCCATAAGTGGCGGCGGCACCGGATTGGGCATTGGTCCACCAGGCACCTGGCGCATATCCTGATCCAGGTTGCGGGTGATCATGCGCGGATCCATGGTGATCGGTCCACCGGACACCATACGCAAATCAATATCGTTCGAATGCATATTATTAAAGTTCGGACCGGGCACAGGCATGGGTCCCGGTCCACCCACAGCTGATTGTGGAGGCGGCTGCTGTGGCGGCGGCTGCTGCTGTGGCGTCGGTATCATTGGCATAACGCTCGGATTGGGATGTGGATTGCCACCGAGAACGGGCGGCATTTGATTCGCCTTGAAGAGCATGCCCAGAGCCTGCTGGGGATCAACAATGCGCATCACGACCATGGCCTGCAGCAGCGCATAGGCTAGTTGTGGATTCAACATAAGCATTTGACGCGCCTCGGACGGATTGCTCACAATGCACAGCTTCATTTGCTTCATAAGCTCGTACATCTGCTCCGGCGGCAGAGATGCCACTGTTTTTGTGATCAATTCTGGAGCATCGTCCGGATCGCAGGGCTCGCCGTATGGGTTCTCCACTTGGGGTCCCTGCAGCAGCTGTTGCATCTCCATGCGCGACTTCTCTGTACAAGCGTTGTCAACGCGCAGCGTTCGCCCACCGATTTCGTAGCCATTCAGGTTGCGCATGGCACTCAGTGCAGTCTCCTGATCCTTGTATTCGCAGAAGCCAAAACCCTTGGGCTTGCCGCTCTCCCGATCAAAAACAAGTCTGTGAAAGATGTGGCATGTTATCTGCACATATTGAGAGAGTTTGCCGACTTACTTGAGTGAAAGAACCGGGCCGACTTCGCTGAAAATTTCCTTGAGCTTCTCCTCGGTGGCCTCGTATGGTATGTTGCCAACAAACACGGACCGCATGGACTTGTCCATAATACTCTGTTCTTGTGCCTTGTCTGCCATGTTGCTTTTAATGTTTGTTTAATTTGCCGGGCACGATGACAATAATAAATAAAAGAGTTTTATAAAATCGGAACGCGAGTCAGCAGTCGGCTACAAATAAAAATTTCCCAATGATGCAGCCATACAGAGTTGCTTTTAGCTAAGCGTGTGTTGAGAAGTGTCGAAATGTGGCCATCATAAGTTTTACAACACTTAAACGCCTGGTGTTGTAATTTTTCGTTTTGACGCAAGGTGAAATCGAAATGACGGCTATTAAATAGTGCAAAGTTAATCAAAATCGCTGAATATATTATCAAATTGTAGCAAATAAAGGCGTGCGATATTTATGCATAAATGCCCCTTGGAAAATCGACACATAGTGCATGAAAAACGCGATTGAAAATTTACTTTGTGTGTAGCACACACACGCACACACACATGGCGATAAACGCAGCAATGGCCTCGCACTCGCATTCGCAGCATATATAAAAGCTCACTTGAATATTTAAGAAGGAGCGCACAAAGCAAAAGACGAGAAGAAAGATTTCTGTGTCATTGAACGAGGCGAAGAGGCGACGACCAGTTCAGACCCAAGACCAAGGAGCCTCGTCGAACAGCAAACGCAGCAATTACGCACACACATTCATACATAAACAGATGTAAGTGTATGTGTATGTGTATAATAACAGCTGCAGGTGTATAACTCCTCAGGGATACTGAGCTTAGGCCACCCCCCTCGCGGCCCCCTCCTTCTAATCAATGTCCACACAAAAACGTAACGATCGATATTGACGCCGCCTGTATATATATATATGTATGTGTATATGTTTATCACATACATATGCAATTATAATTCAATGTAAATTAGTGCCCAATAAAAATTGTGCGTATGTGTGTGTTTAAGACGGCTCCTCTCTCCTTGAATGAAATCAAAGAGAACAAAACGAAATTGAAGAAACGCAAAGCGGAAATACTCTAAAATTGTGTCTACCTATCTAGTGAGTGTGTGTGTGTGTGGTGTGTGTGCAAGTGTATCAGCAGCGCAGCACATTGTGCGTGTTTGTGTGTGTGTGTGTGGAAAATCAAAGCAAACAAGAGGAGAGAAAAACGCTGCCATTGCTGGCAATCCTACGAAAGATCAGATCAACATACATCACAAACATAATTAGCAGCGAAGGTGGGTAAAGGAACTGGCCATGCGAGTAAATTCAATTGTACTCATTGCTCAAAGTATCGATGTACAATAGATTCAAACATATACGCACTTTTTGATTTCTACGACTCTTGTGTTCATCGCAGTTTGCATTGTGAGCTTCGCTCGAAAGAAAAATCAATAGCAACAGACGTAGACATTTGCGTATGTTTGTTTTATTTTCTGGTTTGTGCAGTCCCAGCACAACCCTTATACGAGAATGCCCACATAGCACACACACCATATAAGAATATATAACAATAAGCAAAAGAAAATTACAAAAATAATTCAATAAAAAACAACGGAAAAAATTGACCATTTCCAGTGCTCAACAACAATAAAGCAGATGAGCGAATTAATTTACGTTTGTACTCGTATGTATGTTTGCATGTTTGTACGGTCGAGTACTTGTGACAACTGCTTTCGATATTCCCTCATTGGAAATATGTACATACATGTGTGTATATACTTTTAATATTCCTTGATTGTTATAAACAATGTTATTCCGTTTACGTAAAATTGATCGAAAATCGATCGATAACGATAAAAAGTGCTTAGGGACAAAGAAAAAATCAGTTGCGTTTTGCAAAGTTTACACGATAACCAAATTAGTTTTGTTTAGAGTTGACCAGCTGTTTATTTTGACAGCTGGATTCGTTGGCACTTAGTCTGGATTAAACCATGCCTTATCTCTCGCAATATGCACATATACCGCAATATCTATACTAAAATTATACTTTTAATTGAATATCTCAAGACATCCAAGAATAGTTATTATCGATTAATTATTAGAAACATAAATCATTCGAATACCACATTTACTGATATTCGTAGTCATTTTAAAAAGTCAGAGTATTCACTGATTCATCGCACTTATTGCTCACGCCCAGTGCGAATAACACCAACACGTCATTATCGTGATGTTGCCGTGTGGCCATCGTCCTCGTTGTGCTTAGCACAAACGTTGAGTGCACAAAAAAAAAAAAAGCTGTTCCAAAAGTTGTTATTGTTGTTGGCACAACAGGGCATTCCATTCCATTTGCACTCTGCACTCTTCCTCGACAGCAGTGCAGATGAAGCTTTGCTTGATACGCCGATGCTGTTGTTGTTGTTGCCCTTCTTCCACACATGCAGCAGCATGCATGTGCACACATGTGGGTGTGCGTGTATGTGTGTGTATGCTTCAGCATATTTATGTTTATTTGTTGTTTTTGATTTGTCTGCCGCACTTGTCCTTTGTTTAGTCGTCGTTCACTCACTCTATGCCCTGTTTCGCTCTCTTTCGCTCTAATTCTGATTGCGAAAGCTTTTGCTCTTGCTTGGCTTGCATTGCAAAAAATAATATTGTTGCACGTTTCCGTAGATTACGTTGCAGCGATCCGGCCTTAAGCTGCAAAAATTCTTTGCTTGCTATATCAGTTGGATATATGTTCATATATCGGTATCAGCTTACGGGGTTGGGAATGCTTACGTTACTTATACGTTATTTGTTTATTTAAATATAATTGTTTACATAAATGTGGCAATAACGTTTTGTTTTTAATTTATTTGCAGCAGCGCCGCTCAAGGATTGAGCAAAATGGCCACTACGCAAACAAAGCCCGCAACAAAACTCACAGTTTTATGACTCTGATTCGACTAAGTCAAAGAGAGAGAGAGAGAGAGAACGCGAGAGCTTGAGGCGGTAAAGAGCAGCAGCAGCAGCAACCGCTTTAAGCTTAAGATTAACTTGTGGCCAGTGGGTGAGTAAGTAAATTGTTTCATCATCATCATGGTGGACAGTGTGCAGTGCCCCGTGTGCACCTTATATCTGCATGCGGGAATGAATCTCTCCGATCACTTGGAGACACATCCCAAGGAGCAGGTCATCAAGGCACTGGTGCAAATGACCATTGCTGGCAACAATGGTGGTCTGGACAGCGCCCTGGCGGCAGCTGTCATCTCCAGCAGCAGTCGCAGCAGCGTTGCGTCAACCGAAAGTGTCGCCTCAACGCCGCTTGCTGTTGATATCAAACCAGATGTGGCATCAGTACCAACAGCGACGGCAACACAACCACCACAGCCACAACAACCGCCCCAACTACCACCACCACTAGCAACAACAACAGCAGCAACATCAACAACAAGCACATCGCAATCAACAGCACCCAAAGCTGTCGCATTGCTGGAACACGCCAGCAGCAGCAGTAACAACAACAGCAGCAATAATAACAGCAGCAGCAACAACAGCAGCAACAACAACAAATTGAGCAATCCACCGATTAAGGCAGTTAAGAGTGCGCCACCCACGACTGAGGCGCCAGCCACCACATCCAACAACAACACACCCACCATGAGCAGCGTGGCTGCTGTCTATCCGGCAACCCTGGCAACGGATTATCCCTACGAACAGCAGCAACAGACACAGCAACAGCAGCAGCCGCTGCATGGCTTTCCACGGGGCACCACCACTACACTGGTGATACCACAAGGGCCGCCGCAACAGCACCACAATTTTCTGGCCAACCAACAGCCGCCTGCGCACTTTGCCCATCAGCAACAGCAGCCGCAGTCAAACATGAAGTTCACGTATGCAACAGCAGCGTTGCCTCCGCCTCCCTTGCAGGTCAGTCTAAAATTGAGCATGGCTTGAAAGAGCTCGTTTGGAAATTAGAATTTTACAGAAATTAGAATTGCCCAGAAATTTGTATGTTTAAATATATATATGAATTTATAATAGAATAATATCAAAGAGAAAACAGAATAATATATTTAAAAATATATTTTCATAATTCGACTTCTTTTTAACCAAATAGAAAGAAAATCTTATGAATTTCGAAGAAGACAAATTTAGAATACTTATTTTCATCAATTTCCATAGTTTGAACATTTTTTTTTTGTTGTTCACTTGAACATGGTTTTTGATATCCCCTTTGAAATACAAGGATTTGACTATAATTCGCTAAATTAAATTCTGTTTAATATCGCAGCATTCTTATTTCCAAGCGAACACAGAGTATTTCAATAGAAATTTGTTAAATGTTTACATCTTCTTCTTTGAATACACAGCTTTTTGCACAGCAATCGACGGCAACGCAGCCGCATCAGAAGCCCCCACCCGCCTATGGCGCCGCCATCAGTCAAATTCGATCTCAGCATAACCAAAACAAACAACAACACCAACACCACCAACAACAGCAACAACAACACATAAACGTACAGCAGCATAATGCAAATGCAGCACCACCGAGTGGCAAGCAACAACACAACAGCAAAATCCATGCGGATATCTTTCTGAATCCACCGCCACCCCCACAGCTCACAATTCCATCGTCGGCGTCGGCGTCATCGTTATCGTTGTCGCTGTCCCTGTCGTCATCGAACTCCTCAAGACTGCAACATCCGCAACAGCACCACCAACAATCCCATGCTTCTAGCAGCAGCAGCAGCAACTATGCCGCCACCAGCTGCGCTCCCAGCTCCTCGGTTGCTCTGATGTCCGGCACATCGTCGGCACGCGCCAGCAGTCGCCAGTCGAGCAATTCGCCCTTTGGTGCCCTGCTGAATGCGGCAGCGCACGCTGCCTGCTCCTCGCCCGCTTCGACTGGGGCGTCTGTGCTGCGCTATGCCGAGTCGCCAGTGGCCCACTATCTGGAGCGAGAGAACGGTGATTTCATAGTGCAGGAGACACCCAAGCACATTGTGGAGTGTGTCGAGAAAGACGACGGTGAATTCTCCGTGATTGAGCGCATCTATCAGTCGCCCCCCAGCGTTCTCCACATACACGACGACGACGAAGAGGACGAGGAGGACGCGGATGATCAGCAAGGGTAAGCCATGTCAAGCCAGTATATTCAAAGATTTCTTAGCTAGTTCCATTTCTACGTTTAATAACATATTAATATCAGCATTTGTAAAATATATATTAATATGCCAAATATATTTTCCAGTTGGGCAAACAGCGATGAGGAAGATCACGTCAAGCTGCCACACGAGCATGTCGAGGATGGCGATGATGAGCACGAGGATAGTCGCAGCCGAGTTGCACCCAAAACGACAACGAAAAAGTCACGCAAGACAAAAACAAGTGGCAGACTGCACAAGCGCGCCTCCAAGCCTCAGCTGGCTACGACGACGGAGGACGAAGATGACTTCATGAGCATAGGCAGCAGCTGTGCCGAAAGCGAGCATCATCCAGAGGAGCAGCAGCAGCAACAGCAGCCGCATCAGCAGCATCCGCAGCAGTTATCGTCGGCTGTGGGGGCAGGACAATTGGCGGTGAGCACATCTCCAGCTCCTCAACTTTGCACTGCGCCCTCTACGAGCGGTGGAGCTACTGTTGCTGCTGTAGCTGCCGCCAGCGGTGGTAAATTCATGGCCAGTGGCACCATCAAGTCCAAAAAGAATCGGGTAACGGTGCTCAGTGATGTGCCGCTCAACATGAACGAGTATCTGGATCTGGTGGGCAACATTGTCGCCTCGAGTCGCATTGGCGCAGCGCGTCCCTTTGCCGCTGTGGCTCCCATACCGCTCGTCAAGGTGGAAAAGGAGGAACCCATGGATGAATATGATGCCGTTGAGGTCGAGATGCAGTTGGAGCAAAAGCCCAGCCTTGAGCATGCCAGCGGCAGCAGCAGTAGCAGCAGTAGTAGCAGCAATAGTAGCAGCAGCAGCAGCAGCAGTGGACATGGCACCACCAGCGTAATACGCATGGCTAGCACCAGTGCGGCGAACATTGCCGCCGAGGATCTCACACAGCCGCCGCCAATGAAGGTGGAGGTGGAGCCAACGGCGCTGCTTCCGCAACGCTTCTCGGCACCGGGGCAGCTGCGTGGACCTAAGAAATTAGTCATCAAACCAAAGGCCACAGCGACGGCGACGTCAACGATGAAAAAGACTGAGAACAACGCTGCTGCTGTTGCTAATGGCAGCAACAGTAGCAATTGCCCCGAATCCCACAGCATATCAGTGAATACGCCCGCCGAGCTGGTGCAGATCAAGAGCGAGAACGTGGAGGCGTCCACATCCAGCAGTGGCAGCATATTGGAAAAGCATCTCACTACCAGCTATGCGGCACAGCAGGCGGCCCGCAAACACTCAGCCGTCAACGATGACGATGCACGTGTCCTGCTCGAGTTTGCCAACTCGAAGCAGCTGCCGATGCCGGGCAATAGCAATCATACCACGTTTGTGGTTAACGCGGCCAGTTTTGCGTCAGCGGGTTCCGTATTTGCCAGCGGCAGCAGCAGCAGCGGTGTCAATGTGCAAAAGTCAACCAAGCCGGGCTGTGGTGAAGAGTACATTCTGCCCGATGACACCAAACTGGAGGTGGATGAAATTGTGATATCCTCCTCGTCTTCCTATGCCTCCACCTCGCAGCAGCAGCATCTCCAACAAACACAAACACAACAGCAGCAGCAACAACAATCTTTGCAGCAGGCACAACCATCCGCCTTCACTGAATTTAGTTTTCTGTACCACCAAAACACAACAACAACAGCTCCAGCAGCAACAACGACGACACCTATTGCTTCCAACTTTGCACCGTTTGGCATTCAGCAGCAGCAACAGCAACCACAGTTGCAGTTGCAACATCATCCGCAGCATGGGTCCAGCGAGGCAACCAATGCCGCAACGCTTGCATCCTCGTCGAGCAATTCGTCTGCATTGGACCAGGAGTGCTCGATGAATGCCACGTTTCGCGTGGCAAAGCCACAATCAATGCAGGGCGTCTGGTATCAGCCACATCAGGCGCAGAATCAGGTAACGTCTTCGCACAGTCCACAACATGTGGATCAGCCGACCAATTTTATTGCGGCTCTGTCTGCCGTCGACTGCTGCAGTGCAGCCGTCGATAGCGATATGAGTGAGGCCAAATATTTGGATCTGGATGCCTGCAAGCGGGAACAGCTGAGCAACAGCAGCAGCCATATGCCCTCCGCTTCGACATCGACCACATCGTCATCGTTTGCTGCCGCAGCAACGGAGAGCAGTCTTGTCGGTGGCCTGGGTCTAAATATACGCACCGATGAGAAGATGCCCGCCAAGGGTGAGATTTCCGAGCAGGAAAGCAACTGCGATATTGAGAACTCTTGGAGTCAATCGGTGAGTGGGTCTTGGGAAATGCATTCGATGTCAGCATAATTGAAAATAATTCAAATCAATTGCAGATGTATGGCGACATATCACAGCGTTATTTTAGGAATCAGTTCACGGATGGCTACAATCAGCAGCTGGCCGATTGGCGTCATGACTACTATCCGGCGCAGGATCTCAGTGGCCAGCAGCAGCAGCAGCGAGAGCAAAAACGGTACGTTTGATATTCTTTTCCTTGCATTATTTCAAGGCATGGTTCTCATTTTAGATTTGACTTCAATGCGGTCGCCTCGGAGTACGTCCAGCCGAGCGAGCTGGAAGCTTCCTCGAGCTCAACGAGGACCAATCATTTGTTGGATGCACAGCCCACCACTTCCTCGTCGTCATCGGCTTTGTTGGCTGGTCCACCAATAGCCTCGACATCTCGTGCTGCCGCCGAAGCGGAGGCGGTTGCAGCAGCGCTGGCGCAACAGAAGCCACCACGTCGTAAGATCTACAAGTGTCCACACTGTGTAGCCATCTTCGAGAAGCTGAAGGAGCGCAATGCGCACATGATTGGCGAGCACAACTATGTTCGCCAGAATCGCCGTCTCATCTGCACCCAGGCGCTGGTCAACGCTGCGATGCTGGCCCAGCCGCTGCCTCAGCAACCAGAGCAGCAGCTGGAGCTGGAGCAGCAGCAACAGCATCAGCTCCTGCAGGTGAGCCACAGCACGGGCCGCGCCGAGCACGAAGACTCCAAGGATGGTATTGTGAAGATTAAGCAGGAACACTGTCAGGACAAGCACGATCCAGCATCGGAGCAATTGCTAGGCCACTTGGAGCTGGCAGATGTGAAGGATGCTGGCCTGCTCGATGCCAGCGGGGAAAACGGACGCGATGCAGACATGAAGCCACCAACCACTGTTGCTGAGCTGGACGAAAAACCGACCATAGCACCGCTGGCTATGACGACGCCCGCTGCCAAACTGGCCGCTCTTTATCGCATGCTGATTGCCTACAACGAATCGAAGCTGGGCCAGGAGCGTAATAATCTCAGCGAACTGGAGCAAAAGGCCATGGAGAAATCCATATTCTTGTGCTACATTTGCCGCACCGATTTTCCCTCTGTGAAGCTGTACGATGCGCATCTAACTGAGCATCCCGCCGAGTGTTTCACCTGCGGCAAGAAATTCTATCGCTGGAAGAACTTCTCGCTGCATCTGAAACGCCATCTGGGTTGGAAGGAGTTCGGTTGCTATGTCTGCGACAAAAAGTTTGTGGTGCGCAGCGCTCTCGTCGAGCACATGCGGATGCACACTGGCCAAACGCCACTGAAGTGCAAGATATGCGGTAAGTGCCACATTTTAAGTGTGGCATTGATTGTTAAGCGTATTTAAGATTTTTACTAATTCTGATTTGCATTCTTAGGCAAGAAATTCAAGCGATACTCGAACTTGACGCAGCATCGCAAGCGCCACACTAAGATGACGGTGCGCAAAAAGGAATATGTGTGCCACTGTGGCGAAGTGTTGCCCTCAAAGGCGCGCTTCCTGTGGCACAAGGAGACGCACGACTTGAAGCCCAAATGCTGTCCGTACTGCTGCGATCGTTTCGTGCATGCAAACTCGTTGCGTCGACACATCCGGCTGGCGCATTCGGACAAGTTCGACTATGCCGAGCCGATGGAGTGTCCCATGTGCAAGCAGATCTTTGCCAAGACATCAATTAAGGCGCACATGGCGACGCACTCGACGGATCCGCAATACGATTGCGCCATCTGCAACAAGAGCTTCTCCACCAAATGGAATCTCAAGATACATTCATGGGTGCATGCGAATCGCACGGCCAAACCGTTCAAGTGCGAGTACTGCCCCAAGGCGTTCGTGCGCGAGTTGGACTTCAAGAATCATATGAATGCGCACAAGCAGATCAAGCCGTACACCTGCGAATATTGCGGCTGCAAGTTCATACGCAAGTACAACTATATGCGGCATAGGCGGGAGCATCATGGCAACAAGAAGTTCACGTGCGATCAGTGCGACAAGTCTTTCCATCGCCACTACTATCTGATTGAGCATCGGCGCATTCACACTGGCGAGCGACCCTTCCACTGCACCATCTGTGGCAAGAGCTCCACCACAAAGACCAATCACAACAAGCATCTGAAGATTCATCATTCGCGCGATCCCTTCACTGTGGAGGTCTAAATGAATAACACGACTCTAAATGACTAAAAAAAACAATCTAACTAAAGTTTAATTCATTAATTAGCTAGCTGTTCATGGCTCTTCTCTGTGTGTGTGTAATGTGTGTCTGTGGTTATGTAAACAAAAAAAAAATACAAACAAACAAACTAGTATTACCTATCGAACTATATGCACATATATATATATATATATATATGAGTATGTATATTTGAAATATGCAAATGCCAATTCTTGATAAACAACAAAAATGAAATCATTATATCATAATAATAACATTTTACTAATCGTACATTTGGATGTGGTTTAAGAGATTTAGATAAATGTAAAAGTGTTCCCCTCTCTACCCCCTACACAATTCCTGTTTTCCTCTAGGTAACCACACACAAATTCGCAACTCTCACACTTGACACAAACACTTTAAATTGGCAACACTTTGCTTTAAACCCAAATTTCAAAACAAATTGCTTTAATTTTATTTAATAGTAAGCAGATTTATATTAGTGAAATGACATGCCTAGTTCAGTGCAATATTCATCATTATAATCATTTAATTGTATGGTTTAATTGTAAACATCTCAACTTTAGTTCGATAAACATTATTTTATTCATTTATATTTACTTATGTATATTTTTTGCATAAATCGTATGTAAAAGGCAACACAAATATAGTTAATTTAAGTTAGCTACAATTGGTTTAACTCTAAATATTAATATGTGAATTCTTTTGAGTTTTCGAAACTTGAGCACATTCTAAGCCACCAAGTAAACACACACTCACACACACACACACATATACATATATATATGCATAAATATATAAATACATATATAGAACAACAAAATTTTGCAAGCGACCGTTTTAGAAATTGTTATATAATTTTCATATTTTTTAAATTAATGTGAGACAAACTCTGCCAGCGATCGAAAGTAAACGAACACAACTGTCATATTGAATAGACCTAAACATAAACATAAAAACCATCTCGATGTATGTAGCGTAAATATATATATATATATATATATATATATATATATTTGATTTGTAGTAGTTTCAACTTCTCTAGGCTATTTTGAATAATTGTTTGCGATGGTTTCGATTATGAAGCGATTAGTTAAAATTTCTAGTTTATAAGCAAACACAACACTGCATAAGCATTCTGATAATTAATTCAATAATGCATTACATTATGATATGGAAAATAACAACAAAAACAATCGAAAAACAAAACCACTTTAAAATATTTACAACTTACATACAAATTTCAACGTGAATTAATGAAAATAAAAACAAACAAAAAGCCCTTTTTGTGGAAGAAATAAATGCAATTTATGAATAATTATAAAATCGTATCTATTTGGACTTTTTATTGGAATGGGGTCCTTGCAATTCTAACAAACCATGTCGTTCGAAAATGTGTGAGGATTTTATATTTTACAGCAGAAATTGTATCTTAACTCCTTGACGTTACTGGTGAGTCCAGTGTCAAACATTTTCTTTGGCTTTCAACTGGCCAAAGGACATTCAAATCGATCCTTTAGTGTCTGAGAAATAAATAATTTTCCGACTCATTTCCGTTCGGGCCGCTGTTTTTTTTGGTTCCTAGATAACCCTATAACCCTCAAATGCAGTTTATGTCGATTGTAACGCACCATGTCTTTTGAAAAATCTCAGGCTGAATTACATTTTTCATAGCTGGCTGCCCCTAAAAGCATATTACACGTTGTCATACATAGGAAAACCCATATTCAACATTTTAAGTCTGTAGCTCTTCTAGTCTCTGAGATTCGAGTGTTCATACAGACGGACAGACAGACAGGGCTAGATCAACTCGGCTGTTGCCTTGATCAAGAATATATATGTATACTTTAGGGGATCGGAGATGCTTCCTTCTGCCTGTTACATACATATGCGCAAAAACATTTTCCTATTTTCTTTGGGTTTAGGGAATAAAAAACAAGTATATCATAATATTATTTGATAAATGTATGTATTTATTGATTACATAACTGATAATATAAATTTCGAAATACATATTCATAAATGTAAAACAAAAAAATAAAATTGGAAATTCGTTATTCCATATTGATTATAAAGTGGTTAAATAATGAAAGTTTTGTCGAACTATGTCATCCTGGCGACTTCTCATGAATATTTAATTAATGTATGTTTTTAAAAATTCTTCAAGTACATTCGCGAGTCAATTAACGGCTGGTAGATTAGCTCGTTTTTTAATTTATCCTCAAATATATCGATCTCGAGCATATTGCCATGATAGTTATGTGGATAATGGACTCGAGCAAACACCGTAGGATATTTGCAAAGATACTCCTGAAGTTTGCTGCGCACGACTGAGTCCGCATACTTTTTGTTCAATTTGATGCCATGCAGCTTGACACGGAAGGATCGCTGCGGAAACATGAACAACTGCTTGGGCATCACCTTGAGATCAACATAGGACACCATTTCGGTGTCATGGAAATCAATATAGAATACGGTGGCCATTTGGGTGATTTGATGCAGCTCTTTGACAATAGCTCGATACCATTTACTATCCAGGGAGAAGCGTGCCAGGCACAGTGCATCCCGATGCACAGGAACCAGCTGTGCAGCATCTCTGATCAGTGCACTTGTCTCATGGGCTAGAGCTATTTCATGTTTGGCAAACTCGGTAATTTGTGGCGATATCTGGAGTTCAAGGGCGGACAGCACTTTGTCGATGCTGCACGGAAAGCTGTTGACGCCAGTGGGCAAACATTGTGGCTTCAAGCTATCAATGCTGTAACTATAAGAACGCTCCGTGGAAGTCTCCATCGGCGAGAAATGAGCGCTACCCAAACTTTTCTGTTAAATGACATGAATTGAGTGTGTTATCAAAATTGCAGAACTTTTAAATTCGGAATTATTTACAAACCATGTAATGCTGTTTATTGCGATGTCTCAACTGATCCATGATTGGCATGTACGGTGATATAAATCTAGAGATATCATCATCATCATTAGCAATGCACTCCATCTGAAAACTGGAGTCATCCGAGTAGGCATCGGTTAATGTCATCTCCTCATTGTCATCGCTTACGTCATCAATATCGCTGCCATCATTTTCAAAATTAACGCTCGTTTGTAGCTGCTGCTTTGCAGCTTCGTTACAATCAAAATCCTCCTCGTTCTCCTGCTGCTGCATCATCTCTTTGCCATCCATTAAGTATTTCTTTTTCGCTGGCGGTGGCTGAGCCATTGTGTCGTTGTTTTGGGCAATGAATTCTATCGCCTTTGGCTTCATCCTACTCAACTCACGAAGCTCATCGAAGAGCTTGAAGCTCTGCACTGCCTTCTCGCGCTGCTGCTGTTTAATAAGCTGCTCATCCTTTTGCTGCATGGGTGCAGCCAACTCGTTGTGCACCATCATGGTGGATATGTCCATGTCGGACACCTTGATTTGACATACTGGCAGTCCGTTAGCTCCGTTGGCATAAACAACGCGCACGTTGCACAGTTTCATGACCACGTTTTTATGGACAGTGTCCATTGCTTTCAGTGTGTATTTCTTTTGGATGGGCTGCACACCATGGATAGTAACCGGCCTGCACATGGCATTTAGGAGGGGGAACGGCGCAAAGGGAAGCATTTCGGATGGTAACACCAATTCCTCATTGCCATAGTCCACATAGTAGACCTTGTGCTCTCCTTGAGCGTTTTGTCCGCTTTTCACAATGCCGCGATAGAATAAATTATCCAAGTGATAGATGACCACAACAGGTTGACCCACCACAAATGATGTAGGGTCCATTTGCTTCAATTTCGGCTTGAAGTGATCGAACAGCAAACGGCTCATATGATTCATAAATGGTGCATCGCTTGCCTGGCTTAGATAAATCTCACAGTTGTAATTCACATACGTGGCCATGGCGGTAAAGAGCCATTTGTTGCACTTCCTCGGCTGCAGCCAGGCCGACGGTGCCTCCGTCCAACCAATGGTGAGAGCGCTTCTGTTCAAATCATTTAGCAACTCCAGCGGTGGCATTTCGTCATTGTGCGCAAAACCCAACTTCGTCAACGGGTCCAGCTGCACACGATTGATTTTTTCTAAAATTAAAGTAAAATTATGTTTATATTTGGATAAGAAAACTGAGAGAACAAAGCTAAACTATGCATACCTAAAATTTTGTTATACTTCTCAAGGAGGATTTTTTCGTCAATGGCATTAGGATCCTCGCGAAATGTGTCGTTTCTGCCTGCTGTTAATGAGGAGTCCACATCTAGAGATTGCTTGTTGTGATGGCTTACGGCCCAGCCGGATTGCACTAGTGCGTCATTTATGCTCGTATACCTGATACGTTCGGGGGAGAAGGGTCCGGTGATCTCTGTTTTGACGCCCCACAAGGTGACAATCAAATTATCGTCTTCACCTCCATGTCCCGTGATTTTCAGTGAGCTATATTCCTGCAGATGTGCCTTGAAGATCTCAATCGCTTCAGGCGTCCACTTGTCGACGCCATTGGGAGCGATGCCATACAAATCGCAACGGATGGCGCTGCTGCTCACCCGCTTAAGATGCTCATCCATAATGATCAGGCAGCTGGCGGGCACGCCCATGGCCAGTTCGCCAATATCGCGCAGTCGAACATTGTATTTAAAAGAGTTGTCATCGTTGGAGCCAACAATCTCGCCGCGATGCCAAAGAGGCTCTAATTTCGTGTTAGCCGTAGTCTTGACGTAGCACATCTCGCCTGGCTGCCAGACAGGCTTCGGGCTACTTATCTGGTTCATCTCTTCGGCAGCTATCTGCACAGTTAGGCTCAGCTCATCTATGGCGGACATAAAGTGCGCTAGGGTCACATAGAATTCGTTTGGATGCTCCACGTGGAGCACCTGAATATCCAATGGTATATTCAATTTACTAACTGTCTTGACAGGCATGGGAGGCTCCAGATACTCCTTGGACACTTTAATCAGTTTGAGAGTGTCCGCATCCAGTTGTGACTGCTGCTGCGGTAGCGGCTGCATAACTTTGCTGCTTTCGCCGTTGGACAGGCAATGCTTTTGGTCAATTAGCAAAGCGGCCACATTTATGTTGTCGCCACCGGATAAACGCGTGTAGTGCAAGGCGACATGGGTCACCTGGTCCTGGCCTACAAATGTCACCTCCATGTGCAGATTGGGATTGGAGGTAATCTGCTTGAAGGCAGCAACTGCAGAGGGTGTCCAACCATAGTTATGCTCCTGCAGTGTCTCCACATCTGCAAGGCGACACTTAATAGTCAGCTCCTGATCCCAAAATTCATTCGGCAGCACAAACAGTTTATCCCAGTAGAGCTTGTGCGAGACGCCGCTGTCCACGAGACGCACCACCACGAATCCTAAGAATCACAATAAAAATGAAGTATGGTCAGAAATAACTGAGTAGCTATCAGCTCACCTTTGGGCAGCATTTCCACAATACAGCCACGATGCCATTCGCGCTTCAACTGTATCACGCAACCGAGTTGAAGACGACCCAAAAAGATGGGCTCCAGTCGGGTGAGGCTCATGCGATCCATGAAGCATTGCAGCTTTTGCTTCATTTCACACCGTTTGCTCTCCAGTACGTGCGGCAACACATAAAACTCCTGCGGATGCTGGATGTGCAACATCTGGATTTTCAGCACAGTTCCCACATGTGGCACATATCGAGGCAATCTTTGCGACTGCAACGCCATCAGTGGCTGCGGCCTCGGAATCAGTGCATTGCCATAGTCTTCGGATGCACGCGCCAGGCCAGTGTACAAAAAAGATTCGCGCACCGAAATTTTTGATTCGTAATTTTTGGTTATGAGATCGACCTCGTAGAGCTCTGGTCCCACGATGCGCAGCACGGTGATCTGCACTGGGGAGCTGACGGTAAAAATATATAAATTTGAATTATATTAGATGGAATCCTTACAAATGAGTTTAAGTTTCATAATTAGGAAACACAAAAATGTTTTACAACTGTTTTTGTGAATTTCTTATTGGAAGCTACAGTGTTATTGCACGGGATTTCAAAAAGTATCATCAAATAAAAATGATACAAAAATATGATATCGGAGTTGGACTGAAATATAATATAGAATATCGTTTTTAAGCGCCATTTAATTAGAATTAGTTCAAGTCACAGAAAATTAAAATAAAGGAAGTTTGAGTTAGTGAAGCTTGACTGTAAGCGCATGTATAGTTGGCAACGTACTCTTTCACCAACTGCTTGAGAAAGGAGCCAGCATTTGGCCCCCAATCGTCACCATCGCTGGGCAACAGCTGCTTCAGGCGACAATGGACTGCGGCATATGGCAGCTTTGCCAGACTTTCGGGCATCTCAAGGAATCTGGAATTGATCGAGAATTAAATATTAGAAGTGTTGCATTGCAACAATTAATTATACTACTTACTTGCTGCTGTGCACCTGACAGTTGAGGCCAATGTCCGGCAAGAAAACATGATACATATTGCGCTGATCGGCCTTCTGGCTGACCAGGGCGCGATCCATTTCGGATTGGCTGTGGCACGTGATGTACTGTTGTCCCACCACAACGACGCTGGGTGGCCGGCGTGCGTTCGATTGGGCAAATGCCGCCAATTGCTCCCGTATGCGATGTGCCGCATGCATGCTCTGCACATAGAAATCGACTGGGGATTTGATTGTACGCACGTAAACATGTGCATCTGTGCAAAACCAGTCGCCCATGTGTTGTCTGGCCACAGTATTAGCTGCGGATCCGTTGGCTCCGATAATGTCCATTGCAGAGAATTTGTGCACGAACTCACGCTGTTTTGAGTTACGCTCGCTGCCGTAACTGGTGTCCATGGAGCTAATGCTGGTCATTAGTTGATTTCCGCGAGCAGAACCCGTCTTTGGTTTTGTTTTGTTTGTTCTTTGGCTCTGCCGGGAGTTGTTACCAACGGAGCTCTTCGCGCAATTATTGCCCAGGGCAACGCTTTGACGATCGTACTCATTGTTGAAGAGTACCTTAATTTGAGGATCAACAAATTTGCACTCGAAAAGTGTCTCATAAATCTTCGATAAATCTTCGATATCCATGGTACAGCTAAACCTAAAAGCGGACCAGAAGAGCTTTATTAAATTAAAGAAAAAAAACAAGTGCGAAGATTGCAATCAACTGCCAGACATTCTGTCAGCTGCCAGTAAAGTTAGTAAGTGTTTTTTTACTACAATCTATTAAATATATTTATAAATATATAATGTATATATATTTTTTTTTATTATTAGTCTAGACAAGAAGCTTTTTTTGGCAGTTAAACTGTTATTATTTCGGTTAACAAAAACTGGATATATTTTTGTTTAGATTCGCAAAGACGATTTGTTTTAAGCGTTCCTCTTGAAGTTCGTCAGTATTTAACAAGTAAGAAGGCTGTAGTCGAGTGAGCTCGACTACCATATACCCTGAACCAAGCTTTAATACATTAATTAACTTACGTGGGATATGGATGTTTATTGGTTTTGGGGGATGGAGTGGGCGTGGCCGAAAAAATTTTGGAGTTCGATCTTAGTAATATACCTTCAAAGTTTGGTGACTGTAACTCTTAAATTGCGGGAGATACAGGCATTTTTCGTTTTTTGTGGGCGGGAGTGGGCGTGGTCCAAAATTTTTTTTCCACATTTATGAAGGGTGTTACTAGCAATATACCTTTAAAATTTGGTGACTTAAGTTTTCAAATTGCGTGAGATTAT
The DNA here is from genome assembly GCA_035042185.1 of Drosophila kambysellisi. Taxonomy (NCBI): domain Eukaryota; kingdom Metazoa; phylum Arthropoda; class Insecta; order Diptera; family Drosophilidae; genus Drosophila; species Drosophila kambysellisi. Next base: position 952,438 of record JAWNLS010000137.1, on the reverse strand, counting down.
ATGGGTTTATCGATTTACACCAAGAGGTGTATCGATTTAGGTAGGTAGAGTGGGCGTGGCCATCCAATTTTTTTACCGATCTTTGGGGGAGTTACCAGTAACATACCTGCAAAATTTTGCGACTCTAGCTTGCAAATTACGGCAGATATGCGCATTTTAAATTTCTAGGGACGAAGTTCCTGGGGGCGGCGGATGTGGGCGTGGTAAAAAAATTGGTATGCCAATCTTTGGAGGAGGTTACCAGCAAATTACCTTATAAGTTTGGTTACTCTATCTTTAAAATATTCGGAGATATACGGAGTTATCGATTTACAATCGGAATTGTCGATTATAGGCGCAGGTGTGGGCGTGGCACCACAAATTTGTTATCGGTTCTTAAAGGCGGCTACCAGTAATATACCTACCAAATTTGACGTTCCCTACTCAAAAACTGCGGAAGATATAGCCATTTGAAAATTTTAGGGGCGGGGGTGATGGGGGCGTCGGAGGTGGGCGTGGCACATGCCGATCTTTCAAGGACCTCGCCAACAACCTACCACAACCAAAATTGGTGACTGTATCCATTAAATTGTGAGAGATATCAGGAATTTACTGCTATCGGAAATCTAAATGTATCGATAATTCAGAAACTGAGGCAGTTATCGATAAAATAACGCAAACTTGATCTGGGCCTGGTATACGAGATCTTATATTCCAAATTTGAAGTCTCTAGCTTTTATAGTCTCTGAGATCCGCGCGTTCATACAGACGGACGGACAGACGGACAGGGCTATATCAACTCGGCTGTTGATCCTGATCAAGAATATATATACTTTATGGGGTCGGAGATGCTTCCTTCTGCCTGTTACATACATTTGCACAAAACCATTATACCCATTTTTAATGGGTTCAGGGTATAAAAAGTATGTATAAAACTTTACATATCAAAGCTTCTTTTAGATACATAATGACTTAGCATATATATAAATTTACATAAGTTGTCGACTTGTTTTAAAAATTATGGGAAGTTTCGATTGATATGTTTTCTTTTGGCTTACATTAAATTAATGCAGGGGAACAAAATTGACCATTTTCACTTACTGATGCGGATTCTGATTGAACTTGGTAACCTGAACTTGAGTGGGCATTTTCTCCAAGTGCTCGTTTGCCAGGCAAATGACATCCTGAAGCCAAAAGTCCTGAGGCACCTCAGTGCAAAAATTACATCCGCTTTGCAGCATTTGTCGTAGGCTCTGCGGGAAAATGATATGCAATGTGTATTATATAATAATAATAAGTGTTTGTAGACTTACATTTAGGACTGTCTCATAGCCATTTAACTGGCTCATTGCCGCATTCAGTTGCATCTGCGGCGGCAGACTGGACTCGCGCAACATCTCAATGACCTGCAGCTCGGCATTTTGCAGTTGACCATGCAACAGGCGGAAGCACTTGGAGATTTTGGCCAGCGTTTCACCGGCAAAATCGCTCAGAGTCTTTTTAGAGTTCTTCACCTCCTGCAAATAGAAAGGAGTCAATTGCAGTTGGCCGTTAGCAGTTGGCAGTTGGCAGTTAGCAGAAATGGCAAGTGGATGTGCATTAAACGACATTGTAATGACTGGCAGACATTGTAAGCAAGCAGGCAGGTGAATGGCGAGCGGCATATTTAAGTTAAGTCTTTAAGTTTAATTGTGCAACGCTTCTTCGGCAAACGATCCGATCATTATCAGACAGCTAGTCAGCATAGCATGGTGGTTAGTGTAGTTGCTGTTTTATTGCTGTTACTTTTGAAAGTGATTGTAAAAATAACCAAAAACAAGCGCTACATTGATCTTATGACAGCTGATTTGTAGCAGATGACAGGCAAGTTCGCGCCAATCGTTGCCATTGATCGGTTCTACCATAAATGGCAGGCAGACAGTGTAAATGAAACCACGATTGGAACGCCATATTTTTACTATTGCTATTATTATTAGTATTATTATTGTTGTTGCTGTTGTTGTTGTTGGCAGATCATTAAAATGAAACGCAGCTTTTTTGGGGCAGGGCGTCCGACCGAAATGGTTATAGTGAAGTGCTCGGAGCGAGTTACCAGACACGATGACTACAAAACCAACCATGACTACATCGACTCGAGTTCAATTCCATTTAATTCAATTCAATTCACACTTGACCTTGTCCTGGCATACAAAAATTGATGTGCTCCATCGTCTGGCCTAATTGCTGGCCAAATACTATAGTGTGTGTAACCGCTCGTTCTCAACCACTTGCCAATTAGTTTTAATGGTCAACATATAAATGAGAAATACAAAAAAAATTAATTGTAATAAACTGCAAATTTTTAATGCGCACTTTTCAACAATCTCATATCACACTTCCTACGCAGACAGCGATCATTTTGGCCAGACTCTTACGAAGTGCTCTTGTGGAGTGCTCTCAAAAATCTTTACGAGTATAATAACAATAATAATAGCTGGCCAACTAAAACCACAACAGTTGAGCCTATACTTTTAACTGACCAGTCAGCAGCGTCAGCACAGACCAATTAGAGTCAAAGCTGTTTCAGGCTTAAAGTTCTTTATTGTCTTCGAGATACTAAAATGCATCGAGACTTGTCCATATACGAAATGTGGATATCCTACACTAAATGGGGAATTGTGAATATTAAATTTAAAGATAACTGTTTATCGATCTTTAATTTTATTGCTTGGTTTTTAAAAGTACTTTATCGATTTTATATAGGAGATTGGCAAACACATAAAAATGTGTTTATTTTAAATTAACTTTTGTTTATTTAAGGAGAATAAAGAAAGATTTCAAAACTGTCGGCGTTCATTTGTTTGTTTTTTATATTCATACTTTAATGTTGTTCGATGTTCATTAGTTCGTTAATTACAAAAAAACACAGCAAGACTTGTAGTTAATCCAACTAACTAAGGAAGCACAAAATTAATCTTGATGCTTAAAAAAGGTTAGTTGCCAATAATTTGCTCATAACTTGAATCGCTGCATTTAGCGCACATTAAAACAATTAGCAAAGTGGTGATTAAACAAAAACAAAAAAAATGATAAACATAAAAATAAATAATATTTAATTGCACACAATTTCGCTTAGACTAAAATTGGCGTTTTGCTTTAATAAGCCGCCGACTGTCAGTTGAAGAGGTGGATAAGTCAGTCAGCCGTTGAGTAAGTCACTTCATTTTTGCCAGTTTATCAATTGCGGACAGACAATTGGACAACTGGCGCTTTGAGCCGCCTCGTTAGCCACCGATTTCAAATTTTTTTCTTGCATTATTTTGTTTTTTTTGTGTTTGGGGCGTGCCGCAAAGTTGTTATGTGAAATACATTTTTGCTATTCGAAATTTGTATTTTTTCATATAATAGATAATTTGGGTAGTTTCCTTTTTATTTTTTTTTTTTGTGATGTTTGATTTTAATGGGGACACATGTGTGGGCGACTCTGGGTAGCAAAACATATTTAGTTTTTTTTGCACTCTTCGACTACCTAATGAGATTATGATTTATGTTTGTTGTCTGAAGCCTTGAAAGCTGCTTCTGTCTAAAAACAAAAAAAAAACAAATCAGGCTAATTAGACATGCTGGTCAGCATTACGGACAGATAAAATAAATCAGGCACCCATCTACACAACATTAAAATGCAGTCCAGACCGAAAGTGCTAAAACAAAGATATTTTAACTTTTCGTGTGACGAAGAAAATATACGCTTTCCTTTCAGATAGATATCAGTATATTATAGTTTCATTTAGTTTAATAATCAGTAATATAAGTTTTAATTTGTAAATTTGGGCAAAGTATCTATAAATAAAAACACAGAACATTAAACTACAAATGCATTTATCAAATTAAATACAATATCTGAATCTAGCTTTCAAAAATGTACTTGTCTGTAGAAAACTAGTTTATGCATAGCCCTTGTGGAAAGTTTATAAAAAGTAGCAACTGCTTTAGTTGATTTAGTATTCGTTAAGGGAAGTCTGGAGACTGGAGTGCAAAGACATTATGCCCATGTTCTGTGGCAGCAACAGCAACAATTTTGGCCACAAGGTCAGCGACACAGCGAGTTGCAAACAAGATGCTTGCCGCTCTCTACATCGGCTACGATTAGCAGCAGCTGGATACAAAAAAAAAAAAAAATAAATAAAAATAAAAATAAAGTTGCAAGCACAGATAAATAAAAATGAAAGGAGGCCTTCTGAGCAATGAAGTGTCGTTTTGTTAAGGTTTTTCCGTTCTGGCCAACAAAAAAAACTTCTTAATTACATGATTCGGAGCTGTGACTTTGGTTCATATATTTTGTATTGTGTGTTGTGTGTTGTGTGACGACGACGACGACTCGATTGAACGACTCAACGTGAAGGTTGCTCATTGCCTAGGGTCTCTCTGAGATCTCTCTGGCTCAGATGTGAGTGAGGCTGTGACTCATCAGGCTCTGCGCTTTGATTTGATTTAAATTCATTTGCAGTTGCGTAAGGCCATGTCTAGTTAGCACAATTAAAAGCCAGCCAGCACAGCTGAGAGACAATTTTTTGGAGGCACGACAAACGAGTTAAAGACCAGGCTCAAAGCCAAGCCAAGCCAAGCCAAGCCAAGCTGAGCTGAGCTGAGCCATGCGACTCAATTTTCGACTCAACTTGTGAGTTGAGCTTGTTGCTGATTGTTGGATTGTTGTTGTTGTCGTTGTTGTTGTTGTTGTCGTTTGTCTGGATGCTCGTTGCGAAAAATTGAACAACACAATTGAAAACAGAAATCAGTTGAAGCTGAAACCGCCAAGCAAACGGTCGTTGAGCGCGTCCCAACCAAACACAACCACAACCACAACAACAACAACAACAATAACTAACTAACTAACTTGGCTGAAAGAAATATCATTGCAACTAACTTGTAATTGCTTGCAACAATTGTGGCAGCTTGAGACAAAGTATACACCACATGTGCCGCAGCAAACCCAATAACAATCACAAAAAATAAATAAATGTGAGTGTGTTTGTGTGTGTTAACTTTGTGTGTGCGTGTGTGAATGTGTGTAAGTGCGCTTGTAGTGCAACACTCGTGCGCTATTGTTTGCGGCAACTGTTGCTGCAACTGCAACGGCAAACAACAAGCGCCCGCCCGCTATTTTGGGCTGCATATTAGGCAACAACATACAACAACCAAGAGCAACCAACTAGCTAGCAACTAGCTACTTTTTAATAGATCAAGTCATGCAAATTGAATTTAAACTCTTTTTTCTTTTTGCAATAAAAAATTGTTGCTGCCGCTGCTGCTGCTAGTGCAAAAAAACGTTAAAAGCACTTTAAATTAACTACTCGTTAAATTGGGCGCGCTTTTAATCAAGTTGAACAAAAAAAAAACAGCGAAAAAAAAGTTAAAAAGCCACTTGTTTTTGGCAAAGGTAAAAAGAAAGGTCTATAAAAATAACAAGTTAACAGGCAATTAGGCAACAGGCGGCTTGGAAACATTTTGTCGTTAGCAACATGTTGCCAAGGATTACGTTCGCTGTGCTGATCGTCTTTTGTGGATATTTACTGATCACGGGTAAGTCGCCAAGTGCTGTTATCCATTAATCATAAATGTTTATGCAACAGCCAGCAACAACAAAAACCAGAACATGAATAACGACCAGAGTTTGCTTTTGTTGTTGTTGTTGTTGCTGTTGCAGCTAAATCGAATTACAGCAAAACGCAAGCTAAGCGCAATAAATTTAAGCAGATTAAATACATACTACATGTGGCACAGACACCGGAGGGCGGGCACGCGGTAACACCACACAGCCGCCTTGATGTGTCACAGAGACGCCAAAAAGTAAAAAAAAAAAGCGACAACAAATAAAAATAAAAACAAAAAAACCGCAAGCCAAATTAAAGACGGCATGCGTGTTTGACATTTATGGTCAAGTCAACGCGTCGTCGTCACACTGCAATTTATTTGGCTTATTGCCAGAGAGGCGAGCGGGCCAACCGGAGACTTGCAACATCGTCAACAGCGATCTGCCTTTTACGAGTGTCACGCAAAGCGTCAACAAGCTATGCTAGCCAGTTATGTAATTACCAATTTACCAATTGTTGCTCATCATCCATGCAACACTTTCGCCTCTGGCACCAATCTCACTTTGAATCCAAATGCAATTTATACGTAAAATATACCAGGAAAGTTCTTTTTGACATTTAACATTTGAGCGGCGTTGAGTTTTGTGGCTCACGAAACTTGAAGGTTGCCACAGTCCGCACCCATGAAGCTGCACGACAATCCACGACAAAAGAGGCGAGGAGAGGAAACCATGTCTAAAATAAGCGTTAATATTCGTTTGCCATTTCGATTAGGTGTGAGAGAGTTCGAATTGCGTTTAATTAACAGTCGCTTTGGCATTGCAAATGTTTATTATTACTCAGCTTTTTTGTTCACTTTAAATACAGTTTGGATACAGCCCACATGCCGCAAAAGCGAGAGGCAAAATGTCAAGCGGTTGACAATTGTATATATATTATACCCTATATATAACAAATATGCCAAGATAAGGGTTTTAATTTGGTCGTTGTACAATCTAAAATTAAGCATCTTCTGTAATAATTTTCCGCATTCCAAATTAAAAAAAACAACTTATTTATTAATGTAAAGGGGATAATAAATACACTACTTGAAGAATAACTAATTATTTGCAGTCTTAATAAAACAGGATATTTGTTAGTCGAGCAATCGCAATTATAACATGCTTACAGATATCTGAATGTATATATGAATATGTTTTTTTTTTATTATTGTTATTTGCAAGTCAGACATAAGACACTATAATGCTTTATGATACATTTAAGTGGGGGCAACCAACAACATGCAAATGCCGCTAATGTTGTGAGGTCTACGCCAAAACAAGAGTCTCGTTATGCAGTCTCGACATCAATTTCCAGTGACATCATGTAAAATGCAACAAATATGAGAAACAAACATAAGTATTTTGTTGGACCTTAGACAGTACTGATCAATTTAATTTGCTCCATGCAACAGACCAAATGTTGAAGTAACCTGTTAAAATTTGAATTTGCTATTTGAATGGTTTTCGAGGTACGAACCATAGATTCATCCAATATCTGTTCATTCATTTTTGAAATGTGGGTCAAATGTATGTTGAAATAATTAATTTCCGCAATGAAAAATTGCAATTTATTTTTATCGCCAACTTGAGATAATTAATAATGCATTATTAATTATATTCAAGCAGTCACGACGATTGTGTTCATAAACTTGATGTCTCTCATCTTGCATGGATCCCATGCAAATGGCAAATCTGTTAACTTGATGTACCGCTAACACAGCCGCATTAGCAATTCACAAATCGCCGCGGGCTGTGGCGCGTATACTTGATGCATGCAACGACAACAACACGGACACGGACTGCGACTAAAAGCCTTTTGTTTGGTCTAAGATCGCACATCCGCTACAACCAAAGAGAGGCCAACAACAAATTGCAAATTGCAAATTGCAAATTGCAGCATGTCAAAACATTTGCCATCCATAAGTAGTATGCAAATGATTTTCAGCCATCGCCGGCCGGAGGAAAAATAAATTTACGAGTCTTTCTGATACACATTTTGCTATCTGCTATCTGCTTAATGCGAAACGGAAACTTTTATGAAACAACAAACATCTGATAAAGCTTAGCTGATATATGACACCAATAACGGCATAGTTGAGCCTATAAATTGAACCAGAAGTTCGTTTATTTATGCTCTGGTTCAAAATTGTTGTTTGAGACAAAAACTTTTCCTGCAGTTGTCACTTGTTCGCCGCCAGGTGGCGTCGCAGCACTGCATTTGCATGTACGCAAATTGAATTGATTTATGGCTGGATTGCGAAAAGTCTCTCAGTGTTCGGGGCGAAACACGTGCAATACGATTTACTTGGACAAATAGTTTTTATATTTGTTGGTTTTTTTCTTGTGCGTACGTCAAACATTTGGCACACATGAGAAAACAATTTATGGACAGCCAACAATTCAACAACAGCAACAACAAATATCCACCCAGCTGACTTATGCAAATATCACAAAGCGATAAGCCCAAAAAAACTATAATGCCAACTGGCAATTTGATTGAGCCTCAAACCTGATGGTCAACAAGTAATTTTGCAACAAAAAGAAGGAAAAAAATAGGTAAAAAAAAAAAACACCTTCCATTGCTTTGAGCTACTTCCTTACAATTTGTGTTAAGTGCTGGGCTCTTTGGTGCTTTTGAAATTAATTTGCGATTAATGTTAATGCCGTGGCATAATTTTCAATTAAAATGAAATTTGCTTTGAGCAGAACAAATTGCAAAATATAAATTTTAAAATTTAAAAAAAAAAAATTGAGAAATATGTATAATACACATTTGTGTTCATTTATATTTATGAGCTGTCCGACAATAAACTGCCTGGGGCAAAAGGCGGCTTTCGATGCAATTAATGTATGATCAAATTTTATAATTATATACATATGTTTGCTTATAGATGTGTATATATATATATTTGGAGCAGACAATTTGATTTACCGGGCGTGGTGGACAAGAAATTAAATTGATTCCATTATTAGGCATGGAGCAGAAATTTGGGTGTGAAAGAAAATAGTAAAAACGATTAAGAACGTCAAAATAATATATAAATCTGATTTGCCAAATTTTTTTTTTTTGTTTTTAACTGTACAATAAATATTTTTATTCTTAATTTGGAATCTCTACAAAATTTTTTTTAGAAGTTTGAGAACCATTTAGCACATATTTCGAGCAAAAATCACGAAATGTAGCAGTATTCTAAAAATAAAAAACCATGTTCAGATTAAAAATGCCTGTGCAAAATTTGGACAACAAAAAATAAAATTAATGAAATGAATAATCGGTTTGGGATTTGAAAAAATTATGGCTATATTAAATTTTATATTTTTTTGCTGAAACAAATCTGGTATTGTGCAATAATTAATAAAAGAATACGTAGGCTCAGTCAACAATGGAAATGCAGTGCAGCATTTCATTGACAATTATGAGGAAATAAATCATTTATAAAACCCGAAAAGAAGACACAGCACATCCTTTCACAATGAGGCCGCAAGCAACAATAACAACAACAATATCAACAACAACAACAACAACAAATACAACATTAACCAGGGTAACAACAATTGGCAATGGCAATGGCTAGTGACTGTCGCCGCAAACATAATTCAGCACTGGGATGATCCATTGCCGCGACTCAAACTCCGATTGGATAAAGCGGCGAAAAATAAATTAAGCTCATTATACGTATAATTGAATCCTTGATAGGCTGATTATCCACACGGCTAGCCATGGCTCACTGTGTATGTGTGTGGGTGTGTGTGGGTGTGTGTGTGTGTGTGTGTGTGTAGGCTGGTAGTGCTTGTTAAAAGGATGATGTCCAGTTAAGTGCAAATGATGCCAACGGACAGCACAAAAAGTATGTAAATGAATTTCCTGTTGCGCATGTTTCTCTCCTTCTCTCATCCGACCAATCCTTCCTCCAACTACAGACAGCACATAAATCTGTCAGGTGGGCAACAATAAATACCCTCTCTTTAATATGGATTACGCCAATATATATCCATGCGAGTGTGTACTTAAAGTAGTATAATCAATGCATTGACTGGTTTTAAATTGCTGCAACATAAAAAACAAAACAAGAACAAAAATCTATTAAAAATCAGCGAGATTCCTTTAGTTAAAAGTGATCGACTGGAAGATACTCTCTAAGGAGAAATATCATACAAATTATAAATTTAATAGCCTGTAATGTTTTCAGCTCGTATAATCTATGAAATCAACTGAGCTACATTTCAATATTGAGTTGCATGTTGCAGATGGCTGCAAAATATAAATGTTTTCGATTTCCTGTTCGTTTTTTAATTTTTGGTTACGGGGTATCCGTTAAAATATTGTCGATCACAGAAAAGCGCAACGAGCTCCACCTTAAAAAACTGTGCATGTGCCTTGATCAAGCGTTGCGCTGCACTCGTAGATTTTAACGGCAACTTCATGCAGTCACGATTTGATACATATATATATATATAAAGATATATATATACAGACAAGCATACATACACACACATCAATTCAGTTAGACATTGGGTGTATGCAGCCGAGCCGGCTCCTTAATCTATTGACTAAATGCATTGCATAAACTGGTGGCCAAACCTCAGCGACGACGATTTAAAACCAAAAACAATGCATGCAACAAACGAGTTCGCTGTTGTTTTATTTTATTTGATATTTTTCCTGCAACTTTTATTTTCATTTTCATTTTCATTCGCGACGACTCCAAATAGCTCTTAGACGCTTTGTCTTGAGAACCGGCAAGCTCCCCCTCCTCTCTCAGCCCAAACGTGGCTTAAACATATTTTACGGCCATGTCAAAAATTATGATCGCAGGCCATATCCATTCGATATGGGGCCACTGGGTTAGTCCGTTTCATGAACAAGTTTTTTTTTTCTTGTTAAATTTTATTTGCCAAGTAAATGCAAATTGCCAAATAAAATTGCACAAAAAATAACTGTTTTGGACTTTCGATGCATTCGATAAACGCCCTCAACTGCCTACGAACGCCATTTGGCCGAAGGCCAACATAAATTTAAAGGCGGCAAAAGTCGCGCTTTATTTATTTTTTTTTTTGTTAACCAAGTATACTGCAACTAGCATTCTAAGTAGGAATTGGCGTGAATGGAGGTGATGAACTCCACGGATATGAGTGCCAAGGGGACGGATTGGTAACTAGATGGCATTAAGCACATTTATATTTAAGCCGCATTCATTTTGTGGCTAAGCTAAGCTATTTCCTGACCAGCTTTAATTTTAGTAATTTTTCTCATTTAAGTAAAAATAGCTAGTTGTATTTACATTTATAATTCTTACCAATTATTTTTGGTCTGATTGGGTTTTTCTGGGTTTTCCCCAATTCATGCAACAAATGTGGGACCGTTTTCTACTCCCAGAAATCTTGGAAATCTTAAAAATCTTATAAATAGTATTTTAGTATTTTTTAATTTATTTATAATTTTTATTTTATTTTAAATTTAATTCAATTCAAATTTTTAATTTTTGGCGTCGCCTGACTTTAGTTGACTATAAATAAATAAATAAAACAAAAAAAAAATAAAAAATAAAAAAAAAATAAAATAAATCATAATAAAACGTGTTGTAAGATTATGGTCAAGTGTCCTGATATATACCAACGTTGTCGTTGGTAGACTTTAAACATTATTCACCTGAATTTGTGTAACAAGCTGAAACATGTTTGAGCAAATAAATTATGTAAACAAAGTAAGAAATAAGGACAAAGACACAGCCATTAACCATTGCTCCTCATATCCAAATAATAAATATATCAATGGATGCGTATTCCCATGAGACCTTCATGTCTGTTCAAGCCGTTTGTCATAAGCCAAACTACGGCAAACGATTAATAAACAATAGCTAATTGCTGTTCTGGCAGCTGGAAAATAAACTTTACAGCCAGAAGGAGTTTACCAAAGTAACTGATAAAAATGACAGGCGGAATTTATGTTATGTGCAACGCAGCGGATGCGTCTGCAGCCGGATATTGTACTACGGTGTGGATATGCCCTTAATAGCTACATATTTGTATATGGCATGGGATTGGAAGTGTACTAGGCTTGGGAGTGCGTATGTGATTTAAGTAGCCAACTTTTATCAATAGCCAAGTTAGTGCAAAACCAATTACAATTGTGAAACGCGTGGCTGTGTGTTGTTGACTGCTAAATGTAGCAGCAACAACAGCAGCAGCAGCAGCAGCAACAGCAGCAGCAGCAGCAGCAGCAGCAGCAGCTATAGCTGGCTGCCACAATTTGGTACCGGCTCCAGAGCGTATGGCAATTACTTCAATTATGCGACTGCAAAACCAAAAAATCCAATCACATTGGGGCGACGACAAGCCACGAATGTGTGGTGTTGTGTTGTGTTGTGTTTGCAACACATGAGCAGAAGGAGCAGGCTCGGTTCAGGTTACCTAACCCAATGCCAGGCCATGTGGCCAACGAAAAAGGGGTGTGCCCCCAACAGCTTGCCATGATGCACTGCATCCGTTGGACAGCAGCCGAGCCCAGTTCATTTCGCTATCCAAAATGTTTCATTAGGCGCAATATCTATATATATATATATATATATGTATATATAAATATATATAGATATATAAATTTTTTTTTCTAATGGCTACGCACAACATTAGGTGCCGCCAGCTGCGAATGCGTAGCAGATATGTATTCAACCTCGTAGATACATATCTTTTTGTAGGCTTTACAATTTGTCGCCGGCTTATGTGCATTTAATGTTGTTGTTATTATTATTGTTGCTGTTGTTACTCGATTATTGCTGCTGCTGCTGCTGCTGCTGTGGGTTGGTTTTTGTTTGCCTCGCGACTGACTCGCTTCTAATTACAATTTGATTGTTTTTCACAGTAATTATTTCAATTGTAATATATTTTGCTGTCAATTTTACGAAAATTTAATGTTGCAATTTGTCACGTGTGTTTTTGGGTGTGTGTGTGTGTGTGTGGTGTGTGTGTGTGTAGAATGTGGCCAATAATACATTTCTCAATTGCATGCTTCTCTTGCTCAATGTTTGTGGGTGCTGTTCGGTGATTGCATGTTGCATTCGGATTATGCTGATTTGATTTTTCTTTGCCCCAAATGGTACACAGCTTTAATAATTCGAAAAAGTTTACGTAATGTGAATTTCCGCAGTGGCTTAAACATAAAACTCATTGAAAAATATAGGCAACAAATTTTTTTTGGCCATAATATTTCAAAATTGTGTTGAGATTTAAGTCATTACAGTTGACCACTTAATTAATATGCATTTATTCAAAATTGAGATATGCGTTTTGAAAGTGCACCAAAAAATATTTACTACTGATTACAAAAATTTGCTAGTTAATAAAAAATATTTACTAGTGATTAAAAAAATTAGCTCGTTTATAAAAAATATTTACTACTGATTACAAAAATTTGCTCGTTAATAAAAAATATTTACTACTGATTACAAAAACTTGCTAGTTAATAAAAAATATTTACTACTGATTACAAAAATTTGCTAGTTAATAAAAAATATTTACTGATTACAAAAATTTCCTTGTTAATAAAGCATTAAAGTAACTTCTCCAACATGCATATTTCCTTCTCCGATCGCTAAGTGCAGAAAGTCTATATGCCTACTAAAATATTTATTTGTGGCGAATAGTTGCACAACTGATACTTGACTTGAATGACGACAGATAGAGCCACAAAAATTACAATATCAACAACAACAAGAACGAGATTGAGACTAAACAACAGTGGGACAAACAAGGTTAAGGTCAATTACATTTACACAACAAGCGACAACTGCCAACATTGTGAATAAGTTGCGAGAATTGTAGAATGAAATTAAGAACGAGTTTGCAGCTTGCACAGCTTGCAGCTTGCAGTTTAAGCCTGGCCAACGGATGGCAAATCAAAAGACGCTCACAAAACATGCAAAATACCTGAAAGCACTCTGTAAATGGAGGAAGCGAAGCTGCAGCTGCACTTTGCAATTCAAGCTAATTAGTTAAAGAAAAAAAAAAACAAGCAAAAGATAAAAAATAAAAATAAAAACAACAAATTATTATTGAGCAATTGCCACCAAAGTTCTAGTCATCTAGTCAAAGATAATGTATTTTCCCACTGTTAAAGAGCGGCAAGGTCAAACATGGCAAAAACAACGAAACTGGTAGTCACCAGTAAAACATGTCAACATGGCCACAAAATGTTGCACAACATGCAACAACTGAGAACATGTTGCGTAATAGACAACAATAAGCGGGTCAAAACTAGAGGTTATCGTTGAACTGGCAATAGACAGTTCTTCTGTTTCTAGAGCTTATGGTCGAAATGATTGTGGCCAAACCCCAACGATTATAATCTTGACATTAATGCGATTCGGAATGCCTTCAATTGTTATGGCACAGGCCTTGAACTTTAAAATTTCGGCTTACAATTTCCAGTTTTGAGGCTTGGTTTAAAAAAAATGTATTTTCGATTGTTGTTTTATTTCAGATTGCCGTGAAACAGAACGCTCGAAGCGCACCAAACGTCCACGCGCCCCGGAGCCGGTTAACTTCGAGCCAGAGCCGCAACAGGATCTGGAGAATGAGGACAATGGCAGCCAGGAAAAGGATCTGCCCGAAATACCCGACAATTTTTTAAGTCCCTCCGTTCGTGAATATCTGGAACTGGGCAAATCCATACCGGGTAAGTGCACCGGGCCGGGCCGGGCCGTCCGACAGCTCAATCAATATGCGCGGCGACTGGTCATCATTAAATCCATGCCAGAAACAGCCTAAAACAACGACAACACAAATATGCACCGCGGAGGCGGGTTGCGAGCTGTCAAAGCATTTTTTTTTTTTTGGTTGCGGCTGAAAAATGTATTTTTGGCCAAACAGCAACAACACACACAACAGTAAAAACAAAAATTACGATATTTAAATTATTTTTCGAATGGAAAATTTGGCACAGAAGTGCATCTACTCGGAAATTCATTTATTAGCGAGGCGAGCGCCCAGTTGAATCAGGGTTTTTTTTGGGGGGGTGGCGCCACCTCAAATTTTCTTATGCCAACATGCAGCAAACGTATTTTTTATGCGGCAGGCGTGCATTTGACATTGTTTATTTTTTTTTATGGCAGTCGGTCGATGGCATTGAAATGTTTTTATTTTGGGCAGCTGAACTGAGCTGCACTTTCTTTCAAGTAAAAAACGGTATGAAGTGAAATTGATTGGGACGCAAACAAGCAGATGCGTGAATGGTTGTTGTTGTTGTTTATTTGACAGCATTAATTGCAATAACAAATAAACTTGCAGGTCGACCCGGCGTGGACTATCCAATACTCTCAGCCGTACCCTACACCAACTTCTACTGCGATGAGCAATCCTATCCCGGTTTCTTTGCGGACATGGAAACCAGATGCCAGGGTAAGTGTAAACAGATTTACAGATGCGAATGAATTGCACTAGAATTAAATCAATGTTTTCTTTTTGTTTTACTAGGCTGGCATTATTGTGACATTGATGGAAGGCAGGCCTCGTTTCTATGCCCCAATGGCACCCAGTTCTCGCAGGCTGTCTTCGTCTGCGACTGGTGGTTCAATGTGCGCTGCGATCTCTCCCCCCGGCTGTATGCAATTAATGCGCGTCTCTATCAGCGCCCCAAAGTGAATCCGACGCGACCGCATCGCATCATCACCAAACAGCTGGTCGAGGATATATTCACTTGAGCTGGAAGCCGGTTTTAATGGACTAGTTTATCGACGACTATTAGTTAGTTGCTGGTTAGTTTAAGCCTTGCGCCACAGGCATATGTCGTGAGATGTACAAAAACACAGCCTTAAATTAAGCATATACATTCTTGAATCAAGCTAGAAACATATTAAAACTGAACAGAGAGCAAACATGAGTTTTTAGGTTCACTCCGATTATTTCAGAATGAATATTTATTTTAGCTTCTGACTTTCTTTTCTAATTTTTAATATCACATTCTTGGTTTGAAATTTCCATTTTCCCTGCTAGAATGAAAAATTCTTGAATCGAGTTTAGTGAGCTTGCTTTTAGAAAGCATTTTTTCTCTGAGTGAGATTTTTTACCACATAAACTTTACATTTGGTATTGTAATCAATGTAAGTTGAATTACAAACTAAGATTTATTTTACGACAATATATTGAAAGAAATATTTCCTGACATTGTTAAATATATTTCTGGACTTTGGGAATTTGTTGAAAGAATTATTCAATGGCAAAATTGTTTTTCAATGTTAATTATAGGAAATAAGATTCAAAAAATTAAAATTTCAAGTTGTGCTAATTTTAATGTGCATGCATTTCTGTGCTAAAACTAAGTTTTCATATACATATATAGACCTAAGTTGTATTTTTAAATGTAAGCTTTTGTACATATGTACATATAGTTCGATTGATTTAAATAAAACTTGCTCATAAGTAAAAAGCAGACTTTTTATATCTTCGGAACATGCATAAATTAAATATATTATTATTGAATAACAAATGAATAATTTGAAGTTTTGACGTGTTTTAAAAAATCTGTATAGATTAATCTCTTTTTACATAGTCTACTTTTGGGCGCTTTTAAAAAGTGCCTGCGCATCTGAGGTGTTTGCATACTTTAAGCTGCTTCATGCAATAAACTAAAAATAAGCTGAACGAGGTCAAAATCAAATGCGTTGCATGAATTTGGCAACGGAATACGTTCGTACATGTGGCTCAATGGTCTAGGGGTATGATTCTCGCTTTGGGTGCGAGAGGTCCCGGGTTCAAATCCCGGTTGAGCCCGGCGTTATATTTTAGCTGGCATTTGTGGCCACATTTTATGGCCTCCGCTTTGCGTTTTGGTAAGTTAATTAAACAAACAAGCCCAGAGCGCGATTGGCAAGTGGAGATGGAGATAGATATGTGCAAGGCACTACTTGGCTAACAGCTGGCGCTGCTGCTGCTGCCAACTAACAAAATGCAGCTCAAAGAGATGGCTGCTGGTTGATTGGAAACGGTGGACTGCCGCCGTTTGATCCAATGGCTGAGACGATATCTTACGAACCGGGCGACGGCTTAAATATTTTCATTCATGCAGCACATGCAACTTGTTTTTGGAGCGGCGGCAACAACGCGATTGACTCTTGCCGATAAGTCATTGTGATTAATATATGTATGTGAATGCGTGTGTGTTTGTGTATTTATTTTATCGTCGACAATTGGAAAATTGTGAACAATGAATATGCTTTGCCGGCTTGCATTCGCTTTTAGCCACTTAGTTGGCCATTGCTGCTGTTGCTGCTGCATGCAAGCACCAAAAGTGTGAAGAGATACAGAAACCACAGCCAACTTGCCCCAAAAATCCAGCGATGATGTAACCGAGCATCTGCGTGGATAATTTCACTTCTTTTGTGTGTGTGTGTGTGTGTGTTGGGGAAATTGATGACATCGCCGCAATCTATTGCCATTAATAATTGAGCCAAAGAATAGCGACATCATCTGCTGCTGCTGCTGCTTGTTGTGAAAACCCGAATTACCAAATCTAATAATGTTGCAATGCGCTATGACCACAAACCACTTACTTTCACATCGTGGTGCAGCACAAATCAAATCTGCGAGCGATATGCAATTTTCTGTTTTGGATCGTGGCCTTCGCCTCATCATTCGCCAAAGCGCTGCAAAAACTGCGGGCTTCAAAACTAACCAATCTATATATATTTATATATATATATATATAAACAGCTGCATTTGCCGCGACACAAACCAGCCCGTTATCCAGCCAAACAGCAATAGTATTAACAGCATCAGTCAACCAAAAATAACTCACTCTTTAGCTCTAGTATTTGCTGAATTCATGACAGGCCAGGCCAGGCCAGGCCAGTCTAGGCCAGGTTAGTTCACCAGCTGCCGCCGTCAATTTACGAATTCAAAAATGATGCCTTAGCGATGTGTTCGTGCCAGAAAAACAATCCCATAGTTACTGAAACTTTATTTCTTAAAATGCAAACAAAAAATGCAATTAAAATAATAATATTTATAGTATAATTTTTAATAATTTTTTTATTAATCCAATAACTCTGATGTTTTGTTGAATCTGAAAAATTAATGAGAAATGAGCGGACATATAAACTATATTTAATTGGTTCGCAGTTCATTTGTTTTAAATCCCGACAAATTTTTACTATTTTCCTTAATGAGTTGCAAAATGAGTGTTTCTCGTACATTTTTTCTCCAACTCCCTTCACCAATGCACTTGTTGTTTTATTGAAATCTTTTATACATTTAAAAGTTATGACACTGTGATTGGAGTCGCTGTTGATGTTGCAGTTGCAGTTGCTGTTGTGTGTGGTGCATGCGACAAGTGCTCAAACTGTATGACGATTAAATGTCAGTGAACAAGCGGAGCTGCATAAAGTATTTCATGATCTTATTTTGGCTGGCTAACACACACACACACACACACATGACGTGTGTGTAATATTTTTTGGGTTAGTGAACGAAAACATAAAACATGAAATCTATCAACTGCAATTGAACTAAAAAAAAAAAAGAAGGCAAAACGCTTGCCTCCTCGTGTGCACTTGTTGCCGCCGTTGTCGTGGCCAACAAATTAGTGACGGTTTAAGACGGAGTCTGAGGTGTGGTTTTAACCGCTGACGTCCAAAAACGCTACATTGGAACCAAAAATACACATTTTAATGAGGCATCGCAAGCAAACAAACAGCAGGTAGTCTCCGTCCGATTAGTTCGCCATGATCAATGAACTGTTGTGCTTGGGATCTTGAGCTGGTCAAACATCCAAGTGAATGCTGTCTGTTCGGCTCGAAAAGTGAATGTAAACACAACAGTGAAAGGATATTTACCTCAAGGTGCACCACCACCTTAATGATGGGGATGCTCTAATGTGGATTACACAGCTTAAGACTACTCCACATCGATTACTCAACCAGCAGCGATTTTAATTTGCCTATCAATAAAAATTTAATTATACTAGCAGCTGCTGATTGCGTTATTTGTGGATCAATTGACGAGCTGACGAGAATTGCAATTGTGGCACTCTCCTCCACCGCTGTGAAATATGAGTGGCACCGCAAGTCACGCAACTGAGTGTAAAATTACATTTTCATTCATAAATAGATAGAAGACGAAAACTGTAAGCATGTTGAAAAGAAAAGCGTTCACATTTGTTTCTTATTCATTTTCCCTAAGGCATGAGGCAATTTTGCTGCAAGCATTTTGTTCGTGTGTTGCTTTGTTACGTGGGCAGCCGACTCACTCTGGACACGTACTAGTCGTAATATAAGCTGGCTCAAAAACTCGGTTACTTGGTCAGCTGCAGGCAGAAGCACCCTCAACAACAACAGCAACAACAACAACAACAACAAAATACAAACACCACAGGCATCTCTCGTCACGCAGCTGTCCATAATGCAAGCAAAAGTTGCATCATTTTCAACAAAACTATTTTTGTGTAAATTGTGTTTAAAACATTTTGAAGAATGAGCAGAAGACATGCAGATTTCTGCATTGAACTGATTTCTGTAATTAAAAAACCATTAATTTTGCATAACAATTGCATAACAACTGTCTGCAGGAAAAACCCATTTAATATGCAAAGGATTTTTGATAAGATGTCTTAAACAGGAGTTGAGCATTCCAAATCTTTGTTTAGATGTGTTATTTCAATAAGATCAGTTAAATTTTAATCAAACGATTGATAATGATTTTTTTTTTATTTTTATGTAGTAATTATATTTAAACATTAATCAACATATTTAAAGGCTTTAAAACATTGATTAGTAACAGTATGAAAGTAACAGTGAATTTATAATCTATAACATAAACATAGAATTGGTTTTAACTGATAATACATGACATTGAATATAACATTTGAGGCACATTTATTTAACGCCCAACAGTTCACAGTCAACAGTCATCCACATTAGATAAAGATTTAACAGTAAATAAATGTATTAAATTTATATACGATTTTATATTAAATCGTTTTATTAATGATCGATTTTAATATTTCTTATGTACATACATATAATAGCTTAAATAAGGATGTTAATACTTAGTATGAAATCCTTTAGCCTTAAAAACTTCGCTTAACTAATTATTCATGGAAGATACCACCTTCCGGGTAGTTTCTGGGCTGATCTTGCTCCACTCCTCCAGCAGAGCGTTTTTGAGATCCTGTTTGCTGGATATATTGTGTTTCCGGATGTTATTTTCCAGCAGAGCCCACTAATTTTCAATAACATTTAATGATGTGGGGACAGTTCCAGATAAGCCCGGACTGTACTATTTCGTGCTTAAGCTTGGGGTCGTTGTCCTGGTAGATCCGAAAAGTACGTCGGATTCCAGCTTCTCGGCACTTTAAAGTAAATTTTCCTTTAGTATATCAAAGCACACATATTTGTCCATTGTTGTTTCAATAATCACAAAATTTCCGACAGCGGCTGCGGAGATAGATGCCCATACCAGTACACTTTCTCCGCCATGCTTGACTATTGTGTTTCGGATACAGCTCAGTAATGGGTTGTTGCCACACATAAT
The DNA here is from genome assembly GCA_035042185.1 of Drosophila kambysellisi. Lineage (NCBI taxonomy): Eukaryota > Metazoa > Arthropoda > Insecta > Diptera > Drosophilidae > Drosophila > Drosophila kambysellisi. Next base: position 932,328 of record JAWNLS010000137.1, on the reverse strand, counting down.
TCCATCCGTCCGGGCAAAAAATTTTGAATTTGTACTCATATTCAAATATGACTGTGTTCCAGAACTCCAAATCCTTGCACAAGTGGATTTTGATGAACGGCATCCTAGACCCTCTATTTTTTGCTTTTATAAATTACGTTTTCCGTGGTACTAGGGCCTTAAAGTCATAGTTGCTGCTGAGTCAGTTCTTGAACCGATAGCTTAAGATTTCCCCTTATTTTCCTGATGATCCTCCTCTTGTCCTGCTCGGTGAAAATCGGGTTTGGTGCCATTCCGCCCTTGTCCTCTGTCGGACTTTCGTCGACGGAATTCCAAATGATGTAGAATACAGTTGAGGTGTTCAGATTGACAATTTTAGCTGTTTGGCGATATGAATGATTTTCCGTTGATCAATGGTAGTTTGTTTGCCCATAGTCCTTGTTGGCTTGTTGCACCAAAAAACAAAGCTGATTACGGAGGATTGGTCTATTTATATCGAACAAATTCAATTTAAGTAAAAAAAATCCGCGTTTTATGGCATCCAGGTGTCCATAATGTAACTGTTCGAAATAAACTCTTACCATAAATAGATGTATTTTCTTACATAAACCCTACCTAGCAGGTGGAAAAACCATAGTTTATTAGGGTCATATATTCATTTTGGTGGTTAAAAAATGTACCTGCATAATTACTTTATGGCAGGCAATCAAAATTTTTGCTAGGCACTGTTCGAAATGAGCTTTTATCCACTGTAAATGTATTTATTTACCTCCAAATTCATTGAAATCAAGTATATAAAAACAACAACAAATTGTATATTATTCAAGTTGTTTATGGTTTAAAATCAAAATTGGTAACAGAGAGTTTCACTATTCAATACAAATTGATTTGTGATAAATTAATTTAACATTTTTGTGGAACAGTGAAAACCTAATTGTTCATTCCGGCATATAAATAGAGGGGCACTAAATCAAGGAACCGTATTGTTTAAACGCTTCGGTCACTTGGACAACTGATTTGGCTAACTCTGTAATTGTCAATAGATGCGACATACCAATATATTCACAGGTAACCAACCAATCAACACAAATAAAATCCTAAAACTACCGAGTCAGCTAACCATTACAAGCATTGCCAAATTAAATGTAAATAACACGTTTGAATAAACAAACAGATCATCATCGTCGTGTGTGCTGAAGAATTGTAGGGCAGCAGCATGGGGCATGTTGTCAGTCTGTCGGGCTATCGTGCTGAGAGTGGAAGCGGGGCGGAAGAGTTTTTGACAGACCGATAGAGTAAAGTGCATTTGCATAATGACAATGCAATTTTAAATGAACGCAGGACACATGTCAACGAATAAATTAATTAACTCTCAAATTATTTATGCAGCAAACAAGCTGCTAAACCAAATCCAACGCACAGACAATGGACTAGCACGAGGCGGACATGGTTTAGGCCAGGATGTCAGGATGCCAAGTATGCCGCCCGCCCTTAATGGAACCAGGATGGATGCGGGTTAAGCACACACAGGGAACGTGCCCAATGTGGCAACCGTGACACACCTGAGTGGCGTAGGGGACAATTCCCACATGTTCAAATTGATGCAAACAACCTCTGCATTAATTGTGTGGCTCAATCGGTCTTAATACCAAGACCAGAACATAAACATCGTAAGTAGCCTGGCCATTAAATTTGCACACCTGCTTGCAACTTCTGGCTTCAGCTACACCCTCCCCCGCTCACCCCTTATCTGCACCCCTGTTGACTATATTTCAATTATAAAGAACTCAAACGAAAACGCATCCGAACTCAAAGGCGTGCAATTTTCAAATGCCAATTGATTTTGCAGCTCTGACTGAACTCCTCCCCTCCCTCTCCACACTACCCCGATCAACTCACACGACACGCTTGCTTGTTGCCAGCAATTTAAAAAAAAAAAAAATAAAAAGTATATTTCCGACGGCGTTGGCGACTTGTTAGTCCCAGTGTTTTTGTGCGCACAGACAAACAACTGCAGCAATTGCCAACGCCAGAGAATGCTCGACAATCAGATACCCTATGTTGAGTTTTACCAATTCGAACTCCACAACAGACTGACAACAGCAAAGAATATATTTAAATAATCGTATTATTTATTTTATTTTTTATAATTTTATATAATAACTTTGCAGAAAGAAATAAATCGCTGGCTAAACGTTTTAAATTATGTTTTTCTGTCAAAATATTATTAATTAAAATAATAGATTCTTTACAATTATTAACAGTCCTGCAACAGAGAGTATTGAAGATACGCTATCGACACGGTCAAAGCTATAGTTAAACTACAGAATCAGGGTCTGGTTAGTTGGAGGAGCCTAAGGGACACACCGATCCGCCCCGACTGTTAACCGTTCTCAGTTCCATTCAATTGCGTTTGGCATTCGAGGCGCGTGATTTTGCAACTTGTGAGCTGGATTTGCCTTGTACTATTTTTGCGGGCAACGGCAACCACAACACCCGCAACATTTTGCCAACAGCCACCGCAGCTACAATGTTGACAACAACGTCGCCGCTTTCGCATCCACATCCGCGTCCGTTTCCATTTCTATTTTGTCCACTATTCAAAATCATTTAAGCGCTTTGGCTAGCTCGGTTTGTGAGAGCTTTTTGTGTGGTTCCTTTTTATGGTTTGTTTTTCCATTTTTCCATTTTTTTTTTTTTTTCATTTTCTTTTTATGGGTTATTTTGACGCCTTTGGCGCTGTGCATTTGCCTCTTTTTGCGGCCAATTGCAAAATAAAAAAAAAAATAAAAAAGGAAAGAAAAATAAGAGTGCCAGAGAAACGACCATGTTATATTTCTGTTCCTGGGAATTATAATTGAAAATCCCACAAAGGTGTCGTCTGTGTGCTTTGTGACTAAATTGAATTTAGTAATCGGTTCTTTACACTTTTTTTTTATAACGAGATAGAATTTAACAACTAACTCAGCGCTACAAGCGGTTTCTATATAAAGGCAGTTTAACCCCCAAAAAAAGGGCAAACAATCACAATAGAAACATTTTTCAACACCTGCGGCTGAAAAACACTGATGACTTTGTTCATAAATTCCACCTCAAAGGTAGTAAAAATTTAATTGCAGTAAAATCAAAAAAAAAAAACAAAAAAAAAAACAATGCGAAACAATTGAGGAGCCATAAAAACTGTGGCATAAAACTTATCATGATTATCACGCGAACTCAAGTTGCCTCAGTTTTTAATTGTTTCGCACACATTTGTGGGAAAATAACTAGCGATCCCATAGCTACATTTTATTCATGAAATTAAACTGAAATACCGAGACTTACTAATTGAACTTGAAAACTAACAAATCAAAAGTAAATGTAAATGTTGGGAAATTAACGACCAACATTAATCATAATCAGTGTAAAGAAAAGCGAAACGAATAAAAAAATAAACAATATAACATAATTTCAGGTCATTGAATATGTATTACGTCTTTACGTGTGCATATTAACGTGGTCATAACTTAATCTCACAACTTATCAATAAGCCAAACTTGTAGAAAGTGAAACGCTTGTGTGTTATTCGGATATATTAGGAAAATCAATGGAAAATAACAATAGCTATTAATGAATCAATATTAAATGATAATAATCATAATTAGAAGGAGTTTATCAGTTCCTCGTAGAGGTTAAATTTAATTAAAATCCACTTTATAAAGGTTTTTATAATACATTTGTTAAATAGAAGACAAACAACAAAAATTAATAATAATGATACAAACAGTAGATTTAATAATAATCGTAATGATAATAATAATAATAAAATTTGCATTATCTTGTTGTTGTGTTATATATTTTCAAAACGATACTATATAAGTACAGATCAAGGATAACAACTATAAGTTGAGTCCACAGATGCGACACAGATGACAAGTACCAGACACATATTACAAACTATATACAGTGACGACAAGCTTACTTCGACCAGTGTCTAGCAAAAATTTTTAAGTACTATAAAGATTAAACAAGGAAAAAAACGTAAAATTGTTAAATGCCAATTTGTTTAATGCTATATCACATTTGAAAAAGAAACTTTAGTTTTCATTAAAACATTAATTAATTAATTAAAATTAGTCAAAAACTGAAATCATATCCAAAATACATTTGCAAGCTTAGTTCGACCAGTCTTAAAAAAAGTTACATATTTGGCGTAATATAAGGATGTTAATACTTAGTATTATATCCTTTAGCCGTAACAACTTCGCTTAACCTATTTTTCATGGAAGATACCACCTTCCGGGTAGTTTCTGGGCTGATCTTGCTCCACTCCTCCAGCAGAGCGTTTTTGAGATCCTGTTTGCTGGATATATTGTGTTTACGGATGTTATTTTCCAGCAGAGCCCACAAATTTTCAATAACATTTAAGTCAGGAGACTGGGCCGGTGGAATTATGATGTGGGGACAGTTCGATCTAAGCCAGGACTGTACTATTCCGAACTTATGCTTGGGATCGTTGTCTTGGTAGAACCGGAAAGAACGTCGGATTACTAGCTTCTCGGAGTAAATTTTCCTTTATTATATCGAAGTACACATTATTGTCAATTGTTGATTCAATGTTTCGATGTGAATATCCAATTGTGAAGTATTCCAGGACGAGCTCCCGTTGCTCAATGGTAATACGTTTGCCCATAGTCCTAATTGGCTTGATCTCGGATGCAACAAGTCAATATGGATTACGGCCAAGCGGACTATAACAGGATATAACTAATTTGACTGCGAAGGATTGGTCTATTTATACCGAACAAATTCAACTTTAGGTAGAAAAATCCGGGTTTTATGGCACCCAGGTGTCCATAATGTAACTGACCGAAATAACCTTTCATCCTAAATAGCGGTACTTTTTTACATAACTCGACCTAACGGGTGGGGAAATCCCAGTTTATTAGGGTCTTATATTTATTTCGGTGGTCAATACATTTACCTGCCATGGGTCTTTGGAATTTTTGCAAAATAATGAATAATTATTTTATGGCTTGTCGTCACTGTAAGTACCCTAACGATATTGACTTTAGTAGAGTAATCCATAAGCTGACATACAAAATGAAGATACTCAATCTTGGCTACGAAATTTGTGGGATGAGCTGATTATGTTTCTGTGGCCAAATGTTCATGGAAAGCTCAGTGAAAGGCGGCAGTAAATAAAAAAAAAAAACAAAAACAAAAAAAAAATAGAACTAGCCACAAACTTACACCGTTTTCATGGAAAATCAATCACTTTAATGAGAAGCTCAGACCGGTAATTGTCTGTTAATGGCTTCATTACAAGCCACAAGAGACAAGTAACAACAACAACAAAACAGTAGTATTAAAAAAAAACTTAACAAAGACCTGACCTAGGGCAATGCAAAGGCAGAAAGCCAAAACAAACCAAGACACAGAGTGAGGGAGGAGGAAGAGGCGTGAGGGAGACAAGTACTATCATCAGCGTCAGCGTCGGCAGATCATAGCACGCGTTTGCTGACCGAGCGAAGACAGCAAGAGAGACACAGAGAGAGAGAGAGAGAGAGTGTGTGTGTGTGTGTCTCTCATTCAGTGCACGCAAGCAGCAAGCAGTGCGCGCTACTGCACTGCTTGGCTCAAGCTAGTCTGATTCAAATAAACAAACGCGCAGCGGCATCGCTTCAGTTTCGATTGGAACGTTGCGCATGCGCCGTGGTCGAATTTACGCGCGCTTGTAAATAACTGTGCCTAGATTTGCAGTTAAATATTCGTTATGATTTGTGCGAATTGGCATTATAGCAGCTGAGATACACCTCGGTTAGGCAGCCACATTATTACAACGCGAGAAATTCTTAACAATTTATCCATTAATCGTCGGATCTGTGGATGTGAAAGTTACCAGTGACTCGAAAATTCTTATACATTTTGTCTTATTGTGTACGAAACAAACAAAAAAAACAAATAAATAAATATAACAAAAAAAAGTGAAAATATGACGGACGAACCCTAAACCACACAAGCAACTTAATACAAATGACCCTTTCGAATAATCAACGCAGCACGCCATTAAAATTTAGATTTATGCACCAATTTGCTTTTATCATATCAATATTGCTTGGCAGGCTATAAAGAGAGAGCGACAAATTAGTGTAAAAGATCGGTAATTTTGAGGTGTCAGAGGGTCATAAAATACAAATAAAAATATTGCAAAAACAAAAAAAAAAGAACAATGAGCAGATAACACTTTTGTTAATGTGAATGCGTGTTAATAGCGACTTAGTTTATTTATGTGACATAGACGATCATTTAAGTTATTTAGTTTTTTGGGTCATACCTAATTTAAATCGAAATTTCACCTGTAAATAAACTTGTTCTGAACTTTCCAATCAGAAATAGCTTCAGTTTTTCTATGACACTTCGACGGTTGTCAACCTGTAATTCCATACGTTGCACCTAACAACTGTTACTTTTAACGCTCGTACGAGTTAAAAATCACAGCCCACACCTAAAACAATTACAAACAAAAAGACATTCTCTTTTATTCATTTTATGAGAGATAATTTATGCGCTGGGAAACACACACAGAAATAGAACTTTTCACTTGAGGTTGGTTTGTTTGTTTGTATTAAAACAAAAACAAAAGTGCATAAATTAAAAGTTGAAACATTTGTTCAACTTTTACTAATATGATACCCATTTGTTAATAGATGATTTAATACGATTCTATAAGCTTGCTTGCTGCTGACTCAAAACAAAAACACTACAAGTTGATTTATAAACGCAATCGCATTGCGGACGCACGAGGGGAATACACAAAATACAAAATCCGACATCGCAGACAGAAAATATGCGCAGTCAGAGCAGTTGCAGTTGCTGCTGGCTATTGCCATTGGCATTTGGTAAGTACAAATCAGCCAAAATTACCCGTTTATACCGCTACTTGATAAACTCGTTTCATTCCGTGCTGCGGGTGCTTCAAGGGGAGCAAGGTCGCAATAGTCGGTATTGGCTAGAAATTATGCAATCTGTATTCGAGAGGGGGAAACGGGGGTAGAAGGATGAAAACAACAGCAGCTGACATACAACTGAACTGTTCAGTGGCAACACGATGACACTGGCTATCTCTCTTTCACTTTGCTGCCCCCAAGGGATGCCCCTGCAATGCATTACGAAATGTCAACAATATCGAAGCACAAATGACCATTAGCTACACTCAGAAAAACGTAAAAATACTCAGAATTTTAAATATTTGTTTCTTAGAAATAATTTCAAAATTTATGAAACAAATTTGGAATAACAAACTTGATGAATTATGTACTTCAATTATAAAGAATGGATGAAATATATTCCAAAATTGTACTATCAACATTTATTCATACGTAATATTCTCAGGTAGGTTTTTTTCTTAGTGTAGCAGATGGAGAAATCGGACGGCCGCTTGCAATATGAAAATTATGTTTAAGTGGTCGAAAATGACAAAAATCCCAAATACGTGCGAATAGCAGCGATTGATTCATAATTATGCGTCGCTGAACAATTTGCTACTCAGTTTGGCAATGGACTTTGCGGCCAAACTGTGCTAGCCATGTGGATGGAGTGCTCTTCATATTCATATGGACTGCTGATAGCCAGTGATTTACAACGGATAAACCAACACGATGTTAACCTGGCTAACTGTGTGCCGCCGGCGGGGGAATGTGTGTGATCATATTTTTGTCTGGGGGAAACGTGCCACATTTGGTGTGCACGGCATTTGTATGCTGCTTAAAAATTTGGAGCTAATTAATGCAGCTTCGTCATCGTCGAGCTAGATGCGCTTTCGTGGGAGTTTTTGGGATGCCACCTATTGCACATTACATATGCTTTGTTAAGTAGAAGAGTCATAATTTAGTCAGCTACAGTGTATTTAGTGAGGAACTAATTACTCCACCACATCTTTGGGCGAAATCTAATTTTCAAGTAGTTTCAAAACACTTAATGATATGTGGCCAAAAACTGATATTTATCTGTGTAAATTTATATTGCAAGTTATTTGAACTTAAGATCTGTCAGCTATAATTCTAATATACATATAATATAGAGTCTTACAAATTTAATAATATTGAAGATATATTCAAGGAGAGTCAGCTGCTGATAGGTGTCAACATATCAATATTTCAAAGCAATGTAAAAAAAAAATGGAATAATCTTATGTTCATACTGCATTGCATAATAATGAATAATTGCATGTGAATAATATGAATAGTCATAAAATAGATCAAGGATAAATGCAACTTTTACAACCAGATTTACAACAAGATTTACAATCTCTTTTGTTCGCCCACTCGTCGAATGTCAGCGCTAAGAAGGCATCTTAAAGATAGATTACTTCATTACTTGTAATTGAATTTAATGCCGCTTGAAGTATATTCAACGTGACAAGTCATTAAATATTACAACATGCAAACTCTGAAACAACTTTCCCTCAACATTACGTTAATCGCACTTCCCAAAAATAAATATACAAAAAAAGAAAGATTAAAAAACAAATTAAAATAAACTAAACTGAATTTCACGTTCGGTAATTACCCTCGAAATGTGCAAATTGGTGTAAGGTTTTTGTACATTTTGCATTATAATTTGAGTTTGTCAACTTTTGGCGCTGTAAAATTTACAAATCTTGTATCTTTCATTTGTTGGCCAACTCACGTCAACTAGCTAAATTGTAAATAATGGTCCTCAGGTGGCGGCCAACAGCGAACTTCAATTCGTTCCAAGTGGCAACAACGCCCACCTTAAAAAAGTGCATGTTAAATTGAAGATGGAAGAGAGGGGGTGGTAAGGGGCGGAAAATGCTGCATGGAAAATGCTATAATAGTAACGATAGAGTTTTGGGCGCCATATACAAACGAGATTTTTCACTTGCCGCGTGTGGACAGTCCCAACAAGAGGGCGGCAACTGGCGGCTGGTGAAAAGAAAAAGTAAAATGTTTGCCGAAATACAAAAACAAGAAACTAAGAAAACAGTAGACAAAATTGTTTATACGTATGTATGTATGTGCTGCTGTTTGCCGTTAGGCATTGCGGCAGTCAACTGTACCACTGCCGCCGCCGCCGCCGCCGCCAGTTGCAGGCTTGTGTCAATGACTTTGAAATGATTTCAACGCGGACCAAAGTTTCTCATTTCGAATTTCACTGCTGCCTCTGCCACTGCCACTGCTGCTGCTGCTGCGGGTCAGCGAATTTAGCAACGTACGTGAATTTCATTATCAATTGGATAATTGATATAATGTGATCTTTTACTGATGGAAAGCACACTTACACATCGTAGACGTTTACCACGTACGTTACACTTTTACCGGACTCGCGGCGAGCCGTGTGGCATGAATGCCAAATCTAAATATACATATGTATATACCCAGCAGTTCACAGCACAGTTGTTGCCGCTAAAAGCGGATATGACTTGCACTTTTAACCCAATTAGTAGCACATTTTAAAAGTGCAGTCTGATCCAAACCCAAGGCTTATTACACTGCAGTCTGGGCAGCTGTCTTAAAACGAGTTGCGTAACTTATGCAAAGCAGCCACTTTTGCTTTCAAGTTTCCAGTTTTCAAGTTCAATGCTGTTTGGCTTTTCCATTGGGGCCGAGCTAGCTTCCTGCAACAGCACAAATTTTGCATTTATCATGCGAGGAGTATTTAAAACTAATGCAAATTCGCATTGGCCACGTTAAGCCAGGCAAACCAAAGTGGACAAGCAACCAACCAACCAACCAACCGGTTGGCCACTTAATCCTACAGCCAAATTTCACAATTTCACGCCGCTCTCAACTATTGCAACATTACATTTCATTTGAATTGGCCATTTCATTTGCAGTGTCCGGCTTTGATTACTTTGTAGCCTTTGGCAAATTTGCACAATTTTACCAAAAAAAAGAGCTAATAACTTGAATCGCACAATTTGGCCGACCCTCTGGGCTGATCGATCAAGTGCTTTACTTAAGCAGCATGCGGAAGACACATTGCTGCTCTCAACTGCCAAATGCAAATTTGATGTCGATAAACTCGTTTAAGCTTTGCTTGGTTAAACGCCCTCACTATTAACTAAAAACAAAACAGGTGCGAATTTTGGACAGAACAGGTGTCAAGGAAACAAAATTTGATAAGCATTTGATTCTGTTGTTATAAACTGTGACAGTCAATTCTGGTTTGTGTCTAATGATTGAAAGTGAGTTTAAAAGTTTTTGCCTTATTTACATTTTAAGAAAGATTAACTTATTTTTGCATTGCACAAACTACGAATTTTATGACAAAAGCTAACAACAACAAAAAAATACAGTTATATAAAATACAAACTAGCTGAGGAAAAGCCCCTCACATGAGACTTTTCTTCAATCAATTCATGTCAAATAAAAACTCTTTAAATGCTCATCGATAAATTTGTTTACTAACGAAAACAAAAGAAAAGAAAGGAAGAAAAGTTCCAGAGATTATCAATTTATGATCAAACATTTTTCATCGCCAGTTCATATGGTATTAAAATGTTTGTGTAAACAAGAAATCTCTATAAGAAAAACAATCCCAAGTTGTTTATATTTGGTATCACCGAAAATGTAGCTAATTTATTAAATTTTACTTTAATGATCCCAAAGAAAATATTTTAAGGCATCGATAACTATCGATTAGTACGCCTATCGTTCGTTTTGCTTCTAGCATACATTATTTTCATATACTGATGAAATCAGTTTTATTTTGAACTACTTGTTGCGCCACTGACATCAACAAATATGTTGGGGTAGGGGGTAAGTTAAAACCATATAAGATTAACGGGTTTTCGTAGAACTGGATTCTAATGTCAAGCTGAGCAGTGTTAATGTTTGACTAATACACGTTAATAAGCATTTAGTGTAGTTTTATTCTAATTTAGACTGATTCTTGTGACTCTTGGGTTTTGAGCATTGTGGAAAATGTTAATTTTGTTTATTTTAAAATTCTTAGTGGCGCCTGCTCAATCAAATGTGAAAATAATTCAGCCAAGTCAATAACCCAAGGGGTTCAATTAGGCGGCGCCATGGTAAAAAAAAAAATATGAATATTTACGAGCCCACATAGAAATTAGTATGCATACGTCACTTGCATATTAATGCAAAGACCCTATTCGAGACTAGAGTATACTTTGCACAAATATGTATTTCATGCACCGATAATCAACCCAAAATTTATACCAAAGCAACAACAATTGAAAACTGGGCTAACAACAATTGCATGAGCAGATGATGTCTGCGCTCGCTGAGGTGTGTGAATATTTTTCAGGCATTTCACGTGTTTTTTTTTTTTGAGTTTTTTGTTTTGTTTTTTTTTTTTTGGCATCGTTGGCCAAATAAAGTAAAAACAAAAAATGTCATCACATGATACAGTTGTTCATACTTCTTCATTTTGTAGTTGTTATCTTGTGTTAACTGGGATTATTATTAAAAGGTGCAGAAAGTTGGCATGTTAAATGTGTAATGGTAACCCAAACAAAATGCTGCATTTGGTAAGGTGTTTGCCAACATTATTATTATTATTGTTATTGTTGTTGTTAATGTTGCATTGCACTGAACAAACACGTTTTGGCTCGTGCGCAACTCTTGGGCTACAAGGGAGAGATGGCAATGTGACATAATTCGTCTTTGTTATGTGAAAATGACACTTTGGCTGACTACGCTTTGAAGTACTTTAATTAATGGTCTAATTAACTAGCAAGTGATATCATGATGACATAAGATATTAAATCAAAGGGAAAGCTAATCCATGTTCACAGTCAGCTGAATTCGCTTGATTGTCGCTCCAAATCTAGATCAGCTTATGCGAAAGTCTGTTAAACTATGGACGGGTTTGTTGAACGGTCACCAAATGACAGCTGCTACTCACACACACTCACACACACACACACACACACACACTCACAGCACACTCATAACACACTCACTCGCACACTCACTGATTCACTCGTGCCGTTCATTGCACAAAAGGCATACTTGAAATTGTTCACTTATTGCAATAATCACATACATCAGTGATGCGATCCAACGATTGCAGGCTTTGGGTAGATATATTATTAATATTGCCACAGTTTCATTTTGATAACATTATTTAATTAATTCCAAAATTGAAATGTTATTAACCCTTGCATTGCTGCTTGAATTGAATTTATCTTATAACACTATTTTTTTAAAAAAATTGCGCAGCCGAGTCGATATAGCCATGTCCGTCTGTTTGGCATATAAGTTCTCGTGTACCAGGCGCAGATCAAGTTTTGCTTTATTTTTATCGATAACTGCTTTAGTTTATCAGCTATCGATATATTTCAATTTCCGATAGCAATAAATTCCACAATTTAAGAGGCAAAGGCTTCTAATTTATACATAATATGCTTATATTATTGATATTATTGATCAATTGCCAAAATTGCATTAAGATCGGATAAGAAACACCAAAGTTATAGTCGAAAGTATATTCTCATATTGATCTCATTTCTATCAGCAGCCGCAAGCATTTTCTGTATGCATAAATAGGCGAGCGCATGTGTGAGAAAGAAATGGCATGATAATCGTCGCTAGCGTCAATATATTTTTGTGAATTCTGCAGAGCTCCGATAACTACTGTTTCGTTTACTCTGTATGTATGTATGTATTATATGCACGTGTGTTCGGGTCAGTTCGGGTTTGTGAGTAAAAATACTCTGTAAGAAATGCACTTGCAGAACTGAACATTTAAGTGAAAATCATCTTAAAGGGAAATTTGCCAATAAAAGTAGAATATATTTAACAACTGGGTTAAGGGTAAATCGTAGAGCCAACTCGACTACGTCATCTTACTTGTTTTTATTTTACGATCGTTTCGTCATAAAACAATCAAAACAAAACAACTTGGACATAATTAACAGCTAATTTTTTTTGTATAGTTTTAAATAAGTTTTACGACTAAGGATTAATTTCTCGTAAACAAAATATTATTTCCGTAATTAGTTTTATTTCGTTTTTAGATTAATATGACGAAGAAGGAAGTTCATATTTTGGGAATCACTTTGTTTTAAATATTTTATCGTTTCTGTTTTTAGACAATAGTTTTCAATGATGTCTGCGTGTTTTTGTTTGGAATTAATTTAAAGTTAGATTTTGAAAACACTTCATAATTAAGTTCGAGATCGAATTTATCAAACTTATGGACTTGAAAGTCATGTATATTATTATTAAAACCCTATAATTAACATCGCTTGTAATCGAAAAATGTTGATAATTAATCGATTTTATAAACTAATTCTAGTTATTGTTGTCAAGGCTGATTTCAAGTTAAAGCTCTTCATAAATCAATAACTGCCGCTGTTCCACTCATTAAATTATGCTCAAACTTATTTGTTTTTAAAAAAGTTTACGGATACCTAAACGAAGACCCCTGAGGCTAACTCTCTAAACCGAATCTTTAACTGTACCGGGTTATTAGTGAACACACAACTTTTGTTTATCCACAATGTAATCATTTACATAAATTAATCACACTTAAGTTCAACTCGAACAAAAACAAATCAAATGCAAAATGCTTGCTAAACGTTGCATCTGAAGGTCACCTTGATTATGCTAATTACGCGGATATGTCCAAAGTTGCGGTTAACCAAAAATACGAATAGAAAGAAATAATTTATCGAAGATTGCGTAACTTTTACTTATTTGGAAAGTCATCAAATGGAATTGATTCACTTAACGTTCTTAATCATTAGTCATAAATCGGACTCGGTACTAAAATTTGCAACCAGTGTTACCAACTTGCCAACAAGATGCTCGACACCTTTGCAACGGGTCTAAAGAGACACCGAAAACAGTTAAGCAATTAATTAACTCATAAAGACGGCGACATTTTTTTCTCGTGTCTATTTTGCTGTTTTTTGGCTTGAGGCCAAAAAACAATCTAAAGCCATTGATCTCGAGCAGCCAATTAAGCATACAACATGAGCTTCTACTAGACCATAAATTAGGGGCAGCATTTGGGCAACGTAGGCGACCAACCGACACATGCCAACAACCCAAAAAAAAAAATGCCAAAATCGTGAATTAACGCAATCCAAACTAATGTTTAAAGCACCTTTTTAATGCACCTCTAATTAAATTACTGCACATGTTTTTTTCGGCGTATGCCAAAGAAAATTACTTAAAAACACCGTTTTTATTTTCCAAATTGCTGTGGATTTTTTTCTTTTCAGTGAAAATGTGTGTTTTTATCATTGTCAATTGGGCATTTATGATAAGTGCACAGGGTCAAAATTTGTTGTACGGGTCACCTTTGTGCTCAGAAGACCTTGTGCGACACGCAATTAAAAAAGAGCGGAGCTTTAAGTGGTTCGCCCAACTTGTAATTTGCAACACGCACTTATCCGTTAGGCAAGCAGCGTTCATAATTCATAACTAAATGCATCTGTTGGCCACAGCAAAAGACTTTTAGTTTAAGTTAATTGTTAATTGCTTCCCGTCGCAGCCTTCACTAATTTCATTTAAATAGTAAAAGTCAATGTCGGTATATTTAAGCTAAGCGCAGCATCCGTAACAACAGACGGGGTTGAGGAACTCATTTTCTGATTCGTCCCAATAAATTTGCTTACTCTTTTTGTATTATGCAAAAATTAGTCACAATATTAGTGAAACTGTAATATAAAAATAGTTGCTAAAGTTATAAAACTAAACAAAAAGAGATGCGCATGACGCAAGTTAATTTAAGACCTTTAATTGAAGAGGGAAAAAGTGAAAAGGGAAATAGCCTTCGAAAAAATAGTGCATAATAAAATACCAAAAACTGATTATTTAAACTTCCGCTCCAATAAAGAAAATTACCAGAAACAAAAATAAATTGTGTTAAAAAGGGAATATACCATTCGATACGCCCTAAAAAAGGTTTTATAATCTTTACGATTACAGCAAATATTGAACTTTTGCTTTGGCTTCAGTTTTTGGGCACGTTTTGATCAACAAATTTCGTGCCACAGATTAAGACATTTGCCATGTCTTGAGGGGGCTCTGTCATTAGGTATGCCTGTGTCAAACTCTCAAAACGTGATCGGCTAATTAACCACATTTTGTGTTAAGTATAGTCGGTATATTAGACCAACAATGACTAATAATTCTACACAGCTATCGACTCATTCTGCATTTTTTTCTACAGTAAACAAAGACTTGGATTAATTGCTATTTGGTGGTCGAATTGACAACCAGCGACAGTCGACTGACCTCGACTTCAGTCCATGTAGTAGACAATGCTAATAGGAACAGAACTAGCTTCCACACTAAAAAAAAATATTATAAAAACTGACCCCAGCTATATCCGACAATGCACAAATCATAAAGTCGACAGTTTTTTTTTTAGACTATTAATTTCGATTTCCAAAAGTGGCATTAAACTATATTTTATACGACATGCAAGCAATGCAATTGAAGCAGCTCTGTTGCTAGGCCAAGTTCTTGAACAATATAAATAATGTTTCTGATATCCCTCTTTCGTAAGTTTGGGTTAATTTATCATTAATTTATCATTGCAAAGTTTCAATAAATAGAGATAGCTAATTAACTTTTGCCTATTGCACAACTTTATAACGAACTTTTATTCTTATTTTATGTGTACAGGGTATAAAAACTCTGGCAGATCATTTGAACTAGATTTAGCAGCAGCAGCAGCAGCAGCGACAGCTGGCAGCTGGTCAACCTTGATGGAACCATTTGCACAAATCTATATCTAGACGATCGATCTGTTGGCTCAATCGATTTCTGTGGCGCTGCAAATCGATCGGAGCCGCCATAAAAACAAAGTTTTGCAGTCAATCGCCGGTCGTCTAATTTATGCAATGTTTTCCATTTTGGCTTTTGGGCTGGGGCTGGGGCTGTTTCTCTCTGCAAGTGAATTACATTTGTTAAATTTGTTTGCTGTTTGCCTGCGCTTCGCCAGTGATAATAATCACATTTCGATTTACCGTAGTTGCTTTTACTTTGCCCCAAATAAATTATATTTAATTTGCGTAATCATTTTTCAATGGCATTCATTGGATTGTTTGGAAAATTTGATTATGTAACATGTCCAGTGAATGGACAGAATAGTACGTGTATACGTGTATATGGCAGCAAATCGATATTACAGTAGTAATTGTCCAAACAGATTTAGCCAGCCTGGATTAGTGGTTTGTCCGACAATAAATTAAGCTCACTAACAGCAACTGTCATTTGGTGGAGGAAGGGGGTCCACGTCCACCACCACCATACAAATCGTGCACAGCCCTGAACATTACCCATACGTACCGTGGACGCAAACAGCACGGGTCAATCCATTAGGTCAGACCCCAATTCCAAAATAAAAAGGTACGAATGTGAGACAAATTGTTTGCAGCAACCGGGCGTGAGTCACAAACGGCTACTGCAAACGGTAGTTGAGGAAATAGTTTTGTTTATTTGCGGGAAGTATTTATGTAAATATTTAGAGATAAATCTCACAGATCAGTCAACTGGCCATGAAATGCAAAACTCATAATGAGATGCAGCTGCCCAAAATGAAGACAGCATACAAATGCAAATCTCTTTGTTTGCCTCTGCCAGGGGCAGAAAGTGTAACAAGGGCCAAGAGTCATTGGACGAAGATGTATTTCATTTGCATGCAATTAACGCTCGCCGATAAGACAACAATCAAAAGGGGAAGTAAACAGCTTAAGCGGACCAGGAAATGGGAGCATCTTAGCCGACTTAGGCAACTGGTTGCTTACAAGCTGAACAAAATATGCAAAAAATGAGAAATTATATAAAAAATTAAAATAATTCTGAAAAATAGAAAAACGGTGGCACATTCCATCGAAAATCAATGAAACTGGTTTTCAGATCTTACGGATAATGAGGCAAGCAGCATTTGTGTAAGCAACTCGTCTACAAATTGAGCTCATTCACTTTTCAGTGCGATTGCACACAAATTGTACAGTTCTAAAGTTGACAACGTGCCTCACGCCCTCTCCACGCCCCTTTCCAGTCACCCGCGCCATCCCCCGTCTCCGTGTCATTTCTGACATTGATGAACGCAATTTGATAAGCTGCGTTTCTCAAATGGGCGGTTGCCAGTTTAAAATGCTGTGGTGCCACTGGCGGTGGCGGTGGCGGGCCTGAAGAGTCAGCAAACGGGACATTGCGACATTTAACGAAACTTAATGTTACAATTCAAAGCAAAATAAAAAAAAATAAATAAATAAATAAACCCATTCACTTTTCTTGCATGGCCGAGAGGAAAACGTGGAAATCAACAACAATTCAACATTTTGGTTTCATTTTTTCCCATTACTCAAATTGAAATTACAACAATAGCATTCACAATGTGCACATTCGCTTTCCAAGTGCAAACTAAACCCAGTCTCGTATATCTAAACTGAACGATTATCTTAGTATCTGCAAACACCTGTAATTATTATTTATAGATTTGTTATTTTATTTAATACAAAAGGTCAAGGACAGACTCAGTTAAAGCTAAGCCATTCATTAATATTCATTTGTTGAAATATTTTCAAGAACTTTATGTGGGGAATACCCTCAAAATTTCCCCTATTGGGGGTTTTATCAAAATACGACAAATAAAATAAATACTCGCATTTAATAAAGATACATATTTTGTTGGTTGCTTTTGATTGTAACTGATGGAATCAAATTAATTAAAAATGCTATGCAACAAACATTTTTTAGAGAGTACATTTTTGGGATTACTCAATTTTCTCTGTATTATCCAACTGCGGAAACTATTATGTAATACATGAAACGCACATGATTTATGAATATTTATTTCTTAATCGTCCCTTAATTACTCAAGTTATGTACTTTTCTTTCATCTTCATTGACAGGCACAAATGACATCGGCAATATTATAATAATTCCTTTCATTTGTGTTATTTATGTAAAGATAGTCAAGCTCAAAATTATAAGATACATTTAAGCTTTAGTAAGCTTTGATCATAAATCTTTTATGATGATAAATAATTATACAGCTGGCAAGCCTCGTATGCAAATGCATCAAATGATTTATTATTTAGTTGGTGAACTGCGCTTATCTCACAAAGTAGCTTTCAACTATGCAACGTCAGTTGCATTCGAAATTGTTCGCACTTTAAAAGCTGGCTAATATACAGTTGTATTTATTATTATTTTTTTTTTTTGTACGAAATCTTATTGCTTTTTGCGGACACTATAATTTGCGTGAACCCAGATCGAGACTCGTGGCAAAAGATTGGCAGTATGCTAGGCGCATGTGCAACCAGACGGGGCCAAAACAGCCAGCAATTTGGGGGAACTGGAGGCGGTAGATTGTAATTGAAGAAACTGTTGCAGTTGCAGTTGGAGCACGCTTGAACCAGCACATAATTTAAGCCATAAATGGCCACAATTAGGAAAAAAAAAAAAAACAAATCTGCTGCGTCTGGCTATTATAATTTTGAGGAGGCACCACAAATTGTCAGCTAAGTCCAGTTTGGGTATGGGAAGCTTATTTGGTGCACTAACCTCGGGGGCACTTGGCGATTAAATCGCCAAAAAAAAACACACAAAATTGCGACGGTGACAAAATTAAAATTCATTTGCGCTCAAGTAAATATTGACGCAACAAATTTGTATTTAATTGCATTTTGTGAAAAGTGTGCAAGGCATGCGAAAAACACCACAAAACATTGGTCAAAATCAAATCAAATTTGCAAAAACAGGGCGGGCGGGGGAAACGCTGTCCAGTCCAAATGCCAATGCCAGACCAACTCCACCAACACTATACACTATACACTTCAATATATGCCATGCCTCAACCTCGAACCCGACTTTTACTGGCAAATCGACGAAAACAATTTGTGCGACGTATCAAAATCTAATCAAATTATGCGCCAGAAATGTCGAAAAAGCGTGAAATGTTCCGCCTGCGGGCCAGGTGCACCCGTATTAACCCTGACCAGAGACCAGGGCTAGCAGTTGACTAGCAGCAATGAGCATTGATATATTGGATTAGGAGGACAACAACACCGGACATTTCCAAAAATAGCATTAAAATTTTCAGCAAATAAGAAGCGCTTCACAATTCATTGGCAAATGTTATGCAAAATGTGTGCAAAAGTGCTTGGCAAATAACGCGCTTATCTGTAGTATCTATCTATCTACACACACATATTTGTATCTGTGTCTAAGTATGTAGATAGTATGGGTAGAGCAGTGGAGCTGGCATATTTGGAACGCACCAGTAAGCTACGAAAACTGCAGCACTAATGTTGACGTTGGGGTTTTTGGCGGTGCGGCGAAAATGTTTTTATGCGGTTCGCTTAATGTGTTTTAGCCATAAACCAACTGACAACGGCTTAAAATGCAATACCAACAATGAACACTGAACCATGGCACAGTGAAACAACATTGAATCAAACTCCAAACTTCCTTTCAAAATGGGGTGGGTTGTGGGTGGTGGGGTTGGGTGTGTGAATGTCGAAAGCGGAGGCTGCTGTCGCGCTCAATTTTTTTGGTAGGGTCGGGGGTGGGGGGTTGCTTATTTGTTTTGTGCGCCTAATTGCATTTTCCGCACACTCTATTTGCCCCAGTGCGTGTATGTGTGTGTGTGTGTGTGTGTGTGTGTGCGTGTGTACATGTAATTGAAATCGTTATGTGCTGGAGACATGTGAGAAGTACATTTGACCAACTACACATATCCAAATTATGCATGTTTTCGCAGCACCTTCCAATTATCGAATAATAGCTATTTGTATAAAAAGCGTTAGTTTGTAAAAAAGTGGTTGGTTTGTAAACCATTATTATTAGCTGTAATTTGTACAAACATGATTGTAAAGACTTGGTTTTTAAATATTTAAATGCACATTTAGTTCATAGAGAATTAAACCAAAATAAAAACGATATTTAAGAAAAATAAAACTTCAAAATAAATAAAAAAGTTTATTAAAAATATATTTTATTTATTTATTGTCAACTAGAATCAGTTGACACAAAAAATACAAAAATTAAAAATTGAATTAAATTAAATATAAAATAAAATTAAAATTATAAATAAATTTTAAAAAATAAAGAAATATTTATAAGATTTCTGCAATATATAAAAAGTTGTCTGCAATTCATTACAATTGATTTCAATTTAAAAACAGTTAATGAAAATGTTTATTTTTTTTTTTGTTAATAATGCACCATTTGTGGTTTAATGCGTTGCAATTAGACTTTAATTGTATTATAACTGGACACTTACCAACTCAATTGAAGTCGGACCAAACTATCCGTCGTCCCAGTGGTGAAAACAGAAACAGTGCAATTGATGAAAAATGCAATAAAAGACAAAAAGATTTGTCAGGCCAAAAAGATGAGAGATACACAAAAGTGAACGGAAGTTGCCGAGCAACTTTCCAGAGAGGGGCTCCTCCTTCGTATAATAAGCCGTTGCAATAACATCAAAAATGTGTCCATAGATGATGCACCCATAAAACCGACACGTTGCCTGGAAATTAATTTGAAAGCAGCCAAGCTGTGTCTATGGATGAAGGGGAGGAGGGGGTAAAGCTGAGCAAAGGCAATGCACAACAATTGAGTGCCACAGGCGAATGGAGATGGACACACACACACACACACACACAGGCACATATTAATTAATTCAAAATTGCATTACGCATACGCACAGGTGTGTACCGCTGTGCTTAAACTAAACCGATGCGAGCTGCAGCTGCAGCTGCAACTTGGACAAAAGAGTCGTAAAATAGAAACACAGTCAAGAGACCATAAAGAAAAACAGCAAAACAACAACTGCAACTAACGAAGCTAACAACAACAACAAAAACAACAACAACAACAACATCAAATAAGACCATTTTGATGGAAAATTAAGTTTGAATATGGCCAAAATTCAGGTAGCTGCTGCTGCCTGCCTCATGTTCGTTCAGTGGGTGTACACTCTACACCACATGTCACACTATCTGTCTGGGGCACGGACTAGTTGAGGCCAGGCCAGGCCGGGCCGGCCCAAGCCAAGCCAAGCCAAGCCAAGCTAAGCCATACCAAGTCAGGCCCGGCCCGGCCCGGCCAGCTAGAGACTGTGTGGTCGGGAGCAGCCACTTAAGCTGCCCGCACTCCAATGCAAATCATCTACCCCAGAGCACCGATTTGGCTCGTAGTTTCAGACACTTATTGTACGACTGTCGTCTAGAGATTGTCGTCGTTGCCGTTGCCGTTGTTGCTATCGTTGTCTTTGCCTTTGTGGTTGTTACCGTTGCCCGTCCGTCGTCATGGCTGCCAATTGCACGTTTGCATGTTTGCAACACATGCCGCCCAGGACTCGGGTGCCAAAGAGCACAATAAGCCATACTAGAGATGGACTTGGCAAACAACAAGCCTCAACTGATAATTGCGTCATTCCATTGAAATACTTTGTGCTCGATACAAGATACAAAATGTAATATTTAATTAGCCAGTTTAAATTTGGTACTACTTTTCACATTTTTATACTATGATAAATTGGCCAACAAGTTTTGTACATCTCTAGAGTTTCTATTTGGCTCGCCTCGTCTCGGCTCACTAAGCAGCGCTGGACTTTGAATTTATTTGCAACACACAAATGCACGATAAACAAAATGAGGAAAAATGTTCAAATTTGCCTAATGCTTTCATATTTTATAATAGGTTTTCTTGAACAGTTATGACAGTAGTCTGTCTGTCTGTCCGTCTGTGGTTAGGCTTCGTTGGCTCTCTACAGAAGTCTTTTAATTGTTCGACTTCGATGGTTGCTGCCACAAAAAAGGGGCACAATGCCAGTGGCAAAGTAATACTCTTGACAATTTTTAATTTATACCTCATTTAATGTGGGGTTTTGTGGTAGGGTTTACTAACAATTTACCCAACTACTATTTATATAAATATATATGAAGATCCACTTTCCCCCTATTCTGGGGAGACTGACGGACGGCGATCGATGACCGATTGCAGCCAGTCGCAGTTGAGCACCTCGCTCAGATCCCAGCGAACTTTGGTATCCGGCTCCAGTAGGACAGACACTGTGCTCTTGGCATGGGGTGAGATTATATCGTGTAGCTTGCGGCGAAATGAATACTTCTTGCTGCGCTGATCCTCCAGCAGTTTTGTCAGATTGTTATCATCGAATGGCATCTTTCCGTTGAGCATAATAAACAATATAATGCCCAAAGACCAGGCGTCGGCCCTCTTGGGTTCATAAGGTATGCCGCAAACAACTTCCGGTGCTGCATAGGCAGCGGATCCGCAATATGTTTCCGACTTCAAATCTGAACCGCCTGCATCACAACAATATCGAGCAAAACCAAAATCGGCCAATTTAACATTAAGACGCTTGGAAAGTAGAACATTCTCGCACTTGAGATCCCGATGGGCGATACCATGGTTATGCAGATATTTGAGGGCTTTCGCCATCTGAAAGAACCACACTTTCGACTGGGTCTCATCGATGGGGCCATTCTTCTTAATGTGCGTCAACAAATCACCCTTCTCGGCATAGCGCATGAATATGAAGATCTTTGGGCCGCGCTGCAGAATACTGTGAATCTGTATGATATGTGGATGATCCAGTTTCGTCAAGATTTCCAATTCACGTGGAAAGAACTTGTGCACGAAATCGGTGGGCGCCTTTGCCTTATCGATAATCTTACAAGCCAGATTTACGCCCTGTCCACTCTCGTCCTCATAGCCAGCAGTGATCACAGTCGCATACGAACCCTCACCGATCTTGTGTCCAACGTTGTATCCACGCTGAGCCAGTGCATCAATGTCCGAGCTGCGTGTGGTCACCTGGCGACTGGTCATTTTTATAGTCGAATCTGAGCCGGAAATACTATGTCAACTATTTTTGTAGCAGCTGCATTCAAAATCAGATAATTAGATAATCAGACAGCGATGACTTCCCTTCAAATCTCATTAAATACCTTTGTCTTTGTTTTACTCGCTACACTTGAATTTGATGGTACGGTACGGTACAAAGTTGCAAAAAAACATATGTCTATTCCAAAAAATTTTGACGAAATTATAAACGTTGTGTAAAAGTAGATAATAAATATTGAGCACTCCAAACAGTAATTATATTAAATTTTGTTTTAACTTCCCATGTCTACTGGGGTCGACATACATTTTTCAAATATATATGAAATGTTTATGAAAACAAGCGAAAACTGTTTGATTAACTTTAATCCAACTATGATTATAGAATTTTTTTTTAGAACTACATTTGTTAGTTGCTGGCTGATGTGGGACTTGTCTAAGTGTTTTCCATTTAAATTGACCAGTTTTTTCCGAACCCTCGTCTTGAAGATATTTAGGTGTTGAAGTCAATTCTTAGTGAATTGGATAGTTAGTTAGTCAGGAAACACGTTTTCATATAGAAGATACGTCCTTGAGGATGAGGACTCTTCGCCTTTAGAGTTTTCACAATCAAATTATAGTTTATATTTTCTCTGGCTTTGCTCCGCGAGGATACTCTGTACTCTCCCGGAGATCGGTCGTAGTAGACAGAGTTTACTTGATCAAGCATTGCTTATAAACATTTCATTGAAGTTTAATATTTGTCGTTGTTCAGTTACACTTTTAATTGGTCAAAATTTTCGAATTTAAAATAGGAGTTTTTTGTTATATTTTTACACTATTTACGTTTCATGACTGTGCCACATATCACAAATACTACACATTTAACTGCCACAAATTCGTTTTATACTTAGAGGAATGGAAAACGGTAAAAGCAGCATGAAAAATAATACGGTTAGTTTCCCGCTGCCGGGTAACTATCACTCAGATATTCAAGCCCTGACCCAACGGGGCTACAGACTTGGCAGCAAGATTGGCGAGGGCAACCAGGCGATGGTTGTCCATGCGAATTTCGAGGACGGAACTGGCCGCCATTTTGAATTAGCCTGTAAAGTGATCGACATGGAAAAGGAGCCCAGTGAATTTGTGGCAAAGTTCTCGTCACGCGAGCTGAATGTGTTGACAAAGCTCAATCATCCCTATATTATACAGACTCACAGCATATTGCAGCGCGGTCCGAAGTACTTTATATTTATGCGCTACGCCGAGCGCGGAGATCTTTTGGAGCATATCAAGGATGTGGGTTTCGTTGAGGAGAAGCAGGCCAACATTTGGTTCTGTCAGATGGCGACAGCTTTGCGATATTTGCACAGTTTGCAAATTGCCCATCGAGATCTCAAGTGCGAAAACATTTTGTTGTCCTCACACTTCAATGTGAAGCTAACTGATTTTGGATTTGCCTGCTCCTGTGTCAACGACAAGGGAGATCAGTATAAATCGAATACCTACTGCGGCTCCGCCGCCTATGCACCACCCGAAATTGTTTGCGGAATACCCTACGATCCGAAGGTAGCGGATGCCTGGTCGCTGGGCGTCATATTGTTTGTAATGCTAAATGGCAGGATGCCGTTCGATGATAACAATCCGAAGAAGTTGTTTGATGACCAACAGACCAGAAAGTACACATTCCGACAAAAGCTATGTGACGTGATTTCGCCACGTGCCAAGGCCACAGTTTATTTCCTGCTCGATCCGGAGGTAGCGACGAGATGGACTCCACGCCAGATACTTCAGTGTTCTTGGTTGTGCTTCGAGAAGCAACAGAAACAGGAGCAACTGTTGCTGCAGCAGCAGCAGCAACAACATCAACAAAAGCAATAATATTTTACACTTGCTTCAGTTTCGACTAATATATATATATATATATATATTTAGATAATTTGTAGTTAAAGTTTAAAAATCTCAGTTTTAATCTTAAGTAAAATGAAATCAAATAAAATAAATGTCTTGTCTTTATTTCATTTGACAAATTGTACTGAAGAAGTGCAAATGCACAGTAGAAGATATAGTTGACCTACAAAAAATATATTCGACTAATAATTTTCGATTATATTTATGATATCTTGTTATCTTATTAAGTGGGAAGACCAAATTTGGAATATATGCCTATAAAAAGCTGGCTATACTATAGCTTTTTATCTGGCTTTACTATAGCTTTTTATCGGTAAATTTTGAATTAATTATTAATTTTAATTAATTATTTTATTTTATGGCCGGTAACTCTCAATTATTCTTTTTTTTATCTGCTTGCCTAAATTCAACTATTATTTGGAATTTTATTTGATGTGACATAAAATAATCAACTTTTACCTTGCACGATTCTGGTTACTGTTCGAATAAAACTTTTATTGATATTGCAGTTGTGTGCCTGATGCAGCTGCCCCTTGCCGCAGCGGGTGGCAGCAACCACAGTGGCGCCATTGCAACTGACACCGAGTTGAGCGCATCGGAACGTAATCGCCGTCTAATACCCTATATGGCCTTCTATTTGCCGGCACCGGAGCTGCCGATCAATCAGCAATATTCTGTCAAGCATTCATCCTCTGCTGGCGGTGCACAGCTTCTAGCGCCGTCGGCAGCAGGACATCCCAGCCGCATAGCCGTGCCCCTTGCTTACATGCCACATCCACACCCAAAGCAGAGCCACCAGCACCAGCAACAGCACCCCCATCCGCAGCAGCTGCAGCATTATCAGAGTGGCGCAGCTGAAGTGTATCATGCGCTGGCTATTGGTGGGGGGCAGCATCCGCCTCCACATGGCCCACCATTGCCACCTGGTAGTGGCAAGGAGACGGCATCGTCTCCAGATGCGGGCGCCACATTTATTGCCTACAAGCCATTGAACCCAACGCACAAGGCAAGTAGTATAAATAAACATAGACAAATAATCGTGAAATTCATAATATACTATATACCCCTAAGCAGCACAAGACTGTGCAGCATTTTCCGCCACTCTCCCAGCTGCAGCACCAGCAGCAGCACCAGCAGCAGCAGCAGCACCAGCAGCAGCAGGAGCAGTTTGATTTGTTGCCACCGCCGTCGCCAACGCAGCTGCTGCAGTTTCATCGGCAGCGTGGCAAACAATCAAAAGTCAATTTAACACCGTTTACAGCGCAGAATACGCTGCCAGGACACTTTATACCCATTATTTATACGCCACTAAGCAAGTTGAACAGCAACAACAACAACAATAACAACAACAATAACAATAACAACAATGAGCTGCACAATGGCAACACAATCAATTACAACAAAAACCAGTCGCCATCAGAAATTGTTTACCATAAAAATTCCCATCCAACACAAGTAATTACGGATTACGCATCGCCGGATGCATCGTCGCCAGCGGAGGAGGCGCAACAGCAGCAGGAGAAGCCGCTGCATTCAACGCCAAGGTAACAATCCAAAAAAAATAGCCACTTTATCTGTGTGATACATGCTGAAATTGGCATTAGCGTATCTGTCAGATACATGACATTAGGTTGCAGAATGGATGTGCAAGATTCTTACAAGCACCCACAATTGTCGTGGCTGTGTTGCATCATCATTGTTGCATGGCACGTAGCAAAGAAATTATAAATGTTTTATAGCCATTTCCATATACACTTTTTTGTCGAACACTCATTTGCATTAATGGGATAGCAATTTTAAAATCAATTTTAAGCGAAAGATTTGTTTTTTTCAAAATGCCTTTGCTTATGAAAATCGGTGAAGTTTCCACAAAGAAGATTCGAGTGAAAACTGTGTTTTCCCCAATTTAATATTTAATGCAATCGATGCAATTTGCGAAATACATTTCGTACAAAAGAACTTAAAGCTGTTCTGTGCAACAAGAAGCACGGCAGGGGGCGTTGCACACGTTGCATGCAATGCCCCTGGGCCTAGAATTCAATTGTACGTAATGCATGGCTTAAGCTCTGTTTCTGCTGCTGCATTCGTGACGTAAGAAGCTGTTTGATGTACCCCACAAGGCGCTGCCCAAAGGCGCTCTCCAAGTGGGCGGGTGGTGTCCACAATGTTGTTGAGCTGCTCGATTTCCCCCATTGTCGTCGTCGTCTCGTTCATCTCTCATCATGTTCAAATTGCAAAATCATGTCATAAACAACCGCGGGCATTGGTCAACAACACACAACAACAATGTGGCAGCGACAGGTCTCTCGTAGGCATTTTTACAACCCGCGTACCCTTGGCAACACACACACCCACCCACACACATAAACAGTATACTCTACTCATAAGCTTTTTGCATGCCCCGCAGTGTTGGCTATAATGAATACAATGAGCCAGCTGTGGTCACAGCTACCACATCTCCCTCTGCAACATCACAAACATCATCATCGGCATCATCAGGAACATCATCGACAAAAACCGCACTGATAGTACACCAAAAGTCGCCGGGATATGGACATGTGAGCAAATACGAGAGTTACTTTAATATGTCGCCGGATCAGCAATTGACGCCGCAGGAGAAATACGTGCTCTATTTGCAGCAGCGAATGAAGCAACAGCGACAGCAGCACCAACAGCAGCAGCAGCAGCATCACCAGCAGCAGCAGCAATCGAAACATCATCAACAGGAGCTCTTTCATCATGCCACAGATGATTTACATCAACATCAGTCAGCGCAAAGCAATACGAAAGCTGGCAAACTCACACACAGTCACACGATGCATACGCATTTACAACCAACTGCACCACAACCACCACCACCCCCAGCACCACCATCGCCACACCACCACACTCAGTTACATAATTACAATGGGCTCTTTGGTCGCCCGGAGCAAGCTCAGACGGGGCAGCAACAGGTGTTGCATATTCCCTTGCGCGCCCTGATAGGCCAGCTGCATGAGCAGCCAAAGGATACGCTGCTCGGGTAAGTTGCCACAAGTTCCACTCACATCCATACTTAAGCATTTGCTCGTGCTCATCTGGCTAAGGAATAAGTAAAAATATTCACAGAATGGACATCATTTTATCATATTATGAATTCATTTCCTACCCAGTTTTGAGGTTTGAATTGAATTTATGAAAATTAAAGTTATTATTTTTAAACAGCAGTTAAAAAATTAAAATAATCAAATAAACTCCATTTATTATTATTGACAACCAACTTAAAACACTTGAGTGAAATTTGAGTTATTTGTTTTCAAATAACCTTGGCATTAAATTTAATTCCAAACAAGATTTTAATTCAATATCATAAGGAATTCAGTTAAATACCAATTATTCTAAATTTATCCAAATTCAAAAACACAAAAGAAAACGATATGATTGAAAATGAAGTGGTTGGTTTTCAAATAATTTCTATATGGAATTAATACACATTCAATCTTCTTGCAAAGGTCACCTGCCCCAACGCACTTTATCGATTACCTGGTTGACGGACCGCGCCAGTCGCTGGACGAGGAGCAACAGCAGCAGCAGCATCAAAACTCGCATCCATATCCACATCAGCATGCGCACCAGGTGCCATCGCAGGCGGCACCATCGCGTCCGCCACAGCATGCGTATATAGTGGTGACCACAACAGCACCCTACACAGATCATCCCGCCCATCAGCCATTAAGGTTGCATGATCAACAACCCACTCGGGCGCCCGTTTTTTACAAGCAGCAGCCCACGCTGCGACTGCAACCGGTGACGCCAGTGCACAAGTATCAGGCGACAAGGAGACCCGTCTACATCAGTCCACCAACGCCCAGTGAGACTGTCAAGATCACCCCCAAATATGTCTATGTCTCCAGCAGGCCGCCCAGCAACGATCTGCCCAGCCGAACAGTTCCCCAAAAACTGAAGCCCATTCACAAATATGCAAATGAACGGCCACCAGCGCCACCCAAGTCCACACCAAGTCAGGTGTATGCCACAGACACAGATGATGCGGATCAATTGCCCGATATACGCACCTCATCGCTGGCAGAGATTCTGCACAAGCTGCAGGCGAGCAATCACTTGCCGCAAACCCTCACGCCAAACAACATTGACAACTCGATCAAGACACTGATACGCATCCTGCAGAATCTAAAGGAGACGCAAACCATTGTGCCCAATCCGCCCCAGCATCATGAGACTAAGCCCAGCAGCAGCGGCAACAGCCACGACTATGACTACAACACGGGCAGCGAAGAAGAGCAGCATTCGACGATTAAAACGGCGGGAAATGTCGATGCAGATCTCCTGCATCTGAGTGGTCCCAGTAAGTTGACTAGACTAGTAAAGACAGGGTTTAATATATATTAATCTTATTTCATCTCATCATTACTTAGACAAGCATCCGGGTCCGAGCACTGGGCGTGCTGGCATCGATTATCCCAACTATGCAGAGATACCGAAGACCAGTTTTGAGTGCACGCAGCAGCGTTACAAGGGCTTCTTTGGGGATCCGGAGACCAATTGCCAGGTGTGGCACTACTGTGATCTCAATGGCGGCAAAGCCTCCTTTCTGTGCCCCAATGGCACCATCTTTAGTCAGGTACAAACTAACCAAAACTTACCAAAGACAAACCGCCAAACTAAAGTCCAATACCTTCTGCACAGATTGCTCTGACCTGCGATTGGTGGTTTAATGTCAAGTGCTCGACTACATCCCAGCTTTATGTGCTGAACGAACGTCTCTATAAATACATATTGCCCTTCAATCCGAAATTCCCCGAGGACTACAATGGACCCATTGTGGATAAGTAAGCGCTGGCAAAAATAATTTCATGTACAACTCTTAATACATTCTTTTTTTGTGACTGCAGATACCTGGCCATGAAGTTCCAGGAAATGGAGGAGAAAATGCGCGTCGAGAAGCAGCGCAAGGTTAACGAGCAGGCGGAGAAGCCCACAGCACGAAATGAGGAGGCGGCATCCAATCCTGCCATGCCCAAGAACCACAAGCCGGAGCCAAAACATGGCAGCGCCATTAATGCCCAGGTCTATGAGCAGAGCTCGGAACGCAACTTGCTTATCGATGATGAGATCGACGACATCTCAGAGCGTGGCACCTACGACACCTACGGCCAGGCGCCAACGACCATAATGGTGCCCACGACAACGGCAGAGGACGGGCAATCCTTTAGCCGTAGGCCAATTGTTGTGCCTTCCACGCCAGAGCCACTAACAGAGCTGGAAGCCCAACCAGAGACACAGCTCGATGCAGAGCCCGAACCAGAACACGAACCCGAGCTGGATGGTGAGCCGCCGGAGAGCAGCGTGGAGGAGGAGAACAAGCTGCAAATTCTGCGCGACACAAGTGCGGCTGCTGGTCAAAAACAAGTCGAGACGACAAAAGTGAGCGTGGAGAAGCTTGAAGTGATTGAGATTAAGACGGATGGCAAAACGGGACAATTAATGCCAATTGTCAGTAGCATGTGAGCGAGACAGAGACATAGAAAGAGAGAATGAGCGATTGTAGTGAATGAGAGCAATAAGCCTGGTTAGGAGAGAATGCTTGCCATATTTTTAATGAGAATTCTTGTACTTGTTCGTCGTTTGTTGTTTGTACGCCTTAAATTATTCATAGCAAGCGATTACTGTAAATAGCTAACTGTAAATGAAACAATATACTATCTATATAACTATAGAAACGCATACTACGTAATTAAATAAAATCCAAGTATTAAGTAAACAAATTATCAAATTAATTTCTATTACTCACCATCTGCGCATTGTGTATATGGAAAATACCCGCTTCCAAAGATTGAATAGTAGCTGGCACCTCGGTAATATAACGCTGATTCTAAAACAAAATGATTTAGATTACTACAACATTTTTAATCTCAATCTTAAACACTTGCAGAATTACATAAGCTAGGCTTTCAAATAAAAGAACAAAAAAACGTTATTTTCAATGAAAACTATATGATATGACTTTAGTAGATGGGTAACCATCAGGCTAGTTCCCTTATTATATCATGGGTAAAAAAAAAATATTAAATTTGTATAGTTTTTTTTCACATTTCAATTATCCAATTTAAAGTATTTTGCGAATTTCCTTTCACTTTGTGATATTTTTTGTGTTACAAATTGTTTACATTGCCACTAATGCTCTATTATGTAATTATAACGTTTGTTTATATTCAAATCAAAACTTATAAAAAAATATGTCATTCTGCAAGTGTCACTATTAAAAGTATATAAAATATATATTATAACTAACCATTTCGGCCACTGGGCTTTTTTTGTGATTGTCATGAAATTTGACCGAGCACCGGTCGCAGCAGTTGCGTTGGCATTTGACACAGTAGATGTTTGCCGGCGCATTGTGAGCATGGCATTTTAGGCGGAGGGGCAAACGAAAGATTTCCTTGCCGACGCAAATGCCTTTCTCGGGGCGCCTGTTGTCGCCGTCGAGGCGCTGAAAGATGTGCGCTTTGAGGACGCGACTGTGATTGTGTATGGTCTCAAAGCAGCATTTGCAGTAGAAGGCATTGCACTGCTTGCACTCGCCTCTCGCTGCCACATAGCCGCACTCGCTACACTTTGCCTCAAGCACAATTTCGGTCGTGTTACTCGCCGAGCCCATCAACAGCGAGTTGTTCACCGACTCCACCAAGTAGCGGCGATAATACTCGAGACTCTGCGTCTCGCCCAACACATGATAGTTGAGCTCGTAATAGTCGCGTATGTTGCCCACGCGCTTGTGATTCGGATCCTTGGCATTAAGCGTTGGCAGTGCAGGACTGCGGCAAACGGCGCACTTGAAGTCCATTTGCTGGCGTTGCTTTAAGATGCACGATTCGCACAGATTGTGGCCGCAAGACAACAAAAATGGACGATGATTCGCTGCCAAAAAATGCAATTCAAGGACAAAATAATTTCATTTCATTTTTCTCTTTTTCTCTAATATTTCGTAGGGTTTACATCGAAAAGACGAATTTCTCACTTACCAAAAGAGAAACGAAGTAAATTATGTGCTTTGTTTAGAATAAGCACAAAGCAAAACCGCGAAAGAAAAAACGTAGACAGCAACGCAAACACAAAGTAACGGTTTGTCAGTAGAGCACTTACACACACACACACATACACGCACAATACATATGCGGATGCAATTTTTTCCTCAGCAGTCTCACAACTTTACGTAGTTTTTTTTTTCGAAATATGCACTTATTAATATTAATAATGATTTTAGTCTCTTACCTTCGGGTCCATCTTTGGATGCATACTTGTACGAATATTCGCAAGAGCATTTTGGGCAGCGCAATTGGCTACGCAAATTGGCTGCCACAAATTTACGATCGAAAAACTTAACACCGCTGCCGTCGGTGATCATCTTATCTTTCTAGAAATATATATTTTTCTTTTTTTTAAATTAATCAAAACTTTGCGAAAAGAACAAATTTGCAATACGACGTGAATGCAAAGAACGAGAAAAGGAAATGAGCCTGTCGAACTGAAGTGTGTAATAATACCAATAGACAATAGTGTTGAGTAAGTTCAAACAGATCACTAGTTCCTTTCAGGAGTAAGTTCTTAGTGAAGTTCATGTTCAAATGTTAACAGTTCTAACACTGTTAACATATTTTAACAGTCGACTAATTCTTAAATGGAGTATGTAGAAGTTTATTGTAAAAATTAAACTTTAAAAAAATAATATATATATTTTTAAAGTCACGTACATTTTTGACTACACTTTGATTTTCTTTTTTTAATTTCTTGACAAGCATCTGCTGTGAACAGCTTACCAACTTTTATATAAAATGTCATAAATGAGGCTGATCTTACTTCCACAGCTTTTGGTTAATTTTTTTACTTACTTTGGGTGTTTATCATAGTATAACAATTATTTTTCCATTAAGTATGACAAAACAGTTTTTTTTTCTGCTCTTAAAACACAAATTTATTTTTATAGCACACACCAAGAATAACACCATACCCAGAAGAATTACAAATTGAAATCATTGTGTCTTTAACCAAACATGGAATCCAGCAGAGAACTTTGACGATCCCGACGATTGGACTCGTCCTGCTGAAATCGACGCAGTTCCTCATAAACCTCATCATCGGTCTCCTAAATTGCGCACAATAATCAGAAAATGTTTATAAAATACAAAACTCAATACTTACAAAGATGTAGCGACAAATGGGACAGGAGTTTGCCTAAGGAGTGCAGTATGTTAAATCACAATTGAACATAAAACTAGATATTAAATATTTGTATACCTTCTTCAGCCAGAGCAAAATGCACTCCTCGTGGAATTCGTGTTTGCACGGCAGAATCTTGAACTTATCGCCAGCCTCCGCCGGCTGCTTGCAAACGGAGCACTCGAAATCGTCATCAACCTCCTCGGCGGCAATTTCATGGATCGGCAACTGGGCTATGACCCGCTTGGATGCCTCCGGCACCTCGATTTCTATATCGATACCATTCATGATGGCCAGCACCTGTAAGCGGCGATGATGACGCTCATAATCGTTGGCGCCCTCAGGACCAGTGGGCGTATGTCCCAGCTCATCAAAATAATCGGCCATATTTAACTCCAAGAGGCTGCAAGAAGGCGTATCACAAATTACACAATTTTACAAGATTTTCACAAATTTGAAAATAGAACAAGATTTTCTTTTCTTTTTTTGGGTTTGTGAAGCCAAATGCCATTTTATTTCAATGTCAAATCAAATCGTATACAATTTTCTCTCATATGTAGTAAGTACAGTTAGTTATAGTTTGAACTCGATCTTAACTGTGTACAGTAGAGCCTAGGGCTTAGTATTTAGTAGCTAGGAATACATATATAGAAGAGGTCCTTGCATTTAAAATGTTTCATCTACCACTAAGATTAGTTTATTCTCAAAAGTTCTTCACTAGTCTCTAAATTTACAGGCATATACTGGCATCTCGGGATTGCTACAGACTTCATAGTTCATGTTTACTGTATTTATCGATAAGGTATTTTGTAACTTGAGCTGTGCTGAATGAAGACAGGCAACTTGCGTAGTCAGTTATCGGAATTTCGATTGACGATTAATATAAGCTTTAGGACATAAAAGAATCACATGATTTCGAAATTTGAATAGACATTTTTGTAGAATCTTTAAGAAGCAGCAAAATGTGTGGAATGCAATGTGTTTGTTGCTATAGGCTTAATGATATTAGGATTTAGATATGATTCTAATATGCGCGATATTCTAATTTATGAAAAACCTGTCTTTCTAAACTAAAATTTAATAATTCCTATGAAAATAAGAAATCATATTTTAAGAGGTGTTGTTAAACACAAGTGAATAGAAAAATAAGATTTTAATTTGATTTGTAGTTTAAAAATATAATTCTATTTTCTGTAATATTCCAATTGTTGGATTTTAAAATTTCCAACTGTGCACCGCATTTTAAAAATAATTAATTATATCAATGCCAATTGAAATAAAATTTCAAAGAAAGCCCCTCAATAATAACACAAAATGATGTTTGTTGTTCTCATTTCTTTCTTTTTTCTTTTTATGCTATATTTATGTTTGTTTAATATTCATTATTAATATGTAGGTTTTTGTGTTGTTTTTTTTTTGTTGTTTGTTTTTATGTGTACTTCATGCAAATTAAATACAATTTTTCGCGACATAACTGTACTTATTGACAATGCTGACTTAAAGTTAACCGGACTACAAACAGCATAAAAGAAAATAAACAAATTGTTGGCTTAAACTAATTTAGATCGCTAGAGAATAAATAAAAGAAATTATCGAAATTATTATATGCCGCTACGGAAATACATATACGGGTGTTTCAACAAAATAAATGAATATTGTTTAAATTATATATATTAGATATATATGTCTCTATATATATACGTATATCATTTGATGTATATACAGAGCAAAGTGCGCTACTTAAAGACGACGAAACAATAACGAATAAGTACACGATTTTCGATTTTACTTGGATTTTCTTTCTTTTCCTTTTCATTTCTTTTTGTTTTTTTTTGTGTTTTTGTTTTTTGTTTTTAGCTAGTTTTAGCAGTTTTTGGGTGTTTTTTTGGCTGCGACTAACTACGGCAGGGGAGGTAGAGGAGGAAGAAGTAATGAAGTAATTACAATGCGCAGAGCGAGAGCGAGAGAGTGTTACAAATAAGAGTATGGTATATAAGTATGGATTTTATATTAGGATATATAATTTCTATAGTAAACGACACGACTGGCGTTTAGAATCTATAACACTAGCATTTACAGTTATAGTTCTCTAGTCTCTAGTCTAGCCTAGTCTATAGCTTAAAAGAAGCAGTGCAGGCATTGTAACGGTAAATGACCGTATTGGGGTGTGCAACTGGAACTGGAACTGGAGCTGGAGCTAAAGTTGGAGCTAAGCTGTGGCCAACTAGGCCAACTCCGTGTCCTATTCGGTGATGGATATCTGCGCATAGCCAAACAGCGAACGCTCGTCGAGCGTCTCGCCGGGCTGGACGCCCGAGCTGAGCTGGAACGTTATTGTCTTCATGGTGGCACTTTGGGCAATCAGTTGATCCAGATGCAGTGCCATCGATTGCGTATCGAGTCTATCGACGAGGCCAGCATCCACCAGTTCGCAGGCAATGCCATTCGCTGTATCCTTGCCCACGGCAAACTCAAAGCGTATATCGTGCAGTTCTCGTCGAAGATCCCGCATTCGCAGCACCAGATTAACTGGCGGTGCCTCGCCAGCACCGGCGGCGGCGGCGCCGGCAGCAGCTCCTTCTTCACTTGGCAGCGGCATTTGGGCGAGGCCAGCTGCCAAATCATGGGCAACTGTTGCAGCTGCTTCGCCTGCTGCGCCTGGCGTCATCGTTGCCGAGGATGCGCTGCGTGTAATATCGGGCGTTGTCTCCTCCCGATCACTGTCGGAGCTGTCGGCGGCACGTTCGAGCCGATTAATCGGACGATCCTCGGACTCGGAATCGGATGACGGATGCTTACGTCCACCGATGCCACTAGCATTATCCTCTTCCTCGCTGGACCACACCCATTCGCCGGTGACGGTGCGATGCAGACGACCCGAGGCGCCCGGTTGCCGTTTAGCCGCCTTGTGGACACGAGTCTCCATGCTGGGGCCATTCTGGATGAGGGTTTGGGTGAGATATTTACGATCCTTGGCCTTCTTAAAGAACGAATGCTTGAGCAGCTCACTGGCAGTGGGACGCTTCGATGGCTCCTTTTGCAGGCACTCGACGATCATTTTGCGGAATGTCTTGCCATAGGCCTTATACTGATCCTTATCCTCGGCGCCCGTATCCAACGTGGGCGGCTCATTCTGCAGTGTTAGCATTAGCACCTTCATCGGCGGATATTTGTGATATGGCGCCGTCCCCGTTGCCATCTCAATGGCCGTAATGCCAAATGACCAGATGTCCGCCTTAAAATCGTAACCATGATCCTGCTCCATCACCTCGGGCGCCATCCAGCACGGTGTGCCGACAAATGTGTGACGCACCTTCTGTCGGGACAAATCTCGACCGGTGGCCAACCAGGCGCTCACACCAAAATCAGCAATTTGTATGGTACCATCATTACCAATGAGTATATTTCCCGCCTTGATATCGCGATGGATCTGTCCATTCGAATGGAAATACTCCAAGCCCTTGAGCACCTCCTTCAGCACCGTGGCAATCGTTGCCTCATCAAAAACACCCTGTTTACAGTTGGCCGCATGCATCCGATGCTTGATAATGTCGAGAAGGGATCCACCCTCAAGCAGACGCAGTACGAGCCACAGCTCCTCGCGCACCACAAACGATGTGTGATAGGTGACAACATTCTCGTGATTGCAAGAGGACATCGCTTGGATCTCCTTGAGCAGCTCATCCATGGAGGTGTTCCATTTCTCCAGATTGATGCGCTTGATGGCGCACTTCTCGTTCTTCGGTATACAGAAGGCACCATGCACCACAGCCGTGGCACCCACACCAATCACCGCACGCAACTCGTAATCATCCTTCGAGTTGGGCCATGGCTGCTTGTCGGGTGCAGTGGCACTGGCAGCGCCTGCAGCTGCCACATTATTGCTGGACGATACGGCTGGTATCGAAGTCATCCTTGCGGCGGCGTGTGGTGTTCCTGGACGTTTGTTGTTGCTGTTGCTGTTGTTGTAGTTGTTAGTGATTCGCTGTTGCAAGATTGCCGACTGAGATCGCCGGGGCTGTGTGGCAATAACAACCGAGATTTTCTGATGCTCCTGTTTCTGCTCTGGCTCTACCAGCTGCTCCTCTCTGTTGTTGTTGTTGTTGTTGCCAAACTCTGTGTCCTTTTGCGTGTAGCTGGCGTGCTGATTGCTGCAATCTGCTGTGCTCCTCTGTTGCACGTTGTAACTGCTCGAACTTATGCGCTCCCTTTGATCACCTTCGATCTCCTGTTTCTCTTCTGTCGTCTGCTTGTTTCCAAAGCAGCCAAAAACACGATTTCCTTTTGGATTTTGCTCAACTGTGAATTTGTTGTCGCTGTTATTGTTGTTGTAATTACTGTTGCTGTTGTTGTTGTTGGCGAAGTATGCAACTTCTGCAATAGAGCAAAAGAGAGTACATGTAAAGTAAGAGGAACAACCTTGCAACAGTGTAGCAAAATAAATAAAGAGCGCAAAACGACGAAGCAATGTAGAGAGGCAATCTAGTTCAAAAAGAGTTGCATGCAATAAAATCTACGTATTTACAAATGTGAAGTAGGAATTCTCTTTAAATATCTCCATAGTCAAAAAAAGGCCCACTCGGAAAATGGTTGAAAAATTATTTTAAGCTAAATGTTCTCTCTTTTTTCCGGTTGTCAGATAACATATTTTGAAATATGTTAACTATGCGTGGCTTAACACGGAACAAGTAGAAGTTCTAAGACTGTTCGATTTTTATTCAACCAGATACCAACTTGTTTGCAAAGCTTGTAGTCATTAGAAATTAGTCGAAACGTGTTCTACGATTTTTTGAAAATACTTCTAAACGGATCAAAACCTGATTGCTTAGGTATGTTGTATCTTGGCTGGTGCCATAGACAGTTATTAACAGTTATAAACGAGCACCCATTGTGCCTCTCTTTATTATCACAAACAGCTGAGCGGATTTGCCGCTCTCTTCGTTCTCATAAGCTCCACTTAGATCGCCTTGCGGGGGATTTGCTCGCACGTTCGTAAAGTAAACAACATTTTTTACAATAGTGCGCACATGCCGTTAACACAAACACACACACACACAAATGTATATATAATGTATATATGTACTGAGAGACCTGATGCCCTTTTTATGACTGATAAATCGTGTAAAAGCAAAAACTTTCCACACAAAGTGATCTGATAAGCGATGTGCTTTGCTTTTTGTGGTTTGATGAATCAACTGCATTTACAATGAGTGTCTGCACATAATATTAGACGCTGACTGTACAGTACACTCGTGGCAAATAAATAGTATACAACTCTCGCTCTCTCTCTCTCTCTCTGTCCCTGATCCGCGCTGTAGCATAAAAATTGGCTTGGCGCAATCAGTTTGAGTTGTGGCGGAGGTGTGCGAGGGACCAATGA
Source organism: Drosophila kambysellisi (assembly GCA_035042185.1). Classification (NCBI taxonomy): domain Eukaryota; kingdom Metazoa; phylum Arthropoda; class Insecta; order Diptera; family Drosophilidae; genus Drosophila; species Drosophila kambysellisi. The sequence continues at coordinate 894,054 of JAWNLS010000137.1, read as the reverse complement.
CCGCTTTCAGCTATTTTTAGACACAACAACAATGATAACAACAACAACAACAACAAAGTGTGGAAAGTGCAATTAAGTTTATAGTTTGTAGTACACACACACATAGAAAAATGTATGTGATACAATTGTAAATAGAGTTTGGAATCTGCTTGTTTCTGCTTTGGTTGTTGATTTACAGGTGTGGGGTATCCACGATTTGAGACACTGTATCAATCGAAGACGAAATGGGCGCGGTTCTTTAACCGTTAACTGCAATTCGTTAACAGTGGCAACCCCAATACAGATATCAACTATAGCTAAAGATAAGGCAATATCGAAGAAAAAGCGAATAAAAATAATAATTATTATCAAGGGTGCGTCGTTTGTCTGGCGTATTTATGCGCTCCAATTGGACCACAACGAAAAGCGAATACAATTTGAGCATTTACTGAATTTCGTCATATTCTAGCCATAATAATAATGACAAAAGCAAATAAAAAAGAAAAATATAATACTAATGTTTACATACAACAAACACAAAACACCGCATCAAGTAGGTAGTGCGGAAGGGTAAATCGCACAAGAAACGATCCTTTATTTTTTTTAGTAAAAGAAAACACTCGAAGGTTATGGTCAAATAGCACTCCTATATGTATGCTAATTTAAGCAACAGCACATCTTGAGGAAAAAGAGAACTTTTTAAAATAGCAACAAGTCAAAAGCAACAAAATTAAAATAAAACAAAAAATTCAGAAAAAAAACCAAATGAAATCGTTGCCAGGCGCCGCTAAGTAAAATCACAATGAATCAATATTAAACCAAAGCAGGGTGCCGGTGATGGTGGGGGAGGTGTATATTTATATATGTATATATATATATATATATATATAAGTATAATATATATATGGTCTGGGGATGGTCACACGATCATGTGAAAAAGTGATAAGCAAGCTGCGTTGTCACACGACCGACCATAAGTAAATTTCTGGCGATCACAAGAGTTCTATTAGTTTCGATTAGGGCCTGCTGCTGCACTGCGATATTAGATTTTTTTATTGATTTCACGCAAAAGAAATCAAAACAATTTACGCAAAACAACTATGATGATTTCTTCATTGCTATTGCTATGGTAATTATTTTTTTCTTTCAGTGCGCTCCTTCCCCTCTACTCTTACTCTATCTTCCTCTCACACACACACTCACACAACGATCGACGATCAGCAAACGCACGCGCGCGTTTTTTTTTTTTTACTTTTCGTTCGTCTTTTCTCTTTTCGCTTTGTGCTCGATGCGATTTCGACGTGTTTATATTCAGCGTCGAGCAAGAACTGAGCGAACGTTGGCGCAACCCAAAGCGGAATAGCGCCAAAGCTAAAGCGTGAAACGTCAGCGTCAACGTCAGCAGCAGAAGCAGTAACAATAACAACAACGCACAACAATTGTGCGAAGAGACTGGATAGAGGCAAAAAAAAAAGAAAAAGTACATTAGACTACAAAAATAAATGTATTGAGCAAATATCAACAGCCGAGTTGAAGGTGGAGGTGGAGTGTGTGGGTTCCTAGAATGCAGCACACTGGCGCTGAGAGAGCGTAACACACTAGAGAGAGAGAGAGAGAAATAGATGGTTCTGATATAGTTGCACAGTGGTTCGCATACCTCAAAAGATCAACGGTTGATCACTGTTGTCATCTTGCTTTCGTGCGTTAATTGTTCAATTGGCTGTTGATTGCTGTATGTATGCATGTCAATATATACACGCAATATTTAAAAAAAAAAACCTTCTTATAATCAGTTATTTTGTTAGCATATTTTTATTTTTTATAATAAGAACATTTCTAAAGCGCTTCACATCTATGAATATGTGCACTGTGCCATTTGGTTTGTGACTTCTACTTTTTTCTATATTTCACCAGAGTTTTATCAGTACTGACAACAACAACAACAACAACAATAGCAACGATTATAACAAACGAATACAATTAGCAACAACAGAGCTACAAAAATGTGGAGCATAGGCAAAATTACAATGTATTAAAAATAAACCCATACATTTCCTCTAGTACACACACATACACACACTCACTCACGTAGAGCTATCTTTATCTGAGATACGTTATGTATCTACGTTAAAATGAGCCGTCATGGAAAATTCGTGAATCGCTTTGCGATCTGGTAAATGGTTTAGTTTCTGTGTCTCTGGCATATGGCACAGACGCATTTCTCTGACGAACGCCATATGTGTGTACGAGTTATGGTACTATATCATCTATATTAACATCAACACCTCCATATGTATTTGTATTTAGAGTCTAAATTTTCATTTTTCGGCAAAATGCCGTGCATTTCTATGCGCCACACAACAATTCTATAAACATACAAATTTGCGCAAAACATTTCTCATTTCTGCGTGTGTTTATTTATAGAGGAGTTCACTGTGCGGCTTTGCATGTTATTTCCAATGCAGCCCACTGTCCAAAGAGAGGGGCATAGAAAGAGGGACACTAAAAGGTGATCGTGATCGGCTAGTCAATAACTTTAGTGTGTATGTGTGCGGAGTGCGTGTAGCCTGTATGTAAATATCTGCAGTATATATATATATATATATATATATATATATATATGTGTGTGTGTGTGTACAAGTGCGTCAACACATTTTGCGTTTATTGCACTTTGCATTTATGAACAGCCTATTTATAGACAAGGCAATTTTTCTTTTAAGCACAATCTTAATAATTTTAATATTGACACATTAACGAGCTGAATGCAAAATGGCGCTGTGCTTCAACTTTTAATGGGAATATCGTTTTTAAAGGCATTACGATATTATCTTGATTTATTTTGTCAAATTAATTTCAATTGCGGCTATAAAAATGTCGTCCTATAAAAAGTAACCATAAAAAGTGACATTTCAAAATCGTATTAAATGTAATTATTTTACATTTAAAAACTAATTTTTAAGTGATATTTCTATTTCGATCAAATATACATATATCAAATTTAGTTTTCATATGTCTATATATTTAAATATGTATATATCTACATAACTATATGCGGACAGTTTTCAAATTGGAAGGGTTTTTCAAAAAATGGATGAACCTTGAAGTTTCTAAAACTAAACAAAATCCTTAAAAAATGTTCAAAAATGTTCTTCGAATTTCAAGAATTAATGTCTCACTTATTTCAAAAGGTGAATATAATAAGCGTTGACTTAAAATTAAATTATAGCAATTAAACTTTTCTAACGTAACGTAAAAATAAATTAGATCTTGCATTTAGCTGTTGATTTTTTGATTATTTTTAACAATTTAGAATAATAAATCGGTAGGTGCAAATGCAGGGAAAAATGTGGCATTCAAATAAACAAATCGCAATTTGTTCTTGCCCCAAAATTAAAATATGTATATTTATTTAGTTAAAATCGCACTACAAGAAGAGACGTTTTTTTTATTAATTACGTTGTTTTTGCCAACTGACCTCAGCAGTTGACATGTGCAAGTCGACAACTACATAAATACTTACATACATACATACATAAATACATATATATATATATATTAAATGTAGTTTGTTATGAAATACTTTTTGAGGCTGTTACCATATATGTATGTATGAAACCACAATATAGTATATCAGAGAATAACGTATTTACAACTATGGAAATTTGTTATTATTATTAGATTATTATCGGTGATTCATGTTCAAAATTAGCAGTCAGTATAATCAATATATATATGTATATATGTTATATTTATATATATACATATACTCACCCGTCTGTACAAACAAGTCGATCTCAGAGAATATTATAACGAGATGCTTAACATATTATACTGGTGGTTATTACTAATAATATATTATATTATTACTCATAATATATTGTCAAAAATAACTTTAGAGTTAGAAAACAAATTTTAACTGTCTTAAAACTTTTTAAAATACAAATTTGATTAATTTTGTACTTTGGAAACTACTAAACTTTTTATATTGAAAGTTACGATCATTACATATCGACATATCCAGCATTTTCAGTAGCTGTAGAATTTCAATTGTTTTTCAATATAGAAAACATTTTTGAATAACTAATCACTTTAAATTTTAACGCTAAAAATCAATATTGTCACGTGAATATTAACTGATAAAGACAACAAAATTTATTTTAGCATTTATATTTTGACAATATTTTGTTTTTGGCTTTCGAATGATAAATGCACATTTTCTTGTCAAACAAATAATTTATTGGTTAGTCACAGAATGCAAATTTTAAATGATTTTTTAGCACAGATATTAGAAAATAATTTGTTATGAAATTGGGAACCCACTTTGCTTCAGGCAAATCATATTTAAGAAATGCATTTTTGTCGATTTCGATGATGGATTTGTACACTTTTTACAGCCACTTTGTTTTAGAGGCCACTTCCGTGCTCGGAGCGCCCTGAGTGTTGCACAAAGTGGTTTTGAGTGGAAACTGATCTGATTTGGGCAACTGATAGGCGGCAATCGTTTCGCGTGCAATTTAAAATCGCATTGCTAGCGATCGCTCCTCCAGCGTGAAAATCAGAAATTCGACTGAACTTCACAAATCGTTGTAATCAAACATTTAAAATGAACATTTTGTTAAGCAATAAACAACAATAAAAAATTAAATGAGCGCTACAAATGGCGGAACACGACGACAACAGCGCCAACTGCGACGATCCCAACACAAAATGTGCGAAATTTGTACTGCCTACATTGGGTGTGAATGTGAATGTGTACTTGTGTGTGTGTATATATATATATATATATATATATGTGTGTGTGTGTGTGTGTGTCTTACTAGTATTTCTTGACTACTACAACTACAAATCGGGCTATTGTTATTGGTGCCCTGAGCTAGTGGGTGGATTTTATTTGGGGATTTTTGAGTTAAGACAACTGTCTAAATTAATTTGCATGACTTTTCACATTGATTGAAAATTTAAATTAATTAGTACTGATTTATTGAAGGTTCGTTGCTTTCTGTTCCTTTGCGGTACTTTTGATATACTTCATGAATAACTTTAAAGCTTGAAAGCGATACTCTGGTTTTTTTCATAAACCTATGTATTTTTATACTAGTCTTATCACAAATCAATCAACTACTTCCTAAATATTTTAAAATATATCTCAGCCGTTAGGTTTAGGACTAAGGTACAATAAATACGTGTTTTTGTTTTAAAATATCAAATTAATATTTATGTAAAAATTAGTATTTGTTTAAAGCAATCAATGAAATAGCGTTTTAATGGGCATGTAATATATAAATATATCTGTCTATTATCTCTTACGATATTTTAAGGTTCAACAAAAATTGATTTACATTAAAAAAAATATCAAAAACATATGTGTTTGAAATTAAAAATTAATTTAAATCATAGAGGATCTATCTTGCCGACAATCTATGCATATTCTTGTTAAACGTATTCATTTAATTTCCAACTCAATGTCATATGAATACTTAAGAAAGTAAATAGGTTAACACATAAGTTTATCTCGAGCAAAAGTAAAAGCAAGAAACAAAATTAATTGAAAATGTTCGTATTTTTGATCGACTTTGTCAATTTGAAGAACTCTTTGTTTATTTTAAATTAATTTTTCATTTCATATTAAAACTTGCTTCAGTGTGCTAGGTATTGGTTATCTATACATATAATTCAATAAGTATTTAGTGTGGCAACCCTGGCATACCAAAGTTTTTAATCTCTATTTGCATACTATTTAGCAGCACTTTTGCTAAGCTGCGCAGTTATTATTATTCTTAACAATTTGCAGGCAGCCTTCACGGAATTTATTTTTAACATTTTGTTTATTTGCTACAAACTTGCTTTCTTTTCTACATACAACTACTAGAACATATATACTTTATATATATGCACATATATTTATATATAGATTCGGGAATGCACTTCAAATGTGCGAAAAATCACAAATCGCATCGTATCTCGTAACACGAGTCAACTGATTGAACTCGGTTAAATCTAACAATTAGAGCCACATTTTATAGCACGTTTGTAGTCGATGCTAAGTTAACATTTTCAACCAGATCGCTGCCCGGTTTGTGGCAACTTCGTTTTGATTTTATGCAGATCATTAACACATCGCAAACTGCTGCCACGAGAGATGACATCCCTCTCCGACCCTGAACGCGGGCAGCGTGACCCATCAATCCGAATGAATGACACCGTCATACCCTACTACTACTATAGACTTGTGTCGCACAACCGACAAGCATTCAACTAAAACACACAGCACTAAATACATACATACATACATACACTCGGAAAAATAAAATTGCCAGAAGTTTAGGAATTCACCATAATTTTGCAGCTAAAAACAAAACTTGCAAGGTACATTTCTTAAAATCAATGTCCAGAATGATTTTTCGTTTGTGTAGCTTACAAATAACTCAAAATATTACTTCAAATAAGCAAACATTTTAGAAAGATTATAAATTAATACAATTTAATTTGAAATAACTTACGATCTTACTAATATAAAAGACGAGTCATCAAATTTTCTTTCCTTATTTTTTAAAAGAATTTTTTTTTTTATTTCCACATTTTACAATTTTTGTTCTATTACATATTAAGATATATATCTGAAAAATGGAACAGGTCTTTCTAATTTTTTTCTTTTCTTTAGAAATTATTTCTTAAAATTTATTTCTATTCGGAGTGAGTAAATTTTCTGAAATTCCCATCGATTTTCTGGGTGTATATACGTCATGGCTTTTGTCTCTTTCTTTTGTACTGTCCCCCCAGTTTGTGTATTTTTAAACAAGCGTTTGCGTGTCTGCATATTTATATATAGTGAAAGTTCATTGAAAAAACGCTAAAAATGTGTATAGTGTCAATTTGATGTATGTGAAACATAGCTCATATGTTCAGTTCACTTAGTGATCAGATAGATATTTTATTATTATTTCTATTTAGCCAGTGCGCAGCTCAAGGCGAGGACAGACGTCTATTGCTCTCTGGAGAGGTGTGCAAAAACATTGCAAATCATTCCGATAAAAGTTTGCCTGCTTTTTGCTTTGAGTAATTGACAAGGTTGCTTTAGTTCAATGAACTTTTTATTGTAGGAAGTTATTTTAACTATAATTATACAGCTAAGCTTGAAGTGCTCATAACTATAAATTGACAAAGCGCAATGAAATTGACATTTGAATATTGCGCTTTGGTTACCAAAAATCATCTTTGAAAATTGGGGTTTTTTATTTGCAGCCAAGTAATAATTAATTTACTCTATATAGCAATTAATCAATTCTGCGAGGGTGCTAAGCATTATCCACGCTATACTCTTAATAATCCTGATCAGACAAACTTCTACCATAAAATGTAAAGAGATAAGTTTCAACATTGTTTAAGTTAATGAAACTTGCTAATTTTTAACTAGTTGCAATAACTCCATTTAAATTGTACAATTATAAGACAAAATTATAGGACAAGAATAAAATAAATTCTAGCAAAAGATACAGAAAAATATGAATTTTCCTTCTTATAATTATAATTCTTATAATTATTTGTAAGCTTGTGATATATTTTATAAATAAAATTCCTGGTTACTGTAAAGGTTTTGATCTATAAATAATAAAAAATGAGCTGTAGAATTTACCAGTCATTGTTCAATAATTAATAATTTACCTTAAATACAACAGCAAATATATCCATCAATATTGTTGTTTCACTTGATGCATGAACAGAGTTTGCCGCAAATCTGAAGCATGTGCAGTTTTGGAAAAATACTTATTGAACAAGTCACGTACTATTTGTTTGCGATTTGCAGTGGCTCACGATATTTCGCTCAATATGCAAATAATTATTAAAAAACTGTTCAACAACAACAAGTAACATTTTTGCGGGCTTGATGACAATGACTAAAAATAGACGTCGCAATTGAAATGTCGGTCCATATATAAAACCCAACTGCTTTTTTTTTTTTTGTTTGCCTTTTGTTGCTAAATTTAACGTCAAACGCGTTGTCGGTCGCTTTAGTGAGTGGGCAACTGGGTAACAACTGACCAGGAAACATGCAGCATCCATTTAACAAAAATAAAAAACCACAACATGCGAATGCCGATGAGGAGCTGTGCGAATGTAACTCTGAGGGACTGTGACCCACAGCACAGCTGAAAAGGGGGAACATAATAAAAGCAACAACAACAACAACAACAAAAATCAGCTACACACACACAACACACACACACCAACACGCATACACAAGTTCAAAGTCAAAAGTAAATGTAAAAATTGTCTGTAAAACGGGGGCGCCACAAATTGAGCAACAGTCAGAATAAAGAAGACGATGATAATGATAATGATGATGTTGATCATTAGCCTGCCCGATCATTATGTCAATTTGTTGTTGTTTTTCTGCTTGGCCAAGCATGCAAACGAATTAAAACTAAGCGGAAAACGCCTTGCAGGAACTCAGGCTAGCAAAATTTAATTAACATTGGCGCACTGTAACTCACAGAGATCTACACATACATACATAATATGTGCGTACACTGACAGAAAAAGGCGATTAGCACATTTGATTAATTCGAGTGCAACCCACTTTGAAATCCCAACGTTTCATTTCTTGAATATAAAACGTAACTGTTCTTAAATATAACTTAACAGAAAACAAGTAAGAAGGCTGTAGTCGAATGAGCTCGACTACCATATACCCTGAACCAAGCTTTAAATGCATTATAGGTTTATCGTTTTTGGGGGCTGGAGTGGGCGTGGCCCGATGTTAGTAATATACCTTCTAAGTTTGGTAACTGTAGCTCTTGAATTGCGGGAGATACAGGCATTTATCGTTTTTTGTGGGCGGGAGTGGGCGTGGCCCAAAATATTTTGGATTTCGATCTTAGTAATATACCTTCTAAGTTTGGTAACTGTAGCTCTTAAATTGCGGGAGATACAGGCATTTATCGTCTTTTGTGGGCGGGAGTGGGCGTGGTCCAAAATTTTTTTTACACATTTATGAAGGGTGTTACTAGCAATATACCTTTAAAATTTGGTGACTTAAGTTTTCAAATTGCGCGAGATATATGGGTTTATCGATTTACACCAACAGGTGTATCGGTTTAGGTAGGTGGAGTGGGCGTGGCCATCCAATTTTTTTATCGATCTTTGGGGGAGTTACCAGTAACATACCTGCAAAATTTTGCGACTCTAGCTTGCAAATTACGGCAGATATGCGCATTTTAAATTTCTAGGGACGAAGTTCCTGGGGGCGGCGGATGTGGGCGTGGTCCAAAAATTGGTATGCCAATCTTTGGAGGAGGTTATCAGCAAATTACCTTTCAAGTTTGGTTACTCTATCTTTAAAATGTTCGGAGATATACGGAGTTATCGATTTAAAATCGGAATTGTCGATTGTAGGCGCAGGTGTGGGCGTGGCACCACAAATTTGTTATCGGTTCTTAAAGGCAACTATCAGTAATATAACTACCAAATTTGACGTTCCCTACTCAAAAACTGCGGAAGATATAGCCATTTGAAAATTTTTGGGTCGGGGGTGATGGGGGCGTCGGAAGTGGGCGTGGCACATGCCGATCTTTCAAGGACCTCGCCAACAACCTACCAACCAAAATTGGTGACTGTATCCATTAAATTGTGAGAGATATCTGCAATTTACTGCTATCGGAAATCTAAATGTATCGATAATTCAGAAACTGAGGCAGTTATCGATAAAATAACGCAAACTTGATCTGGGCCTGGTATACGAGATCTTATATTCCAAATTTGAAGTCTCTAGCTCTTATAGTCTCTGAGATCCGCGCGTTCATACAGACGGACGGACAGACGGACAGACGGACAGACGGACAGACGGACAAGGCTATATCAACTCGGCTGTTGATCCTGATCAAGAATATATATACTTTATGGGGTCGGAGATGCTTCCTTCTGCCTGTTACATACATTTGCACAAAACCATTATACCCTTTTTACCCATTTTTAATGGGTTCAGGGTATAAAAAATTAAAACAACTTAATTGGGTTTTTCTGGGTTTTCCCCACTTCATGCAACAAATGTTGGACCATTTTGTTTTTTACCCCCAGGAATCTTATAAATCTTACAAATCTATTTTAGTATTTCTTAATTTATTTATAATTTTAATGTTTTTTTAAATTTAATTTAAATTAATTAATTAAAAAAAATACTCAAGTATTAAATAATTTTTACAAGTATTTTCTTTTTTTACTTAACGTAAGTGTTTTATAATTTAAATATTAATAAAAAATATCTTTTCTTTATTTATTAACTATTAATCTGTATTTTAAATACAATTTTAAACAAAGCTGCATACGTAATTTCGCAATGATTTATATTTTGAGAACAATCCGACTTAATTCATTCCGAAATAACGTTAGTCTTTGGATTTTTCTCAGTGTACACATACAAATACCTATCTATCTATGCTCGGCCTGCCATAGACAATATCCGCGTGTTCACATGCTGCCAATTAGACGATTAGCGCCGTGCGTCCCCTACGTGACCCACTACTCGCATTACCCCTACCTACCACTCCCCCCCTTTTCCCGCCACCCCTCTTTGACAGTGCCTAGTGCGATGATTTCCAATTTAATCGCGATTTTAGATTACAATTTAGATTCGCTGTCGTAAATTGCAATTAGTTTAATTAATGCATTCCGTCTACGCGTATTTTTAGCAAAGCGCGTCTGCCTCAAATCATTTCAATGCTGGTGACTAATCCGCAAATTGTACACAAAATGGCATTCTCGATAATCCAAATACTCTTAGTGGATTGGATATATTAGATTTATGGTCTGCTCCAAATTAGAAATTTATAAATCCATATATTAAACTTACCAACTTGTCCGATTAAATCTGCAAATATAATTAATGATTATTTTTATTGTATATTTAATATCTTTTAAGTTTTATAAATTAGTATACATTGATTTATATATTTCGTATAAATATATAAAAATATATTAAAATGGTTGAGTCCTGATTTTGAAAGCTCAATATACAAATTTTCAAACGCTTTGCGGAATTTGTCTTTAATTTTAATCGCAATAAATAACATTTCCTTTTACAATTAAATAAATTATTTCGGACATAATTACATAATTTTGAATTTAATTATTATTTTTTGTATATTTATTTAATTATTTTTTCGGCCCTTCAGTAGAAATATATAAACAATACATAATGTAGATTTAATAAGCCACTGAGCAGGCTAAATAAATATATGTGAATTTTTGGGATGAAGTTTTTGAAAATTTGATTGCAGTTTTTGAAGTTTGTGGAACGGGCCAAAATCAAAATTCGTTTAAAGGCTAAACTGCTGATGTTTTCGCTTTTTAAGATACGAGACATGAAAAGATTTTATAATTATAAAATAAGAATACCAAGAATAGTATTATCGATAATTAGATTTCAAATTTATTTATTGGTTTGTTATTTATTGCAATAACAAAATTACCTTACCACATGTAAAGCTTTAAGTTAAAGATTTCAGACTAGCGAATAATTTTCTATTAAATTGAAATTCCAGTTTGTCTGTCTGTCATCGAATCGAGCTTTATGAAACAATTGTTGAATTGTATTGTTTGAAAGCTGCATATGTCGTGTCATAAATTATATCCTTTAATGCTCGACACGCTGCGTGCTAAAAATGTTTAAAAATATTAATCAATAACAAACAATCATGCTGTGAGCTGGCACGTGCTGCGAAACCCATTAAAATATCAATATTGCGACTAGAAAATCCAAAAAGCACAAACAAACAGAGACACGGTGTATTAAATATTAAATCTTTGTGGATGCCAAAATGACATGCAAGACAAACACATTGAGCATAAATTTATGACCAACACTCGGACTAAAACAAATAAATAAATGTGCAAATAAAATGTTGGACAGGTGCTAGATGTCCATATGCATTTCAAGGCAGTTTTATTTATTTATTTATTTTTTATCTTTATTATGGACCTTTGACTGCATTTCAGCTAACTGCTTGGTTAGCTTCGAATTTCCCTGCTTGATTTTCAAAAGCACTCTTAGAACAACATAAGTAATTAAGTAAAATATTTAACTCATTTGTTACACATTTTAGTTAAACTGACTTTACAGATATATTGCCTACTAATTTGTAGAGTAACTTTTTGATTAATATGCACACATATTTATTTTTTAATTTATAATTTTAAAAGATGCCAGTCCTTAAGATGCTAAATTTGAATAGCCAATATTTGTTTTCAAGATAGAGTATGCATTTTCGATACAATTTTTGGGTTAATTTTTCATGTTTCCTGTTTGGAATCTCTTCTTATCAGTTGCATAACTCAGCCCAGTTTCAGAAGAAATTTTTTTTTTGTGATTTGCTCATTCTAATCAATGCAACAAAGTTTTGCTGCTGCGGTTGTTCGGAGCGTGACCAAAGTACAATGGACCCCAATAAACAATAACAAATTGAAATTTAGGTGCGACGCGAGCCAATAAAAAAAAATCAGCACAATCAGCAGCAGCAGCAGCAGGCGACAGAATGCACGTGGTGTCACATGAGCAAAAGGCACAACAATAACAATTATAACGCTCAGCTGGAAAGATGGCTGCTGCTGCTGCTGCTGGGCATCTCAAGCATAATTGTGACTGCGGATGCGTCTAATTGTAAACGCAAATTGACAGTCAATAAAAGTCAGGCAGGTGTAAATGGTGGGGAGAGTTGAATCTGGTTGATCGATCAAATTAACAGACATTTCACAAATCAGCCAAGATTGGCGCGTGGCAAAGCCAGCGATATTTGTGTAAGTGGTCACAATGCCCAGATTATTGGCCAAGTTCAGAGAGAGTTCAGCTTAATTGTTGTGCAATTAACCTTCAAAAGTTAGTGTGAATTAACCTTAGTGACGAGTTAAGGCATAATGCAAAACAACAACAACAGCAGGAACATCTACAATCATATCAACAATATTGTCCACAAATATATTTCTTTATTAGTGTATTTCTTTTGAAAAAAACAATTTTCATAACTCATTTTGCAGACAATAAGATTGTATAAAAATAAAGCTTGATGCTTAAATTTATTTAATAGATGCTTAGAATCAAATATATTATTTTTGAGAATTTTTTCAATTAGTTAAAGATTTAAGGAGTGCATTTTAAAAGATATGCGAACGTGCATAGTTGTAAAGCTAAAATAACGTTTCTGCTTTGAATACATTAATTAGTTTACATTTTGACTAAATAATTAAAAAAAAAAAAACATAAATCAAAAACTTAAAATATTTAACAATTTTTTCTGTATGCCAACAATTCTAATTTGTAAGCGTCCACTGTACAAGTAATAAAAAACGAGAACACTCTAAATTGTTTATTGCATAATAGACGTGAGGTTCTCTCGCTCTTTATCTTTCTCTCTCGCGCGCGCACGTTCTGCTGTGCAAAATGCAAATGCAATTGCGCGGGAAAGGGTAATAAACAGCTGGGCGCACAGCTGCTGCGGCACCCACAAGTCGCAGTCGCAGTTGTTGCCGCGCTGCTGGTGAAATGCATAGAAAGCAAACTGCAGCTAATTGAGACTAGTTGTGGGGCAGTCGTCGTAACGTCGTGCATTTGAAGTTCGTATCAATTAAGAAAATGCTACAATTCAATCAATTTCACAGGCATGCCTGTTCCTACTACCGTGGGATGGCAGTGTAGTCGCTCGTTCGCTCGCTCTCTCGCTTTGCACGCGCGTTCCAATTCCAAATGACACGCATAACCTCACACAACTACAAGCGCATTTACTGAGTCACCAATGCAAACGCAAGAGAGAGCGAGCATCTGCTGCCGTTGTGTGTGTGCGTATGTGACGTTTTCTCTCTCTTTTTCCACGATGACAACAAGCCGGTATTTCGTTTTCATATTATTTCCGCAACGAATGAAAACTTGAAAAAGTAAACGCAAATAAAATACTTTATATGCGAATGAATAATGACAACCACACAAACAAACCGAGAGGCAAAAGAACCAGTTACATTCAAATAAAGTGCTAAATACAGACGAGGAACAGAAAAGAAACCAACCTGTTCTCCCTTTGCTACGGCAGCAGCCGCACAGTCGGCAAAATCGATTTAAAACCAATACGCTCTTCTCTCGCACGAGGACCCCACTGTTCCCAGCTGTCGCGAATTAGCTAGTACTTTTTTTTTCTTTTGTTAAACTAGTCCAGCGAAAAATTCCACTGTCCACAATAAGAGCAACAAACACCGCAAGCGTAAAGTTCAGCGTGACAAAACGTTTTTTCCTTTTTCTTGACTGTTGCTTGTTTATGCTGCAAGGGACCGGGGGGTTCTGTGGGTTACGCTACCAATTTTGGTTCCGTTTATATTATTATATGAACTGCAAATAATGCACACTAGTTCTGAATTTAAATTAATTAAACTTTTTGCACTTTCTTTCCTATTTGGTGACTAACGTAAATTGAACGCAAATTTCGCGAAACGTTTCTGCAGCGGCTCGAAATAAATATACAACAAATTCGTGTTACTCGTTTCGTTTCCGTTTCGTTGCTTTTGTTGTTCTTTTGTTTACCATTTGTACCTCAAAGAGAGAGATAGAGAGGGCGCGTGAGAGCGAGCGTACGTATTTTACAACACTTCCAAACTACAGCACTGGTTGGTGCTGCGCGCGCAAATTGAATTTCTTAGCTGTTGTTTACATGATGTGTAAAAAATATCTTTGAACTTAAGTAAATGTTGCATTTAATATTTTTAGCGCTTTACTGCGGAAAACTGTTCCAAATCGCAGAAATATACTATTTCTGTTAATTTTTATTCTTGAATTTATAGAGGAACTTCAAAGACGGAAATAAATAAAAATCTTAAAAATATGAATTCCTATCAAAAAATTACTATTTACATTTCTGATAATAACTTTTAATTTTAATTATAAAAAATAGTATAAAATTGTACAAGAAGATCTCGAGAATTGTGGAATAGGAGGGTTCATTTGGCAAATAATTGAGCAATCGAGGCAGCTATTTGAAAAGGCCGCCTGAGATGGCAGAGCGCATCTTTGCCTGCCGTAAATGGCCAAAATGCAATCAGTCAATCAGGCGTCGGCGATGCTGACGAAAACCAATCAACTAAGTGTCCAGCTCCAAGAATTAGCATAAGAAAGCGTTCGACATGAAAACCGTTCACACTTAGTTCCCTCATTGAAATTTACACCCAAAGGGCTCGGCTCAACTCGTTAAAAGGGAGCAATTCACTTGCCTCTGTTTACAGAGCAACAGCAACAAACCACCAACCACCTGCCACCTGCCACCTGCCATTTGCCACCTGCCACCACCCACTTGCTACTTGTCTGGCAAGTTTGACTTAAGTGCAGCTTTAGCGAGGCGCCTGTCTGGTTGCCGTTACGTTTACCGTTACTCATACGCCCTTATGCATCCGTCCGCGAGAACGTGTTAAATGCAGGTGTTTGGCATTTGAGTTACGTGCGAACGCAACAAATTGCTGGCCCCACTTTTGCCGTTTACATTGCAACCACCCGCACCACAGCCAGCAACCCAACTGTAATTAAATTCCACCGCTTATCTCTATGTTCTCTTTGTCTGTTTGTGTGTGTATGCCTGTGTGGGGCAAAGTGCGGGAGTGTAGAGAATTTCCCACAATTGCATTGGAAAATCTGCGCAAATCGCATAATCTGACGTCACGTAATCTGACGGCTTACAGGCAACGAGCCAATGGGCCAACGGGCTAATGGCCACTAAAATCACTCATTCAACAGCTCACAACTCAATCGACTCGTGAATCGTGAATTGACTGGTTTGTGTTAACAATTCCCCATTCATAGGCGGCTGTAAATTGAAATAAGCGATTTTTAATCTGTAAGATATATTTTTTTTTTACATTTACAATAAATGCGTAATGATAAAATCGAAGAACTTAAATACGAATTGCAACCGTGTGTTTTGGTTTATAAATCCATCAAATCTTTAAATATAATAGGAACAGAATACGAAACCACGACTTTAAAATAATTGCTATAAAAAATCGTTTGCAGTTAAGCATTTTTAAGAGTAACCAATTGTTATTAATTGTTGTCTACGCGATTTTGAGCACGATATTGGGTGAAACTGCTGAACTACTAAATCTTTGCACTTGTTTACACTTGCAGACATAAAATTATTTAATTTTAAATTAAGTTCTGTTGGAAAAGTTTATCCTTAAAATTAAAAACTGAACAAGTTTACCTGTGATTATTTCAATGATAAAACTACAAAATTGTAATGAAAATTTATATATTACAGAAAAGTACGGGAAAAAAAGAGAATCTTTGGAAAGCCCTCGTAGACCGTCGATAATCCACTAAAGTATGAATATTTAATTGTTTATACATTTACTGTTCCAGCCAGTTTTTGTGGTCCGATTATGATGATTATTATTGTCAAATATGAGGAACATAATAAAATAAATATATATTATTATGTTGTTTAACAATTATTTTTTTAACACGAGAGCATTTGTTTGAGAACGATTGTTGCTGTAGCAAAATCAAAAAGATGAAATATACTAAATTTTGACAAGACCAAAAACTGATTGAGTTTTCCTCATATAACAAATAACAATCGGGAGAGACACACAAACGGACAGACGGACATGGCTATGTTGACTCGACTAGTGTTGATGATGTCTCCGTGCAAATGAAACTTATCATAAATTACAAATGTTGAGATATGCCACCTTCGTAAAAGGTGTCAGATATTTATCTATTTATTTATTTACAATTATAAATTAAATTAAGTTATCATCGGGACAAATTCTCATAGGACGGAGCTCTACTCAAATCATATGCGAGAAAGTACCAATTAGCTCAAGTTAAACTGAGCGATGTTGCAAGTATCTGTGTTGATTTCATGATTTCTATCTTGATGGATGCAACTGGGCCTTGTTTACGAAGGACATCACAGGACTATAAAACAATTAAGAGGCCATTTGAGGCGACGGGTAACGAGTCTCCATAAGCCCATCTCCAATTGTTGAATGGTAAACGGTAAATGGTAACTGGCTATCCAGGGGGCAATAAGCAAACAGACATCGGTCCACACTGCGTCCAGGCTGAGGTCTGTGTCAATGGAACGTGACGCGGCAAGAGTGTTCTTAATGCAGTCGAGCCTGGTTACCAATTTGGACGGTAACCCTAAATGCAATCAGTTTCGAGGTGCCTTCATATATTAGCTAATGGCTAAATTCCACGAAGGGAGCGGTGTGAGGTGAGGTGGGGTGGGCAGATTGGACTGGTTAAAGAGCAGCTAAGCCATGTCACTTGTGAGGCAGCTCATTTGGCAGCCGCACACGTTTCAGTTTAGGTTATTCAGTTGCTCCTTGGCTCGAGTGAATTTCATTTGAAGTCTAAGCTAGTTAAGCAATAACACTGCAGAATGTCATCAGCGTAAGTAAAACAAGGCAAAAAAGGAGTCGTGCAAAACAACAACAACAACAACAACAACAATAATAATACCAACACCTGAGGTGTACTTATGCCACGGCATTAGCATTCCTCACAGTCCTTCAGCCAGTTGCAGCCAGTTTGGCTGAAGACAGCGATAACAAAAACACGCACAACAATTGAACCCGAAACAGCAGCAGAAGCAGCAGCAGCAGCAGCAGGCCCTCTACTCGCATACCTTCCACATAAACATGCCCCGCTTCCCACACACACACACACACAAACACACGCTCACATGTGGCAGCTTGTTTGCGTCGAAAGGCTTCAGCGATTTTATGGCAGCACTTGCAACCGATGTGAATGTGAATGTGAATGTGGATGGTGGCGCTGATAATAAACACATTTTCAAGCTCAATGCCACCGAAGGCACAACTACAACAACAACAACAACAAATAGAAGGACAACTTTTTTGTCAGGGTTAGCGAACATGAAATACTCTTTCCATATAAATCGCTTCAATTTATTGAAAACAACTCATTTTCAACAATTAAAACTCATGCATTTTCATTTTACAAAAACTACAACAAATCTTTTTGTTAAGCATAAGAAACATAAATTCTCATTTCGAGTGAATTGTGATCTTAAAAAAAAAAAATTAAAAATTGCATTGAAGATGATTTAATTTTATTTAAAGATTATATAAAAACTATTGTTAAAATGATATTGTAATATTGAGTGTGAATATGCAGTAAATTAGCAACAAAATTAGGTAATCGTGTCTTTGAATTAAGAAATATTGGGAAATACTTCAGAACTTACTCAGAATTGAAAGAAAATAAAACAATTGTTTGATTTGAAAACAAAATACATCGCTTTTGACGCAAAAATAAACGAATGAATGATTATAAATAGACTGAAGCTAAAAGATACTTTTGATATACATCAGATACGTATGTAACTTAATCCACTATTCATTTCTGCAGCTTTTATTTATAACTATTGAATGACTACACATTCAAAAAATTGTTGATAATTTCATTAATTATAAATAATTTCATGCATGCCTCACACATTGGTTGAGAGAATATAAATAACCCTCTGCAAGTGTATAGAAAACAACAGAGTCGAGAACAAAACCAGAAAGAAACAGAAATAGAAATGGAAAAGAACTGGCCTCGCCTTGTTCCGGGTATTGGTATCGGGATTGAGTTTTGCAACTGGAACTGGGTCTTTCTGTCTGCCCCACCTGCCTGCCCCGACTGCCTGCCCCATCTGACTGCCTGCCTGATCCGACTGACTGCCAACGGACATATAATGAAGTTTCGCAATCTCGCTGACTGTGTGAATGGGCATGTCGTCTGCCCGTGACAGCTATCCAGAGGTGGTGTGTGACGAAAGTGGCAAAAGCAGGGGATAAGGATGAGTCTGCAGTTGCAGCAGCAGCAGCAGCAGCAGCAGCAACAGAGGCAACTATTGCTGCCGGCTCAAGTGTGATTACATGGCCATGTTTGTTGGCGTCGAGTGTTTGTGGCATAATATTATTGTTTCTGTGCTCGCGTGTGAAATCAAACTCAATGCAATGCCAAAAGGATTAAAAGGATACAACGACTGGCATACGCGTGCGAGTGTGCATGTGTTTTTCTATGTGTGTGTGTATGTGTGTGTGTGTGTGTGCTTGTTTGTGCATCCTTCACGATCCTTCCCCACCATGTCGCTCCCTACAGGTCTGCAGCTCCCATCGACAGCTTGTAAGTGTAAACAGATACATAACCGGGTGAAAGTTTGAACTTGAACCGGTACTGGTACCGGTTCGAAGGACTTTGCAAGTCCGCTGCAACACATTGAAGAATTAAAATGTGAGCAGAACAAATTAGAAAATGTTGTCTACCCAATTGCATAAAATTAATTACTTTTTCGTTAAAGACCAATTTTTCCAATTATAATTTAATGAAATTAATAAAAGTCACATTTCCAGTAAAAGTTCAATTTTGAAATATCTATCTTCCTATCCCGACTAAAAATTCGTGACTTTATGACTTGTCTGTGTAATAGATTGGTTAGTTATTTGTATCTATAAAATAGTTTATTCTCATAACTTGATTGGTCAGTAGTTTGTATATTTGAAATAAATTTATTGTTTAATCTTGCTTAATCTTATAAGTATAAATTTGTTTATTTATTTAAGTGCTCAATTAAATCGGTACACAAAATTTAAAATTAGGAATTAAATTATTAACATATAAAATGAGTAATTCAATAAAGGATATAATAAATCTGCGGATAATAAATTATAAAATGGTTTAGTATTCATTGCGTAGATTGGGAAAACCCGGAAGAAACCTAATCATAAAATACCAAAATCTCAGACCTTCAGAATGGTTGGACTTTGTATAATTGTAGTTATTCAATTGTAGTTATTCAAGTTATAAATAATAATAATAATTTTAATTATTGTTGCAAATAAGAATTTTATTTTTTTTTAATAAGATTAGTAATTTTTCATTATTACTGAAATCGATGTTGGAATTTAAAATTGTTTCTATCTGCCACTTTAAAATAGCATTTTATAGGGGCCACGCGATGTTGTAAAAAGCCGTTGCACGTTGTGCAGACGTTACCACATTTTCCCAAAGGGCACTCAATCCGCACACAGACCATTGAAGGACTTTCCGGAGCAAACAGAGAGCTGTTGGGAGCCGTTGCAACAACAGGCAAACAACAACTGTAACTTGAAGTAGCATACAGTTATTTGACTTTTAACTTTTATTGCTTTATGTAGTTTAGATAAACGTTTGTGGCATGCCATAAATACGCAGCAAACGGCAAGCAGCATATTCAACAATTCTTCGAACCAAAAACATTGCGAAAAGGGATGCCAAACTTGGCTAAAGTTGAGCGCAAACTGAAACTGAAACAAAAAAAAAACTTTTGGCGCTCGTTTTCTGTTGTCCTTCGATGATAGACAATCAGCAAGCAGACAAATTGAGAAAGAGGTTTGCGGCTTATGATGTTGTAAGTGGGTAACAAGCTGGCCACTTGCCTCTTGCCACTTGCCACTTGCCACTTGACTTTGCCGCAAAGTTTCCTTGGGTGGCAGCTTAAAGTTAAAGTTTACGTTAAATTTCGCGCACTTTTACGCACCATCGAAAAGCTGAAGTAGAAAGTTTTAATTAATTTCACACACACGAAACTTTACTTGTGCATCTAATTACATCAGCAGGTATAAAGGGATGGGGGGGAGTGTGAAATGTGTCTGTGGCAACCATCATTATCGGAAATATTATGAACAAGCATTGCAGCTGTTGCTGCGGCTGCAACTGCCCATAAAACGTCCAGAAAAGGCCAAAACAAACAGAAGCTGCAGCCGCAAAGTATGCAACACGTTTGCCAAAATATTTAAAGATGTTGGTTAGGGATGGCTGTTGGGTAGTGTGTGGGGGGGGGGGGGGGTGCTGGGGATGCACTGGGCGAGAAACAAATAAATAAACAAGCAACATCCCTTCTTCCATTCACCCCTTCTGTACACATTTGATGCGGGTCTCAGTTACACACATTAACCCACAAACGCAGGCCAATTTCACTTTTTAACCCTTATGCGTCTTCTTTACTAACAGTTTAATTAAGGCGCGCCAAATTAATTCGATATTTGAATGTAAATAATGAAGATTTTGGTAGCAAGCGATGATCGATTTTAAAGAAAATATATCTAAGATCCAGTTAATCTGTTTATCCTTGAAAAAAGGCTGGCTTGACCAAAATAAAAAATAAAATAATAGTAATAATAAACTGAGTGAGAAATTGAATATTATGACCACTTCTGATTTATAAAGAATTGAAAACAAAAACTTAATTCCAGAAGCAAAAACAATTAAAAACGTTTTGCAAACAGCTAAAAACCATGTGACTAAACCTTAAATTAATGTACTTCCCGTTTTGCGATATTCACAAGTTGAACAAATAAAAATAAAATAAATAAAAATAATGTAATTAAATTATACTTTTAAATTTACTTTATGAAATAACGTATTTTCTTTGCGCTAATTTTACCAAACGAGTGCAAATCTGTTATGAAATCATGTATTCTGGTAAATTAGCAGATAGTAAAATATAACTATTTAAGAAAAGAAATCACTTTTTTAAATATTTTAAAAACGGTTAGAAGTTAAATGCTATTTTTAGGTATTTTGTGGTATTGCAATAGTTTTTCAAATATTCACTTTAATGCAACTTGCGTGCACTTCAATTGGCAAAGGCAGACAACAGACACAGGAACACACACGCACACACACGCACACACACACACACACACCTTGGCACACCTGCAGACATCGACTCAAACACCGTCGAAATTGAATGCGAAATATCCTTTGTGTGTAGTGCGTTCAAACTTATTTTCACTACTACACGTTCGGCAAAAGTACAAAAAGACCAGCTAGAATATACATATATATATATATATATATATATATATATATACCAGCTATATATATACATATATATATATATATGCATATATACATCCCAAATCCGAAAATAGTTGGCATAACAATTTTTCCACCAAAAGATTTTTGCAATACAAAGGATTTTAAATGCCAGAAATGGCTAAACTTGTTAGCTGTGTTGGTCAGACAAGGTTGGCCAAAATAAAAATATGTGAATATTGCTAACAAGCCAAAAGTTAAGCGATAATCTTGCAGTAAATTGCATTAGTTAAACAACAACAGCAAAAAAATGGGTCTACATTTAAATTAATCAAAACTTTACTCATCACTCCAGATATGTGTTGGTTGTGGATGCAACATATCGTTGTGGCTGTCAGTTGTTGTTGTCGTTGTTGTTGTTGTTGTTGTTGTGGTGCTGTTTACTTCATCGTAAAGCGTCAAAAGTCAGCGACAGGCGAACGGCGCGTCGAACAATTTCAAAGTTGAATTGAGTTTCGTCTGATACGCCAAAGTTGCTGAGTTATACGGCGTATTTCCACGCTCGTCTGGCTGTTTGTTTATCATGTACGTGTTGGGAGGGTTCCCGCTGGGACTGGTGCTGATGATGTTGTCGCTGATGCTGGTCTCCCATTGGCAATAAGCGCAACCCTTATGACGATAATGAAAGATTTGCCAAACCAAAAAACAAACTCTCTTCATATTAATCAGCTTATATATATACATATTGTATATAGTTCTCAATGTGAACACAGAATGTTCTCAGAATTTGCAATGAAACAACCGGCTTCAGTTCCCGAGCAGAGCTTGAGCAGTGCGTCTTTGCAAATTCTCCACAATGGTTACTGAGTGGCTCGAAGGTGAAATTTTTTGTATTAGCGCATTGTACCTGATACCATTTGTGTTGATAACAATACTATCCATGATCTGCCTTGGCTATTACTGTTATCTCTATGGAACCGAGCATCGTCGTACAGCGGACCTGGAGAAATCACTTCCATTGATTTATTCACAACCGCGCAAAGCGGTGGTAGACAGCATCCGGGAAGTGCATCAAAACAGACTATCAGAATGTTATTAAGAAGAAATGAAAATAGTTATAAATAAATTGCAATAAGGCAAACATCTCTTCCAAAAATGTGTTTATTTTTATTATTATTATTTGTATAAAAAACTATACATATATATACATATATATATACATATAGTATAAGTGCTTTGTGAAATTAAATACTGATAAAACCGAAGTATTTTTCGTTAGAAATCTTGAACTTGAACACTCATAGGAAATTCACAAGGTTTTAGCTAAATAACATAATCTAAAATATAATATAATATATAAAATATAATATAACGTAATTCAATTAATGAAAATGTATATAAATAAATAGTTGCTTTACACAAAAACTTGCATTTAATATATTAAATATTAACATTGTCAAAAGATCGAATATTCATTAAAAAAAAATTAATTTTTCAAAGTGCTTACAAATTGTCAACATCATACGGAACTTAAATATGTAATTATTAATGTGTTAAGTAAATATAAATGCATGAGCATTTTTTTTTTAAACACTTTTAGAGGGTGCTATAATTTGTTCGTGAAGCTTGTAACACATTTAAATGGGAAGTTATAAAGTACAAATATTATCAGCAAGTTTGTTCGGGTCGACATAGTCTTCATTTTTGTAAATAAGCAGAACTCCCTCAGTTTGTACGATATATGTATATAGCCCTGTCCGACTGTCTGTGCCCGTCTGGACGGACAGACGGTCTATATTTAACAGTCTATATTTAACTGGGTTAAGGGCATATCGGGCATATCGGGTTAGGGGCATATCGCCAACTCGACTACAGCAGCTTACTTGATTTTCTTTTAGGGAGAGAGGTTTTAAGTTGTGGTATTCCGGTAGATGTATACATAAATGATGCCCTTTCTGATATATGTAATTACACAACGGTGAAAATATAAAAAAAAAATAATTGATGATATTTCCAACCCCGGAGTACAATTCATATGTCGACATGTTGACTCTGGCATACAAGGGTATTTAGTCTTCGTAGTGCCTACAGTACCTCTTTTTTATTGCTTCGGAATTTGCTTTTTATCGGTATTTAAATGACGCATAGCAATCAGCCTAAGCTCGATAAGAATTTATATGGGAAAAACCTTATGACTTCATATTCACAATATCGTCGCTGAGGAATTTCAGCGATCCGCTCGCCCTTAGTTTTGAATCTTTTGTTGGGCGACACGCACAGATCTACTCCACACCAGAACAGATGGATGGAACAAGGCGTTGTGGGAGGAGTTATTGGTTAATCCAACGGTTTTCTCACAGATACCGTTGCTGTGTTTTGTGATTGCCGTGTTGGCCATCTGCGTAACTTAACTAGTTTGCAGTTGTTTCTTTTGCATTAAGTGTCTGAAAGGCTGTCAATATGAAAGTGGCCATTGTGGAACAACTTAATGACATCTTAGGGAAGCGTATTGACCAAGTACAACCTGCGAAGAGTTGAAGAATAGTAAAAATAGTAAAAAAATAATCAGAGTTACTTAGATGCTTTAAATAAAATTATATATTGATCATCTAGTTTCATATTTACTTTTAGGTTATTAGTTGTGTAAGAACGGATCAATGAACAAAATAGCTTTTCCAAAAATTGTGTTTTTAATAATTTTAAAATTTAACCCGACTTTTTCAGTGAAAAAGCATAAAAAGTGAAAGAATTTAATTAGAAATAGGAATATACGTAATACTCTAAATAATAATTTATTATTAACACCCAAAACTTTAACAAATATGTATATACATATATATTTATATATATATATATGTATATGTTATATACACGTATCAGCGCCGTCGCCTCCAGCTCCGGCTGATCTCAGCATCTCATTTTCAGCCTGCAGCTCGCACTTCTCCTTGTTCATATTCTCAAAGGCAGACTCGAATTTCTTAGTCAGATCGTCTAGAACTTCTTTGTAGTGTGTTTTCAACTCTTGGTATTTAAGAAGATATTTCTCCATTTGCGTCTCGTATACCTTTTTGCTGTAAGTCGGTTAAATTTGTTTACAACAGTTGTTTACTGTAATTTATATTATTTGTTTTATTACCTTTTCAAACTATTTGCTCCATCATTGTAAGCACACTGCTCCAGCTCCATCAGACGCTTCTGGCAGTCTTTCACATGCATCTCGAGTTTTTCATTCTGCTTAAGCCGAAAAGATATATAAATATATATTTATATAAATAGATAAAAGACATCTTGTCCTGTCTGAGTAATCTCCATAGAAAATTGCATAGGTGCAGAAAATAAACATTTCTGTTTTATTTCAGTGTATAAATACCTGTTCACCTCACCTTGACACGCAGCCACGCAATAGTTTTATCCTTTTCGGTCAGTTTGTCCTGGAGTTGAGCCACTTGATTGCCTATACGTTTAGCGGCCTCCTCTATGATGTTGGCAATGTTGACTGCCAGTGTTGTGACTTCCTCATTGGAGGCTGCTGCACTTTTCTCAGCATCCTCCTTCTCAAGCACGGCTGCCTCACTGATGCACAGCGACTCCTGAACCTTACACATCGCCTCCATCTCAGGCTTAGTGCTCTCGTCGAGGAGGATGGGTGCATATAAATTGGACTTCTCATATTCCTTTAGTCGCTTCTGTAGATGTGCAATCTTGGACTCACTATCCTCGGGAGCGGCTGCATTGCGATTATGCGTCTTCAGCTTTGCCTGCAATTGTTCAATGATATCCGCCTGCGAGCGCATTACCTCCTCCTGTTTTATCAACTTGTCCTCCAGCGATTTTACTTTTTTGTTATACTTTTTAGTAATCTAAATTATATACAAGTTAACTATGTCATTAAAATCAAAAACTTACTTGACTAATGACCAAGATTTCTACGTACGCCTTGATTTTTATACTTTACTCAAATCTTTCATCTCTACTCTTTGACTCACCTGCTCATGATTGTCTAGGGGCATTTGAGCCCGACATGTTCGCAGTTCGGTGTCCATGTTCTTGATAATCCTTTCTGAGCATTCCTGGAGACTAAGTCGCTCCTTTTGCAGTGTATCTATTTGGGACCATGCCTTCTCTAGTTCATCGCTGGTCAAGAGCAGACGCTTTTTTAAATCCTCATTGTTCATTGTCTGTTTGTATTTGCCCAATTCGTCGGTTAGAAGTCGATTCTCATTTATGGCTGCGATGATTTGCACCCTCTAGCTAAAGATCAAAAATTAGAAAATTTAAAAATTATAATGACTTTTATACCGAATATTGTCGTTTTAAGTTTAGACTTGTTTAACGCATAGCTTTTAGCCTCCTCAGTCATTCTTAACGAATTGTTTTTACAACAAAGTTTTAACAAAATAAAAAAAAAAAATAAAACTTACGTTTGTTTTTGTAATGAAATTGTTTATGCAAATGTAGTGGGAAGTTTAGTAAAATATTTATAAATTAATTTTCAGATATGAGAGTGAGTTATTTAAATTGTAATTTAATTCTCTAACTTGTCAAACACCAGATTTAGCACTAATTAAAACACTAAAACCGACAAACCAATGGATATTATAATGTATAATTTGTTCACATAAATATAAAGTACACTAAAAAAACTAAGCCAGTGCAAGCTTTTATTCACAAGAGCTCAGAGCAAGATGGGTTTTCCTATAGAAGCAAATCGGATTATATCGATGTTCTAGAAATGGGGGTTGTCGATTAAATTAAATTAACTTAATCTGCGTCTCGTATATGAAAAATTGTATTTCACATTTAAAGTCTGCAACTCCTATAATGTTTGAAAAAGAACAAATACTGATACAGGAACAAAAATATATTTTTAAATATTACTTTTAAGCTGACGCTCTCTTATAGTCTAAGAGAACGTAGAGGTCATACACATAGAGAAATTATAGTTAAAAATAATATGTATATACTCCGCATTCTGCTAATCTGTTCAATGTTTTATTATTACTATCAAGAACTATTCTTGTCGTTCTTTATTGTTCGTACTTACTGGAATGACGCACAGACCTCAATTCAGAATCCGCAAAACTCGTAGTATTTATAAGGATGAAATCAATTATGACTTCATATGTATATGTAACGATCTACAGACTTTCCTTGATCCATTCGGTCTCAGTTTCAAATATTCTGTTGAGCGATACGCACAGACCCACTCTACACAAGTCGAAATGGATAACAAGACGTATTTTGAAGGATTGTGGAAATACTTTCAAAATACAACAGTGTTTGGGTGCATTCCATTGTTGTATATTGCAATTCCCTTGATTGTTATCTACGTAATATTGCTATTATATTCCTGCTTCTGCTGCATCAGGGCCTGTCGCCAGAAGCCCGACGTGGTCTTTATACCATTTTCAATGGTGCTACGCCACTCTCAGATGCCGGACAGAATCAGATATCCTGTGGAGGGAGGCAGAAGAGAAGATTGCGAAAAACACTGTATGGAGGTGCATGATAGGGCTGTGGATGAATTAAATTTCATGCTCAAGTAGCGTAACTACCGAGTACCTCAGTAAATAAATTTGTCAAAATATACGAGTGCCTTAAATGCTGCTTAAAATGTGAACGTGACTTGGGTTTCTTCCTTCTTTGCTATTTTTTATTTTTATTTTTTTTTTGTTTTGCAAGCGGCGGGTCATAAATTTCACAGTATTCGCTCTGCTCTTGTTTTGCTGACGTTTCTTTTCATGAACCGCAAATTTAGCATCGCATCGCGGTTTTTGATGGCCATCAGGTGCAGGACGAAGCGCGCTAATAAACGGCATTCGGCATTTAACTTGGCTGACACTCAAGTAGACTTGCTATAGCCAAAACCCAATTATGGAAAAACTCCAATAAAATGAAAACAGAAACTGAATTAAGCTCTTAAATGTAAATTAATGAATATAAAGAATTGTTAAAAATATGGACTAAAACTTGAACTGTAACTGGCTAAAAGCTTAAACAATTTTAACCAACAAAATTGTAAAAAAAAAAATAATTATTTTTTTCAGTTTTTGTTACCCAGTGCTTAAAATAAATATTCTGTACAATATTTGGCTGAGAACAAGTTTTTAAATGAGATTTCGATGTTCTCTGGAATGCAAATTGTAATTAAATCGAGTTGTCAAACTTTATGTTGCAAGTAAGTAGAAGATGCTGTGCAACTGGCCACCTTGCACGACAAATTGACAAGATAAAACAATTTACGGCTAAACTAGCATCGTCCAAATTTAGCCAGGCGACTTTTTCACCAGCTCCTCTTGGCTGGAAGGCACCAGCGAAATGCTCCCAGTAGGAAAATTAGTTTAAAAATACGTTATGTACGTTGGCAGAGTGGCAGAGAACGACATGCAGTAACATGGGGCAGTGTCACAGAGTGCCGCCCCCCACTTTGCTGTCTGCTCATCTTTGTTGGTGCTGTTGCAAGCAACGTGCCGCGTGCGTTTCGGGTGGCATAAAAATTCACTTTGGCCGGCCATTTGCAACGTTCTCCAAACGGGGCAGTTTAATAAAAACGTGGGTGTGTGGCAGCGATGAAGCTGCAAAAACTTAACGACGACGCTCAATAAAATGTCGTGTTTTACAATTTTATTATGTGACGCCAGTCGCGCGACTCGGTTGCATCAAATATTTAATAAAACATTTGGCCAATTGCCAAACAAAAAACTACCCCTTTCAGCAGCATTCGACTGGCTCTTAAGTAATTGCATTTTAGTGGACATACGTTTCATACTTGACCAAAGACTTTAAATCATCTTTCCCCCACCCCCCCAAAACCCGACACCAACTTCCACTTGCCACTTGTCTGCAGCAAGCCGCTGTTTGTTTTGCGACCATAAATTAACGCATTACCCGTTTCGTCTCTTGTTGTTGTTGTCGTTGTTGTTGTTGTTGTTGTTGTTGTTGTCGTTGTTGGCATAGTCCTTGTGCCAAAGCAGGCATCGAACTATTTGCATTTCGACCGTTGCATTTGGCCATGCAGCTGCTGCCGTCAAAGTCGCTGGCCAATGTGGGGTTTACACTGCGGCCGAGGTTAACCACAATCGAAGTCGAACGAAAGCAAAAACTCCTTCTGTACTCGGATCATTAATCGATTCCAAGAAGGGTGTGCGTGTGTGTGTATGCGTGTGTGTGTGTGCGTGTGTGTGTGTGTGTGTGTGGTTGTGGCCAAAAGTTTTGCCATCACATTTTGTTTGATTAAGTACCAATGGCACCGCATCACGCACTTGAAACTTTGCCCATTGCCAGTTTCGGTTTTTAGGGAGCCTAAAGAAACGGCTCTCTGTCTACTAATGAGTCAATTTAGTTGCATCGAACGAAATTGCATTCTGTCTGCGGATCTACGCACTTCAAAACTTAGCCAATAGCCACAGCCAACGCTTTGAAATGTTAAGCAGTTGCACTTACTGTCAATAGGGCGGCCAAAAGGCGCATGTTGCACAGAATAAGAGCTGGAACAGAAACACTAAAATGCACACACATTTGCCACACGTTGTTGCAGTTGTGTTTTGCAGTTTGAAGTACCTTAAATTTAGATAACCAAATTTAGAAAATCGACTTAATACTAAAATCTCTTTTAATTTTAATTTTTATTAATATTTTTGTTTATCCGCAAATATTAAAAAAAAAACCTACTAATCTGATATTTTTGATTTCGGTAAAATTTGAAAATAATATAAATATTTTTTTTTATTTCATTATTATTAATAATATAATTTTTATTTTTATAATTTTTATTATTATTATTATTATTGTTATTTTTATTATTATTATTTTTATTATTATTATTAATTTTATTATTACTATTATTATTATTATTATTATTATTATTTTTATTATTATTATTATTATTTTTATTATTATTATTATTATTAATAGTTTTATTAATATAATTATTATTATTATTATTCCAGTTATTTTTTTTGCTTCACATTCAGCAGATACTTGCGACAAGCTTCCATCGAGTGGCGTTTCAGATAGCACTCCTGGCCAAAGGACTTGCCACATTGGCTACACTGAAATTTCCATTGATGATGACCCGTGGTGCGCTGATGCGAACGCATATTGGAGCTACCAATGCCAAAGCAAATACAATTTTTTTAAATATATTTTAACAGCCACATTTCACATTTACTCACCGATCTGCAAACGATTTTTGACAGCTCTCCTCTGGGCAGACAAAGGGCTTCTCGCCGGTGTGGATTCGCATGTGGGCAACCAGCCTCCAGGAACAATTATATTTCTTATTGCAGTCGGTGCATTGGAATTGCTCACCCGGCTGCCTGTTGCGACGACTTTCCACTTTTTTCCTGACCTGATCGGATTGTGCTGGCTCAGGGAGAGCTCGTTTTTGGTGTGGCTCAAAGTTTTCATCATCAGTTTCGATTTTCTTTTTCTTTTTTCGGCGTTTTATGTCTCTGGTCAATTTCTTGATTCTGCCCAGCCTGGTGCCATCCTTCTGCACCTGCTCGTTGGTCGAGAATTTGCTGAGCTGCTCATCTACCCGCTCAACTTCCCAGACAGTGTGACTGAACTCGCTGCTCGGCGTGTACAGGATGTCCATTAACTGGATGTCTTCGTTCATCTCAATCTTGCGGCGCTCCACAATTGGCAAATTGTCGTCAGTTCGCCAATCGGTGCTGGGTTTCCCCATTCCATAATGATAGGTCTTTTTCCTGCCAATTTGAGGTCCAGTTGGAAATTTTCTTGAATTTTTGAAGATGCGTCTGGAACTCTGGTTAACATGGGGTCGTGGCATTGGTGCCATATTGGGTATAGTTCGACAAATTGCTACAATATGCATACATATGTATTATTCGCAATAAGAAATCTATCTTTGATTACCTTCGTAACGTTCATAGAATCGCTCTTGCTTATTATCGTAACGATTGGAAAACATACTGCGAAAATGTCCAGGCATTTTTCCAACTTGTTTTTTTTTTCGTATTTCACATGATATTTTATTTTATGACAGCTGCTCCACTTTTGGCAACTGTGTGCTGACAGATTTAAGTCGTTTATAATTCCTAAAATAATACGGTCACACAATTTGGCTACTTGTCAAATTTTCAAATTTAATCACTTTCGATTAACTGCTAGCAAGAATTACAGTAAAGTGAATTTATTTGTTTTCCTCTTGGTTGTGTTTGGCTTAAAGTTGTAGAAGCATTTCCGTCTGGACCGGTCTGTATTCATGGGGCCACTTAAGACGAAAAACTTTAACAATTTTCTTGTTAAAATTTTTGCACACGATTCGCATGGAATGCGGATGGTCAGGTCCAGAGCACAAAATGGAGGCGATCAGAGTGCTCATGAATGTGGTGTACAATAAAATTAGTTTGCTAAACGTATGTTTGTGTGTGTGTTTGCGAGTGTGTGCGAGTGTGTGTGTGTGTGTGTGCCAGACATGCAAAGACGTTTGCAATTTGCCTGTAATCCTGTCGCTTCGGCAGCTAGAGTTTGGGGGCAGCTGCCACCACGCCCACTTGATAGCACTCCTTAACCTCGTCAATTTAAACATCGAAATTGAATTGTATCGCAGTTTTCTTGAGCATCGCTGGACTGCCTTCAGTAAGCACTTAAGTCCTTCCTCAACCATTGTGTGAATTTTCAATTGTTTGGCAGTTTACGTTTTATTTGTTTGCGTTTTTATTTGTGTGTATGTGTGTGTGTGTGTGTGTGTTTTAAGAGTGTTTTGTAATAAAAGCCGGAAGACTTGTTCAACAGCTTTATTTCATTTATTTGGCACTTTATTACCCACGTTCGCCAGCACTCGTCTCATGTTTTTGCTGTTAAATGACTCAAAGGCCACAAAATATTGGGCAGCAGCAGCAGCAGCAGCAAATTACTTGGGTAATTTAAAATGCAAAAGCTTAAATATGCTCGGCAGCTATTGCAAAAATATAACAAGCAATTTTCAGTTCAACATTAATTCATTTTGACAAGTGCAAATTTACTCAACTCCATCCTTCCTCCTTTTTTTTTGCATCTCTGTCAAAATGGTTTATTGGAGCAAAGTGAACTACGAAACTGCAATGCATAAATGCACATATTTCATATTATCTGTTTGAGTGTGGCTGTGTGTGTGTGTGTTGTTATGTGTATATTTCATAAATTTTTATTTGCTCTGTGCGTCTAACGACAAAATCGCATAAATGTTTTCGACTGTCAACAAAGGCCGACATGAAAGCGACTGCAATCCCAATAAAATGATTGTGTGCTCCAGAATTCGTGTGTGTGTGTGTATGTGTGTGTGTGTATCTGTGTTCTTATGAAGCTGCTTGTGTATGTCATTTGGACTATTAAAAATATATTTCAAGTACATTGAAATTGTGTTTGACTCGCTCGCTTGCAAAGCACAATCTTTGCACAAAACGGCGGACTTTATGGCTGCTGCGAAGCAAAATTATTGCATACTCTTGGCCAAACAATAAAGCCATCGTTTTAGCCATTTTTTTTTTCTTTTTTTTCTACCCAGAGGCAGCTGGTAATGAAAGCATTGCAAATTGTCCGTACGACAGAATGTGTTTTGCATTTTGATGCTTTGTCAGTGGCCACTAATTTGAAACAGAGCTTGCACAACAAATGTCGCAAATGTCAACAGTCATGAGCACATTTTTTGTGGCATATTCTAATTTTGTTTATAATCTTTGCGACTCTGCAGTGAAAAATAATTATGTATTTTTCATAAGAAAATATTGCAAAATATTGTAAAATTCAAAGCAAGCTGGTAGCAATGCATTACAGTGGTACAATTACATTTATTTATTTAAATAATGCATTTTATCATGTTGCTTTCAAATAGGTTCTAAAAGAATATAATTAAACTATGGATGTGTTTATAATTATGCAAATTATTCTAGAGTTTTAGATATTTTGTATATTCGTAGGCAAGATCGATAGATATCTATGTCTGTAAGATAGACAGCAAAATATGTAATTAGGATCTCCATAAAATATGAAATGCTTCTTTGTCATGAAATCCTAAACAACAAGAATCCATTTGATTGTTTTAAATTATTTTATTTATTATTTGTATTAAGCTTATTAAGTATATTTGTGTTTTTACATTTTATCTGTATTTACTTAGAAATTTATAGCCAATAAACCAAACATAAAAATGATTTTAATTGTTATTATTATTATTGAGTAAGTCTAAAGATTGGACCCTGGGACAGGGCATCTGCTAGTCGAGTATTCGTATGCCTTTTAGTTGGCTAAAGCTGTTGCACGCAATTCTTAGATACGTCCTTCATGGATGAGCATATGACGAAGCTTGTTAGGAGTGTATTGTGAAGGCTTTAAGCCAGTTGTGGCTTCGTTAAGCAGTGTTGGCTTGCAAAAATCGAAACGTAATCTAAGTTAAGGCGAATAACTTTGGGCGGAATAAACGCGTATTGCTGTTCCCAGAAGGCTTAAGGCTAGGATTGCATTCAAATTTTCTCATCAACATATAAATGAAGTATGAATCCTTGTGGCAGACGTTGCTGCCAATTCGAAAACGAGCTACGTTATGGCCAATAAACCAAGGCAGCAACGTTGTGAACAATTGGCTTTTGGCCTATCTCATATTTTTCGTTTGAAATGTAATTACTTTAGCTAAGCCCGAAGATTTGTTTGTTTCTGTGTGTATCAAATAATTTTCCATTTGATAAATTACTTAAAAATTGTGTATATGCAACTGATTTAATATTCAAACAAAATCCCCAAGAATATAAAAACGTATAATTTAATCAAACGAGTTTTTGGGAAGCTGGTCACAGGACATGCGACAGGACGATAACGACCAGGATTGCCTGCAGGCGTTGGCAAATTAAATTTGCATGCCGCAATTGTATGCAACAAAAAAGTGTCAAAGTCCGAACTCGTTTCGTGTTATTTACTAAAGAAAAACACAATTGTTTGTAGCATTTTGTGGCCAGCTCACAAATTTTGACCATGCCCCTGAAAACTCCAACTACTTCCATGAAGGTAGCAGTGCAAACTCCGACATAGGCAAATATAACTTATTTTTGTTGTACGAGCAGATTTGAAAATTTGTTAATTTGCACAAAAGTTTGCATGGCATTTGCACAGTGCAGCGACGTGTGTGGCATAAACACAGGACTCTCTCTGCTATCAGTGATGAGTGAGTGTTGTGTTTTTATTATGCCCTGAATCCGTTTAAAATTATCAGACAGAAGGAAGCATTTCAGTACCCACAAGGTATACTTAGAGTAGCTGTGTATTTTTTTTGGCTTTTTTTTTTAATTTATTTTATTTTTATTTCATGGCATTTTTGTTTTTCGTGTTACATAAATCGACACGGGTGCATCTCTATGACCAGCCCAGCGGGCCTGTTGCCTGGCCAGGCGATTATGTGATTTTGGCTGGATTGGACCGAGCTTAGAGCACCGAGCATTGAGGTTCACCACTTTCCTGTAATTAATGGACACAACGTATTTTCCAAAATAAAGTTATAGCACAAAATACGCAAACTGCATGGGATTTTGGCTTCAAAAAATTATAAATAGCTTTTGCCTGCACTTAATTATTGATCAGGGTATTATTTTGGTTCCGCTTCCGATTCGTGGACAAGTCTCCTAATCTATAAGGTATAGTTAATCTTGATCAGGATCTAGAAATGTTCGTCTGAACAGAGACTTCGAATTCGGAATATAAACGGCTTCAGCACAGACAAATTCACAAATGATGTTATTTTACGATCCATGGTTACTTTTCGTGACAAAGAATGTTAATTTTAGTTATTGGTTTCGATTTCGATTATTTCCCGATTATTCTGAAATTCAATCGGGAAACAATCGATTACAATTTTGGTTTGATGCACGGATTTTATCTTATTTAAAGGACAAATATTTATTGATTTATGTTTTCATTCTAATATTTTTTTTTTTTTTTTATATTATATTTATTATAAGGCAAAAAATGCAAACCTTAAAGGAGTCAAAAGGAATTTTTGATTATAGTAAAAATGTGCACATAAAGCAACTTAGGATATTTGTACGTTTTACCTATTTATTTTTTTGACACTTAATAACAATGAATTCTAGTTTTAGAACAGTTTACCCATTGTACTATATAAAATGTGGGTCCAATACTTGGCCGAAATACAGCCAAAGCCAGTTTGTGTAGAACGAAATTGCGATCATAAATAAAATATGGCAGCATTCACACGCTTTGGCTTTATATCCTCTCCAGTCTAAATTTGGACTATAAAAAAGCATCGTTGCCAGGCTGCAATTGCATCAATTTGGCATCAATGCAACATGACAAATGTGTATTTGTTGTACCCATTGTACTTGAGCCCCATTTATATTCCGGCTGAGTTTTCCCAGACGATAACGTATAGGGTGCACGTAGCAAATATATTTGTACAAATTTTAGCTTAGCCTGTTGATAGGTAGCAGCAGCTGCAACTGCTGTCAGCTGCATTGGAAATGTCATTGAAATGACGTTAATCTCCGGTAATTTGCAGGGCAATCATTAGGTTTACGAAAAAAGAACTTTATATTAATAAAGAACGAATGGTGAGTCAAACCTTAAATGTGAATATTTTCACTGGTCGGAAATAAAACAATAATTGATGAATAATGTAGTTATAGATTAAAATACAGAGCAAAATTCTTCGCTAACTCAATCATCGCCTTCTGGTTTATTTATTTTTTAAAATAAAGAATTTAAAAGCACATTCAGATGTTGACCAGTAAAAATAATTTAAAACAGAGCATGTATTAAAAAAAAAGAAGTGTGCGTGTATGCAGCAAATGTGTGTGTTTTGTTAATTGTATTTCATTTGCAGAAGAAATATGCAATGCATATGCAAATTTAATTTACACACACAAGCAAACACACTTCCACACGTACACTCAACGCATGGCAATAGTCGTAGCATACTTTTCAGCGCCGCTGGGCATTAAAAAATACATTCTCCCCAGTCAGTCCGCAACGGCGCGTAAGTATGTGTTGTGTGCGTGTGTGTGTGTGTGCGTGAGTGTATGTGAATAAAAATAATCACACATGCAAAATAAATAATTTGATTCTCATCTGGTGGTCGAGGCAGCCGAGCTTATGGCCGGTTGGCGTACTTTTTGTTTAACCATTTGTAGGGCAGATTTTCAAATCAAAAATTTTGGCCATAAATAAAATAATCACACCCAAAATTCTAAAAATTGCTGCATGTATTTAGTTATGTGGGGGGGGGGGGGGGGGGGGTTAACAATAAATTGTTTTTGTGCTTGCAAATCTGTTGCGCATTGGTTTTTGCTTATCGTGCAAATAATTTATGGGCTGGCATAAAAATGCAATTGAGGTCTTAGTTATGTTAGCCGTTTTATCAATTTATCAATTTGCCACATTAAATCTGGCGGTAGAAATTTAAGTTTTTCGCAATTCGTTGTTGTGGTGTTTTGCATTTATTTGGTTGCATTGCAGTTATTAATTAAAAACAACAATAATAATAATAACTTTGAATTTATATAATGCAAGTGTCAATAGGCCGCTGGCCATTTGTAATTATGGCCACCAGATTTTTATTATTATTTTTTTCTTCTCATTTTTCGTTTTTATGGCTCAAATAAAGTTTTTTATATTAATGACACAAAGTACTTCATAAAGTGCATTGTCATGCAAATTACGTTAAGCTCATGAATTTATAATTTAATGAAGACACTTTGTAGCCATAATTGGTCACAACAACGCTCAATGTGGCCATAATATTGTTGTTAATTTAATAAATGCGATACAGTGATAGCTCCGATTGCGATGACTTTTTCAATATATACATTTTTTTCATGTTTTACATTATTATTCATGTATGATATACACTCTTACTTATAAATTCATGTACTTCATTAAATTGCACGTTTTCGTTTACGATTTATTTTATACTCTGATACCGAAGGTAATATAGTGTATTGGTTTTGTACAATGTCTGTCCTGCTGTCAGTCTTAGAGATTCTTAGGGATTTCAAACTTGGAAAATATACTGTTATGAGCTCGGCTCAGACAAAGTGTAGAAATTGGGGTGCTACTTCAACTAGAGGGCTAGGAAATCGATAAGATCAATAACATCGATATTCGGAAACCCACAATTTGATGGCTAATTTGGTTGGTCGGTTGTTTGCGTGATCCTTGAAAGTTCGGTATATGCCACCTTATTATAAGCTAGAGTCACTAAATTTTAAAATTATACTACTGGTAACTCCCCTAAGAGATTGAAGCAAAATTGCTTGGCCACGCCCAATCCGCCTCCCTAAGCCAATACACCTGTTAATGTAAATGGATAAGACCATATATCTGACACAATTTAAAAGCTACAGTCACCAAACTGCTTATATCAACCGCAATTTAAAAGGCAAACTTGGACAGTATTTCTAGGATTCAGCAACCCTGTTTTGTGCTGCCTGTTATATCAAATTATTGTGGTATCAAAGTATTTCGCAGTCGGCTACGCTCGACTTCAACGTTTTCTCTTGTTTTATTTCATTTCATTGGCGAAAAGCAATTGCCTCGAGTTTGGCTGTTAATGCACAACCGCAATCATGGAGCGGATGCGGATTGAGATTAACGTTAAGAGGATGCAAATGCAGCGACTCAAGATAATTTTCACTTTATCCCATTATCGACAGGTTCATGCGTGTGCGGATTGCATGTTGCATTTTGAAAGATTTTTATTCAAATTCTCAGCATGTTAAATAAATATCGTCCAGTGATAAACTGAGGAGCACGATTCTTATCGAGAAGATATGTACTGATGTGAGATATACATTTATGCCAATCCCTTCATGACAGCTTTTAAAGGATACAATTACTATTTCCAGAAGAATGTGTATACGAAATCATTAACTGAAATTATATTTGAGATAAGGCAATGTTTGCAACGTCGAAATCATAATTTGCGGCTGCATGAACGTTGCAACATAGCTGACATCTCTGTCAGGTTTCATTCTTGCATGTGTTTCAATTAACTTTTTGCCCGCACCAAAGACGCTGATATGAGAATGGAGTTGAGAATGTGTCGAGTTGGTGGTGGCGTGGGCGGTTTTGGTGGTGCTGGTAATGGGGGGCGGGGCTGTGTGTATTATAAGCAGCTTCTTCGCTTGTTTGAACATAAAAATTCGACGCTTAACATAAATTACGCGTCGTGTCAGTTCTTTGCTGTTTGAGCGTGTTTGTGTTTGCCCCTGTAGAGCAGAGCGTCAAGAGCGGGGGGGTGGGGGGGGGGGGGGCAGTTGCACGCGGCCGCTGCAGGTGCAAGCCAAGTTAATTGTTAAGTGCTTGCCGCCTTGCAGTTTGCTGGCTTGGAGCAGCTTCGTCCGGATTAGCAGCGCAGCTCTTTCTTAAGCATCAAAGTTTTGGCCATGTTTTTATGTGCGTACGCGTTTCAGGCACAAAGTTGCCCCAGCAATTTCTGCAATTTATGTGGAAAGCGAGCTAGATCAAAAAACCAAAAGAAAAAAGAAACTGTAAATTATAATTGCATATTTTCATATTTTACAATTGACGGCGTCAGACTTGCGGTTGCCGCTCCTGCGTCCTGTCATATTCTGTCCTGTCTTTCAGTTTAATGAGAAATTAAATGCCAGCACTGCTTATGCATGCAATTTCCACAAGTTTCAAATTGAAAATTGTTCTTTACTGCTAACTGAAAATTCAACCTATTCCACATGGCATTTAAAAGACGAGCTGCAACTGAAGCTCTTTTTTGGGCGCAGATGCTCGGAATCCATTTGAACTTTGCCGTTTTTATACAAAACGTTTAATTATTATGAAAAACGTGATAATTTTAACTTTTAAAATTTGGAATTTGAACTTTGTTGTGAATTAAATATTAATATGTATATATAGTCAGTCCATAAGGGTGGGTTAGGATTGGGATTCAAGCTTATTGCTTTAGGCATATTCAAACTAAAAGGTATTTTTTAGTTATTATTTTTTAATGATTTCATTTTAATATTTTTCCTAGATCTAAAAATTAAAAAAAAAAATTAATTTTGACACTCTAAATCTCATCTTTAAATTTAACCAATTCTTTCTATAAAAATTATATTAATTGAGTTAAATTTTTAAGTATGTAGTGAGTAAGCGTTATTTAAATCAACAATATTATTAATATTAGTTTGTATCTTTATTGTTATTTTCATTCCTTCTTTAGTCGGTTACGAAACACAGAAGCTTTTAGGGATACCTTATAATTTCATTCACACAGAATTTTTTTGATAAGTATTTATTTTATTATTAATTAATTAACCGAAGCTCAATCACCGTTTATTTGTGTGCCTTTTATTCTGCTTATCTGAGATGAATGCTTTTTGTTTGCCCTTGTTTCGTCGTTGTGTTGCCACAAATTATAAAACCGATCTGTGATTGATGCATAATAATCGGAAGGAAACCGCACAAAATAAGCTCAGTTGGAATTTTATAATTAATCGTGTGTGACCATGAATAATACATATGAATAACAATAAGTTGAAATAAGTTGAGCTGATATTTGATTTGTGTCCTATACCCGTTTGTTTGTTTATTTGTGTAGACGTGGCTCAATATTTAAGCTTTTGACGCTAGAGTCGAGTGCGTCGGATTTTCGGCATGGAAACTCAATTAAACACTTCCCTTATGCTCAAAAAAATGACCATTAATTTGACATTTAACATGGGCCAACTGCAGAGTATCTGCTAGTCTGGCACTTTAGACTAGATCAGTCGGGTAAAGTCTGCAAATGTTTAACGTAAGCATCTAACTTTCCTCTTAAGGTTTCTACCTTAAAATATATCTTTGCCAACAATTGGACAAAGTTTTGCAGCCAAGCTAATACAAAACCATTTTTATAAACATCTAATTTGAAAAAAGCTGTGCGACAATCGGAAAAAAAAGTGGCTATAATGCCCCCGGGGGCCAAAACGAGTGGCCGATAACAAGCTGCCAATGGTTAGACGATTGTTGCCTTTGGGGCAGCTCGGACTGTTTGAAAATTATTTCACAGTTGAAGTCATTTTCATGAAATTAGTTTTTCTTTGGGCATGTTCCGTTTGGGTATGTGGATTTGTTTTTACCTTTAGTTTTTGGCATGTCTTTCGACGGTTTTTACCAAGGCGAAAATCTCATTTGCCACCTGGCGCAAAACTTGCGCACGTCGCGAACAAAATGAAGTTGGATAAATTACCCAAGTCGGGTTAATTCAAATACAATGCGTCTGCGATTAATATTTTATAAATTTGCGCACGATTTTCAATTTCTGACAGTGTCTGGCAACAGGGCTAGGAAGCCGTTGATGTTTGTGCCAGTGAAAGTTTTTGTGTGCTGCTGCGTCATTTTCTATTTTCTATTTGCAAATTTTCTCTGCTTAGCTGGTTTTGTGGCCATTGCCTGCGGCTACCAGACATGCATTTGAATTTTGATTCCGGCCAAGGTTTTGCTTTCCCATCCTGTTCATCTTGGCCATCTTAGCCATGCTCAAGGTTATGCGGACAGTGAAAGGCTTTTCTTTTCGGCCTAATACAAATGATTATTTTCTGCAAAAGTGCCATTGCATGAAGTGAAGTGAATGAATGAATGAATGAACGAGGCCTTTGTCTGCCTCTGCACTTCATTCGAGTGCATTATGAATAATTAATTACGGAACAATTGCCGCACAATGTCAAAGCCCATCATTAACTGAAGAGTCTGGGCCAGCACATTTTCGGAGCCCTTGACTACAACACTTTTCTAGCTGGCAAAAACTGCTCCAGTTCAAGTTACTTGTTTAACAAGCAATTTTCAAGGATAACTGGCAATTGTGTGCGGCCTGAGTCCTTCCATCGCTGCACAAAAGCTGTCGGATTAATTTCCCATTTGCTGGCAACTAATCCTGTAAAAATGGTCTGTGTCAGTTGCGTGCGAAAACTTTACCAGCAACCGAATTTGTTTGTAATTGTTAAATGCAATTGAATTTATAAGCGGCGCATAATTAAAATTAAGCAGCCGGCACGATAAAACTTTTGCAAGTGTTGCACTTCCTGAGCTTTGCGTCCTGTTCCTGCCACCACAGTGTCCTGTGCCTTTGTTGGGTTTTCCTTTGAGCAGCTGTTAAGCTGGTTTAGCGGAGCCAAACCGGATGCTCTGCTCTAAAATATGTCCTTGCAGACATAAGACGGTGTCTTATACTTCCGAGTGGAAGGTTCTTGAGGTCTTTAAGGAGGTTTATAAGAGGTATTATTTGTGTAAATGCTGTGTATTATAGTCTGAGGAAAGTAATAATTCCTATTTCTAAAGTAACTAAACGAGCTAAACTTTTACTCATTATAATTTATGCAACTAAATTAAAAATAGTATTGGCTACTGTGGCAATTGGCTAAAGCTGCAACTTGGACAATGCAAGGTTATGTCTAAAAAAGACCGCTCCCTCTTGAAGGATATAGGCGTAAAAATTCATCTCACATCAAACACAACTTTTGACCTATGTGAGCTAAATGATATAGTGCCTCGATCCGGTCATCTCCGAACTATGTACTGTCTAGAGCAAGAAGACGTATATAAATAAAGTTTCAATGTGATTAAAAATTTGGACAGACAGAAATTCATGGCTATATGGACTCACCTAGGGATGCTGATCAAGAATATAAATACATTATGGGATCAATGAGGTCTCCAATAATTAAAGCTTGAAAACAAAATTGAATTGTAAATATAAATACTTTAAAGAATTCCCGTTTTTACTTATTTGGATTTTCTTTTTGTGCCAGAGCAGACTCTAATTCTTTTGAAAACCTAAAGCTTCTCAATCTGACATACATATGTATATACAAACATCCATACATATTGTGCTGCTTACTATAATGCTGCTTATCTGTTGGCTAAATATGCAGTTGCTAAAAACTAAAAACCCAAAGAACAACAAACAACAATTCCCATAAAGAGACACAAACCATTTGGCATTTTCATCAAGAAAATACACACACACACACACACACACACATACATAC
Organism: Drosophila kambysellisi; assembly: GCA_035042185.1. Lineage (NCBI taxonomy): Eukaryota > Metazoa > Arthropoda > Insecta > Diptera > Drosophilidae > Drosophila > Drosophila kambysellisi. The sequence continues at coordinate 852,240 of JAWNLS010000137.1, read as the reverse complement.
TTGGAAATTGAGACTCCTTTGCCTGTCGCCAGCTGTAATGCAAATGCATGAAATGCTTCAGCAAATGATGCTCAGTTGTAAACACAAAACATCAGGGATCCCAGAAGCTGCCGCTGGAGTTGAAGTTGGAGCCGGAGCCGGAGCTGGAGGTAAGGTCGTTGTTTTTCAGCTAAAGCAAGTTTTTGGAAATTCTCTGATGATGAAAAGCTGCCGCTTCGTCATCACATTTGTAAGCAAAAACATTTCAGCTAAATTAGTTTGTGCATTTTGGGAATTGCATTAACTAATGTACTTGCAGTGCTCTGTGGAAAGTTGGCATCGCTGCCAGCAGCAAACTGCAGTACAAATAAACATGCAATTTAAAGTGATATTAAAATCACATTTAATTAGGATTATAATTGATGCAACCAAAACAAGCTCAGGCATTTGGCTGAAACAAAAATAGTTTAAAAAAAAAATAATAAACAAAAAGGCAAAACAGGAAAAAAAAAAACATAAACACATAACAAGCCGAAAGTGTTTTAAATGCATTTGGTTGCAAATATTTTTTGTAAATATTACGCATACGCTCCGCCCTCCAACATTTCGCCTCGCCTCGACGCCTGGCCACGAGGCTAAACGAGCAACATTGTATGCCAAGTTCGGGCCAGGATACGGGCGAGGGCCCTCACAAACGTCCGACGAATGAGACGACGAGCTGCTCCCCGTTGCCGTGCCCCGGCTCCGTATGTACCCGGCATTGTAGGCGACATGGATGCCCGTCGTTGGTTGGCTGCCAGCAAAATTGGAGCCTATGTAAACGACGCACGCACCCGTCGTGGTGTATTTGTGTGTCTGTGTGTGTGTGTGTGTGTGTGTGTGTGTATTTATGTATATGTAGGTGACATGTACCACAACAACAAGAGTCATGGCAATGGACAAAGTTAGCAGAGTAAAGGCTAAAACTCTGTAGGGAGCCCATGCAGGGGAATTTTACGCCAAACATGTTGCAAGGGGAGGAGTTAATAATAAAATATTGCATTTTTTGGAGCACACTACATTATTTTATCTTTAAATAAATGTAAGGATAAATAAATGTTGGAGTAAGCAAAAATATTTATTTCTAAGATAATTTGCATATTAAATGACAAAAATGTATTAATATTTTGGTGTATTTTGTAGTTGTGGAAAGAAATGCTAAATCTTAAATATTCTTTTATTTACTCGAAAAGATTATTAATAACAAAACTCTAGTATAATTTCCTAATTTTTGTTGTTATTTAAACAAATATTTATTCCGACATCAAAAAACTTGATACATCAAACAAAGGTTTGTCAAATAATGTATATTGTGTTCAATTAAGTTAAATTTTAATTTAAAATTAAGATATTTTTAATTTATATTAATATTCTGTCAGTATGTTAATATCTTATATTGCTATGAGTTTCTTATTAAATATTGTGAATCTTGTACGATATAGCTTAGTCTAGTTTCACTTAAAGTATAGACATTGATTTCTTTGTTGTAGATTTTATTATACTGCAAATATATGAGATATTATTTTTAAACAAATAGAATTATTAGGTATTTTTCGAAACAATTGTTATTTCAAATAGTAAAACATAAATGTAATTGTAAAGTTAAAAAACAGAAATCTAGATTTTCCAAGAATAGAAAATCTGAAATGATGTCAAAAGCAAACCCTTGTTTCGTGGCAGGTTTGAATGCGAATTCTATTCGTGCAATTGGAAATAAACTATTAACCAACCTGCCCCAAAAATGCGCGCAACATTTAAATCCAATTTAAAACAACGAATAACACACACTTCCGAACATTTCGCACATTTCATTCGTTGAGGCATGTGTAGTAGGTGCCCCCAAATACATATGTAAATTGACTGCAGTTGTGTAGGTGGAGCGAGCCGACTTATGTAATAGTTGTTTTGTTGTTGTTCTTGTTGTTGTTGTTGTTGTACGAGCGACGAATGTTTTGTATTTGTTGGCGGGGCAATGCGAGAGCGAGACGGATGCAGCCGAATGCAACATGTTCGATGTGGCGAGCACTTCTGTTGCATGCTGCAGGGCGCCACTAAATTTACACTGGCCAAGTTGTAAACAGAGCGCAGGCTGCTCTCCGAGAGAGAGCGTGAGAGTGAGAGAGCTATAAAATGCCGGCCACGTGGCATTGTTGCATTTTCTGCTCAGCATGTGTGTGTGTGTGTGTGTGTGCGTGCGTGCGCGTGTGTGTGTGTGTATGTATGTATGTGTGTAAGCGTATCTGTTGATAAGCAGCAGCGAAGCTATTAATCAAAACAAAATCAAAAAAGCGTCTCCGTTGTGTGCGTGAGCTGAGTAGCGTGAGAGAAACACGTGCCGGTTACTTAACAGAGCTGATTTAACACCGCTCTGTTACCGACCCCCAGTTGGCAACAAGCACTGAGAATTGCCTGCGTTGGCTTCTGCTGCTGCTCCTCCTCCTCCTCCTGCTTTCGCATCCGCCACATGCTTTAAGTCTAATAATAATTTAAATTCTTGTGGATAGTTTGCAGTGTCCACTGATAAAACAGTTACGTGAAATGAGAGTGCATTTGATTGATTGCGTCAAACCTTCAACCTTGACATTCATTCATTACTGCGTCTGCCTCACGCCTTGAATGTGGTAAGTGAATTATTGAATGATTCAGCGGGCGGACACATTAAGTCAATTGTCTTAGGAAAATCCCATGCGCTGTTGCTGCATTGATGCCTAAGCCGTTAAGCAGCGATTGCTGTCAACTTGGCTTTCTTGCGTTTTGCTTTTGCTTTTGCCTGTTTGCCCAACTCTTGGCACGCACACGCCTCGCATAGATATACATATATATATATATATATATATATCTTTACTACATATAAATGTCCTTGTACTTTTACAGAATAGACGAGTCAATGCCGAAGACAAGTGCAATAGTAGGGAACAAAATAAAATGGAAACTAGGTGCTACAGCTGGGTGGCATTTAACACCACTGATAAGAACCGGCAAAATGCATGCCACAAACAGAGAGAACGATAGCGAGAGAGCGACCAGATAAGGAGAGAACAAATGTTTTAATATAACTGCTGTTGCTGCTGCTGCTGCTGTAAGCAGCAACTGTAAAGTGCTATGTAGTTGCGTGGCCAACAAATATGGGGCGCCGTTGAACGTGTGTGGGTTGCAACCGCAAACAACTGCGCTGCCCTCGGCTCTGCTCTGCTTTGCTCAGTTCTGTTCTGCTAAGTTTGGTTTGCAACTACAACTACAGCTACAGCTGCACATCTGACGCTACAGGGTGGTTGTGTGTGGAGGGGTGGGGTGGAAGGGGGGTTGGTGGAGGTTTGCTTTGGCTACACAACCCTTGACACAAGCCATGACTTCGGCTGGTGCTCGTCTGTCGTGCATTATGTACATTCCGACAGAACACATGCACATGGGCGCTGCATCTATGTGTTAGTTGGCGCTGCTACTGCTGCTGCTGCTGCTGCGCCAGCTTCACAGGACACACGGTCGTTGCAATAATCGCAGTTTGCACATTCAGCCAGCATTCAGTTGTACGCGGTGGGTCCTTCAGTAAGGACGCACAGCACTTTCTGCATCCAAAAGGCAGTCAGTTAGCTAGCCAACCAGCCAGCCAACCAGTTAGTAACTTGACAGTTTTTTGTAACTGTTAGCCAAGTAGTGCGGTGTAAACAGAACCAACATCACGTTGAATAAGGCAACAACAACAGACTCCAAAGAGCCATCATTTCAACAGTTTCAGTCAGCTGATGTGCAGAAAGCCGGCGCTGTAAACTTTACAGCGTCCATTACATAAATGCTGGCGCTCTGCTAAAAGGCGAATTGACTTATTAAGACCAAAACTATTGGCCCCAACGCTTCAATTAGTTGGTGGGCACTTCGGGCATTCTCAACGAAATTGCTAGTTGGCGTCACCAGAATCCGATGCAAGCAACTTGAAGCTCGAGCAAATCGCAGTTTAAGATTTCCTTCTTGTGTATGGGAACAAGAAATCCCCGTTATTGTTGTTTTTCTCTGTTTTTTTTTTTTTGTTTCGTTACTGTTCATTTGTGTCGCGGAAAGTAGTGTAATTTTATTAAACTTTCGTGCTCAGTGAACATTACTTTGCGAAACGAACATCAAAACTATTATCTTCGCAGCTTACAAAAGTGAATTTTTATTAAAGTTAACAAGCTGCTGCATAATAACATAGACTACAATCAGGTAAGTTGCACATGACAAAGAAGTTGATATTATCTTTCCTTTTTATTACATTCCTGCATAGAGTAATTGCAATTTATGCTATGATATTAGCGTGTGTGAAATGAGAGTGGTTCCACTTTGGAATGTGAAAATGTTTTAAAATGCCTGCTGTGATTAAAACTGCGTTTAATCACAACAAAAAACAAAATGAAGAACAAGTCGATTATAAAACAAAATAATGTTGCAAATTCAAAAATAACTTATTATAATTTTCAGACATATATAATTTTGTTTAAAAGATTTTGATTCTCTTTTTAAAATATTATTTATTAATTAATTAACAATTTTTAATAAAAAATACAAAACTTTTAAATATAAATGCCGTAAGTATTATATAGCTAAGAGAATGTTGATTTTAAAAAATAATATATAAAAATTAGTTAAATTGTTGATATAAAGGCATTTTGGAACTTAAATTAAAGACAAATCATCCATCACTAATTTTATCTTTAATTTTGTGAACCAAAAGAAATAATAAAGATACTTTTTTGTTTATATAAATAAAGCAGAAGCAATTTGCAAGTGAACACAATTTGGATATTTTAATCAAATTTAGCTATTGAATAATTTTCGAGTGGCTCTTTATAAAAAAAAAAACAACAATTATTTAGAGGAGGCAAAAGATATAAATAAATAATTTCACATCAGTAAACGACAAGTGAATTATATTAAACACAAATTTGAATTGAAATTCTTTTTCATGTTATTTTATAGTTTAGCCAAAGGCACAAAAAATATGTAGAAAATATATGTCAACCTGGGCTTGAAATATTTGCATATAATCTATCTAAAGCTGATGCGTATGCAATTTAATAAAAATATATAAATGGAATTAGTTGTGGAGTAGTTGAATAGTCAAAACATTTTGATAAGAGTTCCTTTTTAATGCAAAACCTTATAATCCGACGCCTTGGTTTGTTGACACAAATCGCAAACGCCTCACCCGCAAAAACAAAAGCAAACCAGAAATAGAAACAGTAACAAATTCAAAAAAAAAAAAAAAAATGTTTCCATATTTACACAAGACAATTTACACACTGGCAGGAAACACAGACACACACACACACACACACAGATATGAGGAAAGGGCATTGGATTGGCAGCGTTGCCAAGGAAAGTTGTCTGTCTATTTATGAGCCACGTGCCTGAGTGAGGAAGTGTAGAGACTGTGTTGTAAAATGTGTGTAAGCCGAACTGCTGCCTGCTGAACTTGCAGACAAACACCATGGAAAAGCAGGAATATGTGGCAAGTGGAAAAACGGGAAGTAAGCAAGGAAAGCATCGTTGCGTTAGTTATTGTAAGCACTCTGTGGTGAAACTGCTAGACAAGATCAGGGCCAAACAAATATTATGTGTCTAGGTGTGTGTATGTGTGTTTTTGTGTGTGTGTGTGTGGTTGTGTGTGCAACAGAGTCGACAACAACAAACGGAAGTAATTCGATTTCGTTGGCTTGTGGATGATGAGCCTATGACACCATTGTGCAATTCACGGACAGGCGGTCAAATAAACATTGCGAAGCTCTTTGAGCTGTCACAATTGTCACAGCTGTCAGATTTGCAGTAGACGAGCAGATAATAATTTAATAGATAACAATTTAGATATTAATTCACATGAATCACGTAATTTGGAAACTTGTAAATATAATAGCTTTTACATCCCATTTTCTATATTGAATATTTCCTGCATGTATTTATATTTACAATATTAAATTTAAATAATTAGAGTTTGGTTGCAGGCGGTCAACATGTTAATTTTTATTTATGATTCTGATACATGTTATTTAGCTACAAGCTGAATTATTTGTTAAGCAATTATTGCACATTAAATTACATTAATTATATACAAATTTTAAAATAAACAATCATTTTAATTGGTATAGCATTTAAGTACATTTTTGTATTTTTGGTATTGGTAATTGATATTTTTAATGAGTTTCTCTTGACTTTATTGGAATTTTTTGATAAATATAAATTTTAATTCATATAAATCAAATTGAAAATCTTCTGAAAAACCCAAATAATTTAAAAATATACAGTGTTAAGCGAGATAAAAATATATCTGAATATATAAATTTATTTTGCAGATAGTTCTTTTTGTGCGATTTTTAAAGTGCTTTTGTCAATTTTTAAGCCAACCACAATTTGTTAAATCAATTTCAGGCCACAACTTTACAGTCAGCCCAGCCCTGAGATATAGGCTACAGTAAGTTTAGTCAAATACAGTGAAGCCATTTAACGTGCACACTGCAAACGTCCTGTCTGTTGTTTTGACTCGCATCAAATTAAAGAAGACACAAATGTTTATGATAAAGCTGCCGCCGCATAATTGCTTCAATTTAAAAATGCATGACAAGTCTTTTTGAGAAATACTTCTCGTACTCAAATATGTACAAAGTAATAAAATTACTGGAAAATTGTAAATTTGTTGAGAATTTGCATTGCCTTTATATTGATTATCTAATGCTTTGCCTGTGCGTATTTTTATTGGGCCTGCGGTCAGTGGTAGCTCGACATCGATGCATCAATATTTAATTCCATTACAATCCACAAAATGTCAAAAGAGCATCAGCAAAACACATTGCCCAACACTGAAACGTAATAAATAATTCGGAATATCTATGAAAATGCCAAATTTAAATATGCCTTTGGGCAATTTCAGTTCACAGTCCATTAAGGTTGATCACATCGAGGACATACGCGAGTTGTGTGTGCGTGTTTACCATTTGCACCTAACTGTAAACTATGTTTAAGCCAATTCGATGAAATAATGCATCGAAATACTCAAACAGTGGCAAAGTAACTATTCGCAAGCTCAGTCTCCAACTTGTAGCCAACCAAGTGTAATTTATTTTATTCATTCTGGGCCCAGTGTGTTGGCCCTGTTGGCCCTGTTGGCTTGCGTGGGTAGGTGACTGCTTAAAATGCTAACGTTGAGAGCATGGGTTGTCTGGTGAAGACAAATGTGTGCCATTGAGGCGTGAAAATATCACACTATAAATACACATACGAGGCGAAAATCCAACATTAAACAGTGTGTAATTTTTAGTATAGTGTGGTTGTTCGATTATTTACGGTTTTTAGCTACCTTACAAACATTTTCTAGTCTGGTTTGCAGCTACACAAAATTTAATAAAAACATAAATTTCAAGCACTTTAAGCAGATTTTGACTCACTGCCAGATTGTTATTTATTGTGAATTTGTGTCACCCAGTCAAAAATGGAAAAAAAAACAGTCACAAATAAATTAATCAAGGGCAGACTTTTCAATTTAAATGTCTGACTATGAGATTATGTAAATGCAAATAGTATAATTTATTATTTTATTTTGTTTTGGTTTCTTTTTAAACAATAAATGTAAAATTGTATTGTAAATTTATTTATATGTATTGTCAATCGAAACAAATTAATTATTTGTTTACTATAACAGTTGCTTAAATGTGCAATATGCCACCAAAAATTAAAAATAATTAAAATTATTATGAATTTTAAAGTATTTCAAATAGCAAACTGCTTATTTTTTTTTATAGATGCCTGTAAATTATATTTATGACAATTCACAGAACTATCTTATAATGAATAACATATATCCGTAATAAAATTCAATATTCTATATGAGCTAAATAAGAAAGTTAAACACATTATATTACTTGTTAGAGCTCAATTTAAAAAATAAAATTCCAACCTTTATCTTTACACTATTCGAACTAAGCTACTAACTAAATAACATTTTATTTTATTCAGTTGCTAATGATAAACAAATATAAACATCACTCTCCAAATAAACTCTATTATGTGTGCCAGTTGGCAGTGCTCGTTAAAAAATAAAAACAAGTTAGAAAACTCTAAATGAGTGAGGTCGACAAGAAGATACCTTGAAATACGTGATCTCAATTTAATCACAGATCCTAAATTTATTGCCAAATTTCCCTATAAAAGGCTTTGCACACACAAAGTTGAGTTATTTTATAATTGTAATTTTGTATGGCTTTTTGTTTATCGAGTTGTACTAAAACGGAAGAGTTATCGATAAAAATGTGCAGTCTCTAGCTCTCATAGATTCCACATACTTTTTAGGGCTGAAGCTGTTTGTTTTTTTGCCAGTTACATCCTTTTCCACCATTTCATTATACCTTTCTTTGTTTATTTTCAATGTGTTTAGGGTATATAAAATTGGCAAGCTGCGCAGACAGAAAGCAACTACCCCCGTTACGTTTCCCTACTCTGTCAGCAGGTTGGTTTTTCCGCTGTCAACAGCCAGTAACGCCAGATAGTAAATGTAAAAAAAGTTACCAAAACGAAAACAGGCAACATCGACCCAATTTTCTAGTGTAGTAAAATCGCGGCTTTTATTAACCACGATACCAGTCTATTGAGGCAAAGGACAGGGAAATGTGGTCTGCAGATGCTGCACAAACTGTCGCGCCTCTCATCGACCGCGTGGAAAACTGAAAACTGCAAAAAAAAAAAGGAAAAGACAAACGAACTTTTCGCGTGGCTGATCGGTGGGTTGAAGGAAAACTCTTTTTGTTTTCTGGTCTCCAATAGCCCAGGAGCGGTTCATGCGGTAGATGGCCTTGTTCCGAATGGGCAAATTGTTGCTTCTGCCAGCATTTATGTGTGTGTATATATTAAATATATTCACAAAAAATTAATGCGTATGTTTTAAACATTTGAATACCTTTGAGGAGAACTTTAATCAACGCTTTGGGTGCCCAGTGAAAAAGTTTTGTTGTCAATGCGGAAATTAAATGTCAGCGACGCTTGGCATTTGGCATTAGGAAATGATGCTTTCAAGTGCTTGTGTCACTTGCAATTAATTTTCCTTTTGACCAGGGTTTTCCGCTGTCCGTCTTTCGAAGCAGCTATCATTTCAATTAGGAGCTCAAAGTGTTTTTTTTTTTGGCAAAAAACTTGCAATAATTCTCCCAAATATCCAAAACATTTGCAGCGCCTAAGAGCCGAATGCATTTTTAATTAGCCAAAGCAAATGCAATTATTCCATTCCAGTTATTTAAGTATGAACGCTTATCGTTATCGATCTTTTAAGAAGCCAGCAAAAATATTGCCTTTTACTGTGGCAGCAGCATAAATCAAGAAGTGGGTATGCTGATATGGGGTGTGGTGCTGGTGGTGGTGGTGGTGGTGGTGCTGGTTGGCATGGAAGGTTATGGATGTGCATATCCTTACGGCAATTCGTCCAGTTTGCAACTTGTGTAACACTGAGGAGCAGGCTTCTGCTGCTGGCATATGCTAATGGCAGGACTGTTACTAGGACTCGCACTCGGACTCTTTTTGCAACAACTATCCTGTCTAAAAATGTATGCCAAATGCGATTTACGTATAACGTTCTGTACTAACTAGAGGGGCCGAATACGGTACCGAATGCCTTTTAGCCAGACGTAGGCAATGGCTCGAACGTTGCTTTTCGATTTTACCCGGACAGACAGACAGAAGGACACACTCAGGTATGCGTACCGTTCTCGCTCTCCCACACACACACACACACACACACATACCCCTACACTTTCTCTCCTTATTCTTTTCACCGATTACTGTTTCAGCTGAGGATATTTGTCAGTTTTGATATGCTGAACGCCTTCTGGCTTTGAGCATGGCTATGACAGCAATTGAACTGCAGTGGTTGCACTTGAGTTTTCCATTTGATTCACCTGAGGATTAGCTGAACATATATATAGCCAAATAAGCTGATCATGTTATTAGTATGCTCAAATTACACAGCGTATGCATAAAATTAATAAGCCACAAAATCTATGCATAACTCTAGGCATACAGCAATACGGCAATAACATTTGCTGTAAATCAAATCAGAATCGAGCAATTCCCAATTGTTTTGATTATGATGCGGAAAATCACTGCTCTCACATGATGCAGCGACGGTGATGACATAAGGGATGCCATCCGGTATTTTTGCATATGTCTGTGTGTTTATTTGTGTAAGGGAAGCTGGTATGTTCAATGTTTTTGTGGGACTGCTAAAAGGCATTGCCGGAATAAGTTTGTGTGGCACACAAAAATTGTTCCCTTTTTAGCCAAGTTGCCCAATAAATCTTGTCCAAAAGTTGTGCTTGTGTTCGGTGCACAAATAGTTGTGAAGGTGGTTTTCATATTTTTTTTGTTGGTGAAGGGGGACAAATTGTGTAAAATAAGCACTGCTTTGAGTCACAAGTCACTAAGCATCCAAACAAATGAACACAAAGTCACAAAGTGCATTAATTATTATTGGCCCAAAACAGAGTAATTTAATATACTTGGCAGATATCTGTATCAATTGTTGAGTAATCATATAAATGGTAAATTAAAAAGGTTGGTTTATTCACACTTTAATTACTTATTGTATTTTTACATCAAGTTTTAGTATATTGAAAACTAATTGGGAACAATTGCATTGGCTGAAATAAATGAAAACGCTTTGTTGGATTCATATGCCAAATCAATAAAATATTTGAGTTCGACAAACTAACTGATTTGGCTAGTAACTAAAGCTTTTAGCCCTGTTTATGGGGTGAGCTCTATGTCTGTGTGTATTTTAGACTTGGCTTGCAGTAACTTTTATTAGTACTTTCTATTTGGGAACGGCAAACAGGACCGCCAGGCAGTGAAATTAGATTTGCAACTATTTTCGACTCCAAAAACTCAGTTCTTTAGCCGCAGGCAACAACCTACTTACTTGCTTGAGGTTCGAGGGTTTAGGGTCCATAAGCACCTAAAAAAAAAAGCTTTACTTGCAGTTTTAACAACGAAGGCGAATGCAACAATAGCCAAACTAGATTACACTGCAACTGCAACTGCAACAACAATCAGCTGCTGGAACACAACGCTGTTTTTCGTCGCGCTGTTTTTTTGTCTGTCTTTTATTTTTTTTTTGGGGCGTCAGAGCGGCACCAACAAAAGCTTTTGGCCGTCTGCGATGCCAGTGCCAAGTCATTCGGTTAGTCAGCCAGTCATTCAGTAATACAAAACGGATTCCCGCCCCGTCTGACTGTCTGTCCGTCAGTCCGTCTGTCCAATTGTGCATATTGTGCATTCCACTTACGGGCTTCGTTGACGCTGAGAGTTGTTTAAACGTCTGCGTGTGTATAAGTTAGTAAGCCATTTAAACTGAGCTTTGAATTCAACTTGTTTTTCTTCCTTTCCTTTCTTTTCATCCATCCTTTCATACCCAGTGCCCTTCAAAAATGCAACAAAAATACTATCTTGGAGTTGGAGTTCTACCAAGTTTTGCAGCAGACCCAGAAAGATTTATCTTATGATTACATTACATTTAGATTAAATTACATTTGCACCAACAGGCAATCTCTAGCCGTACATTATTTATTATTATAATTATTTTTATATTATTTAAAAAAATTAAATTATTTTTAGAGTTGAAAAAGGTTCATTTACATTCTATGGAATAGTTGATTTGGTCTGTGTCCTGGTTGATGGAATGTGCCTTCTTATGCATGTTGTGTGTGTTACGAGGTATCATCTAGTCGAGCACCGTTGACCGTTGTCACAAGAGTGATGAAAAGAGCTCGTTCATCCACTTCCGCCTTTGCACAGACATTTTGTCTGCTGCTTTTAATGTTTTATAGATTTTACTTTAAAGTATCAAATATGCTACCCGCATCTAATTGGCTGCGGCTAGTGACTGCTCTCTCTCTCTCTCTCACTCTTAATTTTTTCCTCAACTTTTCTCCATTTCTCTTTACGATGGTCACATAACTTAAATATGCCACTTATCATGTCGGCTGAGCTGTGCTCTCCAGATTTGGCTCATCAACGGCATCCGCTGCGCATTGGAGTGAAGCATTTCAATTTATTTAATTTGATATTTGTTTTGCAAGTACAACTGCGAATGACTGCATGTATAGATGCAAAAACACAAACACAAACACACACACACACACACACACACACACACACACACACACACACACACACATAGATACTCCCATTACCAATGCCCAGGCGCATTGATTTGAATATGTCAGCAATTTGTGTAGTTTTGTGCTCCAGTGAAGCTCTCCTTCTCCAGCGGCGGCATCAGCGCCTGAATGTATGCAATGAATACATTGCCGTCGCTGGCGGGCGACGCTGCGTAATGCAATGTAAACCAAACCAAACAATTTAAAATCATGGCATCCATTTGGCTTCAATTCAATTTAAACTGAAATGAGCTCCACGAGCCGTGGGCCGTGATACCCCTTGCGGGGTATATGCACAGGATACAGGCGATGAGGACCTTAAACAGAGGTAAACTAGATCTCAGTGGCATTACACAGTTTCACTTTATTAAATTGCAGTTGGCTCTTTTATGTAGCGTCGTAAGCTATTGTATTAAGGAAGTGCTGAATAATTCACATCGGTATAAAGAACGCAACTGCCAGCAGCTGAGCTGACCTGAATACCAAGCTAAATATCTGGACTTGGTTCAATTTTCCCTTTTTGTATAGTGCATCAATAAAAACCCACAATCAGATAAAAAAACACATGACTGAAGAAATCCTTATACAAAAATGGATAGTCTGTTATTTAAGTATTTCGATGGGTTTTAACGTGTTCTGTCGACTGTATTGAGAATTTGCTGGTAAGTTAACAGCATTAAAGTGCGGCAAGTGCTAAAAACGCGTTAAAAATTCAACGATTTGAAAGTTTCTTGGTCATAAATTTATTTATCGTTATTTCTTTTTATTAAATGCTCGAAGAAATTTTGCATTTTCAATGCCATGTTTTGTTGACACTTTCACACAACTGTGACGTATAATTTATGGCCTGCAATATGTAAGCAAATGACAGCCAAAATATGCATACAAATCGGATATGCTTTTGGCTAAAGCCAAAATAAAGGAGTAAAACACAATTGAAACGTGGCGTTGGCCAATTAAAAGTTTGCTTCAAAAATCAACCTGCCGTGGCCAAATGCAATGCTAGCCGCACGAACGACTTGTTAGCGCCAACTTTATTGCATTGCCAATTATTTGGCGTGTCAGTTTAATGAGAAAATGTAGGACACTACTGATGCTCCATTCACAGCCAGACAGTCGAGCAGTCAGTTAGTCAGTTAGTCACCTAGTCAGCCAGTCAGCAAGTCGGTCAGACAGTAAAAGCAGACGCTGCCTCAACACTGAAGCACTCTTCAAACAGTCTGAGTGCCCCGTTTATAAAAATCACCCAGAATTAAAGTCTGCTGTAGCTTTAAGCCAAATTTGGGGGCTGTCGTCATCAATGCGCAGCGGGTATTTTATGCTGTAAATTCAAGGCTGGCAAATAAGTTTGCTTACAACTTGCAAACAAGCAGCGACAAAACATAGCCATAACAATAACAAGCTGGCATCCAAATTAATTATGACACCTATTCGGCCATAATCCGTCCTCCTCAAAATGGCGTGTTGCATAAAATGTGCTGCATATTTTATTGCGTTGCCGGCAGCAAATAAGTTTTCCTGCCACTCTGCTGTTTGTCGGTGTGCACACTCGCTCCTGTCCTGGACTGAACTGGAGAAGTTTCGTAGGCGTCATAGTAAGGAATAAGAAAAATGAACAAGGACGCCAGCATTGCGGCATTGAGAGAGGAACAATAAATGTGTGGACAACGCTTGCATCATCCTTTCGCCATACTTTCCCCAATATAGTGGCCATAAACTTAAGTGTTGTGGCCTTTGGATATCCTTACAACTTGCTGTGGCCTGCAAGCCGAACGAAAGTATTACCAGAGCCATTTACTTTAGTCCCTTCCAGCCAACGTCCTTAAAGAGGGCTCTTAAAACGCCTTTGCTTCTTTACGATAGCAACTTGATGAGTATTGAAAAATGTGAGCATGGTTTTAGATTTTAAATCGCTTAATGCTTTAACACCAGGCACCTTTTGCACCAGGGTTGCCTAACTTTTTTTTGACGCAACTTCTGTACATTATTTTATTTAGTAGGTAATAAATGCCTGGCATAGAAATTTTAGAATGCGTTTACATCGTCTATTTTATTTTTATTATTTTAAGTATTCCCATGTTAAATAACTTACCTACACTTAAAGATAATTCAATGTGAGAATGAGTAATCTGAAATACACTATCTCGATTATATTTGCATATCTAGTGTTAAGCGGAAATGCCTGGCATAGAAATTTTAGAATGTGTCTATATCGCCTAAATAATACTCTACAGAATATTATTTTATTATTCTTACTTAAATATTATTATATGCATATCTAGGGAAACGCGGAATTTCAGTCCAACAAGTCATACCCTTGAATTTTAACAGCAGTGCTTATACACTGCTTTTAGGGGCATTAAATAAAATTTATTTACCATGGCCAAAAGCGAACTACAGAAAAAAATTTTTTTAAATTACGGCGAGCAATTCGCCAAATGCTTGTGTTTATTTTATTTGCGTGTAATATTCACTTTTATTGGTGTGCAAATCTTTAAGAGTTTTAGTTTTATTTGCCGTGTCTGCGCATTTTTAATTATGCCAAATTCAGCTGCAGTTTGGCTTATGATTTGCAAGCCAGGCCAAGTATTATTTATCTGAATGCACGTTTGTTGGCATCTAAGGCTGGTAGTTGAATGTTTGCTCAATGTTGAGAAATTGGCAGGGTGAACTAATTAGTGCCGTAGTTCTAACCCAACAGAATTCACATCACATCCCGGTAATGTGGTATCATTGGTATCACATTGTGGTAGCTGGGTATCTTCTGCTTGGAAGATTGGATAAGTCTGTGTGCAATAATTAATGCATCTGATAATTGCAATTTGATGAGCTAAAGCGTCTATTTATGACTGATTAAAATCCGTTTAAACAACATTGTTAAACATCACAACTGAAATGAAATTGAAAATGAAAATGAGAATTTAATATTAGATTGAGTGACTGATTGTCGGTCAGAGTTGTTGCAAGAACGCGTTGATTTTCTTGTAAAACAAATATCACTTAATGTGGCTCTGTCCTGTCAGCACTGTCTAATAAAAAACAAAAGGCACGTAGCTAGCTGCCTGCGTTCTTGTTATTGTTGCTGTTGTTATTGTTGTTGTTGTTGTTGTATCTGTATGCTGCCCACCGGCACTGGCCACGTCAACGGCGTCAGTTGGTTAACACGCAGCTGCTATCGTGACAGACCTACCACCTGGACACGCGTCCATGTGTGGCTGGCTCATAAAAAAAGTGTGCCTCGGATGGCAAAGTGCAACACAGAGGAAGGAGGCGGCTGGAGGGGCACTGGCAATGTTGGCTTGTGTGTGACATTGAAAGCAACTGTTGACAAACAAGAACATCGGGAGCCATTGAATCAGCAGACCACCTGATGGCACTAGTAGAATGCACCATGGTAGAAAATGGCTGAAATTAATGCAAATTGAAACTAATGAAATTAATGTTAGATTATATAGAGAAGATATTATATATATATTTAAAAAACTATAAATAGGATAGGAATAAGATAAGAGCCGAATATGGAAACTTAGCTTCAGGCATAAGAGAAGTTGATATAATAAGAATAACTGACTAATAACTGAAGATAACCTATTTATTATTTTTTAATATGATTAAGAAAAAGTTTACGAAATAATATACTGAAATTGAATATTAATTCACCTGTAACAGAAGAGTATTCGTTATTGAAGAACAATTGTTTACATTGGCTACAACAATATATTTGATATATAACTTATTAATTTTTAAGAATAAAAACAAGAGCAGGACACACTGTCCTGTGGCAGCCCTGTGTCCACTGCACTTAATTTTAATAAACAACATACTCGACGCGTGTACTAGTTGGTCCAGCACCATGGCCAGAACCATGGCGAGGACCAGAGCCTGAACCAGTATCAGGGGCAGATGGAAACGCTTTTGTGTACCATATGGGAAGTACACACATAATACGATACACACACACCTACACACCTACACACTACATACACACTGTCGCATGGGTTGCAGTTTTTACCATTTTGGGGGCAAGCTTAGATGGTCGTGTGTATTTTTGCCGCACTGTTAGAGTTGTAATGAGCCGCACGAGAAATGCATAAAGTTTTTGGGCACCCGGGAGATCAATGTCTAACCATAAGTCTGCCAGAGTTTGGCTGCAGCTCGAGTTGCAAAGTGTGAGTCGGAGCTGGCGTTGCAACGTAAACAAACTCCCGTTATGCGATTCTACGCTCCTCGGCCTGGCTATGACTACTGTTCAGAGTTTTTGGCTTAGTGGCAGGTCGCACGTGCGCTTGTCATTTTACTTTTAAAACTTTTGCGTTTTGCTGTCGTTGTAGTTATTATTATTGTTGTTCCTTTTGTTGTTGTTGTTGCTGTTGTTGTTGTTGTTGTTGACAGAGCTGGTGGTTTTTTGGCTGCTTTTCAATTTTATCGTAGAAAACAACTGAAACTGTAAAAGGCGTTGGGGTGCTACGTGATTTACACCTAGGCGGATGTGCATCTGTGCATCATTTTACGAGTATGTGAGAGAGTCGGCTACACTTCCCCCTTCCCACTTCCCACATACCGCATGCCACATGCCACATGCCCTACCTAAGAGGCAACAATCCGCTCCCTGCTCAACCCGTTTAATGTTTATAAGGTGCTGCTTTTAGCTGGCAGTCAAGATGTTTCTTTATATGCATTTCAGTTGATGACTTCCACTGCTGAATTTATTTTTGCGAGAGCGATTTTACAGCAGCCTCAGTCTCAACATCAACGTCGCGTTGCTGATGTGACTTTTACGTGCGTGTTGATGCGACTCAGTGGCTCACTTGATATATATATGTATATATATATGTATATATACGAATGCTCTGTAGCACAGCGTTTGGCTTATTCTTTCGCTGTCCTCTCGCCATTGGCCGTGTCAAAGTTAAGGAATTGCGCAACCATTTTCATTACACGCGCGGCCGCTTTACACGATTTAAGTTTCGTATAAGTAGGTTGATGGGTAGGAGGAGATGGAGGTGGAGGTGGTATGGTCCTCGAATCAGATCGGGTGTGGTCGGTTTCGTTGTTTGATTGCTGTTTGTCCCGCTGTGAGTACCAAGAATGCATTGCATTTTAATGAAGATATACTGTGCAGCGCCTCGAGACCTTACCAGCGAGAGTGTCAGCCATGGCTTCGTTAGCGCCTCTCCACCCCCTACCACCAAAACGGACACCATCCACCCAGTTTGTTCCCAATTTGAAATAATGCTGGTATCCCTACAATTTGATTCGTGAGTCGATGAGTACGTTTTGATAGCGAGTGGCAAGTGATTCATTCGGAACGTAATTCGCTAAATGGAATAGTGATGGTTTTAAAAGTATTGAGAAAGATTTATGATTGCCTACGGATAATGTGTAATTAACAAAAAGGATTAAGATTATTTTACATTGTAATTATATCTAAAAATTAAACTAAGCTGTGAAAATGTCTAAGTGACAGAAAGTCTGTACTTTCCTTCCGTCTAATTGCATTTTATACTCTATTGAGAACATAGAATTCAATCCAAATTACTCGCAAATAGGCTGCGCTAAAAATACTACAAAATTAAGAATTTAACAAATATTATATATCTTATTATAAATAAATTAATTAATTAATTCCACTTTAAACATTTTCGTAGTTGAGCACACTTCAGTAAATTTCGCAAGTGAGAAAGTGGCAAACAAAAAAAAATTAACGAAGAGTTTCCTTTTAACCTTTCTTACGAGTTTGGTAATTGTAGTTCTTAGATTACGGGAGATATAGGATAAAAAACCATATTTTTGGGGACGATCTTAGTAATCTACCTTCCCTGTTTGCTAACTATAGCGCTAAAATTGAGGGACATATAGGCTTAAATATATTTTGAGGGAGAGAGTAGGCGTGGCCATCCATCGAGTTACCTGTAAATTGTATGATGCCTTCGGTATCAGAGTATAAAAATATTGAAGGGCTGCTTAGTCTTAAATATTCTTTTACATTATAAAACTTGACTACTGAGGTTCCTCTGAGCAAACACAATTTATAAAGCTTAACTGCCATATGGAGTGTTAACGTCATTAAACTGCCAATCCAAATCCGTCTTTAGTAGTTTTACTCAACTCAAGTCTGATGCAATATTTAACTTTGAATATTTTGTACAATTCTGTATGCTAATTTCTGAGTAAGTTTTGAGAAGAATTGACTTAATTGTTGTTGAGTGTGAGATAAAAAGAACTTGAAACTATTTCTTTGTCTTTGTCTACGGAAGTTGTCTCTTTAGCTGTTTGCTTTGACTGCGACATCACCATAATTTATTTTGGCGGTTTTTCCTCTTCTTTTTTGTCTTCTTGTGGGTGCAGCAACTTCCCGCATTAATTCTGTTAATAAATTTCATGTCTGCATGTGTTGCAACATGTCAAAGTTCACGAACTAGTTGCACACACATGGTAATTAACAATTTAATTGCTCTGCCAATATGTGGCTTACATTTTTTTTTTTTGCTCGGCTCCTTGAGAGTTGTAGCATCCTCCAAAAAATCGCTATAAATTTAACAAAATGCATATTACTCCAGTTTATCAATTTTATACACACCTTCAGTTTGACGCACACAACACAAACGTGCTTAAATGTGTCCGGCAGACGCTTGGACAACTGGTCAGACGTGAGGACATGAGCAGCCACACATCCTTCTGCGATTGACTCGTTGCAACTGCCATTGTCAGGTGCCTTCCATTTGTGCTGTCCTGCTAAAAGCCGCTTGACGTGTTAATAACTTGATAACACATGCACGCACTTATATAATATATATATATATATATGTATATATATATATCTATATATAGCAGCATTGATGTCCATTTGTATTTATTGTTTAAGTATATGTTGCGTGCGAATATCCTTGGTATATTGAGAACAACCTCTATTCATATAAATGCAAAATAGCACATTTTTGCATATTTTACTTGCCTTGCATGCTGAGAGGCTACTTTCTGCTTCGTCATCCTTTTTATTAATACATATGCTTAAACAAAAGAATTTAAATTTGTTCTACTTTTGAACTTGGACTTGAATCTAGAGTATTTGTATGCAAAATACGATTAATTCGAGGCTAATCAATATAATATCTTACAATGAATTTCTTTTCTATAATTGTTACCCAAAGCTTAAAGTAGTCACTTTATATAATTTAGTGCCTAAAAGATCGAAAACGTGAATTTAAAATTTTAATTGATGTAATTTCATTTAAATTTCTATTTAAATATGTCAGATTACACCAATATTTTTTAACAGCCGAAATTTGGTATCTTAATAGACTCCCAGTTTACAGTTTACAAATATTTGAATATAATTTTGTCAATTTTGGGTATTTTGTCGTGAGAAACTCCGTATATATTCAAACCAGTAAGTCAAGTCAATTTGTATTAATCGTGTACGTCCTAAACTCAATAAATATTAAATAAGCAAATGATAATATTGCCATTGCTCGAGTCGAATAATATTTATATTAACTGGTATTACTGGATCCTTAGTAGTTAGTTTTACATGGCTGACTGTGTAAATAAAGTAACTCTAACTTAGATTTTCGCTCAGTTGGCCAGTGGGGTTAGCAAATATTTGCGGCAATTGTCTAGCGAATGCAGTTGCAATTCGTAGCTTTAGCCAAAATGCTTGCAACACACATGTTGCATTGCATCGTTGACACTAGCTGCCAACTGTAAGTCGAAAGCAAGAATATTACAAATGGCGAAATGGCACCCATCACAAAAAAGTCAACGCCAGATTCTCCCCACTCGCAATATCCAAATTAAATGTTGGCCAACAAGTTGCCTTTGCAACTTTTTCCATTTGATTGGTCTACGAATGTCCATCTGAGTGCATTTGTCAATATCCTTGTGCCTTTCATTTGGCTTATCAGTGAGTCGTCGTAGCAAGCGTCTGGGCTCTGTCGCATCCTCACCATTTGGCCTTGACCAGGAGCGCCAACTGCAGACATCGGTGCCTTGGCTGAGTGTAGCCTCCATTAATTGGCTGCCGTTCCACTTTTCAACCGAGTGCCGTACGACTATCGCCTGCAATCCTTTGGGTTTAACAAATTGCCTAATTAGATTTTGCGCTGTCTGAAGGGCTTCCTTTGCCCAAACTCACCACTTATCGTAATCACAGTCTGCTGGCCTTCGCTTCTTGTGGCTATATTTATGAGATTTTCCGACTATTGGCTCTTTAGGTCGTCGGCATAATGGCAGTTTGGGAAACCACTGACGTGTTTCTAAGAAACAAAATCATATTGAATAAAGTTATTTTGTGCAATTTAAAGCATACTCTCGTATTGTATGTAAAACATTAAGCGATTCTTATTATAGCGATTGGGGAAGAGGCCGCTAAACATTTTACAGTCACCTACTTCGATTAGAGCGTGAATTGAGTCGTCGACATTAGTTATATAAAAATAAACAGACGCTTAACTTGAGTCACAATTATGTTTCCATGTGGTTTGTCAACTATGTGGTTTATCAACCAATATGAGTACTTTTGAAACAGCAAAAAGCGTTAAAACTATATTATAATTCATAACATAACTCCAAAGTGCCAAGAAGCTTAAAATCCGACTTACTTTCCGGTGATACCAGGACAATGACTCCAAGCATAAGTCCGGAATAGTACAGTCTTGGCTTATTTGGAACTGCCCCCACGAGATAATTTCACTGGCCCAGTCTCCAGATTTAAATGTTATTTAAAATTTGTGGGCTCTGCTGGAAAATAAAATTCGGAATCACAACACATCCAGCAAACAGAATATCCAGAATGCTTTGCTGGAGGATTGGGGCAGGAACAGCCCACAAACTACCAGGAAGCTGGTATCTTCCATGAATAATAGGTTAAGGGAAGTTGTTAAGGGTAAAGCATTTCAAACAAAGTGTTAAGCTTTTATACGCCAAATATGTTAATTTTTTAAGACCGTTCCAAATAATCTGTGACCATAAATTGATGTACATTTTTACATAACCCGACCTAGCAGGTAGAAAACCCCAGTTTATTGAGCTCATATATTCATTTTGATGGTTAATACATGCACCTGCCATCGGTCTGTATTTAAAGATACGTTTTTATTAAGTAGGTATGCATTCTTAGCACTGTTAAAACGGAACCAATTTTCAAAAGGAATTAATTTCTGGCCATGGTTTGGCAAATACAATACTGTTTTTAAAAATCTCTTATATTATTAATATGATTGGCTTGTACTCTATGTTCTTTAACAGCTTAAATTCACACTGCTGATTAGGTCGTACAAAAACCAACCCTTTGACAAACAAGTAAGATGCTGTAGTCGAGTTGGCTCGACTACGATATACCCTTAACCCAGTTGTTAAATATATTTTAGTTTTATTGGCAAATTTCCCTTTAAAATGATTTGCACTCAAATGCTCAGTTCTGCAAGTGTATTTCTTACAGAGTATTTTTGCTCACAAGCATATACACACATACATACTGACATACATACGTACACGAAACTGTAATTATCGGGGCTCTGCAGAATACACACAAATATATTGACGTTAGCGTCGATTATGCCATCTATTTATATGAATACAGAAATTGCTATATTTTCGACTATAACTTTGGTGTTTCTTGTCCGATCTTAATGAAATTTCGGCAATTGATCAATAATATGTATATGTATAGTATGTATAAATTAGAAGCCTTTGCCCCTTAAATTGTGGAATTTATTTATCATAAATGTATCGATAATTTAGAAACTGAGGCAGTTATCGATAAAATAAAGTAAACTTGATCTGCGCCTGGTACACGAGAACTTATATTCCAAATTTGAAGTCGCTAGCTCTTATAGTCTCTGAGATACGCGTGTTCATACAGACGGACGGACGGACAGACGGACAGGGCTATATCGACTCGGCTGTTGATCCTGATCAAGAATATATGCACTTTATGGGGTCGGAGATGCTTCCTTCTGCCTGTTACATACATTTCCACAAAACCATTATACCCTTTTTACCCATTTTTAATGGGTTAAGGGTATAAAAATTTAAATTATAAACAGCTGTTGCTGGAAAATGGGTTCAAAGAGATTTAGACAGCAAATGGCAAAGTTTAAAAGCCGATCGCGTATGGAATTTGGACGAGTGACCGCAGCAGCTGAACCCGAAAGTGGACAACAAAATGTAGACTCAGTTAACGTGTGTGTGTGTGTATGTGTGTGTGAGTATGCCTGTGTAGCTGAAAATCAGACACATAATTGGCTATTAACGCTGGCCGCTGCAGAAAGGAGGATGGCTAATTGCAAGTGTCGGTGTAATTTTTGATAAAATTGCGAGCGTTGATTACATTAAAAGTGCGAAAATTGTTATCAAAGCCACGGAAATCTTATTAAAAAATTATTTAAAATAATATGGAAAATTTATAAAAATTAAATTTAATTTGCATATTAGCATACGTTACCATCGAGGCACCAGAGAATTTAAATTGGTGACACGAGGCAAAGCTGATTTATTTTTAGCAAAAGCGTTGGCGGACAAGATATAAAAATAATTCCAATAAAATGCATTTTTCATGTCGAACACCTGAGCTGCTGGAATAACCAGAATGCACGCACAGGATTTTTGCGGAATTGCACGCAAACAAAGTGCCACACACACAAGGCACATGAAAAATAAGTGAAAAGTGGAATGAGACATTTGCTTGCCCCCAACTTGGATGTCCAACTATGTGCAGCGATGCAACTCCTTGCTTTGCTTGTAGTAATAAGCAAAGGAAAAGAAAAATAATATTTGTACTGCTGGCGAAGAAAGCTAAGCTAATAGCCAAGTCAACAAAGCGCAAAAGAGAAAAGTTGCCATTCTAGACAAAGAGAGAGTCAAGAGTCAACATTAAAAAGGGAGAGAAAGTGCATCAAATGCAATTGGCCAAATCAGCTTATGTTTATGCATTTGACTGAACACAACTGGACTTACAGCTTACCACAGCTGGAGTCTCTGTGGCTATTTGACTTGTCGCCAAACTTAATTTATTGTCTTAAACCGCAAAACGAAAGGATAACGCATTAAAGCAACAAAGGATTATCTCTGGTCCGTGGCGCTGGCCAACAACAGCCTCCACTTCATCCCCCTCCGTCGTCGACTGACAAAAGTTACTTTTGGCCCAAGTTAAAGGCGGTTCGATATTAAAGTTTAAGTCTGCTTAACTTTTACGCTACACGCTTATAGCACGCGGCCAAAAACTTTTTAACAGTAGGATAAAAAAAAATATTTAAAAAAAATAAGGTCGAAAGGAAGGCAAAGTTTTACATTCGGAAACTGACATCCAAATTCAGAGCGCCCGCGAAGTAGTTCAATTAATTAAAAGCCAGGCAATATGAGTAACGAGCAAAAAGTGTCGAACCTATTACCGCCCAAATGTTGTAGGTCCTGCCACTGCCAAGTATCAATTAGCCATCCAAATCTATGATGATTTTGGTGGGGGCCATTTATGCTTCTTGCAATATGTGGCACGCCAACTCACAATCAGTTGAAGGTTGCGAAATACTTGCATCCAGATAAAATAATTGGGGTAATAAATCAGCTCGAGTGCAGAGTGGTTAACTGGTACATGAGAAAGTTAATGGAAGTATAAGATTTGAGAGCGTAGATAAACCTTAAAAGAAATATAATTTTATTTATGAAAATTAGAAGAGCAAATAAATGACCATTTTGCATGTTTTTATTTATTATAGAACACGAAATCACTTTTATTTCACGTTTTTATCACCAATTTAATTTGCACAATATAAAAATTTAAATAATTTTTATTTAAAATTAAATTTAACTTTTACACAAATTTGTCATGTTTAACAAAAAGTATAAACATATTTAATTGTGTTGTAATATTTTAAATTTAGAACAAAATAAAAGTAAAACGTAAAATTCTGTAACTAAATTTCAAATTTGTGCTGCATGTTGCTTAGTTACCCATCTCTTAGATTCAACACTTAGTTCATAAATTCCTAAACTTCTTCAACCGATGCACAAAGATGGGCAATACAAAAAGAGGCATCTGTTGCCATTGTTGCCTTTCGCAGAGTTTCAGGGCGCCGACAGCCCACTCAAAGTCTCACACGCAGACCATAACACACACACACACACACCCACTCACACACACACACATACACACGTAGACTTCATCGCAGACACAGGCAGAGCCACAGCCACGCAGACAGACGCCCTGTCTTGACTCATTAACAGCCCGCACGTCAGCATAGGAATTGCCAGCGTTGTAAATGTTCCGCAGCAGAGATTATTTTGCCCGTTTCTGGGCTCCCAGATCCGTGTTCAGTTCAGTAGGTGACACCATTGCGCCCGTAAGTGCCGACGTTCACATTGCTGCTCCCTATTTGTTGTATTATCTACCCTGTGCGGAGTGTGGTGTCCCGCAAACTGCATGCACCTGACGCATTTGCTCCAGATTTGGTGTGTGTGTGTGTGTGTGTGTGCGTTGAATGTTTTCAAGTGTAGATGTGCACACACAAGTTAAAGTCAACGATACTCTGGGGCATGCGCCTGCCATTAGCGCCTCAGCGGCACGAACCTCATATCCGATGCAAATACATTTATAAAAAGTTAAATCACTCCGCGAACTGACTATCAATCCATAGAGTCAAAATAATATTATTATAAAGCGTCAACTTCCTTTCTTACACGAAATTATGCAAAATTTAAAAGTCAGCTTCATAGTCATTGCCATCGCCATCGGCGACGTCTAGCCGAAAAGTCTGCTCCAAAATCAGCTAACACTTGAGCCATTTCGGGCGTGAATTAAAGGTTCATTAAAAAGTTTGCAGCCAAAAAATCAGGCCGAGTGTGTACAAAATAGGTTATTATTTATTTTATTATTTTTACTCTTCATTTTAAATATTAACGATTTGCAACGTAAAAACTTATAGCTGAAATTACAAGTAACTTAAAATTTGTTAACTATCATTATAACTTTTTGTTGGAATAAGTAAATAATACTTTTAGTTTCAGAGCGTTTTTAAGTGCTTCTTAATAATATTGTCTTTTATTCTTAACTACAGAAAAGAGAGAAAATAGCAGTTTTGCGAACCCGACCGTGAAATACTCTCATACGATAAATAATATTAGCTGAGTTTGCCTTTAAAATTTCGTTAAAGGCTTTTAGAAATTTTTGGGGGTAGCAACATTTGGTCCAACATTTATTTTCTGTATTTTTTAAGGGTGTTACTACCTTTCAAATATGTTGATTTTTTTAAAATTTTTTTTTTACTATTTTTGATTTTGATTTTTTTTTTTTAGGGTATGCAAATAAAAATCATTTGTGGTGATGCCAGCTAAAGACATATTCAAAATATACTAAAACAGAGGTCTAAAACAAATCGCATTGGATTTTATTTTATATTTTCATTTACATTTTTAAATAATATAAAATATTTTATTTCTGCTTAAAATTCACAATAATTTCAAACAGCCAACAGCTACTAAAATGATTTAAGTTTGAATTACTAGATATACTCGCAGAGGCTTTTCATATCTATTGACGCCAATAATTGTTGTTTGCCTTTATTACTGGGAAGTTGGACTATTATCAGCAGCTCGTTTAACACATTATAGAATTGACTAGCACTTAAAGCGACATGCGGTCAGGACACTTAATTATATGCATTGAACAGTGCTGGGCTGCCAATTGCCCATTGCCCATTGGCCATTGGCCATTGGTCATTTCCCATTGACCAGTGTCCGGTTGTAGGCTGTCAATTATGGCATGTTCAACAGAAGGGGCTGGATTCGTGTTCTGGTTATCAATCAAATGGATATGTTACAATAATTTTATTGCACAACAGAATTAAATGTAGTCGCGTGCCTCGCATATTTACATAACTATTAAATTAAAAAACATGAATGAAAAGGACACGCACAGGGCAAACATTTGAGCTGCAATCGTTTAGTCATCTTTGGATTAAATAGCTTTAAAATGGCTTACTAACATGCCAACAATTAAAAGTGTACATGAATACAGCTATGTTTAATGATTTTTGTTTTTTACATTCTAAATTTAGCGTTAAGTACTTGATTCTGTAGTCACCTATCATATTCTAATCGTTGCTCTCTCTCTCTCTGTTTTTAGTGCATTGAAATCGATATGATGGCCACGTCACAGGATTATTTTGGCAATCCCTATGCATTATTTCGAGGTCCGCCCATCACAATGCGACCACGCACATCGCCGCTGGGCGTGGCTGGACACTCGCATGCCAGCTACACGGCCCTCGATCTGCAGTCGCCGCACAAGCGTCACATTGAGACGGATGTGCGTGCCCCGCCACCACCGTTGCCACCGCCGCCGCTGGCGATGCCACCAATGTCGCCATCATCGCCGAGGTAAGCCAGAGTCGAAGTGCAGGCGGGGGAGAGTTGAATTGATAAGCATTTCATCAGCAACACATCAACACTTCTATGTTAAGTCTTCAATCAACAAAATAAAAACGAGCCTGCAAAACAGAAGTCGACCACAAAAAAAATTGGAATTTCGTTATTTTGCCAATCGATTTCTTTTTACCAATTTCAAGTAAAAGTAAAGTAAATATCCTTAATAAGTTACGGACAAAACACACTAAAGTTAAAGTAAAACAAAAATCTTTTCGCTTTGTTTAATCTTTGCAAATGGACTTTGATCCCATCCTAGAATTAATAATATGAGAGAAAATATCACTAAGAAAAGAGTCATTGAAAAAAGTGTTTGCTACACTATTTGAGAATATAACTTTAAAAAAAATAATTAGTTATCTTAAGCCTTATTAAATTAAGTATATTCAACAGCTTATTAAACTGCTACATGACTAAATATCAATCCACTTCAAATTTGTAGACTTGTAGAGTTCACAACATTTATTATCCCAAATATGGTAAAATTAAAATTAGTCTGTAGTCAGCTATTGCAGAGCATTTCAACCAAGCACTTGTACCGTTGAAGAATAAATGTTCTATATTTAAGTAAAAGATGTAGTATGAAGAATATATTTAGTTTTTGAACCACTAACAAGATATAATCACAATTTAGACTACCTAATAAGGCCCTCATATTTATATAATGTAGATTATTGCATTTATCAGTAGTGTGCTAAAATTTACGCAAAACAGCCTTTATATTAGCTTAACTTGAATACAAATATTTATTGGAAATATGCAATATACGAATACACTGATTATAACAAGTATACAATACAATAATTACAGAAATTATTCTTATTAAAATTGAATACACATTAATTCGAACTAGAAAACAGCTAAATTTGTGGGTCCACTGGTTCTCATACTTAAACTAATACAAAATAGACATGTTTATTGAACAATGGTAAAGTAGTGAGCATTTATCCTATACCATATATACCATAATAATTGATATTCTAAAATCGTATTGCCTAATCAAGTCTATAGTGCTTTCTAGAATCAACAATAAGATATGAAAATCGATACCGCTAAGGTTAACTCAAAGTATACGTACATGAATAGCCTCTTGAAATTAAAGAATTTTCGAAGATAGATAACCTTAGTATTTCGAATAAAGCAATAAAATTAACAATAATTATATATTCGTAGAATTAAATACTAGAATATTATAACACAAATGCATATATGCGAAAGTATTCAACAATTAATCCAATACATTGTATACTAAAATTCTGCTTTTTGGTAGTGCAAATCATTTTCTATATTTTTAAGAGATTTATGTTTATGCCTACTAACTATTAGAAATCCAAAGTCCTAGGCATAAGCACGCACCTAATGAGCAAATTGTAAAATGCAAAATTTTAAGCCAAGAGTACAAAATGTAACAAAAAAAAAAAAACTACAAATTAGCCCAAATTGGCAAGCCCACAAAATATCAACCTGTACTTAAATAAGTAAATATAAGCAATTGTAAAGCAAACACTTTTCAAATGACAAATCCTAAGAGATATTTATAAAAAGCAAAAATCATGCAAATTTGTGGGATGCAAGGAAACGAGCCCCAACGAGCGCGTGTTGCCAACATCTTCAATCAACATCAATCCACTGAGCAGCCAGGGTTGCCAATCATCAATCAACAAGCTACTACTACTGTCAACAGTCAACTGTCAACTGTTTTGCCTACTTACTACTTAGTCGAAAATAATTGATTAGAAAGTCGAAAAGTTTCGTTTTTACCATTTCTCTCATATATATAGTACTTATACTTAAAGTAATCAAACCTAAACTTAACAACAATCAACATGCACCTAAAAAATCCAGTCAACGAGCGCGGTAAGTCAAGAGCCATTTCACATTTAACTGTAACCAAAAACCAACTTCACGTGTCTAGCGAATGTTGTAGTGGCAACGTAGATGCAAATAAAATTAGAACTGCATTCGGTATGCATTCGAGTCGACACTAACGAATGCACTGCATGTGAAAGGCCTGCCAGAGGTGGTTAATACATAAATAAATATAAGTCACCATAATCTGTAGTGTATCGGATCGATTGCATTTGCGCATGCCCACAACAATTGTGAGTTTTTGTTAAAGGCCGCCAACGACTTGCAATTATTTGCGAATTTCGTTGCAACCTGTGTTTACATTGGGAAATATGAAATTGCTTGATGGGGCAGCAAGATTATTTGTAGTAAATCGGGTGTTATGAGCTCGGCAATCGGCCAAATATAATTCAAATTCAACGAAATTATGCAACAAATTTTAGAAGTTTTGATAAACGTGTACAAATACTTAATATTACGTACCTTATTCAAAATGTTTTTTAATATTTTAAATTTTAACAAAATTTCTATTAAACAAGTAAGAATGTTGTTGTCAGGTGGGCTCGACTACGAGATGCCCTGACACAAGCAGATTATTTTTATTTTATTAGTTTCATTGCGGAATTTCCCTTTTAAAAAATGTTAGGTGTGGATGCCTCTAACTTGTTCTCGCACTTTTAAAATTTAACGATAATGTTTGTTAGAGGTCATGCAATATACATCTCATTCTCCGTGCATTTGTCATGCCGATTCGTGTTGCAAGTTGACAACTTAAGGTGGTCATGCAATTCCGGAATAATGTAAAATTCAATGGCGTTTAATGTACACATTTAGCTGCCAAATGACCACTCTTATGACCAGGTCTGTTATGTTTTTATATGTGGCATTTTAACATGCAAAGTCACGAAAAAAAAAAATGTCATCCGGTGCCAATATTGGGTAAGGTCGGCTCCTAACGCTAAATGTAAAAAATAAAAATAAAAAAATATTCAACTTGTCAATTATTATTATTAATTGGCCAATTGCCCAGCAGGGTACCATTAGTGTTTACCTAAAGCGAACAATTGTTAAATGGTTAGCTCGTTTTTGCTATATTTTCTGATTCGGTCTAATAGCTAGGAACTTTAGGTTATAGCGACCACCACAAAACTAGTAATAATAATAACGAACAGTGGTTATATGCCCCTAAGTCATGTAACACCATTAGGGAGCTTTGGTTCTAGCTTTTCCAAGGCTGACGAAATGGTTGTTCTAGGAATTTAATTCTATGCAGCTTTGGTGGCTCAGAGGCAAAGTGAATACCACTTGGCTTAGTCTAATGAATGCAGCAGACTGTGGAACTGGAGCAGCATAAACACAAAAGACTGAGAACAAGGCTGAGACTGAGGGTGAAGCTGCTACATGCTGCCTGGGGTTGCCAGGATGCACGCATTGACACCACACGCAAAAACACACACTACAGTGAGACCAACAAATAACAGAACAGAACAGAAGAGAACAGAACAGAAGCAACAACGCACAATGCGTATGGGGAATATGCAAAGTGATGTCGCTATTTGTTTGCACCTCATTCCCATTCCTCGCTGTTGCTTTAAGTGGCCTTCCTGTGGATGTTGTGCGTATTTCAAAAGGAATTGCCCATGGTTATGCGTAACAGAAATCCGTAATTAAAAACTGCTTATATGGACATATGTACACACTCATACTCCATCACACTCAAGTTCATATGACATAATGTTGCCGGAAATGGACACCAAACCCGATGGGCACCCCTCCTATGTACATACATATAAGCAGGTAATGTTTCAAGTGGCGAAAGTAATTACGGAAGCAACCACAAATAGAAGAAAATTGCACCTGCGGACAGAACAAGTCAATAATTCACTACTCTGTAAGCAAGCAATGGCTACGAATGCCAAAGCATCTAAAAAACGATTTGCATTCCTCAATACTGAAAGCTGGCATAATCCACCAAACTGACAGGTTGCTGCTTGTTTTTTCGAGTATAAAAAACTGCTTACACCTCTTACTCACTTTGTGGTTGCGTTCCGCACAACCTGGGGAACTTAACTGCTTACTTCTGTGTGGAAAACTATTCTGTTTGTCTGCCATTTTTTGCCCCAGTAGCACTTCCGTTTCCGCTATGGCTTTTTGCTCACCGCCAGTTGCCTGTTTACTCACCTAAAACCTTAGGATCTTAGACGAAATTGAAATGAATTAATTTATGGTGCTATTTATTATGAGAGCGAAACTCCTTAAAGATTGTTTAACTTACCACTAAAAGAAAGGGTTTACATGTTACTGTTATTCAGGCCAACTACTACACTTATCCATGTATTTATATGGAAAATAAACTAGATAATTTTAATAAAATTAATCAATAAATGAATAATAGTTACCATCTTGGTTTCTAATTAAAGTTGTCCGAATATAATTATTTTTAATAGGTATTTATCTCTTTATCTGTGTATAACTCGTAATATAAGCTTACACAAACTTTTAATTGGGCACAAAAATAAGATGTAAAATTTAAATTGTAAGCCGCACAACATTAACACACAGCTTATCCACGCACATTCAAGCCAAGAGCAACTATTGTAAAAAGAAAGAATTTAAATCAATAGTCAACGGAGAAGGAAAAAACTGAACTATTCATTACAGTTTTTGACTAATTGGAAGCCAAACAAGTTTGCACAACTCACTCAGAATTTAATAAATTTGCGAAATGTATTAAAGTTTCGGTTTGGCAATCCTTAATATTGTACAAAAGCCTTAGAGTAAAGCACAAATTCACAAAGAACTGGCTGACAAAACGAAATGCTCTTTACAATTAACTTTTGTCAACTGTCTGCAATCATTTCACACTTTAGTCTCGGTCTTGGCGAATTTTGAGTCTGACTCAAAATAAGGCACGAGTGTGAAAACAAAGCTTTTTGCATTGTGACCGATGGCATAAATCTTAATTTTAGATATATATATATATATATATACATATATATTTCGTCTCTGACTGTGTGCTACTCTGCAACTTGCCACTTGAACAAATGAACTGACAGTGGTTGGTAAGTTGCTGTCTCACTTTGGAACTTACTCAGCATCGTCATCTCCACCATTGTCATATTTATCGCACATACTCCCAAGTATTCAACCATCATGCAACACATGTGTGTGTTGCAATTGTTCACCTGCAGTTGATTTACTGTTGATAACAAATTATTTGCGTAGCTGTTTGGGGTCGTGAATATTTGAGGGAAAAACCGGACAGGCAGAACAGACAGACAAACGAATAAATAAGCAGAGAGCCCTTTAATTTAAGATGCAGATTCAATTTCTCTAATATGGCATATTATATAAGTGTTTGTTTGCCCCCAACACAATTGTTTAATTAAATGGAACACGACTGCTCATTAAGCGCATTTGGCCAGCACGTCCGTACTTGGCCGGGGTTCGCATTGCTTGTATTGGTAATTTAATTACATTATTTATAATACGCCCCAAAGGCTGTTAAAGACTTTCCACTCGACTTGCTACTGGCAATTACGATTTGTGCAACATATCCACATAGCGTATACGCAACGTTAAAAGAACCGGGGATTATAGGGCCAATAGCCATATGCAAACACTTACTGCTCTCTTTAGCAACAATTTGGGTCACTAACAATTTAAGTGTAGAAAATATTATGCATTCGGGCTCATTAAATTGCCAGACAAATGTGATTGTGTCGACGATGACAATTTAAAAATATTAAAAAGAAAAACTAAAATTTCAGGTTATGTGCAACACGTTTGACGCATTGACGCTTTCTAAAAAATATGGCCACAGTAAAAAGGCCGCCAGACAATCAAAATTGTACCCCTGCTGCGTTTGTGTCTGATTGTTTCATATTTCATTAAAAATATTGCATGCCAATGCGTTGCCGAGTGCTGGGCTCCTAGTCCCATTTCCTGTTCGTTGCATCAGTGCATCCACTGGAACTTTCTCACCCTACCAATTTTCTGATATATGCTGCGTATAACTGCATACGTGTGTTGCATAAAATGGCACACACTCATTTGAAAATGTGCGTGGCACTTAAGCGCCAGACCCATCAGAAAGCAACTCAGCTCGATGCGTGAGGTTGCACTCTAGGGATAGAGCTCTGTTGCATTTGTGCGTGAGCATTCAAGATGTATATGCATATATACATACATATGTTTACATACATATGTGCTGGTTTATGTATAAATATATATATACATATGTATGTGGGCAATTAGTGCTGACGCACAAAAGTGCAGCTTTTCTACACAACATCTTGTAACCGCTTCAAGTTGCAAAAGTTTTTATTTTATATTGCTGCTTGCGTGCATTTTTCCTTAGCTAAATGCAACTTATTGAGTTTTTCAAGTATCTGGCTTAGTTTAAGATTTCTTTTAATTAATGCGCAAAAGCACTAGTATGTAAATAATGCAACCGTTTGTATTCCCAAGAATATTTCCTTGACATCTTTGGGGCGTTAACTAAAACTAGACCTGCACCAGCCCAAAAGTATGCAACCATATCGCAAAAATCTGACATTGACAGCCGTGAAAGAGGCGAGAGAACCAAGTGCCACATACATAAGTAGTAAAAATAAAGGTGTTCAATACTAGACATGTAACATGCCAACATTCTATTCATATTTGTAATTTAATCTAATTAACTTGTGACACTTTTTGCTTGAACTACTGTGCCACAAAATGTGGCCCATAGCATACACAGTTGGCAACAGTAGGTTGCGCTACACGCCCATACAGACAGGGGTGAAAAAGGAAAGGCTTGGATTGAATTGAAATCGCATTATGAATGCTCTACAATTGATTATTTAACATATACTTATTTAGTTAAAAAGGTTACAAATTAAAAAACATTAATATAAAAACTTAACATTTTATTTTTCTTTCCATCTTATCATTGCATTTTTTACAACTTAAATCACAGATCGAGGATTGAGTTTGCAGTGCTATTCAATTGAATAGAGACCATCTTTCAGTTTAATACAATAATAATAATAACTATAAATTTCAGAGGTCTCCAAAGGCCGAGAATATCTAAAAATCCATACATCGATAAGCGGCTTTAGTAATTTTTTATTTTGCCATTCACAGTTTTTTGTATGTCAGAACCAAAACACAGTGTGTCTAACCTTCAGGTATTTAAATGTTACAGTTACCTGGTTTACCTGGTTTACCTGTGCCTCCATTATTTATGTGAGCTGGACACAAATTGCACTCAAATTGCGTCTTGCACTTGTTCGGCTAAAAGCAAAATGATGGAACCTATTCAGTTAATGGCGACCCGTCGCGGCTGCAAAATCGCTGTGCAAAGAATATTAATCAAAAACCATCATCAATTGTGGCGCGACGTGTGAGTAAAATATTCCCAGGTCAAAGAAGCTGACAATTAATAGTTATATTTAAAATTAATTGATATGCTGATGGACATTTAAATGCCCATCGAGAGTCATTAGGCAGCATCAATTCAATAATGTCAAGCATACGACCATTTTTGGTCAGCCAAGTGTGCTGTGCTTCTATACATACATACTACCAAGTTGGCCCAGAGACACTGCCAATTTTAGAGCAGATTCCAGCAGCATGACATGACCGCCGCTTGCCCATTTTGGCTTTTGGCACCGGCACCAGAACTGTCACTGGCAACCGCTACCCAGTTTGCCATTGAGCCAATGAAGCTATTATTTGTGGGGCCTGCCTAACACAATTGCCAATGCTGTCTCTTGCCGCTGTGGTCGCTCCATAGGTGTCACTAACCACAGAGGCTGCTGCAGGGTTGGCAATGCTGGCTGTAGCAAAGAGTTCCAATTGAAGTTGCAGTTGGAAGCAGTTGCAGCAGCCCCCGCTGCTGTTGCTCGGTTGTCTTTCAGTTGTCTGTTTGCCCCGTTGGAATTACAGGAGAACTTTTCGCAATTAGCTGAACTAAAATTACCTGCCCGTTGTGCCGGACACTTGTAGTATCTAGTATACCTGCTTTGTGCAATTGTTGCATGCAACAATTTAGATTAGCCCCGACGATTGTTCTCTCGACTGCTCCATAAAAATGCATTCCTGACGGAAGACTGGCCAAAGTAGTCGTCTAATCTAAATGTTTAGCTAAGACATTTGATGGCCAACATGCGCAGTTGCCATTTGCCGTCACCGGAGCTGAGTGGCAGCTTCAGCTCTGCTGTCAATCGTCGTCTTCTTTGTCTACTTCTCGGCAGCACCACAAACGGTGGCACTTTACAGTTGCACTTGCGGATTGGACTCTGCCTCCGAAACGTGCAATTATCGTAATCTATCCGGCTTGCTCCTGCATAACAATACTAACTCGTTTTTGTGGTGGGCGTGTGTATATATGTATATATTATACACACTTTATATAGTACTGTATATATATAAGATACTTGAAACTTGCAACATTAGCCCATTGACCTTGTTAAGCGGACAAGGTGGGCGGCTGATTGATGCGGCACGTTTCTCTGTCGCTTCTGATGCGCTTGTGCTTCCTGCCGCAACCGGTTCGTCGTTTTGGTCAACACAGCCAAATTCGACACCCGGTAAAAATCAATCGCGCAACTCTTATCATTAAAACATCAAAAGTTGGCAGCCAGCTTGTAAGCGCTGCCGTGCAGCAACTTAATTTCCCAAGCAGACGTCAACAGACGACGATGGCAACACACAGCTGCAAACATTAGTGGCAATCAACGGCAGACAATCAAATGCAGAGGCAGCCAAATAGCCAGGATAAAATCTACAGGTGCCGTCCAGCCACTCAGTCGTCCAATAGACTCCCCTCCACGTCGACGTGTTGCAACTTTTCCGTCAAATGTAGCAACCGGTTTAAGTGATTTTTTTAAAAAATTGCATTTGTGTTGACCCACGAGCTGCTGCCGCTGCTGCTGCTGCTGCTGTAGATGATGAGCAGGATTAGCCGTCGCATTGACAACCATTTCCAACTCCAACTTAGACAACGACTCCAACTTCCAACATGTCCGTTTGACATGCAGAAATTATGTTTTGCCACATGGCAAAAGCTTTAAGATGCCTCCAACTTCTTAACACCCGTTGCATTCGCCTCCTGCTTCATCCAAATCAATGTCAGCTGTAATTACAGACAATGCACATTGGGGCAAGCGAAAAAAAAAAAAAAAAAAAACAATAAATAAAAATAAGTAAAAGAACTTGATTGCATGGAGTAAGCTGCTTAAAATTCCTGATTCCTATTCGAAATCAATCAGTAAATTTCTTTTGCAGCAGCGAAATTCTAGAATAATTAATAATAATATTAATAAAACAAGACAAGCAATTTTTGTTGTATTTGCCAATTTTGAAATGATATGACATTTATAGAATTTATATAATTTTTTTTGTTCATTGTAATTGTTTAACTAATAGAAAATATTGAAGTTAGCATCATAGAAAAGAGGACTAACATAAAATAAATAAATAAGTTCCGAATATTTATGTTAAAGAAATGTCAAAATAAAAATTATTATTGAATTTATTTTGGCTTTAACAATTTTCTGAATGATATTTTTTCACTAAAAATAGTTCACTATAATTTTTTTTTTGTTCATTGTTTGTTTTATGTGTGTGTTAGCAAAAGTGTATTACAACAATTAATTTGTTAAGAAGCGTCAAAGGCGTATTTTCAACAAGAGCAAATTTAATTCGCCTAATAACTTCATTTTGCTTGTGCTTGGCCAACGATTTGTTGACTGTTGCATGTTGCATGTAAAAGGCGCACGCTCCCCAGCCTCATCTGGAGGTCAGCAGCAAGCGTTTTACAGTTGTGTTTTCGCTTCGAAAATACAAACCGTTGCCTGTTGATGTTGCACCTGCAGCAGCAGCAGCAGCAGCCAGTGGCGCATCATTGGCAGCAATAATAACAAGAACAACTGCCTGCAATAAATCTCAATTTAAATGGCGCCCCAGCATGCGTGGCCAAAACGGTGCTTGGTGCTTGCTGGCTTGCTGGCTCGCTGGTGGCTGGTTAGCTGGTGGCTGGTTAGCTGGTTTGCTGGTTGGCCTTCCACTAGTTTTCCTTCAGCTTTTGGCTTGCTTTCTTTCTTTTCATCTGGCGATCTATCTATACGTATCTGGCCAAGCTCATTTGTAGCAGCGCGCGTCAAATTTGTTGCCGAACCAGTTAGGAGGCTGTGCAGCTGTTGCAAATACGATCTGGGCGGCTCATCGTCGCAGCAGCAGTACATTCGAACTGTACTCTCGTGTCCGTTGAGTTTCGAATTGCGATTTACTGTGCCAAAGCGCGATCATTATCCTAACGCAATTTATGCGCGCTCCAACCGCGCCCCACGCCCAGACTAATTGCAACAGGCAACTGGCAACTGGCAACTTGCAGCGGATTGCATTGTTAGTTGCCTTTTGTGTGCAACAGTAGCTAACAGCAACAGCAGTCAATAATGGCGATAATCATTATAAAAATCGAACGTTGCTCGATAACAGCAAAAGCAACAGCAACAACAACAAAAACAACAACAACAACAACAATAACAAAACCAGAGTTGCTGCAACAGGTTCTGCACGCGTCACCAGGCAATCTTCGAGCTACTTGGAGTTGCTGGCATAAGCAGCCAATGTTAGGTCTTTGTCTTCCTGTCATCAACAAGATCGTTTCGCATTGACATTAAGCCTACCCCCAAACACGGCCAAAACCCAGGCCGGCTAGTTCTGGGCATACCGCCAAGTATTAACATTGCCATCAACGGATTTGTCGGTCTTTATCAATTACGCTGGCTTGCATTCTGTATTCTGTATTCTGCATTCTGTATTCTGCATTCGACATTTGCCACATTCACAGCAAGTGACATCGACATTGGCATCTGCTGCTTCTGCTGTCCATGTAACTGTTCCTGGCGAGCTTAATCTATGCCACAGCCAACAGCTAGCGGAACTGATGTGCAATCGCGATTTATGTGGTCAATTTGAAAATTGTTGCAGATTCTAAATTTATTTCAAGTGCTTAAATATTACAATTATATAAAGATTTGACTCTTCGTGCGAACAACCAATAAACAAATACTTACTATATACAAATAAATAATAATCACTAAACTTTGATCAGAACCATTTTCTAACCAGCGATTTCCATTTATCTCTGCCATTTTACAAATGGATTTTTTGCCCACTTTTCTCACACATCGATTTATATTTATGATATTTCTTATCTCACAGCTGTCAATGCTTCAACAATACAAATGTTGCTTGTGAACCAATTTCTTTGTAAATCTATTTTACATGACAGGCAGATGCACATCGATGGCTTTCAGAATGGATATGAATCGGAAATGCTTTTTCAATGTGCTCAGTTACAACTAAATAAGTTGTTTAAGATACTCTTCTAAAGATACTCTTCTTAAGGCTTATTCAAAATTCAGGTGTTGGGTATTAGCTACAGTTCCTCTATCAGCGATCAATTACAGTTAACTCTTTCAAGGACATTTAATGGGCAGCGAAGTGACAGCAGCAATAGTCGCTGTTAGCGGTAAAGCCCCACACAAATACACTCTACATGAACAAGTGCAACAAATGCAAGAAAAATAAAAGAAAATCTACTCGATGCGACAGCCCAACAGATAACTCACTTTATAAGATTTAACAGGCCAACGGATCCAGTGACGACAAGCAACGGAATCAACGAAAAGAAACTGGCCAACATAACAGGCAACAATAACGAGAACAAGCAGCGTTGATAGTTGGCCGATAACAGCGAGTAAGAATAATAATAACAACAACAACAACAGCAACAGCGAAAACTAAAGTAAGAACAATAAACAGGGTCAAGAAAAATCGAGGAATTTTCAAGTGGATTACCTAGTTGTTGTTGTTGTTTTTTACTTCTTCTATTTTTTGTTGAGCAAATGCAACATGAAAATAAATAAACTTGTGGCATGATTGGCTGTGCATGATTAGTCATATATTGAAAGGAGAGTGGGATAACGACTGGAAGAGAGAGAGAGAGAGAAAAGATCAGGGAAGCTATTGTGCTTAATAGAATTGATATAAGCAAGGCCGGTTGTTAGATACACGAAAGATAGATAGGCTGCTGCTGCTGCTGCTGCACCAACAGCATCAACAGCATCAACAGCACCAACAGCAGCAACATCGCAATGCCGTTTTTGCAGCAGCAGCAGCAGCAACAACAGTTATTGTAACAATAAAATTAGCTAACGATATGAAGGCAAGGCTAAACAAGAAACAATAACGGCAAACTAACACAAGAACACGGGAACAGGTGGCAAACGTTGCACGAACAACGGAAAATGGAATTGCTCTCTGTTGTTGCTGTTGAAGTTAATGCTGCTGCTGCTGCTGTTGCTGCTGCTGTTGCTGCTGCTGCTGCTGCTGCTATTTCTGCTGCTCCTCTTCTAGGGTAAATGCTGCATGTAAATCATATTCGTGGCTTCTACTCTCGTATAGCTAATATTCAAAATTATTTGCTGTTCAATTATGCGGAGAGCTATTCGAACTAACAACAAGCCGTCTAAAGCTGTCGAGACGACGAAAACAATTGGCCACTGCCTGTTGTCTGTTACCTGTTGTCATTGGCTTGAATCTTGCCTTTCTTCGATTTTATTGATTGTCTGCTTCACGCTTTTCATGTTCTCTTTCTTGGTCCAGTCTCCTCAGCTTTGGTCTCAGCCTTTATCTTAGCCACGTCTTTGAGTTGCTCTTTGTTTCTGTTACACATTTTATTGCCACTGGATTCCACTTGCTGTTGCCAACACCAGTCTCAAAATTGGCATTTTAGTTTATTCACTTTTGGTGTCTGACGAGAAAAGTGTGATTCATAATTTCCATAAATTGATTCATTCTGTTTCATTTGTTTTTTAAACAATATCACGTATACGTAATATTTCCAGTTAAACACTTTTTCCTCTTGATTTATGTTTTATGTTTATGTTTTAAATCAATTCAGGTAAAGATAGAAATTATTTGATAATAAAAATTGCAGAGCAACTGTTAAATGAAAAGTTAAAACAATAAATGAATACAGTTTATTTTCCGCATGTTTATTGCCTTGGCAGCTGCTTAGATTAATTGAATATATTTAAATATTTTAAAAATCGTCAATCATAATTAATGACAATCAACTTCTGCGAAAGAAACCTCGCAAGCAAAGAGCAAGTAAACAACACACAATCAGAGAACAGGGAATCGAGCAAAAAATTAATTTGCATGAAAAATGCATACGACATGGCGCCCAGCCAAGAGGGAGGGGTGGTGGCAGGCAGGCAGGCAGGAAGGCAGGCAGGGGAATGGTGCATCCCGGTGCATTGGCGATGGTCAGTCAGCAGGCCAATGCGATGCGTGCACCATTAGAAAGAGCCGATGGGCAGCCAGGCAGGCAGGCAGGCAGGTGTCCAGGTGGGAGAAGGAGGTGGGGGACGCAGCTATTCTCGATGGGTTTACGTGGATGGGTACCGTTAGGCCGTAGCAACGTGAGCAACGTCTAAGAAGTTTCATTGATGGCAGCCCCGTCCGGTCCATTGCGGGCCAACTCAATCAGGCAGTCAGTTAGACAGACATGCGCAGGGAAGACTGGAAAGCAGTTTGCAGTTGTTGCCCAATGGGACGCCCCAAGGATCAATGGCAGGTTTTTGCCGTTATTGGCCGCTTGACTGTTGTGTAATGCATGTTAATTTCATTTACTGGCTAAATTATTGTTATTATTGATTTGCCAGTCTGCAAAACGAAGTGACTCAAGCCACTTGGCCAATGAACGATGCTATTTTATTGTAAAGTGTGCAACTACCAGAAAGAAATACTCCATATAGTGAATTTTAATTAAATCGGTTGAAAACTAAGAACAACCAATATCGCTACGAATATTTATTTATTTATTTATTTCTTGTCAACTAAAGTCAGCCGACACCAAAAATACAAAAATTAAAAATTTTAAATAAATAAAATTTAAAAAAAAATTTAAATTATAAATAAATTAAAAAAAAAATACTAAAATATTTATAAGATTAATAAGATTTTTAACATTTCTAAGAATTCTGGGGGTGGAGTAATTTTACTTTAAGTAATTTCTACAAACATAACTCCTAACATAACACGACGATTAGTTAAGAAGGGAAGGTCAATAACAAGAAGCCAATTTAAAATAGTAATAGTAAAACAAAACTGCACGTTTGTTAATAATATTAAAAGTATCAAGGACAAACAAATCAATACTTGCAAATATTAAAAATTTAACAAATTTTATATTTGAAATGAAAACTGCATTTTCTTCTAATGAACCTTTTCTAAATTCAGAAATTGATGAGAGACCAAATACAAAATACAAAATATGATAAAAATGCCAGAATAAAATGTTGTGCATCTGAAGCTTGTGTGCGTTACTCAACACTGCTTAAGGCATTGAATTCGAACAGTAATTTATTTGGGCCACAAATAAAACTTGGGAGCCGCTTCGTTTTTGGGCATTCGAAACACCTGCAACCCAATAAGCTGATAGATACTTACTAATAATTGAAAGCCTTAGCTTCTTTCTGATGCCGTCGTCGTCGTCGTCGTCGCAGTCGCTGCAGTCGATGGTGCGATTAGCGTGCAACAAATTGCACAGATTTATTACGCGCCGCGCGACTGCATCGTCGACTGCGACTTTGCGAGCAAGTGTGCGACTGTGCGGTGGCTTATCAAGCAGCTTTGCCAATTTTGGCAACAACAGTTGCTGTGTTATGAATTATTGGACGCTTTTGACTGCCGCCACACGGCGTGCTACCAAATTTGTGCGCCATGCTGGCCGGAGGACTTCCACTCGCTGCTGATGCTGGCGACAACAACAGCAGCAGCAGCAACAACAACAACAGCAGCAACAACAACAGCAGCAGCAACAGCAGCAGCAGCAGGCGGCGACTGTGGCAATTTGTCAGCAGAGTCGCAACGTGTCTGGGTTTGGGTTTTAAGTTTGGGCAGTTGGCAAAGCCAATGCCAAATATGGCCGGGCCGTGGTAAATGCTGCGTCTCTGCGATGTTGGCCAGCTGCCTTATGCCCATTTGCCCGTTGAATGCAGCCAACTGCCTCCACCTGCCCCCTCTTGCCACCTTGCACCACCATCATGCTGCCGCTGTTGTGCACTTGCGCATGCGCATTTATCGTTTACGTTATTTGTTGCCGCTAGTTTTCCAGTTAGCCTCAGTTAGCTGTGCTGCATTTGCTCAAAGTGAAAGATTTACGCGGCCTCGGCCATCTCTCTCTGTTGCCCGCTGTACCACTCTGATAGTGGTGGTGGTGGTGGTGCAGTGGTGGTGCAGTGGTGCGCATGCGTGCCGTTATGGTTTATTTAATGCGTTTTGAAAGTGCATTTTCATGTTCGATGAGATTGATGAGAAAATTTGATTTATTTTTCAACGTATCTCATAATATTGTATTGTCTTACTTCTCTATCTCTATCTCGCTCACACTCACTGGTTATCTGTTTTGGCCCCGTCCATTGGCCATTGGCCATTGGGCCATCGATTGTCAGTTACACTTGCAGGTTGCGGCATTTTGTCAGAGGGACAGTTAGAAAAGGCCGCCTTTGCCGATCGGCATTCGGACTGGCATTCGCTGCCATAAATGGCCAGCCATGGGAAATGTGATGAAGTATTTTTTGCCGTCTTCTTGCTGGCTGGGAAATGAATCGCATGCAGCGCTCCGGATGCCAAAGTTGGGATTGGTATTGACATTGGCGTTTGGCAAAATGCTTTTTGCCTTATACATTTGAACACCACACACATTTGATAAGCTAACGTTTTATTCGCTCTAAACTTAATAGTTAGGTTATCTCCGAATTAACCTAAATTATGATTATTTATTTTTAAATTTTGTGATAAAAAACTGAAAGACTAGATGTTAACATATAAAAAAAAAGATAAATTAAAAAATAAGGCAAATGAGATCATATAATTAGAAAAGTGTTTTTCCACAATCATAAAATAATTTTATTGAATTTTATTGAATTGGTAAAATATTAATAGGATATTGGTCAGTCAAAAATAAAACATCTATAAGCCAATGAATGCAAAAGCTACTGTCCGCTAATAAAATTGAGAACTTCTATCCATTAATTGGCAGACACTTAATGCGATCATAAAAACATTGCAAGTCGCATAACGTTAAGAAAGTTGCAACGTCTGCAGACTTTGTTGCCAATATTAGTTACGTTGGCCAATTAATTACATGATCGTAAAACATACATTTCTAAGCGTATTGATAACGGAGATAAAGGCCAATGCAGTGGCCCATAAAACGTGTCTAGTTGCTGTTATTGTATTTGTGATCGTGCCACTGCCACAGCCACAGCTATAGCCACAGCTATAGCAACTGCCACTGACGGTATCAATAAACGCATCGTTAAACGTCTCAGCAGCCGCTCGTTATAACTGTGGTCCCATCTCGGCCACTTCTCGGTCCGCGGTCTTCTTTCGTCGATCTTCTGCTCCTCTCGGACTGCATATTACATAAAATTCACACACCTCAGTTGGGGGTCAAGCTTCTAGAACTGGCACTCCTTCTCGGGTTGCTGGCTTTTCGGTTGTTGTTCTTATTGTTGTTGTTGTTGTTGTTATTATTATTGTTGTTGTTGTTGTTGGTAGCCCCATCAGATTGGCAAGCAACGTGTCGCCTCATTTGCTGTCTGTCGCATCTTGCATAATGTTTATTAATGCGCAAATTTTTACGATGCGCTGCCCCCTTTAACGATGCCTTTTAACGATTGTGAACGATGCGAGGACGGGGCCCAAGATACTACCAATAGCAATTCAATAAGTTCCAGTTGCCGAGCAACAATCGCTTTTAGGCCTTAACAGCATTTTTATGGCCCATGGATGTACCCGGGCCGGTCAGTTAACTGCTGCTGCCGCTGCTGCTGCTGCTTACTGTTCTTTGGCAACAATTTAAATTGCAACAATTTACAATTAGCCACGTTTGTGCTCCATTTTGTTGCTGTTGTTGTCGTCGTCGTCGTCGTCGTCTAACGGTCAAGAAATGTACACTATGTGGTCTGCAACGAAGAACCTCGATGCACAGCAATTAAATTTGTAATTTTTCTATATGCGGTTTGCCGTTTACAATCTTGCTTCACCTGAAACTCTCGCATTTCTTTCACTGCGGCGTAAATCAATTGTGCTGCAAGCTTCTCTGCTGTTGCTGCAACACTAAATCATGTTTTCCAATAATTCAAACATTTCATTGCCACACGCCACCCACTTTGCAGGTTTTGGTCTTCTCTCTCTCTCTTTTAGCTCGCTTTTCGCTGTTGCCAGCTGTTGCCACGACCTTGACCAAGAAAGTTGGCTAACGCAGCTCCTGATGACTTCTGCGGCATCTACTGACATTAGGGCGTGGCTGCGATATTCCCTCATGCCTGCCATTACAACACTAGACATACATTTTAGATAACAACTGACAGTCTTTTATCAACTGTACAGTTTTACGTAGTTTCTTAAAACTTCACTCTCTTCAGTCGAGCAAAATAATAACAGGGCTGGCTTCGAATTTCACTTTGCCAAAGGCAGCTGCAGTTTAAAGAACTGATGAAGGGCAATTTTTTATGTGTACAGGATATGAAATGAGCATTGTAACATAAAAGATCTCAATCATTTTTTTTTTTGGTAATATGTACAATATTAAAACATATGAAATAGTAAAAAAAAGTCACTTAATAATAGGTGGAAAATTCAATGAAAC
The DNA here is from genome assembly GCA_035042185.1 of Drosophila kambysellisi. Classification (NCBI taxonomy): domain Eukaryota; kingdom Metazoa; phylum Arthropoda; class Insecta; order Diptera; family Drosophilidae; genus Drosophila; species Drosophila kambysellisi. Next base: position 808,074 of record JAWNLS010000137.1, on the reverse strand, counting down.
GTATGCGCAACAAAATCGATTTTAATTTCTTTTGTTTAAATATCCTTCGCATTGCAAGTGTCACAGTGTGTAAAAAGCAAAGCTTTTTATTCATTTTGGAAATACCAACGTCAGCAGTTTCACCGGAAGTGTCATTCAACGATCCAAGAGTGTAATTAAGCCACAACGCGGCTACCAATAATATAGCAATTTACAATTCTTAAATTCACCAACAACCTTTCAACGAAATTTGGTAACTGTAGCCTTAAAATTGTGGGAAATATGTGGCTTTGTCGATAAGCAATTATCGATTTTATCGATATTCTAGCCAATTTTTGCACTTATGTATATGTCCCGGGCACAGACCTGTATATGTTCCAAGTTTCAAGTCTCATACCGACAGATCATGGACGGACATTGCACAAAACCTATATTATAAGATTTTCGATATCAATACACAACATCTAGTTAAGAAAATATATTAAGTTACCAGAAATACTTGACATATTCCAGCAACGCAATGCAGCTTCTGCTTGTGGCAGATGTCGTAGTTCTCCGCTTCTGAGTTTTGTGGATCAGAACGTAAATTGCGAATGTGGTCCTTTAAAATTTTCGATATGAATACCAAAAATAATTAAAAACATGAAATGATGTGTATTCACAATAATTACCAATAAATATCACCACAAGCTACCAACGCCAGGTCGGCACAAAAGATTGATTTATAAATCAACAAGGCAAATCTTGCAACAAACGTAGGCACGCTGCAACTTAAGTAAAGTTGCACAAATATTATCTTTAAGGAGTAAACTTCTTCAAGTTATCGAGAATATCCGATTAGGAGATAAACAGATTCACAATCAAAAACTTTACTACTCAATACATCTTAATATAGCGGAGCTGGATATATGAGTCTCAATTTCTTGGACATTGCAAATAGAACTGTGACCAAAACGTTGGCCACTAACCTTTTATACCAAGTCGAGGAGTGCCAATTTGTCAATAGGCCACAACATGAATTACAACAGCTGCTTTGATTCGGGCTGTTCTCAACACACCTCATAAATTCAAGTAACCTACAATTATGCAATCCAACTAGCCCATAAAATGTTTCAATCACTTTAGTCTGTCGGCTGTTGCAAGTGATTCACAAATATCTTCAGAGTAAATGACGATATGGAAACTATATATGATAGCTCCATTTAACCAATCGAAGAACGGATTGTAAATTATATAAGAAGCCTACCGACAAAAATGTACCTCCTTATATAACAAAGTAAATCAACAACTTAGTCAGATACCTAAAATATATCTGCATAATCAGAATTCTTAAAGTATTTAACAAAGCTGATATAAAAGGACATCGGGTAGCTGAAAGTCAGCCAAAGATAATTTTAGGATTATATAAATTAGATAACTTATTCGAAGCAAGCAAACCCGAGCGGAGCTTGTTAAATTATCCGGAACATCCGAGTCCAACTGTGACCTGAACAAAACCAACTTCACCTGGAAACAATTCGAATGCGTGGAATATTCGCAGCTGGTCTCTTCACGCATCAATGGGTGTCATTCACACCTTTATAATTCGCTCGGAATATAATTAACAGGCCAGCATTAAATGCCAATTTATGTCAAATGAATTGTTAAGCTCTGTCAATCAATAAAATGTTTAAAAGTATAATTAAATTAAAATGCTGCGTCAATCAGGTTCGCAACTCAGCCCAGTGCATTTCTATTTTAACTCTGCTCATCATGTGTCAACTAAAACTAGTTGGTTAATATGCATATATATATATATATATATATATATGTATATATATTACAAATTACGTTATAAAATAACGATAATTGTATATGTCAAAGGTTTAAATTTCTCCATGGACCGAAACTAATTGGAATCATTTATTCCATAAATTGAGTTATTAACTAAACATTTCTTTCTTTGGCCATGGCTATAATTTTCCGCTTAATTTTTCAAAACATTTGCTGGGTAAAAAAGAAAAAAAAAAGAAAAGAAAAAAAAAGATGACTGGATAATTGTCAAGCATAATATACATATTTAAAAAGCGTGTCAAAAAGGGAATTAAAGAAAGTAATTAGAAGTGCCATTAGGATTGCTATTCAAACTAACATACAAATAGTAATATGCGGTCCTTAATTAAATAAATTATCCACTAATTTAATAAGCCCCTCAGGCCATAAATGATATATACAAACATATATACTTACCTAAATGATAAATGGCATTAATTTCAGATCAGCATATGAGCCAGGCGATGCTGTCGTGTTTCTACTTTTACTGCTGCCATTGCCAGTTACAGTTAACGTTATTAGCCCCGCCATTGAGAACAAGTCTTCAAGTGGCCTCTTAATGACTTTAATAATCCTGTCACCGATCATTAAAAAATCTGTGCGAACACACAAAAGAAATTCCATGGCAGCTCCAATCAAAATAAAGTACACGCTCTTCCTGCCCATTCCACTGAGATGGCCGGAGACTTTGTTTCGGGGCCAGCTGAGAGAAGAAGGCGGCCAATTATAGTGTGGCCAGGAGACATTGTTGGTCAAAAACAGCGAAGATCTGGACAAAGCATTGGCCGTCAGTGACGATCGTCTGTTCTCATATGGTATTCAAATTTTAACAACATTTTAATGATAACTTCAGCAAACATTAAAACTCATTCAGGCATAATAAACATTAATAACACTTTAATCCAGCGAAAGGCACAGGAGAGAGATGCACGGGGGGCGGCGGGCGGGGGGCGGAGTGGAGTGGTTGCGAGATGTGGCTTGAATGCTGCAGCTGCGCGCCAATGCTATCGAAATAATCAGAGGAGAGGTTGCAACATAAGCAGGGAGGGGAAGAGCAAAAACAGTGCAATCGTGGACTGTGGCCGCCAGGTTGGAATAAATAATAGAGAAACTTGTTGTTGCCTGGGCGCGTTGTAAGGCTATAAAAATGCATGTTTGCTAAATCAATGCAACAACTTGGGGGCATGGCAGCGGCAGCAACAACAACAGGCAGTGCCAGCAATAGCATCCCACATTCAGCCCGTTGGACTTATGTGCGAGTATTTCTGTGTGTGTATGTGTGTGTATGTGTGTGTGTGTGTGTGTGTGTGTGTGTGTGTGTGTGTGAGTGTTAGTGTGTGTGTATATCTACCTGCCCACCTTTCGCTTGGCATCCTTTAGTGGCAGCTCGGTCGGCTGTGTGCGATCTTGCCACTTACGTAGGCCGCGTGTGGCAGGTTGCAGTTGCTCATTGCAATGGGCCCATACCACATGCCCCATACTCCATACCCCATACCCCATACCAAGGTCTTTCTTGCTCGCAGGCCAGATCAGTTTGCTTCCTAGTTGCTCCATGTAATTGTATAGCCATATGTGCGTGTGTGTGTGTGTGTGTGTGTGTGTGAGCGAGACAGACAAAGCAACTCGCCTGGTTCTTGGCCAATTCTAAATGTCGCTGTCCCTTGGACCGGTTCAATTAAATATCTTGTTCAGTTTGGTACGATCAGAATAAAACATTTCTGAGGTCCGCTAAAGTTATTTATTTAAATTATAACCCTTTAAATAAGTTTACAAAAAAATGAAAACAAGTTTTTAAAAAGGTTTTTAAACATTTTACAAATTTCACAAATATAATTTGCGTTTAACAAAACTAACTCATAGAATCGTTAAATGTATTTGTTTACAATGAGAAATTTATAAAACTTAACTTATACTTAAATTTTAATTATAACAATATTTAAATTTTATGATATTCATTTGTTACACGATTGAGGTAAGTGTACAGAAATCGTTGGCTTTGCATAGTTTACTTTGCATTGGATTCTATTACTTTTATTTCAGTTATCGGGCAAACATGTTGCCGTTGCACGGACCCCTGCCGCAAACTTGTTGCCACAGGAAAATGGCAAATGGTGGTGGACGGTCCGCTATCTTTCGTATGGTCGCTTCTTATGGCCAACGAGTAGGTCCGCATAAAAAGCGTTTAGAATCTGGTTGGCCGTACCGGACCGGTCCTCTGGCATATTTAAAGGTTATGCGGAGGGCTGGATGACTGGATGACTGGCTGGCTGACTGGCTGCCTGGTTGCCTGGTTGCTTGCAGTTGGGAGAGTTTAAAGTGCTAGGCTGCGTAATAAACATAAAATTCAATTTTCATTAAGATGTTGGCTAGATCCCTTGGAATTTACCGTTATGCGGCAGACAGAGCAACAGGGCACTACTCGGGCACATAGGGCTTACGGTAAAGAATTATTTCAATAATGAATTCGCGATAAGCTGGTCGCATCTCGACCGTTCACTCGCATGCCGGCCAACAAGAATGGCATAAAGCATTTGTGGCCTCTAAGAATTTTCACCTTGTTCGAGGCAGCAACGAGGTTGCAGCGATCTCAGAACTGTGAGTGCAACCTGAAGGTTCTCAGCACAAAGTCGGTGCTGCTCAAGTGAGCAATTTTCTCACATGGCAATCGGCAGACCCCATCCCAGTGCCCAGTATCCAGTGCCAGTCCTCTTGGTCTGGTGCAGCCAGTCAAGTTATCCCTCGGAAAGTTGTAGATTTAAATGAACATGGCGCACTGGTTGAATGGGACAGCGGGACATCGGCTAATGCCCAGGCCCATGCGTGTTGATCTTCCTGGCTGTCCGTACAGCGATTTCAGGCGATTGCAGTTAGTTGCCCATTGCTGACACCGTTGACGAACATCATTATGAGCTAGCTGCTGATAATGAAGATTAGCGGAGCGGCCAGCGATTCAGATTGCAGATGCATTTGCCAGCTTTTAACCCAAAAACAAGTTTTTGCCTCACTGCAGTTGCCGTTGCTCGTTTTTTGTTGTTGTTGTTGTTGTAGATGTTGTTGCAAGTGCGGCGCGGCAATATTTAAATTGTTTTATGCTTTGGAGTGCTGTTAGATGCCCCTTTCTGCTGCTTCTGCTGCACTCAAACAAAAGATACTCTTTTACCCCTAGAATTTAGAAAGTCGATCTAAATCATAAAAAACATCATTTTTTAATGAAATTTTTAAAAACATGAACGCTTTCTTTTGATAAAAAAAAATGCCACAAAATTTCTTATTTATTCCTTTTATTCAGAAATGCTAATTAAAAAACCTAAAATTGAAATTTACACAATCTTTTTCGCTATAATCCATTATTTAGCTTAATATATATTTTTTATATAAGTGTATAAATAAAATCTTAAATTCGCATTTAGAAACGAAAGACTTGGAAAAAAGTTGAGCTACTTAATATGTGTTGCGAATTCTTTATACAATGACATACTTATTTTTTGAAGTGTGCTTCTTCCGCTTCGGTTCAACTCTCCCCGGCTGGGCCAACGCATGTCCTAATGCGTAAAGAGCTACAAACGCAATTGCTTCCTTGTTGGGCTGGGATTTGCCTCGTTGCCTCGTTGCATCGTTGTTTGCTATTTGAATTGCTGTTACTGGGGCTACTGCTGTACCTGCTTTAAATTTCCGCTTATGCCTTTTGAGAGCCTGTAAAATGTTGAATAAAATTTAAATTTATTGCATTGCCGTGCGGCGATTGACGTCTGCGCATATGACCAGGCAAGTGCTCAGTGCTCAGCCAGCCTGGCAACCTGGCAAACAGGCAACCTGGCAACCCAGGCAGCCAGCTGGCCATCGCTTAATGCTTATCGCAATTGCTTATGGCCGGCTTCTACTTGCCACAACTTCAATTCGTTGTTTTCTTTTTTTTTATTTTAGGGTGGGCCGCAGTGCATATTGCCTGCATCGACCATTCCAGGGCAACTAACGGAAAACACTTGGAAAATAACATTTTATTGCAAATTTCAATTTAATTCATTAAATGGAAAGGCAGCTGTGACCAAACTTGATGCTTTTAGAAACTATTGCCTATTTTAGATTGGTTGACAAAATAGTTTTTTTTTTGTACAAGCAATTTTAATTTGTTAAAAGTTAAAAGTCATTCAACTTATAGAGATCATATATTATATACAAATTGTTATTACATTTTAATGTGCGCTATTAACTGCAAAAAACGAGGATCTGTCAAATTACCTACTTTTCTTAAGAGTAAATAATTATCTGAAAAACTATGTTAATTGCATTTGTTAGTTTTATTTTTTATCTATTTTAGCCTTTCGTTGTCTGAATAGATAGTGTCTTTAAATATTAAAGATTAATAATATTATACAATTAATAATATTATATAAGGTTTTCAGAAAGTGGCTCCAGCTTATCAATTTGTAATCAGCTCAAACTGATCTGCAAACTGTTTTAAAATTGCAGCCTTACTTAGTTAAATTTATATATATATATATATATTTATTTTGTTGTTGTAAACAAATCTTAGTGCCTTTAATGCCGCGTTGTTTGGCTTGCTAAACATGGCCATTAAATACAAAATGAGAGCAACAACAACAACAACAACAATAACGATTTTCCACTTGACTTGCCGCGTTGCAGTTACGAACAAGTGGGCAGAGGCCGACCAAGGCATTTAGCAGGGGAGTCGCTCCGCAGGAGTCGCCTCCGTTTTTTAGTCGGCCTCAGTCACTGCCTACTACTTTTTTACCTAAAAGGAGTCCCGAGAACAGTGCACAAATCCAAAAACCGAACAGCCAACTCGAATCTAAGTTCGAACCTGTTGCCTACTGAAATGTAAATCTTGATGGTAATTTTAATAGAAAAAGCAACAAACTCCGTTGCACGGCCCTCGCAAAAAAATGCTGTGAGAGAACAGGAGCAACCCGGTGGCAGGGGAATGAAGGTTTAAGGCGGTTGCAGCAGCAGCAGCAGCAGCAGCAACAACACATAGGCGTTGGGCATACAAAACGTTGGCTAACTAAGCGCTGCCACGGGATAACACTATGGCAACAACAACAACAACAACAACAATAGCAACTGCAACACCAACAACAACAACAACAATGAGAGACCCACACCCATGCGAGAAGGCAACACCTAATGTTTATTGTGCCATATAAATGGCAGCATTTGCAGTTAACCAATGTCCGCTTGATAGTTGCTGTTGTTGTTGTTGTTGTTGTTGTTGTTGTTGCAGCCTGCTGAACGCATTCCTTGTCCAAAGTGTCTGCTTCTCAGAGGTACATTGGCCCAATCCTATCTAGCTGCAAATGCGCTGGGCCGTCGCCTGCTGAGCTGCTGAGCTCAACCTGGTGCTGGAGCTGGTGGTGGAGCTGGAGCTGGAGCTGAGTGGACAAACCAGATATTGATAACGGCTCTTCGATGCTGTTACTTTGCAGCCGCATTGCTTAGTCCCTGGTTGCTGATGCTGATGGAGAAGAAGAAGAAGCGTCGCAGCATTGGCTATCATGCAACATTTGTTGCCTGCCTCACACACAGCAACACTCTGCTTTTTTCTGGCTGCAGTTGCTGTTGCTGTTGTTGTTGTTGTTGTTGTTGGGCTGTTTGTTTTCGTATGGAATTAAATGCCGCGCACAGGTGCTGGTGCCAAGAACGAAGTCTTTGGCTTCAGGTGCAACAGTGCTGCAGTTGCAGTTGAAGCTAAAGCTGAGACTGGCTGCATTTTATTTGCAATTATTTTGTAGCGCACTTTATTCTGCTAGCCAATGGAATTACTTGGCCATGGCTTTGGCTCTTTTGGCTCTCTGCGAGCGTGCCTTTTTATCAGCTACCTGGCCATCTTCGAGCGCGACTTTGGCCCGACTGAAATTCTAATTTTGCCATGCAGCTGCACGCCTGTGCAGCCTGCACTGCACACACTGCACACACACACACACACATATATATATGCATAGCCAGCACACACACCTCCTGGCCACATCCCCTTGCCACCATTTTGCGCATTCATTGCGGCCTATGTCGACCCGATTGCCTGTCGCGCTGTTGGTGGCGCTGTTGGTGTTCATTACGCAAGAGGTTAATGCACCAGCCTCGTCGCCTCACTTGGACTTGCCGCACTTGCTGCCCTGCAGTCATTGCATTAAATCAAGACGAACTTGTTCGCTAATTGGAGCCGCCGTGTGGCCCATCTATGTGTATGTGTATGTGTATCTATGTTTGTGTGTATGTGGCACTTTGGGACAACAAAAATCAGACAAGCATCCCAGCAATAGGAAGCATATTTTAAATATACTTTTTAAATTAATTACAAGGAAATCTACAGTTAGCAAATATATTACACAACTGTATCTAACTGCTACTTGTGGCAACGCTACAATCTAAAATTTATTATTTAAAGCTAAATGAAGAGTTTGATTTCCATTTAGTTGTTAGAAATATGTTTAAGCAAGCCTATTTTAGTTACAATATTTTTTATTTTAATAAATGGAAAAGCTTTGTAAGACTATTATAATAATAACATATAAAAATATGTTTAGTCCTATTCTCAATTCAGATCCTGTAAAATTTAATTTAATTTATTATTGTAATCAGGAGGCTTTAAAATGGTGTTAATTAGACTTATGGCTTTGCCTAAAAGCATGCAATGGAAAATATTTTCCATACATATGCGAATCCGATTTTGTGGCCTAGGAAATTACTCCTCACACTTGCAATTTTTATGTAACCGAACTGTTATGAAAAAAAAAATCATCAATGCTAAAGATTAATAAATTATTTCTATTACATTATCTCAGATTAGACATTTAGGTATGACATAAGAGTAATTTTAATAGTAACCATTAAATTACCTATAAATATTTTACTATTTTTATTGTTTTATTTCACAAGCTTAAAAGCCACAATATCGTTAAATTGTATTGAGTTGTCTTTAATATTCTCCCAAAAATCAGTTAATTTTTTTTTATCATTTTTATTAACATTTCGTGAGAGTTTTTAATTTGGGGATTGCTTCTTTAAAGATCATAAACTTAAACTGTGACTGCCTCTTGGATTATGTAAGCATTTGGGAAAACATGTTTTACCCTAGCAAAAAATAAATAAATCTAAAAAAAAAAAACATAACAACTTGATATGCAAACAAAATACAATTCAAATTCTTCGAAATGACAAAGGTCGACACCAGCAAATCAGTGGCAGCAACAACAACTAGAAAAAAAAGCATTAGCTGCGATAACGAAAGCATTTTTGAAGGTTGTTCCCATGCAGCGGCCCAAATCCGAGCAAATACATTAACTAGTCGCAGCACCAAAATACAAAATAAAAAAGAAACAACAAAAAACCTAATCTTAGCAATAATTAAACCATAATTAAAGAGCAACAAGTTCGCGAATCGATGAATGCAACAAATGCTGAACAAATTTATTACAGTTTAAAACAAATGGTAAAAAAACACCAGAAAACGCAGCCAAAAAACAAAACTTCCGTATTTGCAAAAGAAAAAATACAAAGCTGTCACTTTGTATTTATCATTGTTTGTTTTTTATTTTTTTTGTTTTTATTATTTTTTTTTTTTGTATTTTGGTGCTCTACGATTTTTGCTATAAATTACGAGACGACCTGTGGGGGCCACGAGGGGCCAAGAGGCGGTCATGGGGACTGCGGTTGAGGGCAGCTCGCATAATTTTGGCAAAGTTAACGAAGGCCTGCGCTGGCGTCGCAGCGCTTCGGGGTCCCCACTAGACCAGTTTTTTAAATTACATGCAAAGCATTCAAAATGCAAACTAAAACATTTATTTTATTCGCTACTGTTGTTGTTGTTGTTGTTGTTGCTGCCGCTGCTGATTTTGTTGTTGTTGTTGTAGTGCTGCTGCTGCTGCTGCTGTTGCTGTAGCTTTTGGCGACGTGTCTTCCTGCATTTATGTTGTGTGTGCTTTCTGTGTATCAAATGTTAAACAAAATGCAACAGCAACAACAAAAAACACACAACAAAAACAAATACAACCAAAACAACAACATTTTGCTTGCAAACTTAACTTTATTTTCAAGGGCAAATTCGCGAATTTTTTGGCGATTTTTGTTTTTGTTTTCTTTTTTTTTTAAGCTGCAATGCGTCGTCATCGTCTTGGCTATTGAATACCCTACATTTAAGAGAGTTGACAAAGGAGGCATGTTTTTTGTTACAGTGTAGAGTTTCATTAATTTGGTGAACGTCAATTATGTTTTTACCTTACTTATTTTATAAATGTGTAACTTATCAAACTGATAAATTAACTCATTTCATTTTTCACTCTGAATGGATAAATATGACAATTCGTGACATATCTAATCTTACAAAGAATTTAAAGTTCTTTAGTGAACCTATCTAATCTGTAAAAATATGGAACTACCCGATCGATATCAGTAAAGCTGAATTTCTTCAACTTGTTAGTCATTGTACTTGAATTTGACAATGTGTCATTCAAAGTAACATTCAAAATAACATCTCATAGCTTAAGAGATACAAATTTGAATGATTATTAATTGTAGAGGATATTTTCAAGTCAATGACTCCAGTTGCCGAAAGTACGTCTTCGTTTTTTTGTAAATTTTTTTTCGCAATTCTTGCTTGATTTTGATAAATTGTGGGGCGCCACAAGGCAGACGACGCTTTGTTTTCTAAGTAAACTTTACTGAGGCGCTTTAGATTTATGCGCAGAGGCAATTAAATTCATTAAACGAAATTTATGAGCCGTTTGTGGGTGACATAATTGAGTGTTCCTTTTGAGGGACAGACTCAAGAAGTGCGGATCGGTTGGTTGGTTAGACGGTTCAATAGCCGACAGGAATTATAATACGAGAGTAAACAATATTGTTGCGCGAAATTTGAAAATGGGCTAAGTAAATTACGCATATTTGACTTAAACAAACAGGTCGAGTAAACAATAACTTTTGTAAGGCATACGTATTTATGCAAAAACGTATGTAAACATAATATACATAGCTCTATAGCTATAGCTATAGAACACTAAAACACCACAGCGTGTAATATGTTTGCTATAATCAAAATTGAGGCGATAAAAACCATATTGTTCCGTCGATCGCACCCGATCCGACTAGGTGTGCATATGGTGCCCTACTTTCTGTTGGGTTTTCTTCTAGCTATCCAGCTATCTAGCTATTTTGTCGGTATATACTTAGCATTAAAGTAACGTACATAAATTTGAGCTATTGGTAATTATTTGAGGCGGTCCAAATTTAAATTTAGGGCAGCTACACGAGTTTATTTGTAAAACTGGCTGTTATTGTTGTTCTTCTTGTTGCTGTTTTGCCGAATAAAATAAAACACATGTGTGCAAACTTTTACCAAATGCCAAATAAAAAAAAAACAGCAACAAAAAAAGAAATATAATAACAAAAAATGCTAAATACGAAAATATAAACACACAAAACGAGTACTGCTCGTTACTCATACGCAGCGTGAGCCGTTCTGTACTTCTTGGCCAAGTGGCAAATCCATTAATACATTGTACATGGATGCCAATAAAAAGGTAGTCTATCGCTTGATCCCCCCCACTCCACCTACAAATTACACCTGCAACGTAATCAACCGAATTCACTCTCATTTGATAGGTGTACACTTGTAGTATTTAATATATGTTCTAGCAGCAGTTTATGATTGATAGCCCAGATAAGATACAACAAAAAAATGGTATGCATTATATATTGCTTTATCACTGGGACAGGTCAGGTGATAACTACTGGCATTCAACTGGTTTTTGTTATTATTTGTATTTTGTTTATTTGTGGCACAATTCACCGTCACAAACAAGTATACACATACATATACATATATATAAAATGTGTGTGTTTGGAAACATTTGGTAATGAATGACATATGCATTTTTAAATTACATATTTTACACATACATTGTTTAATTAAATAATTCAACAGATATGTGTAATAAATGAGTAAAAATACAAAATATATTGTCTGTAATCCGAACTGCAATTTATCGAATCATGATTTATGTAATTGAAACCAATTTAAGAAGAGCTCTGTAATTTAAAATTCGAAAATGGTTCGAAAAAGTTTGGATTAAGCGTGGAGCTTTCAAGCAAATTGAATATAAAATTTATTGAATTTTTTTTTTGTTTAGAATACGGAGCAATCAAGTGAAAGGCACTCTCTGATTTATTTGAAATCAGTTGAAATTATTTGGGGAAAAAAGCGTAAAAGTTTATTATTTGCTAACTAACGACCCAACAACCAGGTAATGCCAAATTTAACAGAAGCATTCCCTTTTTTGGTCAAGTGTGTGTTTATTGTTTTATTTGGTTTTTTTGCCCTTGTTGTTGTTGTTGTTATTGTTAGCCCGGCAACTTGTAATGCGACCGGGTGCTTCTCATGGGTCTGCGACACACAACAAATGCAAACAGGCAAAGTTTGTGTTTGCCATTCGTTCGACTGACTCTCGTTCGGTTGCTCATTCGTTCGTTTGCAGTTGGCCAAAAAGCAAACGCGGCGCTGCAGCAGCAGAAGCCAAGCAAAACGTTGCCAATGATTACGACAAATGCCGAAACGACCTTGCCAATTACTGCCACCACACTCCCCAAACAACCACAAGCAATACACAATTTTGTTGTTTTTGTTTGTTTTTTTTTTGTTTCTCCGCGCGCTGTTTGCGTATGCGTGGCGAGTGCTCAGCTAGATGAGTATCTGTGTGAGTATATTGCTGTGGGTGTGTGTGTGTGTGTGTGTGTGCGTTGTGTGTAGCATTCAACTAGGCGGTGTTAAAGGTTAAATGCAAACCCTTTAAAATTATTGACACGGACACAATTTAAAAGCAACTAAGAGCGACCGACACCCAAAAAAAAATAACGTATAATATTGCAAGCACTAATACTAATGAACTAATAGGCATGTGTGTATGTATATGTGTTTTGTATATTTGTGTGTATGTTCAATCACAACAACATCAAGAGCATCAACAACAACAACAACGAAAAACTCTTGCGAATAATTAGCGCAAATTTGACGCTAGTCGCTCAGTCGCTGAGTGCGTGCGATCGTTGGCTGAGTGCCGTTGTATGTGTGTATGTGTGTGTATCAACACAGCTGTGAATCTTTTGGCGTTTAAAATTGTTTTTACATGAGATAGAGAATGGGAAGAGAGTCATGCGCAAAAGAGAGCATGCGTATATGTGCATATATGTGTGCGAGAGTGAGCGATAGAAAGAATGAGGGAGAGCGAGAGCGAGAGAGAGTGAGTGAGAGAGGTAGGGAGAGAGAGAGGCAGAGCAAGAGAAAGACGGCTTAGGCGCGCAAAAATGTTTGCGAAAAAATCGTTGAGGCACCGTCAGATAGTTTGACTGTTGTCCGCATGTACGAAAACGAAGCGATCTATGTACGCCTTTTTGTTGTTGTTGTTGTTGTTGGTGTGCCCATCTTTTGTGTGTGTGTGTGTGTGCGCGCTTTTTGCAAAGTTTACGCATGGCCCCTTCCCCTCTCGGCTTGTGTTTGTCTTTGTGTTTGTGTTTGCTTTTGTATTTGTGTTTGTGTTTTGTAGCTGTGGGCCAGTAGCAGCGGCAGCGACAGCACTTCGAAAGCCACTTAAAAGTTGTTGCGCACATGTGCCGCAAGAACTGAGCATCACACACACACACACACACACACTTAGACACACACACACATACACATGGACACACTTAGAGACAGTAGGCATTTCATTGCTCAGCTGCAAACCGGCAAGTCAAGAAAGCAAACCGATCTGGCCAAAGGCACGAAGCCCACTCGGACTTTGGTTCGGACTTAGTCTTAATCTAAGTCTATTCTAATGCAGGCCCTGGCGAGAGCGAGACAGACAGCGTGCGATAGAGATGGAAAGAATGCGAGAGCAACTGCAGTTGTTTTTTTTCTTATTTTTTGTTTTTTTTTTTTCGCCAGCTTCAGCATTTGCCACATGCGGCGTCGCGATGTTGTTGCGGTTGTTTGCTCTCAGCTGCAACTGCGGCGACTGCGACGCTGCTGCTAAAGTTGTAGCTATTGTTTTTGTTGTTGCTGCCGCCGCCGCCGCTGCTGCTGAACGTGTTCTTTTTAGACTTTTAGCATTATTTGCAGCATTTGCAACGAACACTCGCTAAAAACAACTGCAACCGCGACGTTGTGGCACGCGTTTCTATCGCAACAAGAATAAAAAAAACAAAACAAACAAAAATACAACAACAAAAAACACAACACAACTAAAATTGAGAACATAATAGAATAGTAGATTTGAAAACGATCAAAATCTTAGACAAAGCTGTGACTAACTGTGAACTGTGCAAAGTGTGTGTGTGCGGGTGTGTGTGTGTGCGTGTATTGATAATCTCAGTCGAACAATCGGCGTAGCGGTGCAATATTGCAACAACAACAACTACAACAAAAATGCAAAAAATTCCCCAAACAAATGCCAACAACAACAATCACAACTAAAGCGAAACAACGTCCAAGTCGATCAACAACTTAACTCAAGCTTATCAACGGCAGCGTGCAGCATGTGTCGCGCAACATATTGAACTTTTCCCCCTATTTTTTATTTTTTTTGCGTTCCCAATGAGATCAGCAAAAAAAACACACAAATAGAAATTTTGGCAAAGTATGTGACAGGTTTTGGGGTGCTTGGGCTTAATAATAATAGAAATTATGGAAAAATCAATAAAACTGGGAAATTTAATGCCATAATTTAATTCCATAATTCTTGGAAGAAATTAAATATTTTGACCTTTATTTGCACATTTTGTTTGCCAGACTTTCGTAATAATGTAATGTTATATTTAGTCACAAAATCCACTCCACCCCACCCCACTCCACCCCACTCCACTCCACTCCATTCAGTTCGATTGAAAAATGCAAATGTGCTGTAAGAGAACCAGAATAAACAAATGCAAATCGTGAATTTCAAATTCCACAAAAATAACAAAAGGTGCGCACACACAAAAGCCAGACAGGCTAGTCCCAGGCACAAAGCTCCTCGAACAGCTGATGATCATTAAGAAGGCCAAGGAGCCAAGGAGGAATGATCGTCATCAGGTTTAACTGTCAGTCCCAGTCCCAGTCCCAATCCCTTGAATATGTCTAACATGTGAGGCGCACATTTTGCACACAGGCAGCAAAACGCTTCATCGGATGAACTTTTTCTGTTTTGTTTTTTTTTTTGCGCGCTTAATTTTTCAGACAATTCCATGGAATTAAAATGATATGAGACTGTTTTTTTTTTTTATTTTATTATTTTTGGGGATGATGGGCACACGAAACGGAACAGAAGCGAACCGAAGGAGAGGCAAAGCAAACGCAGAAGCGAAAGAGACAAAACGAGACTTACAAGAAGATAATGAAAACAAAGAATACAAAAAATACATATTTATACATACATATATATATATATATATATATACATACATATACATATATATAAAGGCAAAGATCGGGTACTAGGTTAGCAGGCAAAAGAGGAATAGGAATAAAATGCTGCTGTCGAAGAAGAAATTCGCAAGTTGCTCGTTTGAAAGCGAAAACCCAAACATCAGATACACAGCATACACATATACAGATACAGATACAAATGCAGATGCAGATACAGATACAGATACAGATACAGAATGAGTGCGCTGCGCACACAGATACAAATGCAAGCTCGCTGCTGTAAGCGCCTTCAAGGGTGAGACAACAGCAGCGACACCAGCGACGCTTCAGCGTCAACGTCGACGTCGTCGTCGTCGTGTCCAATATGCCCTTGATCGTTTGCTGCTGCGGCTGCTCGAAATGTCGCGCCTGCAGAGACAGCAGCAGCAGCGGCGGTAGCGGCAGCCGCAGCAGCAACAGCAGCAGCGACAGCAAACGTATCTGTAAGCTTTGCCGACGCTTTGCCTGTCCCTGTCCCTGTCCCTTTCCATACCCAACTCGACCAGGCCCCGAATTTTGGCAACACACACACACACACACACACAAATGTATTCAAGAAAGAAAAAAAAACAAAGCATAAAGAGCGTTCGCTGTTTTGCCGTCGCTTGCCTTTAGATACTCGAATTTTTGCTCA
The DNA here is from genome assembly GCA_035042185.1 of Drosophila kambysellisi. Taxonomy (NCBI): domain Eukaryota; kingdom Metazoa; phylum Arthropoda; class Insecta; order Diptera; family Drosophilidae; genus Drosophila; species Drosophila kambysellisi. Next base: position 792,220 of record JAWNLS010000137.1, on the reverse strand, counting down.
GTTTTTGCGCTTTTGTGCTTTTAAATTATGTTATTTATTTTGTTTACTTGGGAATTGGCAAGGGTTAGGTCTGTCGCCTGGCCGGACAGCCAGTCGGCGCTACGTGCTGATGCGGTTCGCTTTGCATTCGTGTGCTTAGACCATATTACAAGCATGTACATACATACAGACATACATACATAAATAAGTATCCGTATCCGTCAGATAGTGCCACTACTATTAATTAGCCAGCCCGCCTGTCCGTTCTCTTTTCATATATTTTTTGTTTTCATTTTGGCCTTTTTGGTGGGGCGGGAACTCTCTTCAACGAATTGTGTAACAATTTGCCAAATTGCCAACAGCAGCAGCAACAGCAGCAACAGCAGCAGCAGCAGCAACAATAACTAAATCAACAAATATTTCGCGTATTCTTCACAGCTCATAAAATTTTTTACTGCCGATCGCGTAGGAAGTCGCATGTTGGCCGTCGAAAGTTAGAATGCGTGTGTGTATTCTAGATACAAAGATACAATAAAAATATTGATTGGTGCTAGTTGGACACGTTAGATACTGCAGCAAACCAAAAAACAAAAAGAAGAAATATATCGCGAAAGAAAACATATTCACAAAATATACTCTGCATGTATCTCAACTCTTTACACAAATTGTGCAAATGTTATAAGGCGTCCATATCTACTCTACGGAAATGACCAGGTTGGTGTTGCACTTCAATTACATGCTACTCAAAATGTGTTCTAAACTATTATATATAAAATAAGCAAACAAATGAGGAATAAAATGATATATACATATATATATATATGTAAATACAGCATTTATTCTTAAAAAATACGAATTCTTGTTTAAAAAACCATTAATGTATCTAACATAGAATTTATAGACTTATGCAAAAAGTAGCTTCTGTCTGTGCTGATCGGTCCGAAAAAGAACTATCTCATGGAAGATGTAACCTCAAAAAGAATCAGAAGATGCAAATTAATGCAGATTAAATTTGTTGTTAAGTCTTCATAAATAGTGATGAGATCATCTAGATAGAACTTGTAGAATAACTTTTTAGTTAAATAAATAAATTTAACTATTTAAAAATGAATATTTAAAATGTAAATAATGTATCTCATTGACATGCCCATTTTATATGATTCATGATTAATATAAGTTTCAATACTTGCAATGCTTAATGGTCAACAATTACTAATTGGCCAAGTTTAGTGGCCCGCACGTTGCGCCCAGCTTGATTTCAACTTGATTTTTTTTCCAATTTAATTTTTGCAGCAGTAACTTCAGTCGTGGTCATTAAAGTATAAAAGTCGTCTGCCCGCGCCCATATGGCTAAAGTTACTGTTGCTGCTGCTGCTGCGGCCGCTGGTGCTGCTGCTGCTGCTGGTGCTGCTGCTGCTGCAAACGTTGCCAAATCAATTCCAATTTAGTCAACGGCTTGTGAAGGACAAACGATCCAAACGATCGTGTGGCCAGCTCAAGCTCTGACTATGGCAATGTGGGGCTTAGCTAAATAGGAGCAGCTCGTAGCTGTTTGGCGACGTCATCAATTTAAAATAGATGAAAATACGCAATGCATGCTAATTGGCTAAGTGGCACCTACAACAACTACCGATTTTGCATTTGTCAAAATGTTTATTTAGCTGTTGTTTTTACAGTCGTTGCAAGTGATATTTTGACGGCTCGGCTTGCGTTGGCGTTGGCGTCGGCGCAGGTGTGCATGTTGCTGTTGCCGTTGCTGTTGCAGTGGGTGGCAGCAACAACAACAACCCCGTTGTCTAATCAATGCAAATGCACATTTTTGGTCAATTGTGCGCAAATGTAATTTATAACGTTCAACATTTCGAATACGACTTTGGCTAACTTTGGCTAACATTGCGTCTAAAACACACATTCTGAAATGATGTCATCCTGCAGCTGCTGCTGCTGTTGCTGCTGCTGCTGCTATTGCTGCTGTTGCTGCAATTGTGTGACAGACATGCAGGGTCAGGTTAAAGTTGAATCATTTGTTTTGTTTTGCAACACGATTTTTCTTTTAGAACACCACAACATTTGATATGCCATTGAAATTGCCTGCTAATTAATTGAAAGCCATTTTATCGCGCGCACAAAAGCCGACTGGCAATCAATTTCTCGGCAATTGTTGCTATTATTATTATTATGACGAGTATTGTGCAACAATAACTTACTTACTTACTTACAATACACAATACATTTACAATAACGGCTAATGCAATATCTTCTAACTGCTGTTTTGTTAGCATTTCAAACACGCCCCAAAAACGGGCACAGGCTCGCCCCAGACAAAGTCCTCCAACCAAAAAAACAAAGCCATAACAACAACAACAACAACAACAGCAACAACAACAACGACAACCGCAACAATAAAGCCAGACAACAGCTTGTGTTTTTTTGCGAGATATTCTTTTTGGCGTTTTCAGTTTCGTTTTTTGTTGGACTGGCCATCGCCTGCTGGCTGTTAACTGTTGGCTATTCGCTGCTGGCTTACAACAAATAAACTGCTTTTAACCTTGAGCCGTGCGCATTTAGTTTGTAAGTCACGTCTAAGTCGCCATCGCCGCTCAAAGGTTTTGACAGTCAACGTTGACGTTGGCGCTGGCGCTGGCTGCGACGCCAGCAGAGGCAGCGACACTTGCGCTCTTTTATTTTTGGCCACAGACATCGTTGCGTCTGCGTCGGCATCAGCTTCGGTTAGATGCTTTTTTTTTTGCTTTTGTATTATTTTAATTTATTTTTTTTTTTTTTTGCAATTTTTGCAAATTTTCGGCGTGTTTCGTTTCTACCCTTTTTGCCTTATTCTTGTTGCCAAGTGAGTGTGTGTGTGTGTGTGTGTATTTAATTTTTTTTAAACTTGTAAAGTTGCTGAGACGCATGCCCATTTTGAGTTTGAGTTCTGCACGCCACGAAAAAGGTTAAAACATGTTTTTTAAGAAGGTTTTTCAGTCGCTTCTAATGGCCTGCCTTAAACAATTACAAACTGGTCAGAGCTGAGGGGGAATAGGGCGGAGCGAGTGCAGTCTCAGGCATCTGCTATGTAATAACAGAAATGTTTCCTATTTTAGTAGATTGGCGAAATATAACGTCTTTACTTTATGTACTCATTTCATTTAAATTGAGTTTAAAATTATTACTTTACTTATTTCTGTTGTACACTAAAATCAAATTTTTCCAAACAATGCTTATCAAGTTTTTCAATAAAAATAAAGTTGGCCACTTAATAGATGATTTGATAGGAATTCAAAATTTTGAATAAAAAAAGACAAATGCTAATAAAATGAATAAAAACAAATCATAAAGTCGTCAATTGTTACACTTAAGTCACACTTCAACTAAATTATTTGTTGTTTTTATTTCAATAGTTGCTAACTGAAATTAATTTTAAAGCAGATAAGAAATATACTCATTATGGACATAATAAAAATCTCCATTCCGTTTGCTTATCAATGGGTTTTATCACAAAAATACAACATGTTTTTTATATGTATGCTTACATTTAATTTGGCCAAACACGCGCGATTCCATTTGTTTAATCCACATCATTAATTGCTTCACACACACACAAGCACACATAAAGCTGCGGACGCACACACATACACACAGAGCGATAGGAAATACTAAGAAATGTATAGAGCGAGAGCGAAGTAATCAAATGTACAGTTGCATTGGGTTTTTGCTTTACTACATTTTTAACAAATACACATCAATTAAAAATTAAAAGAGCACAAATATATTAAAAAACGATGAACAGCAAACACACCAACAGTAAAAGCTAATAATAAAAATTTAACATCAAAAAATTAATACAAATATTTTAATATATGTATGTAGTTGTTAGTGGCCCCATACATATACATGTGAATATTGTTGTTGGCTATTTCGGGTTTTTTTTAAGTGTATTCAGTTACACACACACACATACACACATGTATACACACAACAACAGCCTTTTTTGTGTGCATGTGTGCGAACTTTAAATTAGACGAAATACGACAACAACAGCAGCATCAGCAACAACAACAACAACAGCTGCCCATGCGAGCAGACCCTAATAAATTTCGCATACTTTGCGAATTTATGCTGAGAGCGAACAACAACAACAGCAACAAGCAACGACAGTTGTTCGCCGCTGAGCAGCAGCGTTGGCAGCAGCCAAGCCCAAAGCAGCGACGCGTCGCTTCGTCTAACGGCGTCGACTTCGTCGTCGACGTTGACGTTGACGTTGACTGCAGCTGGCAGCGCTGGCGTCGCTGCCGTCGCTTTGGCTGCTCATTTGGCGTTTGTGTGATCTTCTTTTGCTTCGCTTAGTATTCAAGGACAAGTGGCTGGAGTCCGCTCTCCTGACTGCTGCCTGCCTGCTTTGTTGCTGCCCCGGTTCGGGATGAATATCGCTTTGTCATTCTTCTTCTTCTGTTTCTCTCAACTTCTTTTGTATTTTGTTGTTTAAATGTGTTAAAATCTTTTCGAATTGAGACAAGTCTTGAATTGGTATCAGAAAGACCAGTTGTATATCAACATAGATACTTGATTTCTAAAAACTGAATTACAACTAAAATGATGTGTATTGTATGTATACGTAGTGTGTTTCTTATCAATTAGCGCTGATAACGTATACGTTTTAATCATGAATAACTATGAATGAATGACGGGAACTACATAAAATACACACATATTAGTTAGAAGAAATATCGAAGGTATTAAACTAAAATATGTCCTGCTTATCTAGAGAATAATATACCCTTTTTAGTAGCACGTGATAAATTGTACAAGTAAAATGTGTTATTAACTTTAAAAATATTCCATTCCGCATTTTGCCAACGTTTACAAAAACTTTTATTCCCTTGCTTTCTTGCACGGGTGCAGGGTATAAAAGCACGGGGCAAAGAAATAAAAAAAAAAAACAGCTTTAAGATTTCTCCATTTGCTCATTTCATGCTGCTCTCTTAGGTTGGTCTTTTTTTTCGTTCGTTTTCGTTTTGCTTACTTTTTTATTCGCTCTTTATCGTGCGCTTAATTTTTGCATGCACGTTTCGGCACTGACCTTGAAATATTTTTTCTTTTGCTTTTGCGTTTTGTTTGCTGCTAATGTTGTTGTTGTTGTTGTTGTTGCTACCTTACTGTTGTTTTTTATTTTCTTGTTTCTTTTTTGTTTATTTAAATTTCTTATATACGTACACACATATATTTTTTTATTACGTTACTACGACTGCAAAATGTTGAAAAGGAAGCAATATACACAAGGCAGCAGCGCAGCAACAACAAAATGCAGGCGAATGCATAATAATGAAATAATGAAATTAAAAAATTAAAAAAACAACCAATCGAATCGACAACAGGAAGAATAATAACAATGTGCGCGCTTTGCGATTATGTCTTATAATTATTTATTGTACACAAGCATTTAAATTTACCTCGTTTTTGTATTAATCGGGTGACGTTTTATACACCAAATGGAACTGTTAATTTATTTTCGTTTTTTATTTCTATTTTTTGTGTGTTTTAAATTAGCTAATTTTGGCATGATTCGTGTTTGAATGAAACTGACTTTCTATGAGCTCCAAAAAATTGTAATTATATAGTATAAATTAATCAATTGCGAAATACAGCATAAGATTTAAGTAGTTTGTCAGAATTGGGAACTTAATTAATTTATATGACTTTTAATAATTGTACTCTGTTCGGCTCTTTATAGCACATACAATGTATGTATGTAAATATGTTTTTATCGCTGCCTTTTTGCAGCTCATTAAAAATTGTCGCCAGCATTCGCACCTGTCACGTCGACTGCCACCTTCAAAATTTTTACTGACAATGCGGCCAAGATGGCCCACTTGGTGGCAGCAACAACAACAAAAACAAAGAAAGAATCTTAATTGAAATCGAAAGTGTCTGTTATCCTTTCTAAATTTGTAGACATCTTTCGCCTACTGATTGCAGTATTTAATTTAGTTTTTAATTCTCACAATGTGACTATTTACAAATGTCTGTATTTTTTTTTTTTTAGTATTTGCGTGTGTTTGTAATTTTACAAAATTTATTTTGTATTTTTCATTTATTTATATGCGTATTTTGGCATTACTTGTGCACAAATTTTTGTACACGCATTTTTTGTTTGTTTTGTGGTTATTAATTTGACCCAATTTCTATGAAAAGTCGACAAATATTGCGGATGGCCAACACTTTGGGCTATCTTTAACAACATGATGAGGCAGCAGGCCTTAGGCATAGGTGCGTATACCCTGCCGCAAATATTGGAGTTGGGTATGCGCCACTATTTTGAAAGAATTAACTATTAATTATTTAAAAAAAAAGTGGGCACAAAATTAATAAATATAATGTTTGACTTTGTGAATCTCAGATTTATTTAAAAGCTAAAAAAAAAAAAAAATAATAATGATAAAAATGATCAAATAAAACATTTTCTTTTATTCAAATAACTTCTCTAAAATTTATATATTTGATTTAAAAGTAAAACTGTACAAACTGCAGTCAGGAATTGTGATATGGGTGTGTCATATAAGTATGTATGTATGTGTATGTTGCAGCATTTCGTCAGTTGAGAGTCAGTTTGAGGCATTGGGTAATTTGTCAAACGAGAGCACTGTTCACAGGCAGCTTCATTATCCAAATGACAGTTTTGTGACAGTTGCTGTGACAGCACTTTCCGCATTATTAGCCGGCATTACATGTCTGCCATGTGCTGCTTGGGGGCCGATGAAAGCGAAAGCAGCCAAAGGAAGCGAATCCCGAACGGGGTCAGGAGAGAGAGAGAGATCAAAAGTACTTCAAATTCAATGCAGCTGTTAATTCTGTCAATTATGCGATGTGTCAATTTGTTGTTAAACACGGGCGGTAATAATTTAATTTAATTAGACTGGTAAGCGTGTATTGATCTAACACCTCAAATCGTATTCATTTCGCATTTCATTGCGCTGAGTTGGCTGAGAGACAAAAGGCTGGCAAAACTGTTGCCGCTTGTAATTTATCATTTGGCTTGTGCATTAAGTCGGTGCATGTCTGCACCAATTATAAAATAAATACATCATGCCGGCAGCAAAAAGCAGCAAAACACACACACACACACACAACAAAAGACGCCACACGAAAATTAACTTGTAGCAAGCGACTAAGTGCCGGACTTGGCCACATTCAAAGCGTCGGAGCGTCCGAGCGTCCGAGCGTCTTCCCAACCTGTCGTCTGTCGGCTCGTGCAATATTTTGCTTGACAGAACGAGTGCAGCAGGCGAAGGCGTTTTGGCGTCTACGATGCCCAAAAGGCCCCTCCGTCTCCTCCTGTAAATAATAGCATTTCTTAATATACCCTTCTACCGAAGGAGACGTCTCCAATCATATTAATCTTCACTACAGTCTAAGTTTTGGACGAACAGAATCAACCGGATCGGATCATCTTATATATATATTACATCATATATGCAAAGATATCGCAAATATACTTATTACAAATGAGTATTGTTTTAGGGTATACAATCATCGGTGTGTCGCTAAGTTAGCTGGTTCTTTTTTGTTTTTGTTGACAAATGCAAAAAACATGCTGGCCATTTAATTGGGTTCCTCGTTTGATTTTTGAGCGCTGGAAAAGCGCCCACGCTTGTGAAATGCGTACAAATGAAAAGCTGCATCTCGTAAAGATGCACAAATTATGTCTTATTAAGTGTGAAGAGGCCACTTGGCCGCATTTGTCATTAGCATTTGGCCTGTCGCTGCAAATTATGCAAAAGGCAATTACACAACACAAAATAAAACTAGGCAAATATCTTAGCCCAAGGCGTTGTGTGCATTTTGTATTTTGGGTGAGGGTGATGAGGAGGGGGAGGGGGGGGATGCTGTCAGTTCAGATGTTTCCAGTTTGGTTTCCAGCCCCGAAACATTTGCGACGAGCACTCGTTAATTGCACCGGAAGTGCCGTCATCAACATTTTGCAGTATGAATTATTATTATTATTATTATTAATATTTTTGTTTGCGCACACATTTATTTTATTTGTTGTTAATGCGTTTTTTTTGTTGCTTTTGTGCCTGGCCAATTAAATCCAGCGACTACTGTTGTGTGTGGTCAAGAAAGCAGACAAACGAAAATTTGAATATTACTTTTTGCCTGACTTTCGCATATAAATCTTTCATGTCCATGAATCACAATCACAGTCTGCTCGGTGTCCCAACCCATATACAAATTTGTATATATATATATATATATGTATATATGTATATATGTATGCATATATATAGGTACTCTAAACATTCCTCGGATACTTTGCATAATCCTCGACAGTGTCAACTTAACGTAGCCTTTTGTGATGTGCTCCAGACTGGGCGTGTTGGCCTTCGTCTGGACACTTTCGCATCTAAATAAGTTGAGTCAGACGAAAAACAAAGTTTCATATAGATGTATATGTATGTATGTATGTATGTATGTATGTATGTATGTACGTATGTAAATGTATTTGATTTTAGTTGGTGCCTGTGCATTTGTGAGTCAGAGAAGACACGCCAAAATTGCCGCGCTTCGGTAAGCCAACTTACAAGCCGGCTGTAACTGCAGCCTGTGTGTCAGCGAAGCGGGCAACCAGCCAACTTCCAACTTGCAACAATGTGAAAATGCGGCAAATATGCAAGGGAAGCGTTAGAAAATCAGACCGCAGAATCAACACAGCTTTTTCTGTTGTTGTCATTTCACATCACAACTCGGTAGTTGTACAACTGGCAGGATAGTTTGGGGCAGGTGTTGCAGAGAAAGGTGTTGTGTTGCCAGAGAAAGTTGTTGCATTTTCCATACTGAATTTTATAATTATATATTTTCATTTATTATGACTTGTATCCATATTTACTTCATATTCCATAAGGCGTCAACGCTCAGTTATAAACATGAAGACAAACCCAATCTTGCACCAGAAACACAATGTTGCACGTTAAAGTTTACTCGTTTAGAGAAATAAAGTTACGTTTACCCTGCTATATGCTATAAAATGTATTTTTTTCTGAGAAATTATATCATATAAAAAATTTATGTGCTTAAATAATAATTAATTCATAGCTAATGGATGGGGAACAAAATAAATTTAGATAAAGTCAAAAGTTTTTTTTTTTTATATTTGAACAACAAATTTTAATAATATTTAAGCTGCAGCTTCCAACATAACTAATTTCTAATTTCTGCATAATCCGTTTTTTAAAACAAATTTGCTGTAACAAATTAAAAGTTTAACAGACTAGCTATTTATAATATTTTGCATATTTTGCGAAATATTTTACAAAAGCTCTTAATTATAATAAATTGATTGCAAACTTTCATTAAAATGAAAATACGCTTTTGACCTTAGCAAAAGCAACTAGCAAATAAACAAAACTAAAAAATAAAGCATTTAAAAATTCAACAGCCCGCTTAAGTTGTAGTTAGCCTAATTAATGTGCGTGTAACAACAATAAATTAGCAACAATTTTTTTTCTCAAGGCTAGCCTCAAGTTAAAACTCTTGTAAACCAACGCAAAATTTAAATACAAAATACAAAAAACAAATTGAAAAACCAATTTCGCATGCGTTCAAGACTGAGACCAAATACAATCAATAACAATAACAACAACAACAACCAAAACAACATTAACATTAACAATAAAACCAAAAACAACAACAACAACAAGAATAGCAACTGTAAAATGGGCCTGGCAAATGTATTAGGTATTCAAATGCTTACAGCGCGAACAAGTTGTGTCTGTAAAGCGTTGCGGGCGTCGTGGTTGTTGTGGTTATTGTTGTTGCTGGTGGTGGTGGTGGTGGTGGTGGTGCTGGTGGTGGTGGGTTAGGGGCTGGTGGTGGATTGGCTGAGGGACTGAAGGTGGTTTGATGGTTTCATCGAACGCCCTTTACCTTGCTGACACACATTTTATGCAAAATAGCCGACGGCAAAGCGAACGTTGTTATTATTGTTGTTGTTGTTGCTGTTATTATTATCGTTGTTGTTATTATTGTTGTTGTTGTTGTTGTTGTTATTGTTGTTGTTGGCGTTGGTTTGTGCTGGTTATGTCAGTGGGTCTAGTGGATCTTGTTGTCTACGACCCACTAATTTGGCAATAATCTAAACGGGGATTTTTGTTGTTGTTGTTGTTGTCTTATGTGTGTATGTGTGTGTGTGTGTGTGTGCTTTTAACCTTCAAAAGCGACAACAACAAAGCTGAGCAAATACAGACAAATGTAGGCGAAGGTGTAGAAATTTTAACATATTCTCCAACCAAACAAACTTGTATCATTTTATGTTTTTTCGAACTTTTTGTTAATAAAAGAAAATCATTAAATTATGATCAAATTTAATTACATCAACTCTTTTTTTTTTAACTGGGCTATAAGTAATATGGCTGTAAAAGAAAAGTGCTGAGTGAATTGCATTATATATTCATAAAAAATAATTAGAACACTTGTACAACAACAATAAACCATTTTTTTTGCTCTTCTCACTTATCAATTTATGTGCCAAGCCAAAATTGCTTACAAGTGCCAACAAACTTGGCCCAAAGTGAGAACAAGCAAATATATATTTTTAGACGCCGAACTTTATATACCCTTGCAGATATACTATCTTAAACCGTGTCACATTTCACGTTAAATATTTAATAGCCTCTGCAAAAGTATTCAAAAATGATTTCTGCTGATTTGCTGAAAGAAAGAAAATTTAAAAAAAAAACCACTTCAGCTTTTGTTGACGCAGCTGGGCAGAGTTTGGGGGGCCGCTCAACTTACAGTGTTCGGGCCGTGTTGGCGCCACCGTCTGCGGGGAGACAACCCTCTCGAAGGTCCACACTAGCGCCAGCAATCACAGCAGAAATGGCCAACAAAATTGCAATTCAAAAATCTATATATATATATATACGTGATATATATGCATGAATATAACTTTATAACTGTGTGACAACAGTGGCAGTTACAATGACTCTTTACAGCAGTCGTAGGCACGAAGCTGAAGTGCTGTTAAGTGTTAAGCTTAGTTGGTCAACAAATTTTTCAGTCAAAACTGTTTTTAGGAATTTAGAAAATGTTGACAAAACACAAAACTCGTTTTTTTCTCAAAATTACAAATATTTATATAGATAATTCTGATTTTGTGCGACAAAATTGTAGTAAATACTCTTGTTGCAAATAATTTGAAACAAATTTTAAATAGCTGTAATTTCGCATATTTATTTATATATTTTGCAGTGATTTTTTTTTTAGTTATTTGTTTGTCAAACAAGTTTTTTTTTTGAATTTTTGTTTTTTTTTTTTTGTTCATTTCCCGCAAAAGGCCAACGGAGCGTGCAGTTCGGCTAAGTCGACGACTTCTGCTTTGGTGGTGGTAGTAGTTGCCCCTTGGTTCGGTTACCGGATTGCCGGATTGCCATTTGGCAAATTCAGTTGGCGCTGCTTCGTTTTGGTAGCGTTGCATGAGCGTGTTCTAATGTGAAATTAATTCAGCATGTTTTTTAATACGTTTTTTAGTTTTTGTTTTTGTTTTTTATTTTATTTTCTTTTTTTTTTTTAAGTAATTTTTGTTGTTGGCCTGCAAATTAAAATCTTTAAAACCAAAAACCACAAGCAGACAAAATTCTAAAGTTTATTTTATTACTAGTTAGACGCAGCTGCCTTTGGTTAGCTGCAGCTAACTGGTTTTCATCTTAGCCAAATATGGCCGTTTTTTGTTTTTTTAGGTTTATGTCTTGTTATGCGCTCTGCTGTCGTTAATGAACGAAGGTCAGTTTTGTGCCGGCTCTCTTTTTACCCAACACTCGATACACACTTGAGAAATATTCAAATATTTGTTTCAAATAAGAAATATTATACGAAAACATACTGGTAGCATAAGCTAACCGAATATGAATAATAATTTAATTTTTAAATCAATTTTATCTGAATATTGTGTTTCGAAATTGAAATATTTTATTTACTATTCACAAATAGTTAAATGGAAAGCCAAAAATCTTGTTTCTAACTTTTTAATGCAGTTCTCACATTGGGGTCAAGATGTGATCTAAAAGGTAAAGCTTGTGAAAATTGGTTGAAATATATATTTCGGGATGGAATTTTAACTTAAATTTCACAAATGTTAAAATTTCACAAATGTTTTAAAATGTTTAAATATTAATTAATGAATTATTCAAAATTTGTGACTCCTTTTTATGCCCATCTCCCGTTCAGAATTTTCAAAAACGTGTCGACAAAATATAACTTTTAGAAACCTGATTTCATTTTCCAAATTGTTTTTCAGTAAACAGCAAGTAAAATAATTAAATATACATTAAGCTAATTTAAAGATCTGCATTGATTTATTAATTAAATTAATAAAAGCATACACAAAACGATTCACAGCCCTGCTTAAGTGAGCAGCAGCGATCTGAACGTGCAACGCTGCCTGCCCCCTTGAGATATAGGTATTCAATGGAGGCATAAAGCTCAGCGCTACTCGCCCAACCAGACAACCGCCCCTTTCCGTTCGTATGGCAGCCCCGCCCCCGTTGGCGGACGTTGTTAACGCGGCTCATGTGAAATGCAAACAGGCAATTAAATGGCGTTGCAAAAGGCGCAAAAGCCAGCAATGTGCCACAGTTGCAGTTCCAGTTGCAGTTGCTGTTGCTGTTGCTGCACTTGCCCAGACTAAGGCGATCTGTGCGCTAGTGTGTGTATCTCTGTGTGTGTATGTGTATTTGTGTGTGCGCATGCGTCCAGTTTTTACAGTTTTATTAACTGCATTTTTATCTAGCTGCAACCAAACAACAACTCGCAGCAAACTGCACGAACTGGCTCTCAAACTCGGCGCATTGAGCGGAAAAAACATTGCCCATGTTGCTGATGTTGCCTGATGTTGTTGTTGTTGTTGTTGCTGCTGTTGCTGTTGCTGTTGCTGTTCGTATCGCACGAAATACCCTTTTGGCCAAGAAGAATTTTGCTGGCTAAAGGTACTACCACGAGGAGGAGGAAGCTGTTCGGCGGCCTCAATGCAACCACTTGTTTCCACAAACCAGTTGAGCGCCAAGCAACGTCAACGGTTTCTAACTGTTTACAGCGGCGGCCAGTTGGGGCAAGTGCAACAGCAACAGCAACAGGCAGCAGCAGCCAGGTCCGTTGGATCTTGGCTTATTACTTATAAAATTTATTTGGCCCACAACAAACCAAGCAAGCAGGCAACCAGCCTGCTGCTGCTGCTGCTGCTGCTGCTGCAGCGGCACCAAAACACGACAGACTTGTATAGCAAAAAAATATAAAATAATGATAACTGCTGAATCGTAAAAAAAAGGTTGTGCATTTTTTATAACTACTGGCATTTGCCAATGCCCAGGAGCAGAGCCAGAGCAAAAATTGTTTGTCCTACAACAACAAAAAAAAAAAACAAAAAAGAAAAATTTAAAAAAAGAAAAAGAAAATGAAAAAAAATAAGACGGCTGCTGTTTGTTATTTGTTCTCATTGCTGACTTACTGGTTGTTGTAATAGAGATAGCGCTGCCGGGCACGGGCTGTTTTCCTTATAGGGGCAATCAGCCATCGACAACTTGGCTCTAATTCAGGTTGCAGCTACTACTAGTGCGCTTGCCGCAGTTGCAGTTGCAGTTGCAGATGCAGTTACCGTTGCAATTGCATATTTACCAAGGAATGTCAACAATTTCCTTTTAATAATTTGCCATCGACAGACAGGTTTCTCAATGCAACTTCTTTGATTGATGTGAGAACAATACAATTTTTCACTTTGCCAATTAATTAATTAGTTAAGCAACTGCCTAACTAACCCCTATGCACTTATGTATGTGTGTGTGTATATCTGATGGTGCTGCTTGCCACAAATCCGCAGTACCGTAACATTCCAAAGTTCCGCAACAGCCGATGGAGAGCTGCCTGCCACACCCTACATATACACACACAACATACTCACACCCACTTAGACATATCCAAATATACGTATATCGGAGCACTTACAGAATTACGCTTAGATAATCCTTCAGAAGAGATAATTTTGGCTCTTAGTATTTGGTCTTAAGTGATATTTGGCGATGAGTTTGTTTTCAAACGGTAATTTGTGACGTCACTGGAAGCTAATTTAAAGTAATCAAATATAAATTTATATAAAATTTGAATTTTTCGATTCATAAGGATGCATTCTACATTTATTATTTTGCTCTAAATTGCTTGATAAAAGTTTAAGGTGTGTTGTTTATATTTTGATAATTTATTTCCCCGAGGAACGGGAAGCTTATTTAAGCCAATCGGTCAGATTCATTCTCTGCACTACAGTCATCACACTAAAGGCAAATTTGGCCATCTGAAATTGTCAAACAATTAACAATCAAACCACAAATGTCTTCATTTATATTATGAGGTGCGACCCACCTTTATATTGCTGCTCAAGGAGATGGGAAAAAGTCCACCTGCAACGAAGGCAATCGGTTTTTGAAGTTGTATCATAAATATGCGCAAGGATGATTTATATTTCCGATCAGCACCGATCCAATTCGATTGAGCCAAAATATTGGACAAATCCGCTGCATCGTCGATGAGCAAATCGCAACAGTAGCAAAACGGAAACGACTCAAACAAGACCGTTGTGGCAAATGCAATTGGTGAAACTGCTCCAATCCCATCGGCGAAGTAGATGGCGTTTAACACACTCAATCCCAGGAAAATGCCAACCAGCATAAACTGTACCAGAATTGAGTGCGTTGCAATAGGACGGATCGTGTTGCAACAGCTGGTCAAAAAAAGAGAATAGATTCATGGATTCACGCAATTATTATTTGTTGGACTTACTCGAGGATCGACTGGTAATAGGAGATGCAGGACACAAGCTCATCATAGTTGTCGGCCTCTGTCTTGAGTGGATCGGAGCGGAGAACACGAATATGATCCTTTAAAATATTGATGTGGGTTCGAATTATACTGGTAAAGACCAGTGGAGATGTGTCCAAAATTAAAGTCACAAACGACAGTAGTATAATTTGTAGGTACTCAACAATTGCTTGCGACCAGGTTTCGATATATCCGGCTCGGCAATCGAAAATTGGATTGTACGTTAAACAGGCCGGATGGCCACTTGCCACTTCTGCTGTACTGTTGCATAGCACATAGGTGAAGTAAATAACGGAAAACCCCAAAAAGATACGGTTCGAAAGAGCAACCCCTTTATGGATCTTCTCCCGATCGCTATCGCTGTGCAATCTCTCGTCGATGGAATCGAGTATCGACAGCGTGTTTTGATACCGATCAAGGAAATGCGTCAGTATTAGAAATTTTAGAAATCCTCCACTTATGTTTGCAAACAGTTGCAAGCAGTTAAGAAATTCAAATGGGGTAAAACGCGTCGAATTAATGAAAAGGCTGAGGCCGAGACCGATTAGATAGTAAGAACCGAAAATAAAATATAGAATCGTCCGCAATTGATAAAGATATCGCCTTGTGCCCTTCTCGGGTGGTTTCCAGCCAACAAACGTCATAGATCGGAACAAATAGGTGGAACATTCTCTGGAACGCACCCGAACCGATAACGGAGCCGGATAAATCAGTTTGAAAGTTACGGCCATTTCAATGTTACTGTGAACTGTGAGCTGTGAGCGATACGTGTCGGGCTTTTATAGGAAATTAAGGACCAACAATCCAATAAATAATACCAATATGAATATGGCCAGATGTGCTTTTTGCTCAACTGTCTGCAAATTCCCATGGAATCCGAGCAGGTGCAATAAAATAACATGACTTTTGCCTGTAATTAAGGAAATCAGCAATCCAAGTGTTGAAGTGAATGTCAATCAATTCAAATACGCTGTGAAAAACTTGGATAAACCTGAAAATTGTCAAAGTGTTCAGATATAGGGATAGGTATGATTCCACAAGCAATGAAGAATATCGATTTCCAATTAGAATCATCTAATATTGCAACGGCAACTGTGTCCACATTGGTATTTATGAAGTTTTCGTACAATCCAGGTGTATAATTATAAATGTGAACCGACCTTCTGCTTTTTTGATTACACTTGAAATTATCTAATTTATGTAGAAACCCAATTTGAAATCATTCGTGTGTTTAAGAATATTTGAAAATTATATATTCAGTGTTTTGTTCAGTTTTATTTTTCTCGTGCTTGAATCAAAATCATTTTGGATTTTTAATTTTTAAAGCGACTATGCTAAAAGTTTAGCAAACCAATCGGAGGGGTTTCCTTTTTTTGTGTGGAAACCGAGCACTTTTTCAATTCATTGACAAAGTTGGAAACTTTCCAGATTGGTGCTTCTGGCTGATTTTTGCAATTAAATGTTGATTGACAGCTGTTCAAAGACTTGTCCTGGACCTTAGAGGTTGTGAGTTCCTCGAATCCAACATTTGCTTGACACTTCCACTTTGCTCTTACAACTGGCTTGATGAAATTGAGGTAATAGAGTTGCATGTTGCTGACTGATTGGCTATTGTCGCTATGGACCCGATAAATAATATTAAAAATAAGTGTTGCAAAATTATTATAATTGACATAACACTTAAGCGCAACATATAATTAGACATAAGACAGCATTTATATGTATATACACATATAAATTTACATAAATTTGACAATTTTCGATTCACAAGGATGCATTCTACATTTATTATTTTGCTCTAAATTGCTTGATATAAGTTTTGAGGTGTGTTGTTAATATTTTGATAAATTATTTCCCCGAGGAACGGGAAGCTTATTTAAGCCAATCGGTCAGATTCATTCTCTGCACTACAGTCATCACACTAAAGGCAAATTTGGCCATCTGAAATTGTCAAACAATCCACAATCAAACCACAAATGTCTTCATTTATATGATGAGGTACGACCCACCTTTATATTGCTGCTCAAGGAGATGGGAAAAAGTCCACCTGCAACGAAGGCAATCGGTTTTTGAAGTTGTATCATAAATATGCGCAAGGATGATTTATATTTCCGATCAGCACCGATCCAATTCGATTGAGCCAATGTATTGGACAAATCCGACGCATCGTCGGTGAGCAAATCGCAACAGTAACAAAACGGAAACGACTCAAACAAGACCGTTGTGGCAAATGCAATTGGTGAAACTGCTCCAATCCCATCGGCGAAGTAGATGGCGTTTAACACACTCAATCCCAGGACAATGCCAACCAGCATAAACTGTACCAGAATTGTGTACGTTGCAATGGGACGGATCGCCTCGCAACAGCTGGTCAAAAAAAAAGAGAATAGATTCATGGATTCACGGAATTATTATTTGGACTTACTTGAGGATCGACTGGTAATAGGAGATGCAGGACACAAGCTCATCATAGTTGTCGGCCTCTGTCTTGAGAGGATCGGAGCGGAGAACACGAATATGATCCTTTAAAATATTGATGTGGGTTTGAATTATATTGATAAAGACCAGTGGAGATGTGTCCAAAATTAAAATCACAAACGACATTAGTGTTATTTGTAGGTACTCAACAATTGCTTGCGACCAGTTTTCGATATATCCGGCTCGGCAATCGAAAATTGGATTGTACGTTAAACAGGCCGGATGGCCACTTGCCACTTCTGCTGTACTGTTGCATAGCACATAGGTGAAGTAAATAACGGAAAACCCCAAAAAGATACGGTTCGAAAGAGCAACCCCTTTATGGATCTTCTCCCGATCGCTATCGCTGTGCAATCTCTCGTCGATGGAATCGAGTATCGACAGCGTGTTTTGATACCGATCAAGGAAATGCGTCAGTATTAGAAATTTTAGAAATCCTCCACTTATGTTTGCAAACAGTTGCAAGCAGTTAAGAAATTCAAATGGGGTAAAACGCGTCGAATTAATGAAAAGGCTGAGGCCGAGACCGATTAGATAGTAAGAACCGAAAATAAAATATAGAATCGTCCGCAATTGATAAAGATATCGCCTTGTGCCCTTCTCGGGTGGTTTCCAGCCAACAAACGTCATAGATCGGAACAAATAGGTGGAACATTCTCTGGAACGCACCCGAACCGATAACGGAGCCGGATAAATCAGTTTGAAAGTTACGGCCATTTCAATGTTACTGTGAACTGTGAGCTGTGAGCGATACGTGTCGGGCTTTTATAGGAAATTAAGGACCAACAATCCAATAAATAATACCAATATGAATATGGCCAGATGTGCTTTTTGCTCAACTGTCTGCAAATTCCCATGGAATCCGAGCAGGTGCAATAAAATAACATGACTTTTGCCTGTAATTAAGGAAATCAGCAATCCAAGTGTTGAAGTGTCAATCAATTCAAATACGCTGTGAAAAACTTGGAAAAACCTGAAAATTGCCAAAGTGTTCAGATACGTTTCTATTCAATGGGATAGGTATGAAGAATATCGATTTCCAATTGGAATCATCTAATATTGCAATTGCAATTGTGTTCACATTGGTATTTATGAAGTTTTTGTACAATCCAGGTGTTAAAGTCTATATGTATATATATAATTAGAAATGTGAACCGACCTTCTGCTTTTTTGATTACACTTGAAATTATCTTTGACAAATCAAGTGACTAATTTACACATATAGCAACCCAATTTGGTTGAAATCATTCGTGTGTTTAAGAATATTTGAAAATTATATATTCAGTGTTGAATCGTTTTTTTGTTTTTCTCTGAATCGTTTTTTTGTTTTTCTCGTGCTTGAATCAAAATCATTTTGAAAGAATTTTCATTTTTTTTTTTTTTTTGTATGGAAACCGAGCTTGCAGCACTTTTCCAATTCTTTGGTAAAGTTAGAAAATTTCCAGATTGGTGCTTCTGGCTGATTTTTGCAATT
Source organism: Drosophila kambysellisi (assembly GCA_035042185.1). Lineage (NCBI taxonomy): Eukaryota > Metazoa > Arthropoda > Insecta > Diptera > Drosophilidae > Drosophila > Drosophila kambysellisi. Next base: position 773,436 of record JAWNLS010000137.1, on the reverse strand, counting down.
AAATGTTGATTGACAGCTGTTCAAAGACTTGTCCTGGACTTTAGAGGCTGTGAGTTCCTCGAATCCAACATTAGCTTGACACTTCCACTTTGTACTTACAACTGGCTTGATGAAATTGAGGTAATAGAGTTGCATGTTGCTGTCTGATTGGCTATTGTCGCTATTGACCAGATAAATAATAAATAAATAATAATAACAAGTAAGATGCTGTAGTCGAGTTGACTCGACTACGGTATACCTTTAACCCAGTTGTTAAATATATTTTGGTTTTATTGGCAAATTTCCCTTTAAAATGATTTGCACTCAAATGTTCAGTTCTGCAAGTGCATTTTTTACAGAGTATTTTTGCTCATAAGCATATACATACATGCATACAGACATACATACGTATACGAAACAGTACTTATCGGGGTTCTGAAAAATACACACAAATATATTGACGCTAGCGTCGAATATCATGCCATCTCTTTCTCACACATGCGTTCGCCTATTTATATGTATACAGAAAATGCTTGCGGCTGCTAATGGAATTGATATCAATTTGAAATTATATTTTCGACTATAACTTTGGTGTTTCTTATCTGATCTTAATGAAATTTTGGCAATTGATCAATAATATGTATATGCATATTATGTATAAATGCCTCTCAAATTGTGCAATTTATTGCTATCGGAAATCGAAATGTATCGATAATTCAGAAACTGAGGCAGTTATCGATAAAATAAAGCAAACTTGATCTGCGCCAGGTACACGAGAACTTATATTTCAAATTTGAAGTCTCTAGCTCTTATAGTCTCTGAGATCCACGTGTTCATACAGACGGACGGACGGACGGACTGACGGACAGACGGACAGGGCTATATCGACTCGGCTGTTGATCCTGATCAAGAATATATATACTTTATGGGGTCGGAGATGCTTCCTTCTGCCTGTTACATACATTTGCACAAAACCATTATACCCTTTTTACCCATTTTTAATGGGTTAAGGGTATAAAAATAAGTGTTGCCAAATTATTATAATTGACATAACGCTTAAGTGCAACATATAATTAGACATAAGACAGCATTTATATGTATATACAAATATAAATTTAAATATATAGTTTAATTTAATTGTAAGTAGCTTAAAATTGCAAGCTGCGAATTCCTTTGCCTGTGTTAGATATAAAAAAAAAGAAAATTAGTTGACACATAGTTGAAAATATCTAATGTAGCTTAAATATGCATATTATATATAAATAAATGAAATATAAAACCAATATAAAAGCATCAGCTAAATATATTAGTGTAAACCGTACAAGGATATGCATTAAACACAAACTAGATCATTCCAATTATTATTTTTACATTATATATTATTTCTATTCACGTTATTAATTTGGTCAATTTTTGCACTCGACTAATCCACATTTTTCTCTATTTTTAGGTAAGTTCTATTGAATGAAGTATCCACTAACTCTTAAGCACAATCAACGTTTCAGGTAATTATTAATTTAAGTAAGAAATAATTACATTTACAAACAATTATTTAAATTTGCATAAGTAATTCCAAATTCCACAAAACAAACTTAAAGCTCTCAACGAACTCCGCAAATTTCGCGCTTACAACAAATTGTGGCAGATTTTTAATTCCGGGATTTTTAAAATTCCGTTTTTTTTGCCTCTGGGGCATTCAAAACACTTGACCGCAGTCATGAAAGCCAAGAGAGGGAAAAACAAACAAACAAACAAAAGCAAAAATGAGCAACAAAAAATGTGGAAAGTAAAGCCACAAAAAATGCCACAAGCGTAAATAGCGACACTGCTGAAGGGCTTGCAACAACAACAACAACAACAACAATAATCACAGAGGCAACAAGAGCAACTAGGAAACAACAACATTTAAGTGGCAAGTGCTGAGGAGGGTGTTGGTGGCATAAAAGTAAAAGCGCAAAATAATGTCATAAAAAAGTGTAATAAACTGAACACCCCCCCCTCCCTGCACATTTTGACCAGGGCCACAACGCGTCATTGCTTACCAAATAAAAGCGGTAAATTTGAAAGCCATAAACATTAATGCGTATAGATAAATTTTCGCTTAAGTAGCAATATAGCGTAGAACGCTTTTGACTATGGGGGCAATGTGGCTGCCACATTCATGACGACGGTGCCACGTTGCGTATGTGCAATTTTTAAATGCATTTGTGCATTTGCCTATCATATTTTTGCATTCTTTAGTGGCTGTTGCATTTGTCAAGCTACCAAGATCCGCGTGGGCAGCCACCGATTGGCTAATAAAGCCATAAAGAGCACAGCAACAAATTAATTAAACAATATAACAAGCTAAGCTAAGTCGCAGCCAGACAATGAATGACAGAGAGAGAAGGGAGATTGAGATGCAGATGGTGATGGTGATGGTGATGGTGACAGAGATGGAGTCGGAGACCCCGCGACATAACTCAGTGCTTGTGAAATCTATGCAAATCTGTTAAGTTGCATGATGTCAGCGCCCAAAAACAGCAGACACCGAAAAAGCGCAACAAAGATACAAAGATACATACATATGAGAAATGTACATATGTATCTATGCTGCATGTGGGTTGTGCAGTGCGCATCTGTCAGCTACTTATGCCATGTTGCACTTCGTTGTCACCTGCCTGGCAGCTGCCCACGCCCGCCTGCCACCGATCGCGCTGTCTGTGTGCACCTTGTTTGCGGCAAATGCAAGTAGCGCGAAACCCAAAAAAAAAACCCGACCAAAACCAAACAGCCAACAGACATTAGTCATAATTGTGTCGTCCGCGTCGCGAAACCTTTTTGGTTTTGGCCATTTTTGGGGTGCGCGTTGGCGTGCTTTTGGGTCAGCTTTTGGCGGCAGCTCCTTTTTGGCGTTGTTATTTTTTTCTGCCTTTGGCTTTGGCTCGTGATTCGAAATAAAGTCAAGGAGAACTTTTGGATGCTGACCAAGCAACCGGTTTCACATTTTGCTGCATACCCTGTAATCAATCCGAAATGCATGAGGTGGGCATCGTTAAGCGGTTTATGTAGCAGGCAACTGTCTTTATATACCCAGTATTGTTCAGTTACTCGTTTTATGTTAAATGTTGGAAAATTGGAGTTGAAAATACTTGCCTTACTTTTAGTATATCTTAGAAGCCACATCTCTTCCAAATCCAAGTTCGAAAAACGCTAAAATATTCGAGTAGAGGGCATCTTCTAATCGAGCGCTCTCGACTGTTGCCTTCTTACCTGTATTTTGATATTGTGTGGCATGCCAGGGCGTGGGTGTGCCAGTGCCAGTGTCAGTGCCTGAATCTGAGCCTGAGCCCGAGACTGAGACTGAGACTGAGCCTGTGTCTTTGAACAGCAGCAGCAGCAGCCGCAACAACGAATCTCGTTTGGCCTAAACCGCACTGACGGATTGCTTTCTAATAGATGGCAAATGTAAGCCATTTGCTGTTGTTGTTGGTGTTGTTATTGTTGTTGTTATTGTTGTTGTATTTGTTGGTGGCTGACCCTTTGCATGGTTTGTTGGCGTGACCACAGCGAGGCCAATAAAGGCAGGCGGCACGAACAGCGCAGTTGTGGCTGGTGGCTGCCTGGCTGCCTAATGCGGCTGCTGTTAGCTGCTTGCATCAAAATGGTTAGATCACCGCAGGCGCGTAACCTGTCTTAAGACCTTTTGTGCAAGTGCAAAAATTGGCCAGAGTGGCGGCGGCAACATTTAACTGCGTCGGAGTCAAAGTCAAAGTTGGTCAAATCCGTTTTTAATGTATCTTGTGCCGTTCGTTTGCCTGCCACATGGCCACTTTGGACTCGCAGCATGCAATCGCCATATTTGGCCAAAATAATATATAAACATATATAAATCTGTATATATATATATATATACATATATATAAGTATGCAGGTATAAATACTGCATTTAACTTGATGGCCATTTTGGCTAGTAAAAAAAAAAAAAAAAAAAGAAGAAAAATAGGTTTGCATGCCACTTGACTTGCCGCTTTACTCGTATTTGGTTAGACGTCGCCCTAGGCCCCAGCTTGAGTTGAGACTACAGTCAGGCAGGCGGCAGGCAGCCAGGCAGTCATTCAACCCCCGCACCCCTGCATTGGCCAAAACCCTTGTCTAAGCCGGTTTGTTTGCATGTGCGCTCATAATTCACAAGGCATTCGCATTTTGGCTTCCAGTTGTGGTTGTTGTTGTTCTTGTTGTTGTTGTTTCTGCCATTTTGTTAGTAACTCAAGACTCACATTTGACTTTTAACTTTGGGCCAACCGAAAAATGCAACGTGGCTTAAATCGGTGACAGCCATTTTGATCATATGTTTGCCCAAATGGAAATCAATTTCAAGCTACGCATTTTGCTTGAGATGAGGTGGAAACAAGGATAACTTCGCTTTATATTTTTTTTATTTTAAGCCAATTCTTATATTTTTTATTAAAAAAATGGTTAAAATGGTTTAAATTCGGGTTCGGTTCATTTTTTACAATAGTAAAAAGCAGTGAAAATTCAGGCGCGATAACGTTTCGCTTTAAAACATGTTTAGTTGCCTTAATTTAAATATTTTAAACATTTAATTTTAATTAATGTATTTATCCCAAAAGGAGCTATCAAGCTAAGTTGGCCTTAAGCTAAGTCAGACTTAATAATGATTCAAATGTGGTTACAAATCACATCCTAAGAAGTTAGTTAACCGATACAAAGGCATTTATAATAACAGCATTTTCTTATTTAATTAAAAATAAATAAAATATAGTAACACTAATAATTACATATTTCAATATTAATTAAAATTACTTAGCTTTTGACTAAGCCATGCTGGGATTCCAGAGCATCCAAGCAAATCTGAGCAAATCAAATTAAGGCCACACTTTAAGAATTAACGTGGCTTGCAAATTTTGCTTTAACGGTGCTGAAGTAATGCGCGACGTCAAAATCGCTGCAGCGTGCCACCAACAACAACAACAACAATAACAGCACAAATAACAACAACAACAGCAACAACAACAATAACAATAACGAGAAAAATATACATGCACTTGTGTAAATATGTTTGTTTGAACAAACAGTAAAGCTGCGATCTGGCTAGAAAAATAAAGCAAGCATATTATAAATAAATATAATCGCTGGCGCCACGACACGCTTCGTGGGTCAAAAGCGGTTGCAGTTGCAGTTGCATGGTAAAAAAAAAATTCATCAACAACAGCAACAAAAAAAATTAAACGGCAAAAAACAACAACAACAACAGCAACAACAATCGGCAGCCACCAATGGCCAAAAGTGCAGTGGCAAATAAATGCCGAAGAGAAAGAAGAAATGTTGTTCAAAAAGAAATAGTACAAAAAAAAGAGGCAAGCTGCACATGCAACGTCAGCAGAAGCAGAAGCAGCAGCAGCAGCGGCAGCGGCAGCCAGAAAAGCAGACAGAGCAAGGCTAAGGGCTGTGGGGTGTAGGGGGCCGGGGTGCGGGGTGCGGTGCGGGTTGCGGGGATGCAGCTTACTATCTGTCATGCAGTCAGTCAATGGCACATTTCTTTTTTACAACTTGCACGCGCACCGTCTGTCTGGCAATCCATCAATAAAATGGGACCAGGAGCGTGCAAAGAATCAGCCAGCTAGCCAATAAACACTACGATTAGCTGGCGGGTGCTGCAGAGGGTGGGGAGAGAGAGAGAGATGGTGAGGGTGAGTGTGAGGGTGGGGGAGATGCAGAGCCGTCTGGAGCATATAGAATATTTTCTATGTGGCAGTGGGTTTTTTCATGACTTTGGCTTGGCTGCACTTGACTGCCTGCCGTCGTTTCCTGCCTCACATTAGTCTCAATACCCTGTAGAATAGCAAGCACTAAAATTAAATATCAAAATACCAAATATTAAATATTAAATACGTTTTCAGCACCAAAATACTTTTTTAAACCTTTAAACTTTCTTTTTTGGAAATAAAAAAATGAGTCAAAAAAAAAAATTTTTTTTTTTTTTTTTTTTTATGTGGCAATTATATTTAAACATTAATCAACCTACTTAAAGGCTATAAAACATTGATTTGAAACAGTATAAGTGAACAGTGGATTTAGGATCTATAACATACACATAGAAATGGTTTTAACTAATAATACATAACATTATATATAACATTTATCTAACGGCCATACTACGCTGAATACATCGGTTCTCGTCCGATCACCGAAAAAAAATTTTAAATGAAATATTATTTTCAGTTTCTCCGATATTCCGAAAAATTCATATATATCAAATATAAATCTTTCAGTCGAATTTATTTTCCATATCACAAAAAAATTGTTTATAGTTTTTTACGTTGCTTACTATTACAATTTTATTTAGGTTATTATTATTAATAATTGTTTTATTTTTTTTTTTTTTTATTATGTTTACGTGTATTAATTTAGCAGACGTATTTGCTGCAGTTCGTCCCTGCAGACGCCCCAATTTGTAACAGTTCGTGCCCCTGCCACCAACCGCCATTCACCTACTGCTAATGTGGCGCACTCATTCAATCAGCAGCAGCAACAAGCAACAATAACAAACAACAATCTGACTGCAGCTAAGCAGCGTGCAATCAACGTGCGCATCAACGTTGCATATTTCGCGTAGCACGCTTCACCCTCAGACTTGCCACCTTGCCCCCCTATGCTGCATGCTCAAAGTTTTTCTCTGTTTCCACAAGTCATTCGCACCGTTTTTTTTCTTATTTTTTTTCTCTCTCTGTGAGTGTGTGTGTGTGTGTGTGTGTGTGTGTGTGCTGTGGGCTTGTTTGCTCATCTCATGTAGCCACTTAACGGTTTTTCAGTATACACCTCTCTCGCCCAGTAAGCAGTTAATTCCCGAGTAATTGGCTAAGCGTCTCGCTTGCTTTGAGATTGTGGGGTGTCTGTCACAATTGGGCAGAAACGGTGCTCTAAACTCAAATGATATCGAGTCTGCTAATTGATAAAAAAAAAAAAAAATAATAAGAAAAGTCGTCGAATTTGTATGCAACTTATTGAAAATTATGTGATTGATTTCCAGCACAGACATAAAACATATTTAAACACATCACACATACATACATACATATATGTATGTGGTGGATCTTAACTAATTCTTACTAATTATTTTTGGTCTGATTGAGATTTTTAGAGTTTTCCCCAATTCATGCAACAAATGATGGACCATTTTGTTTTCTGCACCTAGAAATCTGAGAAATCTTAAAAATCTTATAAATATGTTAGTATTTTTTAATTTTATTTTAAATGCAATTTAATTCAAATTTTAATTTTTTTGTATTTTTGGTGTCGACTGACTTTAGTAGACAATAAATAAATAAAATAAATAAATAGAAAAATATAATAATACCACTATAACAATATTTTACTATGCTACAATTTGGTGACCAATTATTTCCTATTAAATTATAAATTAAAAAATCACGATCAAGAATTCATAAAATTTACACATTTTATTATTATTTAATTAATTTGTATTTTATTTTACTTTTTTTATTATATTATTATTATTAATATTTTACTATCACACAAACTTTTCAATCCATCGAAACTTAGTCAGACAGATTTGATTGCATTATCATTAATTTCATGTTAGCCAAAATATAAGGGCTGAGTATTGTTTGCCAACCAACCCAAATAATTTCAAATATTTAAATAACCATTTAAATGATGGGCAAACGCGTGTGTCAATTAGCCATTTAATCTAGTCACTGACCCTAATTTAAGCCAAATACCAACAAAAACACAATTCATGCTGCGAATTGTAGCGGAACTGAATAAAATCAGTTGTACTAAACTATTGTAATTGTTGTCGTTATTGTTGGCATTGTGGCACGTGCCATTCCTTCACCATTCATTAAGTGCAACAGCGATAAGAACATAAGCAACAACAACAACGACGACCTGACTGTGCAAGATGCAACAAGAGTAAACAGAGTAAAATCAGCTAACTGAACTTTTTAGCTGCAGTTGCAGAAGATGCATGACTAAGAAATTCCCCGTCTTCTGTGGGTATTTTAAATAAATGTGTGTTTTAACAAATATATAATTATTATTAAATTATATATACATATATATATATCTATATATATATGATGTTAATAATGTTTCAAGTAAATGATTTTCCACGAAGTAACTCTCAGTTGATCTTTTTGTAGAGTCTGCTTGATAATTACAAAAACGGGGTGAAAGGGTCAAGTTGCCGAAAAGCCAACTTGGCTAATTGACTGCCGGTAGCAGCATAATTAAGTACAGTAACTTGCTGCAGACGATGCATATATAGAGGATATCGGGAACTGTGTGAAAAGTATGGCAAACGGCAAAAATAGAAAGAAAAAGAATCGCTGCGACCACCTTCGACATTGCAACTCCTGACCAAAAGAGCGTCGTGCCACAAGCCGTTGCATGCATACTCGTGTAGAGAATGCTCAGCATGCGCAAAATTTTGTGTTGCTCACCCGTCTGTCAAAGCAGACAGATTACCGGCAACAACAGCAACAGCAACAACAACAAAAAGAACAACAACAGCAACAGCAACATTTCAACTGTGCCCAAGAACCGCTCACGACTGAAGGTCGACGTTGCAGTCATCATCAGCAGCGAGTAAAGTTATCTGACTCACGTTTTGGCCATTTGCTCGGCTCGTACCACAGTACCCCCATTCCGTCAATGAGCCAATTCGTCAATCTCTGGCGCTCTCAGTTGGGGTCAAGGTAGTCTTCCCTTGATAACGAATACGTCTTCGTCGAGGGCTCAGCTGATTTAATCTGGTGTCTTTCGGGGGTTGACGTTTCGCTTTCGGAACGCGCTGTGGGTCAGCACTTACCGTTATTTCAATTTTACACAGAAAATCGAAAAAAAAAATATTTAATTGAAGTCGTCTCACATAAAACAACAACAAAATAATAACAAAAAAACACGATGTTCATTTTTTGGTAACGTTCTCGATGACGTTGTTTAATTTCACAGTTCAGTGCGTCGCACGGCTTAGACGCTCCCATCGCTGTATCTCAATACCTAAATGTATCTGTATCTACAACATGCGTACATGTTTTTTAGTCACTTTCACATTTACAAGCCGCAAGCAGACAGTTGGTTACACAGCTGCCGACAGCCGCCACATTTACAATACCACAAATTTTGACTTTGTTGTTTGGGTTGAATTTTGTTTTTTTTTTTTTTGACAAACAAAAGCCAGCAAATACAAAAAAAAATATGTTGGTCGCTTTTTAAGCCAACATGTAACCTTGGCTTTAAAAAGCGGAAGTTCAACGCTATATCGCTTTTGCTTTAAAATTTGTTGTTGTTGCCCCTGTTTTTTAGTTTAATGGCTTCGTAAGTGAGCTCTTTTGTTTATACACTCATAATCCCTGATTTTGTCCTGGCAAAAATATTTATTGTTTTTGGCTAACATCTAATGTATGCCGCTTTTTGAGAATGATTTATATTTATATAACGAAAAGTCTTCTTACCAATTGCAACTTATTTTTAAATGCAACATCATGTGGAATTTAAAATATATATACATATATTTATTTATTGATATATATATTCCGAGGAGTTTGATCTTTCAAGCATGATTACCATATGACAAGCTCATCTTATGATGCCAATCAATTGATAAGAATTCATTTGAATGGATTCATATTATTTAACAATTGTTTTCCCAATCCATAATTTATAGAGTATTATTTGCAATGATAAATGGTTTGTGCCCTCATAAAATAATTAAATTACAATGACATGCGTTGATGTTTCGCTTTTATTGAAATTATTATTTTATTTTTAAGTTGGTCTTTCCGCAAAAATTGAAATGCTATTAAAGTCGATTACAAATATTATTTTTTTTTTTTTTACCCCATATTTTCGTTAATGTCGGCGGGAAGGAAACAAACAAAAATCGAGCCATAAATAATAAACTGTTTTCATGTCGGCCAATTGAAAAGGCCATTGCGTTGACAATTTGAGCGCCAGGATATTAAAGTCAGATTCCAGGACACTCCACATGAAAGCCTTTTTTTTTTTGTTGTTGTGAAACGATTGCTGTCACTTGACTTGTTCAGAAGTGGAAACTGTTGACAGAATCTCAACCATTGTTGCTTACAGGAATTTACAGACACTCAATACCCAACCCACCACCCACCACCCACCACCACCCCACCCCACAATCCTTTTTTGCACCAATAAAACCAACGCTTAATTACGCCATAATTTTGCTGTCATGCGAAGCTGTCACAAAACCGCGTCCGTTTCGCGCATTGTTTTTTAATTATTTGCTTAACTTTTGTGGAGTTTGTAAAAGCGAAGGCTTCCACTGCTGGCTTCCACTGTTAATGAGCCAACATTGTTGTGTTAATTTACTAGACCGAGGACCAGTGGAGAGGTCCTGATGGCAGTAGGGTGTTTTTCCTTTTGAGTCCGTTTTGCCTCAGTTATTAAATTGACATTCCTGCTGATGACACGTTGATTGCGATTCCCTGCACAGGGAACATGTAATTTTTATGACCGCCATTTTTTATGGAAATTCAATTTGGCATTTAATTGATTTTAATGTGCACACAGCACATTGCACTGCAATTGCCCATCGATATTTGTATTTGTGACGACACACACACAGAAGGAGACAGAAATGCAAATAACTTCCATTGGCAACTTTAACAGGATACAAAAAAGAAATTGATAAGCTGCACTCTTAATATTTTATGCATATTTTGTGGGCAGTAAACATTAAATTAAACAAGCAAATGCACTTTTCATTTATTGCTTTTTACACACTGACTCCGCCCCGAGGGCACAAGCTATGGCCAAAAAGAACGCTTAGCCGCCCTCAAATATGCAACACTAGAGTACAACCAAAATAACCGAATTTACAGCTCATACACACACATATATATATTTATATATATATATATACAATATATATATATGTACAGGTAACAACATTTGCAAAGCGTCGACAACCGGCAATCCCAAATGCATTGTCCACTTAAATATACAAGAGGAGTCTGTTATTTATGTAAATTTTGTTTACTTGCATTTGTTTTGCATTCTGGCCACCAAAATTGTTTACATTTTACTTATTTTGTTCAAATAAAAATATTGGCAACACAACTACAAATCGAGTACTACAAAAAAAATTATAGTAATGTTTGCACTCTGTGTAAAAATGTCGTAAACCAATATTATTTGATCGTTATATTTTTTTGTTGGTTACAATAAATGAATTGTTAAATGTTTAGTGGATATTAAATTTACAAATTGTAATAACATTTTATTAAAATTTTAATTGTATTACTTATTTAATTTCTTAAATTATACAATCGGAATTTAATGGCACGAACAATACTCCTAACTATTAAATTATGATTAAATTACTCATAATAAAGTTAATTTATTATTTTACATTACGTAATATTTTGTAAAGTGCACATTTGACACATATATTTAAGCAAAGTTATTTCGCAATTTAATGCACCAAAAACTCCCAAATATGATTTTCGTCTACCGTCTTTTTTGATGGCCAAATGTGCTGGGCCCGAAACATAATATTTTTGTTGCAATATATACACAGTGTATGTGTGTGTGTGATTGTGTGTGAGTTACATGGCCAACAGATACTGACGCTATATTTGACAATAAATAATTGTGCTGCAAGTTAATTACAAATTGCACTCGGCGCACACTTTGTTTAGCTTATTAGCGCATTGCATTCATTTTGTGTTTTGGCCCGGTCAAGTGTGGGATTTGTGGGCTGAATTTTTGTGGGATTTTACTAGCTGGTTGGTTAGGCACACGTTAGTTGATTTGGCTTAATTGTTTGCGCAAATATATGCTTATTAAATGAGTTGCTGGCAACGGCAACCACTTAATTCCATTCATGGCTGCCCCACATATCAACCAAATATGTATTAGAAAACAAAAGTATTCGTGAAATTAATGAAAAATTACCACGTTGAAATGCCAACAACATATTTATAAAATATTTACGATTGTATTTTCTCGTTGCCGCCGGCATAACATAAATTCTTTTATTTTTCAATTTTATACGAGTATCTACTGTATATACGCATACTATTTACTTATCTGCGTGCTGCTTGCGTACTTGCTACGTGCAACTTGGACCCATTGTCGTATCTACGAGTATTATTATTATTATTTATTTTTCTTTTGCATTTTTTTGCGCACTTTTTGATTATATTGCAACAACTGATAAAGTATTACAGAACCCCGGGGACTGCTGCGGTCGCCCACGCGCCATTTGCGGTGAACGTGAACTTTACGCGCCAAGTGTATCTACAAAAAAAAAGATATGTATGCCTGTGGATATTATACACATATATTTATACATAGATACACAAATATACACACATACATCTTTCCATATCAGTTTCTCACGCTCACAATATGGTTTTTTCAACAGGTAAAATGCAAGCCAAGATTTTGCCGTTTTTGGGCGCCAGAAGGTTTTGTGTTGCCTGCGATTTTTGCGCTTACATGACAAGCGCCCGTTTGGGCCTTTTTGTTTGTTGTTGTTGTTGTTGTTGTTGGTGTTGTTGCTTGTGCTGTGGTTGGGTTGAGTTTTTGCACGGCGCATGCGCCACACGTTTTGGGCGAGTGTGTCAAGGCGAATAGACATAAAAACAAGCATATGTATGTGTGTATGTATGTATGTATTTATGTCCGAATACAACTGGCGTCTACTGTCAGCTTCTGTAACTGAATGTCAGCCTTTTATGGCCATTTCGTTATGTGGATTTCATATTTTAAGCAAGGCACAATTTGCTACAGACCAGATCAACGGCAACGTGTCTCCTAATTAATGGGCGCTAATAGAGTTGAAATTAACTTTTGTCATTAACAGTCACGGCTAAGTTGGAGTCTTGTGATTGTCAGTTTACATACATATGTATATATTTGGGAGCGTTGGGTCGAGAATTTTAACAAGCCGACTTACAACAAATTTTTAAAATAATATTTCTTATTTTTTATCTACAAGATGTTGAATATAATCTTGAATTGAAGTCATCCAATAAATTTATTTAATACAGATTTATTATGTTTTCTTTTTAATCGAAAGCATTTACTTAATATTATTAAGTTTAAAATTAATTGTCTTAATTTTATTTTACGTAGTATTGGAATTTACATAAGCTTCCAATTTTATAGGCAATACTTTTAAGACTTTGTTATCTTATGCAAAGCATTTATCAAATTTACATTATTAATATGCTTAAAAACTTCTTCCATAACTGCAAACGTTTTGCACAGCATGTTGCGGATTGTATAAAATTTGTTGTTTGAGCTGACGTGATTGGCTGTTGTCTTAATTCTCTGCATTCTGACTCTCAGCATGAAAAACGCAGGCGCACCAGCAGCGTCACGACATACACACACGCACACACAGACACAAACAGGCGCGAATGATTCTCTGATAGAGTGTCGTGACGTCGACTGCGCAAATCGCTTGCCAAAATAAGAGATAGTTCTGCTGGCATTCGCTCTTTTTTCGCTCTTACTCTCTTCATTGCTTACGACGCAAATACCGTTCTTTTCAATTTTGTTTTGTTGCTTTTTTTTTTTGCTATATTTCGCATAACTTTTTCGCTGTGTGCGTGCGCGTGCGTTTTTATTTAATAAGTTTGTTGTAGCTGCTACTGCTACTGCTGCCTCGGCCTCTGCCTCTGTCTGTGCTTGATTATGTGAGCGCGACGCTCAACAACATTATTGCGTGTTCAGTTCTTTTCTAAGCGGCATGCGGTGTAATTCTTCTTCTAATCGCTCTGAATTTTTCGCACTACGATCGGCTCTCTCTCTCCCGCGTTATTGTTATTGTTGTAAGAAAAGTTTAAAGGCTTGCTTGTGTGTGTGTGTGTGTGAGTGTACTGAAAGTGAAGTTCTTCTTGTCATCGTTAGCTCATCGATTATATGCGTGTGTGTGTGTGTGTGTTTGTGTGACATAAAAAAAGCTGCTTGCGAAAGCTCCTTGTAATAATTACCAGTCCCAATTGACGTATGTGAAACCAAGAGCCCAAAGCGATAATATTGTGTATTTTTAGCAATGTCTAATCACGTCTGATTGATAATCATGCTGTCAATCGTGCCCACCATATGTGCATACACACACACACACACACACACACACAAACATAAATCACACTTAGAAATGCATGCAATGTGTGTAAAAATATAAAGCGGAATAGTAACGCCTACATTGCAATAACATCAATTTTGCGATTCAGCATTTGATGTTTGTTTCGTAAATAGAGTAAAACATCCTTGCTTAAACAATTAAATAATTACATGTGTGCCTATAAAAATAATAGAAAAGTTATAAAAAATATGTAAAATTAAAATTAAAATGTATAGGTGACATTGTAATCTGCTTCGATGTCTATATTTTCATATTTGCATTTCCAATTGTTTGCATCAACATTTAATGTATTGAAACGGTCAGTTCCACGAGTATATCTTTATTTTGAAAACTACTCCGAAAACCTATTAAATTTGTAAATAAGATATTTATATGTGAATAAACATTTGGTAATTAATGAACTTAAAAAGTGGCAATTCCTACAACAAATTTAAGGAAACTCAATAAAAAAAATAAATACAAAAAAAGCTTTCGTATAATCTAGAGGAGATATATTATCTTATCAATAATTGGTTGAAGTCAATTTGGTATTCATTCATAAAAAATGTCACCCTGTGAATAACTGGCGTAGGTTTAAGTACACACATACAACTGCATATATGCATATACATACATACATATATATATATACACATATATATACACATATATATATATATGTACTTTTATATACATTTGTGTATGTGTGCGTGTGTAACTTGTAGCAATAAAAAAAACAATTAAAAATACTCAAATGGAACGAGCCCAACAGCGGTTCTGATTATATAAATGCAAAAAAAACTGCAAAAATTCTAAATTTATAAAAAGGCAACAACAAGCTCCATATACACAGACAAATACATTGATACATATGTATGTGTGTATGTATATGCATGTGAGTCTTTTATTCGCTAACGGCTACAACAAATTGGGCAGCTTGCGTTAGTGTGTGTGCGTGATCAAGGCAGCCGGCGCAGCGGCAGCGACGCCGGCATCGGCCGTTAAAAAGGCAGCGGACCGACCCTACACGCGCATGTAAAGTTACCCGAGCGCACACACACACACACACTCGCAAGCGCAGAACCAAAAAGCCGAATGTGCCAAAAATAAAGCAAAAAACAACAACAACAAATGTTGGCAGCGTCATGCGATGGCAGCGACTGCGACGCAACTAACGCCAAGTAAAACTGGGAGCAACAAAAAATTTTGCGCTTATGGGTCGTAAAGTTGACCTTCAAAAAACACACAACGAAAATTGGCCAAAAAAAATTGCAGGTTTTTTTTGTGTTTGTTGGCTATGCTGCGCCCAGTTTAAGTTTTTTTCAAAAGCCGTCAGCGCACGACGATGACGCTATGTGCACACCATTGTCGTTGTGTTGTTGCTGTTGTTGTTGCTTTTGTTTCATAAATGTGTACGGGCAGCGGCAAAATCTAACTTGCCGAGCGCATTTTACAAAGAGAGTCGATCAAATCGCTGCTCATAGCGGGGGCGAGGACGCTGCACATGCTGCTGCTTTGTGTTTTGTATTTTTTTCTTTGTTACTTTTGCGCGGTTTTTTTTTTGCAAACACCAGCGCTCTCTTACTCTTCTTTGCCTTGCTCTTTTTCTGCTGGCAGCGGCGCTCTTATTGCTGTTGCCTTTTGCGATTTCTATACCCTATGCGCCAGCAGCATTGAGGGTATATTTTTATGTAACAGCAAAATGATGACATTTAGCTAAATGTATGCAAATGAGCTTATATGAAGTCAATGCCGAGCTGGGTTGGTTGACTAGCAGCTGTAGTTTTCGGATAGATTCGCACTTTTAAGGGGTATTTTCAATCGAGGACTGATCTTAAAGCTGTATTCAACTGGTGGATGTATATATATATGTTTGTGTGAGTGTGCGACGCGATCGGTATCAAGGTTTTTGGCAATTTGGTGTGTGCTGCCGCTTCAGTCGGTTGGTAGGTCGCGTCGTCAACGCCGGCGTTGCTGATGTTGTTCTGCTGCCGCCGCTGTCTCTGCCATTGTTTACTGCGCTGCTTGCTGCTGCTGCTGCTGTTGCGCCTTTTCTAGCTGTGGCTCGCTTGAAATTATTTTCTGTATTTGTATTTTTTTTTTTCGCAAATTGCCAATGCAGAGATCAACATAGTCGCGTCGTACGTGTGTGCTCCGCTCGCGTGCGCGTTTAGTTTTTGAAACGTCGACGTCGTCGTCGCAGTCAACGCCAACGCAGTTGCCGCAGCACTGCGCGACACTCTTAACCTATTTTCTCGCGAACCGAACATTAGTTACAATTTTGTTGTGATGTTGCGTGGCAGATACGCGTCGGACACGGACGCTGCTTGCGCGAATTCTAAGCATGCACACTTACACTAGCCCCACACACACATACATATACACATACACATACTCAAACGCATAATACACAGATTCACGCGCGATAATGTTGTCCAATCAGATCTTGTAACAAAATCAAAAATAATTGAAGAACAATAATTGTTCTAGAATTTGGCAAAAAAAAAAATACAAAAATTATAATAATTGAATATTGTGTAAAATAATTAAATATTGCAACGTCTACCGGAATCGGGTTTAAGTAATACAAATAATTATATGCAATCAATTTACAGTTTAAGAAAATGTGGTGCCTTGATAAAATCTTAATTTTGTATGCATAAAAAGTGAAAAACACAATTAAACGCCAAAATTTTTTTTTGGATAATATACGGATAAACTATTTTTGCCGCACGCCAACTGTACCACGAAAAGAAAAACGCATCAAATTGGATTACAATCATTTTTGGCTCCTGCACTCGCTCCGTGAAAGGTTAGTACGGCAATAATTATACGCCCTATCAGCCGACAAATGATCAGTGCAACAGTAACGAAAGTAAAAGTGCCGCTTTATCAAGTAATATGTATACAAATGAATACATATATGGACTAGAAAATATAATTTATAAATAATGATACAAAACAAGTGCTGATAACGATTTTCTTAAGAATTTCAACGATTCTCTCGGCACTTGGGTGATCTATGGGAATTTAGGTTAAATCTGTGGAGAGACTTTTAAAAGTGATTTTAAAAAGAGGAAATAATCTATAATCCACTTTCGTATTTATTATATAACACTTTAGTTAATAATAGTTTGCCGCTTTTTTTCAATTTTTTTAAGCTATTGTTTATATCTTGTGATTATTTTGAGATTACAAAATTTAGAATTATCAGACAAATTCTGGCTCGTTTTATCGGTTCTTACTCTCAGATTTTACAAAACATAAAATTCAAGAACATTTTGAAAATGTTGTGGATTTTTTAATTAGTTTTAGTTACTAAATAACACTGGTTTAAATGTTAGCTTCTTATATTGAAGATCTAAAGATATACTTAATCCTCTATGTCCTTAATTATGGAAATTTTAATAACTTAAATACTTAAATATTTTAATTAATACCGATAGATTTATAATTATCTTTTTTTTATTTTAAATTGCAATTTAAAAATTCAAATTTATATTTTTGTTTGTTGTTAAAGAGTTTTTTTTTCAGTCTGTGCAAACTAGTAATATAACTAATTCAAAAGTGTCCTATCCAAAGTAAACCAGTATTTTATTTTGTTAGTTTGGAAAGTTAACGTATCTTATCTGTTCAGGGCCTTTCTTTCGTAATAACCGAAATTAAACTGTGATATTTTATAATTTCGTTAATTATTATTTTTTTTTTGTTTTGTAATATTAGAGTGAGTTTATAAATTGGATCTTGTTATTTATGTCTTGAGCACATTAGTAAAATTAGTAACGGTATTTTTTTGTTCGGTCTACAAAAAGGAGCAATCAGATGAATTCAGACGTTCTATAATAGTTGTTCATTTATTTCCTGCATATCATTTCAAATAATTACGAAATATAACGGTAGGCCCTATTGTCCTACCTAGTATAACTGTAAATATATATACATGTGTACTTTTTGCATGTTCTAATTATGATGTTAAAGGTACCGTTACTCATATAAAAACGAGTCATGCGTTAAGTTAAACACATATGTACATGTGTATGTGTATTTAAATACTATATAGACAAAAACATGCGAAAATTATCTATAAATTTAAATTCTTACAATCTGTGTGCGATTATACGAACAGCAACAACAAAAAGTGCTGCCCAAAAAAAGCTTTGGGCTGACGTCAAACGGTGAAGTCGACTGCGTCGCAGGCAGAGCCAATTTATTTTACACAATTAAGGGTGTGCGCGTAGCCTGCGAACGAGTGAGAGTGATAGAGGCAGAGAGAGAGAGAAAGAGAGGAAGATCGAGATAGAGAGGGAAAGAGCAGCGGCAGATATGTATGTATGAACATTTTATATACATACATGTAAAAATTGAGCGATCACACATACAATGATGTGAGAAAAAAAAAACACGCACACACACACACACATTTCAATGCGCCAATTTAGATTAAAGCAATGAGCGACCACGCCCCACAGCCGGCTGCCTGGTCCACCAACCAACTGTCAAACAAAAAAAAAAAAAACAAATAGAGTATATGAAATGTTGGTTAACCGCTTTTAAAATAATAATCGGAAAAGGAACTCTTCAATGCACAGAGCGAACGCATTGTTGTTTTGCCTCTTGGTGTATTATTTATTTAGTTGTATATATTTATGAAATATCTATTAGCATTATAAGTATTTTATTTTTATTTTTATTTTTAAAAATAACAATCACAAACTTTTGCGCCAACTGTGCAAATATTGTGCGCTTCTATTGTTGTTGTCGCTGTGTATTGAACGAGAACGAGCACAAACGAAATTATTACCCTATCATAGCTTTGCATATGTATGTATGTATGTATGTATGCAAATATTTTGTACACAGGGCAAAAAAGTTCAAGAAAAATGGCTATCAAATTAAATGTTTTTCGTTTCTCGATCAATACACCACATATGCATTATGTATGCATTATGTATGCATTAATAATTAATTATTTTGTTGTATTAACATAATATTTGTTTGCTACCATCGATCCGTATGATATCGATTATGGCTAAGTTATATTTTGCTGTGTATCTCTTGCATTGTCGAGCCCTGGGCTCTCAAGCTTATACTATACAAATACAAATGGGGTTCACTCATTCCGATCACTGGCAAAATACCAGCAGCACATAGAAATTGGGGGCTGTATGTCAGTCTAGCCGAACAACCCACCAAGCACCGCACCAAACCCAACCCAACCCAACCCAATCCAACCCAACCACCCACCTACCGCACACCTTGTGCTGCTTACGTAGTAGATCATATGTACGCGTGCTGTTGTGTTTGTGTGTGTGTGTGTGTGTATGTGTGGGTGTGTGTGTGCCCATTACGCCTCATTTCGTTTTGTTGCTGGTTTTGTTGTTGTTGCCTCGTTCCCTTAGCAGAGGCGCGAATCGTTTCTTGTTGTAGTTTGTTTAGCATATGTTCATACCCTACCAAAAGGGTATCATCATTTTTGTCATCAAATTTGTCAAGCAAAAAATATATATTCTATTCGATGTTAAACCATAGATTTTACAAATTTCAGCGTAACTTTTACTATGTAAATCTATCAAACTAACATTTTCTACTTGGCCAACAAGTCAAAGTCTGAAAGAGTATTTTATTTTCGGCAATTCTCAGTTAACTCTACCTACATGTTTTGTTTTTGCTACTCGTGTAGCTTAAAAATAAATTTGTTGGCAAAATCATTCAAAAAAAAAAAAAAAAAATATTGAAAAGTTTAATATTATTTTCATACGTAGCCTTTGGCTTGACGGTGGTTCCTGTTGCCAGTATTGTTGGCCCACCGTTTGCCAACTCGCGACATGCCACAACACTACAGCGAAAAGTATTTGCAAACAAAAACATAAATTTATCGTATATAGGAATATATATTTAGACGCTTGAGTTGTCCGAACGCATATTTATAAATGCCTGCTACCAAAAATTCGACTATTAATAAATCGCACCATGTGCGGCATTCAAGTTTAAGTAATAAACTATAATATTCAAAACTCGATGATTATTGTAAAATTGTATTAAGTATTATTGAAATTCGTATTCCAAATTCCAATCTCAACTTCAATCAATTAAAAACAAATAAAACCTGATAAGCTTATCAGCAACAGAACTTGTCGTCAGCTAACTTCCTTTTTGGTAACTATCTAAGCGTCAGTTGTTGATAGGATCATGTGTACCAAGAAATTGTCCATGTAACAATTCAGATAACTATATATTGATGTTCTTCTTAAACTTAAACTTAATCTAAATAAATATAAATTGAAAATATTAATTTTGAATTTTTACTTCGTTTTTAAACTGCTTTCTCAATGTTTTAATTTAAAAGGAAGAAAGAATTTGTAAATCACATTTTGGCAAATTGTTTCGGCTTAGCCAAGGAAAATATGTTTAAAGTTCGGAGGATATAGAAATACCCAACCCGACAAAGATGCTCACATTTGTGTAGGAATTGGGGTTGACGGGACAACTTTAAGTTCCAATAACAAATCGCAGTGCTTAAATCTATAATAAGAATAATAATAATAATAGTTGATAGTTCAATTAATTTGTCCTTTTTACATAACTATATTAAATGAAAGCGTTGTTTAAACTTGTGTTGCACTCTTCAATTTGGATAAAGTACAGCTCAATGCTTAAACGCGC
Organism: Drosophila kambysellisi; assembly: GCA_035042185.1. Lineage (NCBI taxonomy): Eukaryota > Metazoa > Arthropoda > Insecta > Diptera > Drosophilidae > Drosophila > Drosophila kambysellisi. Next base: position 752,654 of record JAWNLS010000137.1, on the reverse strand, counting down.
TCAGCGCAGTTAACTGATTCACTTAACTGAATTCTCTACGCTGACTTAGACTTACCTTAGGCGTTTCCTGCCTGTCGCACACATAATTACGATGGCTGATTCTCGTCATTCGTTTGCATGAATTAGGGCAACATGTTGGCGATCCGCGCTGCCGCAACAAAACACACTCAGTGCCGCTGCCGCTGCTGCTGCCCACGCAATGCGCACGCAAAAATTTACGCGATTTGTCAGCCCGTTTTTGTCTGCTCTTTTTTTTTTCAATATATTTGTATATTTGTATTTTTTTTTTTTTTTTTTTTTTTTTGTGGCACATTGTGTGCTTACATATTGCTTGTTGGTTCTTTGAAATGCTTGAGGTTGCTTTCGGCAGGGTTTAAGTGGGCCTACACACACACACACACACACACACACACACAGACACACATGCAGAGTGTTTGTTTTTCTTGTTGTGTACTTAGTGCTATCGAAGCTGTCGTTGTTGTTGTTGTTGTTGGCGTTGTATTTTGCTTGTAGACAATTTCTAAGTGTGTTCAAATTTAGGTCAGCTCTTCTACGCACTGACGCTGCCTGACTGCCTGTCAGTCCGACCACAAAGTGTCATTGTAATTGCAAATATCGCAGCCGCAGCGACACTCACTCACTCACTCATTCACTCACTTAGTCAGTCAGTCAGTCATTCAGTCAGTTAAAATACGAAAATCACTCATACGCCAGCGTGTACTCGGCCCACGCGTTAAAGGAGAAAAACCAAACGCAAATTGTCATCATTTTCATTTCAGTTGTTGCTTGTAACACGCTAGCCAAATGAAAATTAGCGCATTTAATTGCCCAAAATGTGATGTCTGCCAAGCAGACGTAATGCAACTCACACAACATGCAACAACAAAAACAACAACATCCAAAACATGCAACAGCGCCAGCAACCAGGCGCTTGACGTAATTGCCCAGACAACTTTCTGCCTTGCATTTTGCACATCGCACATTTTTGACAGACCCAAATGTTGTCTGCCTGCCTGCTTGCAACATTCAAATCTATATTATTTGTGTGGATATAAATATAAATATAAATATGAATTTTATTGCGCTACCAAGTAAGGTAGCCTGACTTGTGTCATTCATTGTCCACAAATACTTGAAAAGTTTTTATTTTTAATAATTATCGCAATGCGAGGGGCTGTCATCATTTTCAAATTAATTATATTTGTGCTTAGTACGGAGTATGTTGAAGTCGGGAGTGCTCACGAGTGTGTAAGCCTTGTGTGCTGTGTGTTAATTAATTTAACTGCTGCTCACGTGACGTATGCGCGATATTTGTTCAAATGTTGCGCATACGCCGAGTGGATTCTTGAAAACAACGCGTGATTTTGAGAAAACTCGGGCATTTAGCAAGTCATAAATTCACAATCCCTTTTCTTACATATGCATACATACATACATACATATATATTGATGTATTTCTTTTAAAAAGCTGGACATTCCCAGCTTAGCCCTTAGTGCGCCCTAATTAATGCTAATTCAGTATTTTTTTTTTACCTGCTCCCAATTAACATTTCGTTAATGGCCATCACAATATTTGCCACTGTCAACACACACACACACACACACACACACACACACACACACACACACACTTATGAACTCACACACAGAAAAACATCAGCTGAAGAGATGCTCAACATCGCGTTGAGTTTGTGGTCGCCAAGTGCCCGACAACGATGACATGCTGACAAAAGGGAGTCTGGAGTGTACACTCAAAAAAATAATGACCATACTTTTGACGCCAAAGCCAGATAGAAATTTGCAAGAATGTGAACATTATTTCTGAATAATGTTTTATTTTGCTAAAATTTAGAAAGCAAATTTATTTCTATACAGAAATTACTTTATTCAAATTTGTATATATTTATTTTCTTCTTTTCAATGGAACTTTAATTAAGAACATTAACATTGATTTAAATTTAATTTATTTAAGTTTATATTTTGTGTTAATGTAATAAATTAGTAGCGGTCACTTACATTTTTTTAATTTTCCAATTACATACTCCAAATGGAGATCGTTAAATTTGCAAACTCTACAAAAGAATATTTTCCATCTGAATTTTTCAAATACTATAAGTTATTTTTTGCTGTGTAATCTGTTGGCCACACTGTTGTAAAGTTTCATTGAACAACAGTTTTGGCTCATGTCGGTGTTTTGGCAGCCCACGGCAAATTTCACAATCAAACAAAATCACCATCGATGAACAGCGCTGCCTTTTCAAGTGCTAACAAGTTGTTGTTGCGCCACTCTTCCCTTCTCCACATTGTCTGTGCTATGTGTGTGTGTGTGTGTGTGTGTGTGTGTGTGTGTGTGTATGTGTGTGTGAGCCGGCAACTGAAAGCGGCAACAAGTTCCCCCTGAATCGTGTCAGATTATGGCATTTGGCACCCACAACGATCTAAATAACAATTGGCCGACATAACTGTAATAATTACAGTGCATTACATTGTCCCTACACCCTGTACCCCGCCTCCCCGCCCCTAGCTCTGGAGTGAGTCATGCGATGCCCGAAGTTCACCATTGGAGAGCATGTTGAACACACATATTTGGCTGTGTTGTTTGGTGCGTGGTGAAAATGCAGCCAATAAGAGCCGGCCATTCATTAAGGTCCAGACAAATGACATCATCCGTTGTAAACTGAAGGCAATTGAGACAGTCATCAACAGGCACAGGCCATCATCATACCCTGTAGCAAAAAGAGAACTAACTAACTTTAAAGAAGTTTCCATTCGAGTAAAATTGTTTAGATACAAATATTTTAGATATTTCCCACGTACTACATTTTTAATAGTTAAGCATAATTAAAAGATTAAATTTAAACTTAAATAAATTCAATTGCGAAATGTTTAAAAGTGTTTTAAAACTGCAGGAATTATTTTTTTGTACAATTCTAATTTCGAAAACTTTAATATTTTAGTTTGATGTTAGACATTTGAATTCTAGGCCACATTCACAGTAATTGGCGTGACCAAATATTCCCATTAAAATTTATCAGTAAATTTTCTACAGAGTATCTGTTAGTCGCCAACTGCCGAGTTCAAAATGCTAAATTGTTTTTGGGCTGTTTTGCAGGCGCACATCCAGCCAGTCGCATGGATCGCTTTATGGGCATTTGAGGCAAGTGCAACGTCAACAAATTGCAGATTGTCGCTCTTTACACAATTTCGCACTTTGCAGTAGTTTATTTTCTGCCGCCCACACGACACTCGGCACAGTTTTTGGCGCTGCATTAATTCATTCCATTTTCTTTTGGGTATTTTTTTTTCTCTCTCACTCTCAGCCTGCCAGCCCCTCTATTAGGCTGTGTAAACAGTTGCGTGTGGGCGTTCTATTCCTGGCGCACGCACTGCAACAGTTCAGTGTAATTAACACATTTGTATCTGACAAATGCAATCTGTGGGATCGTATCTTTAACCGCACACTTGCACTTTCCGCTGCATTGTGCGCAAAAATAATGGCGGGGAGACAAGTTAAATTATTAGCTGCTGCTCGCCGTGTTGTAAGTGTTGAAATAATGAAATGCAAATAATTAAAAATAAAGAACCAAATTAAAAGTGTATGAAATTTGCATTTTAGCTTTTCATAACCCTGTCGGTGCGTATTATAATTTTTGAACAAGATGTGATGATACTGGAAGCATCATATTTTGTAGCTGCCACAGGCAAAAACTGCAGTAAATAGAATTTTTGCTTTTTATATTTAGGAATACTGACCAAACTCAACAATACAACTTGGGTAAATAATTAAAATTAGAATGCATTGAAAAGCAACATCTTCAACCTCATAAAATATATATATTCCTGATTCATAACCGAGATGAATTTAGACTATTCAGCTGACTTAACAAAGATTTAAGAAAAAAGAGAAAGACGAAAAGAGATTTAAATTTAAAATACAATTTCGCATATTGCATGCATTTTCCCAATATCTCGATATAAATCTCTTGATTAAAGCATAATTTTAAACATACTACAAGTATTTTTTTTTAGTTTAGACAACTTAAAAGTTTTTATCAAAAATCAGTTACTTCATTTTGAGTTTCTCATTTGGTTGGCAGCCTCCAATATTGACCCACATTCGGGATCCAGAGCTTCATCCAATAACCTCTGGCATTTGACCTTGCAATGTTAGCTGGCCAAACCCCCAGTTTAAAGTCAATAGCTAAATAACCTTTTTAGCCGCTAAATCAATCATGGTTTTGCCAAGTATCTGTATCTATGTCTGAGCGTATCTTTGTATCTGTAACTGATGACCTTCGTATTTTACAATTTGCTGCTGCTGCTGCGGCAGCTGGGGCCAAACCTATAGCTACTCTGTTGTTGTGTATTTAAATATATTATGTTGCTTTTGTTGTTGTTGTTGTTGTTGCTGTGTTTGTTGTTGTTGCCTTTCGGCTGATTCATTTTCAACTTTAACGTTTTGAGGCATTTTTTGCACATTTGACCATTGAGCCAAGGTGAACTTCAAACGCTAATCTTGATCTCGTTTACCTTCTGCATAGATGTACGTGTGTGTGTGTGTGTGTGTAGATACATAAATGTATCTATGCGAGCATTAATAAATATGAAATATTCATTTTTGTTATCTCGATTCGCTTGCGCATCTTTTGGCAATTCGAATTGATTTGTGCGCTGCTCTCAATGTTGAAGGGCAAATGTTAAAAAACCCCAATTTACACACACACACACACAAATCACATGATCTATTTGAGGGTGTTTGTATGTAAACGCTTACATACATACATATATAGATATATTTGGCTGATGATTGATTTGCGTAGCGGCCATGTGGGCGATCATAATTGCTGTAACGCTCACGCGTGTTTCGCTGAGCGTTCATTCAACCTAACGGTAAACTTACAATGTAGTCGAGACACGTTAATAACAAGTAAAGCAACACACAACAACAGCGACAACAACAGCGACAGCAGCAGCGACAGCAGCCAACAACGAACAAGCGCGCAAAACCTACGCCAACATGTAAACTTCTAGCGCAAAAGATAAACAAAGGCAAAATTGAAAATGAGCAACAACAAATATCAACAAACTACTTTGTATTTATAATTATTATCGCAGTCGTCCGGCCCGTTCGCAGCGGCATTTCAAGTGCTCGTGTATCTCTCTGATAGTTTTTGCACCCCACCACCCCTCGCCAACGAACTTAGCGCGTTTCGTCTGCGATTTAGAACGTGTAAATTGAAAAACTATTTGGATGTAAAAGCAGCGTGTGCTGCCTCTGCCGTTGCCGCTGCTGCTGCTGCTGCAGCGACTGCGACTGCTGCTGCCACTGTCGCTGTCTACGTCACTGTCGGCGTCGCTGTTGCGCACGATAAGCGAACTAAAAGTTGAAGGCCATTGCTGATACGCCGCGTGGGACGCGTGTGTTGGCAATTGTATAAGTGCGCCTGTGTGTGTATGTGTGTGTGTGTATGTGTGTGTGCGTGTGCGTGTGTATGTGTGTGTGCGTGTGTATGTAGCTAGTTGTTAGCATAGATTATCTAAGTACCAACAGAAATGTGTGTACAAATTTATGTATGTGTGCGACAGGCACGTGACAAAATGTTCTATTTGTATCTGCATTGGAGTTGGGCGCCAGATTTAATGTTTATTTTTTATTGGTTTTTTCTATTTCTAATTTGAAATTGGCTTCTTCATTTCAATGAGATTCGTTATTTTGTGATTGTTCTCAAGTTTACATTTATCTTATAACACTCGTGTATTTGATTTTGTTTACTTGATTTTGATTACTTTTTATTATCATATTCGAGAATGTTTATGTGAATAAAGTTACTATCAGTTGAACGCGACGCAAAGCTGTTCAAAGAGAGCTAATTGTTTTGTTGGACTTTTAACCAAGATTACTTTGAAGTATTATATCAGCATTCTGGATCCCTTGGGCTGGAGATGTTTTTCAGGTATTACATTAACTTGTTAGCTTGCTAAGCAAACAGTCAACGGAATATGCGGACATATTTACCATATTGCGCAATTTGCTGATCGCTCAGCTCAACTCTCGGGTCTCGTTTTTGTTCTTTTTTGTTTAATTTTTTTTTTGTGGGGGCCCTATTTTGTTGTATTCTTTTTGTGTATATTCAAGTGTTTATTATTATTATTATTTTTTTTTTTTGCTTTTTCTGTACGCCTTTCTGCGCCTGATAAGCGCCAAATGTGCGCACACAAGTTTTGAACAATTTTACGTAAGCAGCTGAAAGTAAAAGTTGATACTGCCATTGCACCCATTAAATAAATATAAAAGTGGCAGAAGCAGCAGCAGCAGCAGCAGCAGCGGCGAAAGGGGAAAATTGTTTTTGCATTCGCTGCAAATGTGCATTGAAAGTGTAAGTGAAAATGAGAACTGCAATCGTGAATTACAATCTGCAAACTTTGAAATTGCGTCGACTTTCGTCAATGAAAATGCAAATAAATGAAAAATTAAAACGTTGCGCATTTTATTTGTTTGTGCTGCTGGCGCCGGCGCTGCATTTTTTTTTATACCCTGTACCCAGTAAAAATGGGTAAAGCGGTATAATGGTTTTGTGCAAATGTGTATAACAGGCAGAAGGAAGCATATTTTATCGATCCCATAAATAATATATATATATATATATATTAATAACCAGTATCACCAGTCTGACCAGCTAGAGCTAGTCATTTCAAATTCGGAATATAAGTTCACGTATACTCCGGCCAGATCATGTTTATGTCCTTTTACAGATAAAAACCTCCGTTTCGCGAATATCGATATACATCGATTTACGATAGCATTCGATGTCACAATTTTAAGGGCGGATGCTTCTAATTAATAAATAAAACACAATGTAATAATATTGAGAAATTTGCCAAATTTCATCAAGATCGGATTAGAAACACCCAACTTAAACCCGAATCGGATTCTCACAATATATTTAACAGCTGAGTTCAGGGTATATCGTAGGCGATTTGGACGTCAGCATTACTTGTTTTATTTTATTATTTATTTTTTAATTATTTGTTTATATATTTTTTTTATTTCTTTGCTCTTGCTTTTTATAAGAGATTGTTGGGAAATTTTTAAATGCCATAATAATAACATTAATATTATTATTATGAAATACATTTAGATTTTTGCATGCCTGCACTTAAAGGTAATAAATACTGATGTAATTTTTATTTTAACTCAATATGTATATTATACATTTATCTTGAAATGACAACATTGATTACAAACTAGACAACTTGACAGCAAATATAATTAGCATTATGATGGGAGAATCCAGTTTTCAATCATGTAAACATCTAATCAATTTCGCTTGATAATAATTACTTGTACAACTGCAATGGGATCCCATGTGAGAAAAGTGACAGCACATTAGACAATAATTTATTAAAATAAAAACAGAAATCATTTCCAAAATGAATGAACAATTTAAATTGCATTGCTAAATGCGAATAACATAAGAACATATTGTGAATTGTATATATTTGAATGCCACAAATAAACGACATTCAAATTGTAATACCAAATGAAAGCCGCGTGATCTTCTGTCCCTGCAAATTTAGAACGTTTGCAGAAAACAGAAAAAAACAAAAAAAAAAAAAAATACCACAAACACACACAAACACGCAAACACATGCATACATAAATAAAATGCGAAACAAATTAACGCAAAAGTTTTCTCAGCTGAAAGCGAAAGTTCTCTGCGAGAGATAGTTTAATGCCCGTTGTTTGTAAGCATGTATGTGTGTATGTTTGTATGTGTATTGTGCTCGTAGTGGTTTGTGCTATTAAATTTTAGAAGCCACACAAACACTGCCAGCCAAATATAAAAAAAAAACACACACAAATTGCAGGCGGCGGCGTCGGCGCCGCAAATAAAAAACGCTTACGACAGCGCCGGGCCCCAATGGAGCACACACACATGCACATTTTGCGCTTTGTTGTTGCGTATAGTTGTAATCGTTATTGTTGTTATTGTTATTGCTCAGCAGCACAAGTAACACACACACACACATACAAAAGCGCACTCACACGATCGCTCAGCCGCTCTCTTTATCTCTCTCTCTTTCTCTCCTGCCACGGTCACATTTGCGAAAAAGTTTTTTGACGTTTTGTTTATTTATTTTGTTAAGTTGTGCGCGTCGCGTCTGCCAGCAGAAAAAAAAAACATTTGTATTTCTATTACTAAAAGCTCTGCCCAAAGCTCTCTCTCTCTTCAGTTGTGGCTCTCTTTCGCTCTGAGTTGCTTGCTTTTTGTCTTAGTTGCTTTTGTTTTATTTTTTTTTATTTTATAAATCGCAAAGAAAAGCAAAAGTGTTTCTTATCAATTGATTGCACTGCTCCCCGCAGCGCCTTGGATTATTGTTTACCTTCTGTTTGCTGCAACAGAACTTTGCCCAAAAGCAGTAAAGATTAGCAGGAGCTGTAAAAAAAATAAGAAAAAACCGAACCCCCTACCCATATTGCACTTACACATTCACATTCATGTATATGTCCAATTTTAAAAACAAATCACAAGTAAATCTAATAATAGACGCAAAAAGCACGTACGTGCGAGGGTGGCACTAAAAGTTTTCAATATTTACATAGCAAATATTTACTTGCTCTTTCACAAAAAGAAATGCTTCGAATTTAGAAATTCAACATGATTTTGAAAAGCAGAAAATATGCATTGTGATGATAACACAGTTCTACTAAAGATTTTTCTATATTTTCAAATGAATATTTTAAAGTGCACTTCTTTTTTTAATTAGTGAAAATTATTTATATTTTTATAAACATTTTTTTTTTGAGCTGATTTACACAATTGAGTAAATGCAGCCTCATAAATTAGCAATCGCTTACCGAGGCCATTAAATTTAGCCGCAAAGCAAATTCATATACATATACATACATACATCTATATTATAATTATATATGTACCTAGATCTTATCTCTCCGCTTTCTATTAAATGTCCATGGGCATTTGCTAGTGTAATTAACAGTTCGTTTAAACAGTCAAAGCATGGCGACAACAAGCGTCAATTAACACTCGATACACCAGTGAACACACTCTTGAACGCACTCAAACACACACACACGCATACACACCACATACACACACACACACCCATCCACCCACTTGTCGTACGCATTCGCAGCGCAATCAGAGCGAGATAAAATTGGCACACGACTGGCGCTTGTTATCTGCTAACGGAAATGCAATTAATAATTTGGCCAGCCAACCTATCTACCCATCCCGTTCCGGTTCCTGCTCCCGTTCTCGTTCTCGTTCGGGTTCCCGCCTCACCCTAACTTGTAGTAACGACCAATTACAATTTGCTACTGACAATAGGAAAATACATGGTGATAGCGATAACGATAACGATAACATGCCTCTTCCGCTTCCGACATGGAAATTGATAAATGGCTGCACTTTATTAAAAAGGCAGGCGTTCGAATTTGAAATAGAACGGGAAGTGCTGTCATATCATGATTATGTAGATATAGTAACGATATTAATAGCAACTGTTAACAAGAATAGCATTTTTGAACTGATATCGTTGAATCATTATTTAACTGTAATTTCCGAAGTGCGACCAGTTTATATTTAGTTGAAGGGCAATTCCCTTTCAATAAAGAACAAAAAAATTATCACGACAATTGTAAATAATAATAAATTGAATTGTTCACATTTCAAATTTTTAAAACATTGTTGAATTATCTAAGACTTTTTTTTATTGTCTCATGTAAAGTGTTCTTATTTTCATCTAACTTATAAACTGTGTTTGCATATTGCAGGTACAACACTGAACAAGGAGCTATGGACCAGCAATTCTGTTTACGCTGGAACAATCATCCTACAAATCTGACCGGGGTGCTCACCTCACTGCTGCAGCGTGAGGCGCTCTGCGATGTCACTCTCGCCTGTGAGGGTGAAACAGTCAAGGTGAGCAGCGCACTTAATACCTAATCATGCCCCATGATTAAATGGCTTATTTTATTTATTTATTTACAATTATCTTTTCTATTTTTTTAAATTCTGCAGGCACATCAAACCATACTGTCGGCCTGCAGTCCATATTTTGAGACGATTTTCCTACAGAATCAGCATCCACATCCCATCATCTATCTGAAAGATGTTAGATACTCAGAGATGCGCTCCCTGCTGGACTTTATGTACAAGGGCGAGGTCAATGTGGGCCAAAGTTCGCTGCCCATGTTTCTGAAAACCGCTGAAAGTCTGCAGGTGGGAAACTTAGGAAAATTATATATTTACTTTATTTACTAATATACTAATACTAATACTGACACCACTAATGCTAATCACAATATTTATTTTATCTTGGCAGGTTCGCGGTCTCACAGACAACAACAATCTGAACTATCGTTCCGATTGCGACAAGCTGCGCGATTCGGCCGGCAGTTCGCCCACTGGGCGTGGTCCCAGCTATGGCGGCCTCGGCGCTGATGTTCGCGATTCACGTGACTCCCTGCGCTCCCGGAGCGATCTGCGCGACGACTTGCAGCGCAGCAGCAGCTTAAGCTTGAGCGAACGCAGCTCGGCAGCAGCTGCCGCAGCCGCCGCAGCAGCAATGCAATGCAATGTGAATGCAGCAGCTGCTGCGCTGGGTTTGGCAACCAGCGGCGGCGAACGATCTCCAAGTGTGGGCAGCGCCAGTGCCGCTGCAGCTGCAGTTGCCGCCGCTGTTGCCGCTGCTGCCAATAGGAGTGCCAGTGCCGATGCATTGAATAGTCGCGGCGGCGATGCATGCAGCGATCGGGGCAGCGAGAGAGGCACGCTGGAGCGGGCTGATAGTCGGGATGAGCTGCTGCAGCTGGACTACAGTACTAAGGATAACAACAATAGTAACAACAACAACAACAACAACAATAGCACCAACAGCAGTAGCAACAACAACAACAACAACAGCAGCAGCAACAACAACAACAATCGAGAGCGCAACGATAGCAGAGATAGAGATCGAGATAGGGAGCTGTCCACGACGCCCGTAGATCAGCTGTGTAGTAGTAAGCGCAGACGTAGGAACTCATCATCCAACTGTGATAATTCGTTGTCCTCGAGCCATCATGCGAATGCGGCCCACATACAGGACAGACACTACGCGCAGGACTCTCAGGTGAGCCCCAAAAAATCCACTAAATGTGGTTTTAATAATTAGAGATTTAGTTAAAATTCGTAAACAAAAAATAAATATATAATCTGGTTACGAAATAGGTGGGCACTTATCTTTGAGCTGTAGAAATGTATATATATATATATGTATATATATATATATAAAATATATGTATTATCCCAGTATAGCCATATACTTGGAACAAATCCATCTCAAATATATCAGTTGCCAGCTGTATATTAATAATATTACATCTAATTAATAATTGATGTTAAATGAAAAGGCAAAAGTAACGGTAGCTGTTTTTCTATTCATTATTATTATTAATTTACTGTTATTGGGTTAACCGCCGACTCGGTTTGTAAAAACCTTTGGAAATAAATCGCTTTTTTTTTGCATAAATTTAATTTAATTAGAGACTCAACCACAAAAAATTTAAACAAACGACAATTGCAATTATGTTTTAATGTGCATTTAATTGTATTTTTTCAAAATTGAATTAGTTGATTTAACAAATTAAGTTGCTAAACTGTAAAACTATAATCAACTGAGTAATGCCTAATTAGTGTAAAGAACTTAACTGTCACAGAGTATTATAAAAATTCAAAGTAAATAATGTTGTTTTGCAAAGATGCTTGAGCTGTGTAAGTCGATCTCCCAGATTCAATTGTTACTCTAAATCCACATTTGCTCACCTGTAATTAAATCTCTTTAAATTAAATTAAAAACAAATAAATTTTGAGCTCAGATGTTTTACCCTCAATATTGCTGTTGATTGAAATGGAAAAGTGCCTCCAGCAGTGAATATTATCGGTTGTTGTAGTTATATTTCGGCTCAGCATCAATCTAGATTGATGGATCCAATAAGATTGACAGCTTTTCGTTATCTTCAACGAGCAACAAAACAGCTAATTGAAATATCAGCAAAGAAATTTAATGAAATATCCCAGAAATGTAGAAAACTTTATTTATACCCGAAACGTAGCCAATTATTATAAACTGGAAAAATTTAAAAAAAAATTAAGTTACAAAAACCATAGCAATATTAAACGGATTTACTTGTGATAGATTTAAGAGCTCACAAGGTCTTTATAGTTATCGGATTATGTTTTAAGCAGTTAAGGATGCAGTAAACGAATCTGATCCATCGGAAAACTTTGACGTTTGTTTGAAAAATAATGATAAAGTTTAGATTTTTTATGCTGTTCATATCGCATCATTGTAGTACATTTGTAGATCCAATTCAAAAATATTTGAAAGAAAGTCAGGCCTATTTTATAAATAATATGTTTAGAATTAACAGTCAAGTTTTGCAGTTGTATTTTTTTTTTACTAATTGTGAACGGTTAAGTCAATTAAACTTTCCAAGTTAAAGATTTCAAATTTGATTGACTTAAACAATAATCATATGTAAAGCTGATGGTTTATTAATATGTGTATATAGATTGCAGACGTAGCATAAAATTAATAAGCCATAAGCCAGTGATAATTGAAAATATAGAACTTAATTTTTAATAGCTTATGAAATTTTTTTATTTTTTCATTACGTGGATAAATATAAATACGATAATCCAATAAGGATTGTTATAGTCGATTTCGATATTCCGTGAAACCAGTTGTTTATTACATTTCTCTAGTTTCATTGCCAAAAAAAAAAAAAAAACAATTCTTGGATGTTTTTGTTTGTTTAGTTGCTTGTTGAATATAACATTTATCACATTATAAAATACATTAAATTTTATTATCATGTTATCAGGCAGGGCTAAAATGCAAACAAACGTTTATGTTTTGGCCATTACGATGGGGCAGCCTATCAGCAATCTAACTTATTGTAACTAATCGCAAGGCTTGCCACGTGCCGCTTTCGTAATCAGGCTTTTGCTACAATTTGACAATGTTTTAAAACAATTCTGAGAATTGATAAGCAAAATAAAAAATGTATTCTAAATTTTTTATGTTTTCTTGTTTTTTTTTTATTATTTTTTTTTATAGGCCAGCGCACACAGTAACTTCAAGTCGAGCCCGGTGCCGAAAACGGGCGGCAGCACATCCGAATCGGAGGATGCGGGAGCCGGCGGCGGCGGCGGCAGACGCGACTCACCATTATCGATGACCGTTGGTCATTTGGGCGGTGGAAATGTGGGCGCGGCCAGTGCACTGAGCGGCCTCAGTCAGTCGCTAAGTATTAAGCAGGAGCTAATGGATGCACAGCAGCAGCAGCAACAACAGCATCGCGAGCATCATGTGGCGCTGCCCCCCGAATACTTGCCGGTAAGTGCCCCTATGCCCCTATTTGCCCCCTCCACCCCCCACCCCACACACTCTCAAAGATGATTGTATTGTACAGAAATGCCTTTTTAGTTTGCTAAGTTAATTGTTAAGGTTTTTTCTTTTGGACCGGTGCGATGGTTCCAATTACATATTTGTTTCTGTTCTTGTATATGTACAAAAATCTGCAGCATCATTTTGTTTGATTTTGTTTTTTTTTTTAAACTAACATTAACTACATATACAATTGCATACTTTAAGCCAATTGCAAAATGCTTCGAAGAAATACAAAAAAAGTCGACAAAAATCTATAACAAAAAAAAAAAGCTGCTAACAATTTATTGTTTTTGTAAAATTTAAGAAAAAATCGCGTAAAGCAACGGCGAGCAGAACGAAGGATTGGTTGTTTGTTTGGTTTGTTTATAGATTTCTCTGAATGCGAATATCTCGAAATGGAATATCGGCCCAGAAAAAGAAAAAATCTCAACAATTTGCAAAAAGAAAAAAAAAAATAAAAGAAAAGAAAAACAGCGAAAAATCCTTCCTTCTACCAGTAGATTGTTTTGCCAATTTTTTCTTAAGTTGATTTTTCCCAAATCTTTTTTCGTTTTGTTTTTGAATGCTGTTGTTGAATGCGTAGCTTAAGGCTAGCAGCACAAAAGACACAACTGACGCGTTTTCAGCCAATAAAACCAGCTCAATGCATCAGCTGCTGTTGCAGCAGGCCGTGGAGGCGCAACTCAAGAGTCTCCAGCTACAATATCAGCAGGAAACGCTAGATAGCGCCGTACAGCGGTTGCTGCAGCAACAACAACAACAGCAACAACAGCAGCAACAGCAACAGCAGCAACAACAACAACAACCCTACCAGCAACAACATCAGAAGCAGCAACAGCAGCAGCAGCAACAACAGCAGCAACAACATCAGCGCCACATTGAGCCCAAACAGTTGCTTGGGCCACCGCCGCCCGCTGCAAGCAGCGGCAGCACATCCCGCAAAAGTGGACGCTTCCGTGCCAATTGGCTATATCAGTTCGATTGGCTGCAGTACGATGAGTTGGCCAATACGATGTTCTGCAAGCATTGCCGCAAATGGAGCAATGAACTGGCCGATATACGCACCTCCTTTGTCGAGGGCAACTCGAACTTTCGCCTGGAGATTGTCAATCATCACAACAAGTGCAAGTCGCATCGCCTCTGCTATGAGCGGGAACTGCAGGAGCAGACCAATCTGGCCACGACAACAGCTGTGGCGAGCAGCAGCGCCACCTGCTCAAAACGTTCATCTCCGCCAGATATCATAACCATAAATGTGGGCGAGGACAGCGCCTGATTGTCAATTTCAACTTAACCCCCCCGCGAACTTAACTATAAACACTGCAAACACACATACACACACAAGCTCATACACACATTTATACATATACACATGATGCACATGCTCAGGATTAGTGTTAGGCTTTAGTGTTAGTAGCTTTTGTAATTAGTTGTAAGCAGCTTGAAGCATTTTGCAATTGACAAATAAAAAACAAAATCAAATTTGATGCCTTAAATATCCGCAACTGAATTACAATTGTCAACATTTCTTTTCCATTCTCTCTCTCTCCCGCTCTCTCTCTCTCTCTTTGTGTCTATCTAACTCTGTCACTCAATATTATCGATATGTATCGATATTTGCACATCCTTAGACCGCCGCTCTGAAAATGCACGCCGAGGATATGTCAACGCTGCTAACCCAGCACGCTCTGCAGGCTGCGGATGCGCGGGATGATCATAATGATGCCAAGCAGTTGCCACTGGATCCGACGGACAACATTGACGGTGAGTAGTGCCCCATCTATGCCATACCAATATATATATATGTATAAATATATATACATACATATGTGTTTCGTTACTTTCTATCTGTGCTTTAAAGCTAATGCACTCGAAACTGAACATATATGAAATATTACTATATATATATATATACAAAAACATAAAATCGAGACTTTGCGTCTG
This sequence comes from Drosophila kambysellisi, assembly GCA_035042185.1. Classification (NCBI taxonomy): domain Eukaryota; kingdom Metazoa; phylum Arthropoda; class Insecta; order Diptera; family Drosophilidae; genus Drosophila; species Drosophila kambysellisi. Next base: position 737,252 of record JAWNLS010000137.1, on the reverse strand, counting down.
TACAATTGTTTTATTAGCTTTTGATTTCTGTATAATACCATTTTTTGTCAAGTCCGAGCGGAACAAAGTAAAGATCTTGTAAAAAAAAAAAAAAAAAATAAAACAACAATGTAAAAAACTGTAGTTCTTAGCTTAATTTTCCGTATAATCCGTTCCTAACTATCCCCGCGAACTTTCCCGTAGAAAAAAAATTAATTTTTTTCGTAATAAAAAATGCACGAATAACTGACTACAGTGGACACTAAATAAGTATATTTTTCTTTAATGAATAATCACGGTCCACTGTAGTCCAAGTGTTTCGATACATGTTTAAGCCCAAAAATTATATCCTGCATGCTGATTGATCGTATCCATATATATATATCTATATCTATCCCACGTATACCCACTTGTACTCCAAAACCGACCCAAATCCAATTTCACATTAAAGCAGTTAAGGGGCCATTCAACCCAACACCTTCTCTTCCCTTCATGCGTTAAACGACATGTTTTCTGTACCAACTACCTACATTTTAGTATGTAGTTTATCAAGTTTTATTTATCCACCTATTTACTTTATATATGCTTTTGTAATTATGTATTTATCTATTTTTCCGTATGTATCTTTTATTTTTGGCGTTTTGAATGATAACTCTTAAGCGAGAGATAAGGCAAGAAATCAAATTTAAAATACAAAAAAAAAAAAACAATCACAAAAAAAAAGAAATGCCACTTGCTAGAGCAACAGATCAACACCTCTCCTACCAATTAGTTTAAATGCTATATATATTCCTTATATATAGCTAAAGCATTCAAATGTATTTAATTATTTTGTTGTTTGTCGTATACTCGTATTGCCATCATTATTTTTTGTATTATTCGTATATTGTTATCTTTACTATATAGCATTAGGCAAATCTACCTTAGCAAACTTATCGTAATCGTTATCGTTATCATAATATCGTAATCGTGTAATTACGGTTTAGTTTTGTATGTTGCCGCATGTTGCATGTTTATGACGCATACACACACGCCCACTATAGTTTTTTTTTGTTTACCTTATGTATCGATACATATATTTTATAATACTTTTACTTTTAATGATTTGTCACTTACTCACTTCACTCCTCTACTTTATGATTAAGTTTATTTCTTACCACTATTATTTTTTATAAAACATAGTTGTACTCATATAGGAAATGCCTCCGCTGACAACCACGAATTTGTTGAGTTTTATCCAATTGGCTCACTAAAATATCATAACCAAAAAAAAAAAAAAAAACGATTTTCATAAAACTCTTTTACACTTTCATTATATAAACAATAATATAAAAGAAAAAATCGAAACAAATCAAAAATAAACTCTGAAAAATTGAAACTCAAGTTTCACACACCATACAGAATTTTCACACACACACATACGCACACACACACACACACGCTAGCCTGGGACCCTGGTTATTCAATTATTACTGACATTCCTTTTACTATCTGCTTATCATCCAGTTATTTTGATATTTTTTTTATCTTTCTCTTTTATGTTGTTTTTAAAGTCGTTTTGAGTGTTTTTTTCTGTTTAACATAATTTTGAAAAAAAAAAACGTTTTTCACTACTTAATCATAGCTCTGCTAAACTTAAAGAAAACCCCTAAAATTTTTCAACTCTATTTTCGTCTTTAATGTTGCAACTTATTGTCTAAGAAAATCGAATACATAAAATGTTTAAATAATTAAACTACAAAAAAAAAAATACTTTCGGTAAGAAAACCAAAATAAAAACTACATAGTTATAAAAATTTAAACCCAAAAAAAAAAAAAAAAACCAAAACCAAAACGCTTCAAAATTAATTAAGTTTCTATATAATTTTTATGTTCAATATTTACACTAACCTTGCTGCATACATAATTTAATGTGAGCTCAATTTTTTTTGCCCAACTGTTTAACGAGATGTAAATGGATGTCTGTTTTTTAATTGGTTTGTCAATTTACTAAATGTTTTTCAAACACATTTTCGTCTCTCTCTATATGCATATACTATATCTATGTGTATGTGTCGTTCTGTGGGTGTGTTTTGTGTGTATGCGTGTATGCGTGTATGCGTGTGTGTGTATGCGATCGTCTGTGTGTGTGTGTGTGTGTGTTTATAGTCTTACGGTCTTACCAATTCTAAGCAAGACTTACGGCAAGTTAAAAGGAATTACCGTTACACCTTGCACATTGGCTCGACATTGCGCAAAATTGAAAGGATAAATCGAACCCTAACAAACCCCCCCCACCAAACTATTTGCAAGCTACCCCCACTTAGACCTAGAAAAGAACTGGAATTTGCATAAAGAAAAAAACCAAAAAAAAGAAAGAAAAAAACAAATAGAGAAAAATTAAATATTATTATAAATAAAATAATAATAAGTATCACAAACAATGACATCAAACTATGAATATTGCTGAAAATTTGTTGCAACATTGAAGTACTAAAATGAAAAAACCATTTGATAATAATAAAAAAAAAAAAACAAAAACA